>OY294070.1:46348638-47016138 GCA_958510875.1 Endomychus coccineus
AGGTGGAACAAGTCCCTGAAATGCATGTTTTATCCCCGGAAGATATATCTTGTGAAAAATTATTTTCCAGTACCACCTCACGAGATCAAGATGGGAGATATATTGTGTCTCTTCCGTTCCGTGATACTTCTCCAATATTTCCATATATTCGTTCTCTAGCAGTTCAACTTTTCTTATCTTTAGAGAGACGGCTCTTAAAAAATACCCCTGTGTATAATCAGTATTCAGATTTTATGTCTCAGTCTGGGCCATATGGAATTGATTTCAGAAACATCCACACCACTTTCGACCTACTATATTCCCCACCATTATGTGATAAAGCCTGATAGCTTGACCACTAAGTTAAGGGTGGTTTTCAATGCTTCAGCACGCTTACCGAATGGATTTTCCCTCAATGACCACTTGATGATTGGACCCAAGCTCCAGACAAATATATTCTCTATTCTGCTAAATTTTCGTCGCCACTCGTTTGTTCTCCTCGCTGATATAAAAATGATGTATCGCCAAATGTTAGTGGTGAAGGACCAACAAGACTTTGAGAGAATCGTTTGGCGTTTTAACATAACTGATCCAATCGAAGAGTATCGTCTCAAAACGATAACTTAAGGGGTGAATTCGTCTCCATATCTGGCAATCAGAACATAGCTGAAATTGGCAGACGATCATGCGGGTGAGTTTCCTCTAGCCGCGGAAGTTTTGCGAGAGGATGTCTACGTCGATGACGCTTATACAAATAGCTCAACTCTGGAGGGTGCCGTTGAGACTCAGAGGGAATTGATTGAGGTTCTAAAAAAGGGAGGATTCGAATTGAGAAAATGGTCCAGCAATCATCCTTCACTGATGTCCCATTTGCCCGATTCTGACTTGTCCATTAATCCCTGCAATTCTGATTCCGATCATGAAAGTTCCCTGAAAGTATTAGGACTTCAGTGGAATCCCACTTCAGATATGTCCAATTTTTCTGTCAGATCATTTGACTCCCACTGTACTTAACGTAACCTTCTCTCCAATTTGGCGAGAATTTTCGACCCCCCAGGGATCTTGTCGCCGGTCCCCTTTATGATAAAACATTTAATCCAGAAATTATGGTATCTCAAACTAGATTGGGATGAAACACCCCCGCAAGAGTTTTTTCAAATCTGGAAAACTTTCTCATCTGAGATTCTTGAATTGACAAAGATAAATTTGCCAAGTCAATTATCCAATAATACGTATGAGTCATGTACCTTACGTAATTACCTTCGTCGATGTCTCTGAAAAGGGCTTTTGTGCGACTATTCATTTTGTATTCTCTTCCAAATTAGTATCATTTGTTGTACGTCCTTTTCATAACCTTTGTGAGCAACAGAGTTGCATTCATTCAAGAAAATGTTGCACCCTCTTGTTGATTTCATGTTCCTTCAGCTGATAATCCTGAAGGCCCCCCCACTTCTGACGAAAGTCTTGTTGTCCATCTTTGTCCAGGGAAAATTTATCGGAACCTGTCGAAGCTCTTATAGAAGAGAAGAAGGTGACACTCTTTAACACTGCACAACCAAATTTTTTCGATAACCTAATCGACCAACATTCCTGTTTAAATACCATTTCCCGCGTTTCATTCAAAACCCGAAAACCCAAAGAAAGAAAGACGGAACCTATAATGTTAGCTGAACTCCACCTCTATTAGTTTTGGTTAAACATACTCAGACCTTGTTTTTTTCCAGTGAAATTTCCCTTATCAAGGAAAACAAAGGTCAAAAATGATTGAAAAGGTTGTCTTCGTTTGTTCATGATCAGGGCCTTCTGCGAGTCGGAGGCCCACTTCACTCCGTCCCTGTTTCATATGATCGAAAGTTTCCCGTACTACTTCCAAGTCATTGTCGACTAACGGATCTGATAATTTCACACTATCACGAAAATTATCTTCACGCTGGAATCCAAACAGTTCATTCCTTGATTTCTCACCTTTTTTGGATTTTATATGCTAAACGTTCTATACGCCGAGTACTATCTAAATCTCTTCGCTGCTGGAAAACCAACCCCCTAGCTACTTAACCTCGAATGGGCAATTTGCCTGCTGCTAAACCATTTCTGCATGTGGGTGTAGATTATGCTGGTCCGTTCTGTATTACAATGTGTAAGCTGCGAGGGGCAAAACCTTTGAAAGCCTATCTGTGTCTTTTTGTATGTTCAGTAACCAAGGCGTTACATCTTGAAGTGGGTTCCGATTTATCTGCTGAGGCTTTTCTAGCTGCTTTGCGACGATTTGTTGCTCGAAGAGGTCGTTGTCAATGTATTTATAGTGATTGTGGAACGAATTTTCTCGCTGCTCAGAAGCAAATCACTAGTACTTTTCAATCCTCGGCGATAAAAGGAGGCATCTCGTCCTCCCAAATTCCTCCTTCATCTCCGTGGTTTGGTGGTCTCTGGGAATGCGACGTTAAATCTGTCAAAGCTCATTTTATACGAGTTTTTGGGGAACAAATCCTCACTTACGAGGAATTACGATCGGTGTTTGCTCAAATCGAAGCGGTTCTGAACTCGCGTCCTTTGACTCCTATGAGCAATGATCCTAACGATCTGAGAGCTTTGATTCCTGGTCATTTTCTGACGATGGAGCCTTTAGTTGGCTTACCTGGAATTGATCTGATGAATGTCTCCCTCAACCGCTTTTCAAGATGGCAATTAATCCAACTTATGCACCAAAATTTCTGGTCACGGTGGTCGAGAGAATATTTGCACACTTTGCATCAACGTGAGGAAAGTAGATTTAATTGTGATTTTTGGAAAAGTCATAGGAAATATCGTAACAGGTTCCATAATTATGTTGAGTTATAAAACAAAATATAATTTTATTATGTTAAATAAATGCTTTGAAAATGTTTATAAATAAAAGAAATGCAACTTGTTATTCCTTTGCACAGAAAACTGTTATCAAACAGGTTTCATTTATTGTTTATTATTAAGTATATTATTCTTCCAGGCTACTGAATGTACGATAAATTTTACAATTCCTTCAATGAAAAATGAAACATTTCAAATTTTATTTTTCATTAGAATCTCCTATAAAAAATTTGTCATCTTCTGATATTGGAGCACTTGAATTCACTGTGGCACAACTAATGTGTTCCTAAAGCGGTTGAGTGCATAAAGGCATTTCTTCACCAAGTATTTTAAAAACTTTTAAAAGCTGATTTGAGCGTTCCATATGAATTTTTGCAGTAGCAATTTTTCTTGTCATTACAGCTTCTTTTGATAGTTGCGCTTTCTCGCTCAAGAATGGTAAATGTTTCAGTTTCCAACGATGAACATCACAGAGGCTATCTATTAAAAAAAACCTCTATCTACCATGATTCCATCTCCTGATTGTAAAACATTATTTAATTCACTTTGCTCAAATATACTTTCATCCGAAATTCTACCACCGTAGACTGGACTAATATGACTATTGTGCCTGCTGGAGAAACTCCGGTCATGAACTTATAGGTATTATCACCTTTGTGACCATTCGTTGCTTTGGCGTAAAGAACACCAGAGGGCAGTAATGTCATTTCGGATCCCTATATGCAGAGACGCTTAGTTTTTGAGATACAGGGTGTTGAAATTGATAAAAAAATTTCGTTTTTTGCGAATATCTCCAGAACCGTTTATCGTACAGAAAACAGCTTTTGCAAGCGTTCTCTACTCATGAAACGCTATGTTCTGTGTGATAAAAATTTTCTTTTAAGTCATAATTGGTGAAGATTTTGAAGAGGTAGTCGGTGTTTTCCTCCCCAACTTCTACACCACTGAAAAAAAAAACGGTTTTGACACAACCATTCGAACCGCCAATGTTTTCTACACAAAACAGGTGCTTGGTCATAAGCTCTAAAGTTGACCGTTTTCGAGAAAAGCAACTTTTATGTTGGAAAACATGGTCAATTCTTACTAATTAATCAAAATTTATTCAAACGTTAGAACAGGTAACAAAACCGAAAAATTGACCATGTTTTCCAACATAAAAGTAGATTTTTCTCGAAAACGGTCAACTTAAGAGCTTATGACCATGAGTCCCTTTTTTGTGTAGAAAACATTGGCGGTTCAAGTGGTTGTCTCAAAACCGTACTTCTTCCAGTGGTGTAGAAGTTGGGGAGAAAAACACCAACTACCCCTTCAAAATCTTCACCAATTATGACTAAAAAAAAATTTGTATCACACAGAACATAGCTTACCATGAGTAGAAAAAGCTTGCGAAAGCAGTTTTCTGTACGATAAACGGTTCCGGAGATATTTGCAAGAAACGAAATTTTTTTATCAATTTCAACACCCTCCGTATCTCAAAAACTAAGCGTCTCTGCATATATGTTTTCAGGAATGTTTTGCTCAAAATCAAATTTTCCATCGTCTATCAAATTTCCCCGGTTAAAATCTGAGACACCCTGTATATACTACATTAAAAATGAATTGTTCTCAAGTCGTGAATAGCTGAGCGATTAAGCCACCCGACTTTAGAATTTATTTCCTCGGTTCGAATCCGGTTTAAAAAAAATATTCATTTCAGTAGAAGTCACCCAGGCTTTATACTACATTAAAATTAATTTGTTTCAAGTTCTTCATAGCTGGGCGGTTCAAGCCACCTAACTTTGGGATCTATTTCCCGGGTTCGAATCAGGTGTGTAGAGAAAATATTCATTTCAGTAGAATGTGAGTACGCAGATGACTAGTTCACAGACTGCAGATTGGAAAAATATTGATTGGTCAGACCATAGTTGAGAGAACCATAGATTACCAAACCATAGCCTACCTGTTCATCGATTGATGAACTATAGACCATAGTTAGGAGTACCATAGATTACCAAACCACAGACCATCGATTGGTGAACCATTTACTTCTATGGCCGCGCATGCGTGATTGTGGATGAAAATTAACCTTAGAGTTCTTTATGGGAATTTATATGCGAAAAAAGTCGATTTCGAGACAGAACTGTCATAGTACATCTACTCCACGTTCTTGCTCACATATTCTGGAAACCTAAGCCTTTGGCAGCCTTAACTACCTCGTCCTCACTGACACAGATCCTTTCGATAATCACTGGCTTGATCCAATTTATCTTAGGCCGCATGACAAAGAGTTGACTGATAACGTCTTTTTCAGTTTGGGCGCTGGCTGTGGTGCGCCCTCTATCCAGTCCACCCGTTACTATTTTGTAGCCTCTGCCCCAAACATCCTCGTCGACCTCCTCACAAACTTCCTTTCTCGGCCTTTTTGATTTGTAAGCGCAGTGCTTCCCTGCTCGTCCTATGAATCTCAGCTCTAGCCTCTATGTCCATGTCCTCCTGCGTAGCTCTGGATCCTCGTGCTCTCGTTATCTGGCGGCGAAGCTTCAGGGTTTCTTTGCTCATCTCATGAATGTCACAGTTCCACCAGTAGACTCCTTTACGGCCTCTCAGCTTTCCAAGGCGCGCCATGCTCTCGTACAGGCCTCTGCCATTATGTTCGTGCATTTCTGAGGGGTGAATCTACAAGCGCTTCCCATCTTGGTTGCTATACATCCTCCAAATTCTCTGATGTTACCTGTTCGAGCACTCCTAGGACGGGGCTCTTGAAGTCTGCTCACTGCGTCATGGAACGTCAGTACCGAATATACATACCTGTAGTCACTCAAGGTTTCAGACTCGAGCACATTCCACTCTACGATCATCGGCACTGGATTTTCAGAGACCAGTGTAAGGTCTATCATTGAACTAGACGCATTCCTGAGGAACTTCGAGACACTCCATCTGTTGGCTGCTACTGAGTCATCGGCTGCCGTCCATTCTGTTATGATATGTCCTTTATCGTCAGTCCTACGCTCGCTTCAGTCACTCCCCTTTGCTTTAAAGTATCTAGCTATAACAATGCTTTTGGTGTGTCTTGTCCTAATATTTAGCGTGTCTATGTAGTCTTAAAAAGTCATGATATCACAGTTGGGTGTGATATAACAGTTGTATTCTACGCACTCGGGGAGTTTTACCCACACGTAGCTATTCCTGCTGCCAAAGTTCGGTAGTCTGCATTCTGTATTGAGGATCATCATAGAATCATTCAAGCTTGGGTCGTAGATCCATCCTGCACTGTTTTGTATCTTGAAGATGTTAGGTTCGCTCACTTCTACTACATCAACTCCCATTTATAGAGCTGTGGCCTCCGCCAGATCTTGGACTGGGGCATTCCTGTTAGCATTGATCTGAAATATCTTCATTTCTAGTTGTCGAAATACTTCTCCATGTCTGTCCGCAAAATTCTCGAATCTGTGCGCACTCCTCCCCTAGCCCGGTCCGTTTTCGGCTTGGCCTTTTCTGACCTATGAATATCCAACAGACTCCTATGTCTCGGGCATCCCATCGTGTATGTCTTGTGCCCACTCTTCTGACATTGGAGACAGAATTCTTCGTTCTGATAGTCTACAGCCTTATGGTCTTCCTATCCACAGTAGTTTAATGGGGGGATACTGTGACACTTCGATGGCATGTCCATCCACATGTGTCCACCGACTGTAAATTCTTGTGGTATGTATTCAATGACCAGAGGGTATGGAAAAGAGTACATATCAATGTCCAGAGGCTGTTGAAGAAGAGATTTATGGTAACCTGTACTTCAGGTGTCCACCGACTGTAATTTCTTGTGGTGTGTTGTCAATGACCAGAGGGTATGGAAAAAAGAGTATATACCAATGTCCAGAGGCTGTTGAAGAAGAGGTTTAAGGTAACCTGTACTTAGAGTTTGATTACCTATAGTTTTTACATAGGTAGACAAGTCTCGACAAGAAATAAATTTGATTATGCAAACTTTGCTTATTTTTGTATAACTTGTTTGTATGAAAAGGTCAAGAGATCAAGATTTTTGTTTATCGATAAGCTTGTTATGAGAAACTAAACAGGCCAGCGTAGATTAGATTTATTTTGAAAGTTTAACATAATCTTCACGTTATCATATCATGCTAATGTAATTAAACAGTCAGTTTGTTGTGAAATACCATTTATTTTTAAAATTTGTTATTCATAATAAATTCATATTTTGTTTTAAGTCATCTTCACGTGTTCAGGTCATGTTCGTACAATTAAATACTTAGTTTGTTGAGATATATCATTTATTTTTTAGAGTAACATTTTTCTTCTGTTGAAGTCTATGCAGTTGCCAATTTTGCCACTCTAAACCTCTTGAATCATTGGTATTATGTAAATATTCAGGTTTTGATATAACACCAGAAGTACATTTCATATACCTCAACTTCATACTTCAAACCTGTGATAATTGTCATGCATGTTTTTAAATCAGAACGCACACCTATTAATTCTTTTGTAGCGTTATTTAATTGATTTTCCAATGATTCACTTCTATGAAGGTCACCTAGAAGCCGATTTTTCTCGTTTTTACAAAGCAATATCGATGATTCACTTTTATGGAGGTCATCTAGAAGCTGATTTTCTCCATTTTTGCATAGTGATAGATCAACATCACATGTTGTAGACTGTTGAGTTGGATGATGGTTATGTTCTACATTCAGATTTTGGTTATCAGTTTCTATATTGTTGCGATTGTTTGAATTACGGTGTGCATAAAGACTAAAATCTGGATATTTTTCTAACAGATCATTATATGCTATATGAACTGTTCTATTTCTGCTAGATAATTCATGCGATATCATAGCGCTTCCATTTGATGGAACGTAATTAGAAAAAAATACATCTTCTTGCATCAGATATTGGTTAAGAGAGAGAGAAATAATCAATGTAAAAAGCAACATCGTTTTCGAATGAATAACAATTTAATTAGAATTTTGAGTTTATATAAATTTTGATAAGAAAAAAAAATCAAGTAGAAATGGCGGGGATGTGTTATCATTTTAAAAGCTGATAAATAATTTCTTTATAATTTAAAGTTAAAGTGTAAAAATGAAGAAGGTGTCTATACGTGAAGACTATAATGAAATTCATAAAATGATAGTTTGGGAATTTGCATACAGACTTGCACGAAAATCAGATTGGTGTCAGGCTGCTGTAGATCGATCACGGTTTCAAAGGAGAATTAGCAACCTTGAATGTATTTTAACGGAAGTGTTGAATATGAAACATAGACTGTTCACCTATTCTAAAATATGTTTTAAAAAAAAAGAATAAAAAAAAAAGTTAATTGTGTTTTATTAAAAGTTTAATTTACATCGTTTTTATTTATCCAACTATTATGTTTATTATCAAAACCTAACCACTTTACAAATATCTGATCACCCTTGTGTCTTAACACTTTCTCAACTAAATAAACTTCAGGATATTTAACTTTCTGCATTTCCATTCCATAAAAACCTCCACTGATTGTTTTACCTTTTTCATCTTGTAAAATGTAGGTTGTTGGGTTGGTGAGCTTAACATCTTTAACACAAAAAACCTCATTTGACCAGTTTGGGGTGTAACCCTTCGTAAATACACCTCGAAATTTGCTAATTCTAACTTTATCACCTACTTTAAACTTTGTATTTTTTTCAGCTAATTTTATATTGCTGTATACTGTATTCAATAGATGTTTTTCATTGCTAATGTTAACTTCAGAGGGTTTAATTCCAATTGTTCGATTTTTTTTGTTGTTGTATGTTTGAACGATTGAATCCAATAGTTTTAACCATTTATATGATCCCTGTAAGCTGAATTCTTTATACATTAAATTTTTCAAAGTTCTATTCACCCGTTCAACTATACGAGCTTTTTTGATGCTGTATACATGATAATGATTTATGTTATGTTTCAACAGTAACTTCTTAAATTTAGAGTTGAGAAATTCTTTACCCATGTCAGTTTGCAAATTTGTAGGTGACTGTTGCTTAAGTATTTTACTCATAGCTGTGGTCACATCTGAGGCTGATTTTGATTTAACTGGTAGTGCCCACACGTATTTTGAAAAACAATCGATAACCACCAAAATATAACGGAAGCCACGATTTTCCTAAGAATAGGGGATCATTTCTACTAAATCAGCTTGAAATAGATCATACAATCCTTTAATTATTACTCTACGTCTTTTGGAATTAATTCTTGCAGGCTTATGCAATTTGAAGAACTTTAGACATATCTAGATTTTATGTTTGATTAACATATGACGAATAAAACTATCAACTTTTAATGGTGAAATTCTCTTGAATGAAATCGTATCTTCAAGTTGTAATCTATATCCTATCAGAGTCCTTTTTGTGTACTCATAATTATTGATTAAGATTAGCAAAAGCGGATGAGAAATGCGAACATCTACCACAATTGCAGACTCAAGAGGAAATGACTAGGTGGAGTTATCATAAATTTTTAAATGGAATATGCCATTATTTGATATCGTATCACCCTCAAAACAAATATTCATAAACCCCCATTTTTCTATTTTCATCAGCTAGTTTTATTTCCGGTTCAAGAAATAACGTTTTTTAAAAAACGATTTGATTTTACTATATTTATTGTGCAATGTAAAAGCTACAATGTATTACAGTAATGATTTGAAAATTACACTGATTATTATAAGCAATGTTAAAGCTTCTAACTCTCGTAAAGTAATGATGATCTTTACAGGTCGAGCATCGTATTTATACCCTTAAAACACCTGCAATGTTCGTCATTCAATTAATCACAGTTTTTATTAAGAATAGAATGATTAATACTCTAAGCTATGGTTCTACGTATATGAGTCATCATGATTAACATGGTAAGGGCCGGCTTCTAGAATATATAACTCGTCCCTCCTTAAGTTGAAACATTAAGGGTAAATCCCTTTAATTTTTCAATTGAATATTATGGGTATTTCTATTTCTGTGATAGTATTATTTCTTTCAATCAACTTTTTCATTACAATTTTTCGTGCAAAGTACAATATTATTAAAATTAAGATTACATAAAGAATAATTGTCCATACACTTATATTATTATGATGCACTTTCACTGGTTCAATAGATTGAATTAGTTTCTTATTATTGTTCATTTGTTGTATAAAAGGATGTATCTCGTCTAATTCGATGTTTTCCAGTTGAAGTGGTGTTTCAGTTGGTTCATTTTTTATTTCGGTTGTTTCTATCTTTATATTTGGCACTTCAACGTATGTTTGTTCCATTCCTGGATTTTGATATGTCCTTATAGTTTCTTCTTTTATTCGTAGATTACAACCTTCTGATGCAGTTACGATATTGCTACCTTTCATTAGGTTTTTATATTCGTTGTTTTTGCATCTCACAGTGACTGTTGTTTCTTTTGGTACTACAATAATCCATTTATTGTCCGTTATCTTCTGTATTTTATTTTCCAATATCTTCATTGATTTGGGATGACATTTGTTATAATCTTGGGAAAATGATAATAGTTGAGTCTCACATGGGCTGTTGTTTGTTACAATTTTGGTGTTCCTTGAGTCACATAGGTATTCACTTTTCTTGATTTCTCGACATTCTTTATTGAACATGGCGTATCTGTTTTTATTCAGGATCAGGTATTTGGTTTGTGGTATTATTAATTGGAATTGGGATTCTCGTTTGATTGGGAATGCAAATAGATGATAATAATTATAAAATTCTGATTCTACTAATGGTATCTGAAGAATAAATACAAGTTCCTTATTTTTTATATATCCTTCTATATTTATTATTTTTTCAAATAACAATATAGTTTCGATTGTGGGTTCATATGGCAATTTACTTTTTGAAATTAATGGCTTAATGCTTATCAATTCGTTTAATAATTCTCTTGATTCAATTAATGATGTGTGAAATGTATTTAACTTGGCAAACACTACAGCATTTTCTAAAGTATCTAGGATTTTACCTGTTGTCTCTAAAGCTAAATTAATTTGCGTAAATACATTGATTGACATTACTAATGAATATAGATCTGATTCAGTTTGATTAATTAAATTACTTAATTCATCTATTTTTATTTTCAATGTTTTTTGATTATACGACAGTTTATTGATTGTTACATTTATTCGTTTTGTTGTTTCAATAGTTAAGGATATTTGGTTTTCTAATGCCTGTTTTATCTGTTGTTGATTGCCGTTTAATTGACTTATTGCATTGTCATATTTTTCAGCATCATCTTGATGTAAATTTCCCGTTATGGCTTTGATTATATTTCCTAATCCATTTATTAAACCTCTATTTTTTCTAATTTCAGTGTTGGGTATTAATCGATTGATTTGATTATCAATTTTTAAAATTGCATGTTCAGTTATATAGCAATAATTGCGTAATTCTTCAGTATGACTTTTCTTATCGTATATGGAGTTTTTTAATTTCATATAATTTTGTTTTAAATTTTCATATTTATAAATTAATGAGTCCAATTTGATTGTTTGAATAAATGACCAATAGTCTATTGTGTTTTGAGTTCTGCCTAGTCTTATTGGTATAATACCAGGGTTGTCAGTAATTTCTTTTATTTCTACATCTTTTATGTCTCCTTTTGTTGATTTAATTGAGATTGCTGCGAGGCAGATGAAGATTGTCCATCTGAAACAATAACATGTCTCAAATTTTTTAAATGTACGTATTTCTTTACTCTGTCATTTTCAATTAATGCTACATTCTTATCACTTATTTTCTTTATTTCATATGGTCCTAAATTCCTATCAGCTGTTTTAGCTCTTTTCATTCTATAATTTTTCTCGTATACTTTTGAACCTACTTGTAATTTTTCTAAATTACACTCTTCATTATGTTTATTTGCAGTATTTGTTTTGTCCTTATCTAATTTTTCTTTAACTTTATTATATGTGGTTTCTAACTTATCTCTATGTTCTTTTACATAAGTTTGAAATAATTGTTTTTCATAATCTATATCATACGGATTTTTCTCATTGAATCTCCCTATTGTTAATTCTATTGGTGTGAAATTCGTACTTGAATTTATCGAGTTATTATATGCTATAATTGCATATTTCATCAAAGTTGTTATTGGGTCTTTATGATTTTGTTTTAGTAATCTTATGTGTTCTAGAATTGTTGAATGTAATCTTTCGATTAATCCATTCGATTCTGGGTGGTTTTCAGTTACGAAATGAATTTTAATTTTATGTATTTCTAATGAATCTTGAATTACTTTGCTAGTGAATTCTGGTCCATTGTCTGTAGTTATTTGTTCTGGTAATCCATAGTAGGAAAAGAATAATAATAACGCGTCTGTTACATCTATACTATTTTTTGATTGAATTGGTATTGCTTGTCCAAACTTTGAGAAAGCATCTACAATTGTGAGATAATTTTGTTTCTCTATTACGAAAGTATCTAAATTTAATTTTTGAAAAGGTTTACTCGGGGTTTCAGTTATCATTATTAGAGGATTTGGTGGATGTCTGTCATATTTTGATTTTTTGCAAATTTCACAATTTCCTATGAACTTGGAAACTTCTTGTTGCATATTTTTGATATAATATTTTCTCTGAATTTGCTTCATAGTCTCTTGTATTCCTCTATGATTTGTTTTCGATTCATGTTGATTTCTTATTGTGAGGTATATTTCATCTTTATCTTTTATTTCTTGTTTGTTTTGTGTACATCTAATCAATTCAGGTCCATTGTTATTATATATTTGTATATATATATTGCAAAAATCTTTATGTAATTTTTCAGATTCAAAATACATATAGAATTTTTTGTTTTCCGTTGTATATTCTCGTAAAAAATCGATTATCTGCTGGTCATTATTATTTTTTGTAAATTGTGCGTATAGTTTAGTATTTCCGTCTTCTTTTATAACTTTTACTTTTTTTGGTTTATTATACACTTCTGAAATGTAATATTGATTTGACTTGTTATTTATTATATTATCTAAAATTTTGATTGCTTCTAATGGTTCATCATTTTCACGTGAATGGATAGTATCAATACCTTCTAATATTTCATCTAAGTTTTCTTGGTCAATTTGGGGTAAATTAGGTGTTATTAGTGATCGAAGCGCATTTTCTATATCGCTTTCATGAATATTTGCAATTACAGATTCATTCTCAAGTGCGTTTATTTGAATTCTTGATAATGCATCTGCATTTGTATTATATTTGCCTTTTTTATATTCTATCTCATAGTCGTATTCTTCTAAGCGTATTTTCCATCTTTGTAATTTTGAATTTGGATCTTTGAGTTTGAATAACCAAGTTAATGGTCGGTGATCAGTATATATTATAAATTTTCCACCATATAGGTAAGGTCTAAAATACTTTGTTGCCCAAACTATCGAAAGTAGTTCCTTTTCAATAGTACTATATTTTTGTTCTGTTTCATTCAAAGTTCTAGAGGCATAACATATTGGTTTATCTTTTCCAATAATACCTTGTGATAATATTGCTCCTAAAGCTACATTCGAAGCGTCTGTCGTTAAGACAAAGGGTTTTGTAAAATCTGGATATTGAAGTATTGGGTGATTTACTAATAATTTTTTGCAAGTTTCAAATGATTTTATAAATTCTTGATCATGAGTTATTTTTTGTCCTTTTTTCAAACATTTGGTCATTGGTTTAGTAAGTTTTGCAAAGTCTCTTATAAATTTTCTATAATAACCGACTAGTCCTAAAAATCCTTTTATTTCTTTTGTTGTCTTTGGTATTGGATATTTAATTACGGCTTCAATTTTTTTTGGATTAGGTAACACTCCATTAGGTGTTACAACGTGTCCTAAAAATGCTACTTCTTTACTTAGAAATTCACTTTTATCAATTTGAATTTTGAAATTAGCTTTTCTTAATCTTTCAAATACAATTCTCAATTTTTCAATATGTTCTTGTAAGGATACCGAAAATATTATTATATCATCCATATATACTATACATTTTTCATTTTGAATTCCTCTTAAAACATTGTCCATTACTCGTTGGAATGTACTTGGGGCGTTTTTCAGACCGAAGGGCATTCTTTTGTATTCATAATGTCCTCTTGGTGTACTGAAAGCTGTTTTGCATATATCATTTTCATTCATTTCTATTTGATGGAATCCAGATGCTAAATCTAGAGTTGTAAAATATTGTGATTTACCTAGTTTATCTAAAATTTCAGTTATGTTAGGTAATGGATATTTGTCGTCAATACTTTTTTCATTTAATTTTGAATAATCGATTACCATTCTAAATTTCTTTTTTCCTGAAGCATCCTCTTTTTTTGGTACAATTATTACAGGGCTACTCCATGCGCTTGTTGAATTTCTAATTATATCTTGTTCTAATAATTGTGTGACTTGTTTTTCTACTTCTTTTTGATTTTCGTGAGGTAACCGGTATGGTTTCCGATATACTGGAATTTCGTCTGTAGTTCTAATACAATGTTTAATTTCGTTTGTGAAAGATAAAGGTAATTTTTCGCAATGAAAAATGTCTCTATATTCGAAACATAATTCCCTGATTGCTTTTTTCTCTTCTAAATTCAGATGGTTAAGTCTTAGGTGTTTAAGATTTTGTTTCAATTCGTTATCATGTTCGATAATTAAGTCATTATTTTTTATCTCTAACTGATTGTAATTATTTAATTCTGTCACTTCAAGCGGTTTCTCAAGTTTTATCTCTACTGGGTATTCGTTTGAATTTGTTACTGAAACGATAGCGTGATTGTTATTTATTGTTACTAGAGATGATGGTAATTCAACTCCTGGTTCTAATAAAGAGTATTCTATTATTCCCTGACTTGCGTTTGAATTTACTGGGATTTTAATTACTTGCTTTGTACGAGGTTCAATCATTTTATTATAACTCTCGTGACTTGTATTTTGTTTTTCAAAGTATATTGGTATTTCAGCAGTTTTTGTTCTTAATACTCCATTTTTTATGTCAATATTCGCATCTAATTTCTTTAGTAAATCTATGCCTATCAAACCGTCATATCTGTTATTAAAATTGAATACACAAAAATTATGAACTAATTTTGTATTAAATGTTCTTGGTAAAGGTATTTTCGCGACGTATTTGTGTAAAGTGGTGTTATGTGCAGATCTTATTTTGAATGGTTCATTCCAAACATAATTTTTATAATGTTTATCTACGGTTTTCGAATTTATTAATGTTTTTGACGATCCCGTATCAATTAAAAATTTTAAATTTGCATGTGGGATTTTAATGTAGGGTAATACATTAATATCAATATTATTTAAATCTATTATGTCTTCTCTGTTTGTGTCTGGTCTAAATGAAAATTTTGCTCATCGTAATCATAGTTTTCGTCAAATTCTTCATTTTGACAATCATAATCAACGTCATTATATTCTGGATTATCTGAATATTCTGGTTCGGTTTCATCCATTTCATGATGGAATAACTCTTCTGACGTGAAATTTCTTTGTTGATTTGGTCTTTGTGCTGGTTGTACATTGTACATTCTTTGAGTTGTATTATTAGTTCGTCTCGTATTACCTGAGCTTGTGTCCATTGGTACAGGTTTATTTTGTATTTGTCGTTGGAAATTATTAAAATTTTGATTTTGAGGTCTATTAATCCAATGATTAGTACTATTATAATATGGTCTTGGTTGATTCGGAATATTTGGTCTGTTTGTAAATTGTTGTTTATTAATACTTTGATATTGAGGATTAAAATTTTGACGATTAAAATTTTGAGAATTAAAATTTTGACGATTAATCATGGGTTTGCTTGGTTGCAATTTTACTGGGGGTTTATAAAATCTATTACTTCCTACTGTATGCATTCTGTCTCTGTAATAGTTTACATTCTCTTCTTCTACAACTAAATTCATAGCTCTTTCTAAATTTTCAGGGTTTCTGAATCTTATTTTGTCTGAAAGTTTTTCAGGCAAAGCATTCAAATATGAATCTAAAGAGATTTCGTCATACATTTGTGTTTTCACTATTCTTACCGCATTATCTGGTTCTTCTAATCTAAGTTTATTCAAAATCATACTTTTGATATCTTGTATTCTCATACCTAGCGTATATATGGGGTTTCATTTCTTTCCAATTTTACATTCATTAAATCTCTAATTAAGCATTTAATATTTCTTTGATCTCCAAAATAAGATATTAAAAGATTTTTGATTGCAGGCCATGTATTTGCCTCTTCTCTACTACCTATTAGTGTTAAAGCTCGTCCTTCTAATTTATTTATTAGAATTCTTAATAGCCATTCGTTATTTTGAGGTTGATTTGGGTCAATTAATGTAGTTAAGAATTTTTCGCAAGCATTGATAAAAATTCCTAGAGTTGCTTGTTCTCCACTGTAACTGGGAACAGCGTCAATGAATATTTTGTTTATATTGAAATTTGCCATTGTTTGATTGTTATTAGAATTATTAAAAGAATTGTTTTCTTCAATGAATTCTGAACCTTCGTTATCTATTCTTAAGTTACTTACTTGTCTGATTATATTACTCAATATATCATCTATTTCATTTGACATGTGATAGTGGATATTATAGGATAAACAGATTCTCTTACTTGATTGATGTCTTCATTGATGTCTTCTGATGAGTGACTTCGGCGATGCTGTCCAGGCCACTTGGATATCTCGACGATTTTGTTCGGGATATGTTTGATTTGTTGATGAGTGACTTCGGCGATGTTGTCCAGGCCACTTGGATATCTTGACGATTTTGTTCAGGATATGTTTGATTTGCTTTAATTCCAATTTTAAGCATTAAAATGCACGAACATTAGTACTCGATTTTGTAGTAAAAATGCACTTTCTTGGCATCCGTTCCGACTGCGCCAGTTTTATTTCCGGTTCAAGAAATAACGTTTTTTAAAACGATTTGATTTTACTATATTTATTGTGCAATGTAAAAGCTACAATGTATTACAGTAATGATTTGAAAATTACACTGATTATTATAAGCAATGTTAAAGCTTCTAACTCTCGTAAAGTAATGATGATCTTTACAGGTCGAGCATCGTATTTATACCCTTAAAACACCTGCAATGTTCGTCATTCAATTAATCACAGTTTTTATTAAGAATAGAATGATTAATACTCTAAGCTATGGTTCTACGTATATGAGTCATCATGATTAACATGGTAAGGGCCGGCTTCTAGAATATATAACTAGCTTATCAACATATTTTTTATTAACACCATCATCATCATCTTCAGGATCACCTACATTAATAAGTTTATTTTCATTTAGATCGAGTTCACTTGAAATTGTTACAATACTATCTGCAGATCTTCCAAATTTATCTATAGCCATGATTATTATTCAATAATGTTCGCTTCACGTAGTTCTTCAATTATAGAATTAATTTCGTTGGTATGACATGTATGGCCAGCAGTTTGAGATGCAACTAATAGTTTAAGACGTTCAACTAACTCATTTGAATCGTCCCAATATGTGTACTCAATCGGATTGTTAGTTACATCCATTAACGTACCCTTACCAATCTTTTTAGTTGGAGTGTTTTTTGGTTTTACTCCTGCTATTAATGAATATTTATATGATCTACTTCCCGTACGTTGTTGTTGTGGATCATAATTTCTTCTATCTGCACTAGTCTTATCAACTATACTGTGATATGCATCCAAATCAGCTCTTTTGTAAACATTAGAATCGGGCTTATTTTTAAATATCAATTCGTAAAGTCCTGGTGTACCTATATATTTAGATCCATCTATATAAATATCAGACTTCTTAAAATCGATTTCCTTATTTCCAATTTTCAATATTCCCTCACCAACATTGTATACTCCATACTTGTTATCAAATTCCCCTTTAACATCTTGAAACATTCCTCTAACATATTTTCTCGGTAAGGGATCCAATTTTTCATAATAATCACGAGAAAATGTGTCTGCTCCAGCTGGTTTAGCTGTAGAAAGATTAACATCTTCATCCTCCTCATCCTCTTCCCCACTATCAATAACAGAATACGATTCAAAAAGTTTTTTTTTACTAGATGAAGCAATTTGTGGTGATGTTTTAATGGAAGCGTTGATGTTTTCTGGTTTAACTAATTCCTCAACCCCCTCTTGTTTTATTTTGAATTTATTATCACCTAAAGAAGTAGCAATAGTTTGCAATCGCTTCGTGATAGGTTCATATTTTTTTCCCTCTATGATTTCCCCATGCTTCAACTGATCAAGTTTGCGTTTGATAACTTTACGTTTTTCAATAATTTTTTTAGTTAAATCCTTACTAGTAACTTCCATAACGATACACCTATTTGCAGAGTAGAACCCTAATTAAAATATTATGATTGTTTCATAAGTATTTATCCGAAAACTAACAGCTGTTGAACCGACCTGTTAATCAGATTGAACAGACCCGTTGATCAGTTGAATAGCTTTTAAACATACCCGTTGAACAGTCTGTTTATTATAAGTGTATGTATTGATCAAATGCCTTCCTATATCGACCTTTATCAATCTCATTATCTATAGAAATAACGAGAAATCCATAATTATCTAACCAACATTTTGAACACATCTCCTTGAATACTTCATATTTCATATCAGTGTTCACGTGATCATCATATACATGTTTAAGATTGAGATCATCTTGCTTGAATAAAATTATCATATAAGCATTATCGCGAATTAGTTGTTTTGGAATACGAGAATATGTCTGACATAGATAGAAACAATCTACTTTCTTGTGTCGACCCATGCTAAAATATTCTCTAATAGAATCCTGCTTATCGCAAGCTACATCATCAAAAATAAATATGGCTTGATTGGGGGGTTGTATAGTTTCGGAATCCTTAAATGTTTTATATTCAATACCCTTGATTGGTTTAATCAAATTTTCCAAATACTCATATTTGGGTTGAAACAACGATTTCGAATAAATGTAGATATTTTCAAACTTTAAACCGTTTGGATGCTCCAATAGTCCAATCATTAAATTTGTCTTCCCTGAATTAGACGGCCCAACTAAAATTCCACAAATACTCGATGGTAGAAGTGGTCCATGTATGTTAGGTTTATTTACATCTAACATTAGGTAATCATAATTGTTTATAGTTAAACTATCAGCTTGTTTAACAATTCGCATACTTGGCTCATACTAAATTGTAACTTATCAAACATTCGAATATATAGAAGAACAAAAAGACAAGTGAAATATATTTTTATATCATTTATTACAAAAAATTTTCCTTTTCATTTTTAACATAACTGTATAATGAATATACATTTTCTCTTGCACACTGTAAATGATTAAATTTATGTTTCAGACAGTGATGTGATGCTGATGAGTTATTCTTTAAAATTTTAATATTACATACACCTATATCTAACATATCAACAATATAGTTTTCCAGTAGAAATTGTTTCAACCATTTCTTCTTCTCCAACCCTTTAACCATGACATCATTATCACCAATTATTTTTGTGATAAAGTCACCAAGCTCGTTGTAATGCAAACTTTCAAATTGTGAATTCCAACCGAATCCATGTAAATTATTTGCAAGCCAGTTCACTTGATATTTGAAATCCTTCTTAAACTTATTATATTCATAGGGTGCTGAAATTATAGCGTGAACACACATTCCATTCAAAGTATTTATTATAGCTATTTCCTTGCAAAGAAACTTGCTTCTGCAAAATTGAAAACCTTGAACATCAGCAATGAACATAATTATAAAGCTCTTACAGCACTGGTTAACGGATTGTATCGAATTAAACGATCGTGTAGAATAAGACAATATCCAGATGTATTTGCGGGGATGTTCTTAGTAAATTCAAATTCCAAACGAATATCTACAGGACCAGCTTTTAGAACTTCGTTTTGTCGAGAGCAATCAATAACTGCAATTGGAGCGGTGTTTTTGAAATTTATAGGGCTGAATAAAGGTTCATTATCTTTTTCATAATAAGACTGTTGAAACTGTGCATACATTTCATAAAGTATCGCCCACTGATTGTGATCAAAATTCAAATTCAAATTATCATACGGATACATTTCAGAGTTGAGATAAACTTTCATGTTGCTCAGATTGCAATGATCAAATTTACTCATATCAGTTCTAGTTTTATTTTTGCGTTCCGTTTGAAATCCAAACAGAATGAAACGTGGTTTTTCCAATTGTGTAGCTGTTTTTATCGCCCACGTTTGACGTTGAGTCTCTTGTAAAAGCGGATTTTCATGCTGTTCCCAACCGCGGAAAGGAACGTCAAAGTCTATGCTTTTTTCCACATAGTTCATCAGTCGAAGTCTTTCAACATCAGCCACCGAAACGTGTGGTATTTTCCATAATAATCTTGTTAATTCAACTTTTACATTCTCATTTTCCACCGTGTCAATAATTGCATTTGTATCAATGCTGCTGCGTATCAACACCAACTCCTGACGTAAGTTTAGAATAATTTTTTTGAAATCTTCAGCGAATCCCAACAAACTACATAGTGGTACACAAACGTTGAAATAACCCTTATCATCAACTATATTGTGTGAATCGGATGAATCGGTCCAACCTCCGTTGCTCAGTGTCATAATTTCATGGTTATTATATGATGCATAACCTTTCAAGGTTGAAGTTATACCTGGATTTCTTACTCGATCAATTACAACATCACCCATTTCATAACGAATTTCATCAAATAAGAATGCAATTCCATTATTGATGAATTTTGCCGTTTTTGTAACAGTCCCATCAGATTTAGTCATTCTACCTTCTATATACAGATAACTCTGGGAAGGTAACGTGTACACATCCTGTTGTTGTATTGGTATTCGTATTTCATCGTTATTATGGAAAGTTGAGGATGCAAAAGGTTGATGGGAATGCTTCTCGATATTCACTATTGAGTTGTCGAATAACGCCTTCTCATTTACATTCAAAATTTCAAAACTCATTTTTACATATACACTTCAGTTTACAAAATAATAAAAATTTCCTAAATTTGAATGTAAAATTTAGTTTGAATCGATGGGAGAATGAAGATCTATTTTTCTCTCTAATATTTCAGTTTTAATCCAATACTTTTCAAAAATGTATGATTATCAGATGTGAGTGGCTTCAAAGGTTTCGTTGTACTGTTATTGTTGTTCCATTGAGGAGTGGTATTTATATTTTTTGAATTTGAGCAATTATATCTGATTACCATTTTCACTAAGCTCTTTTTAAATAAAGTCTTAACGTCACAGTTTCACCTCTAAAATTGATCAATCTACCACTTTGATCGGTTATTTTGAGAGTTATATTGGTGATTTCCTTCGAGTTGATTGGTAGATAAACTACGTTAGTGGGGCATTCAATTATTTTGAAACCTGGTGGATCGTTCGGAAAAAATTCATATACAATATGATCAGGATTGTTATTGATGTATGCACCAGCTGTTAAATTGCAGTCAATACATATTGCGTTCACAGTTGTTATATTAATAGGAAAATCAGATTCGTGCGACTTATCAGGTTTGAGAATAGATTTTTTAAAACCTAATAAAGATCCTATTGAATCTGATTTTGAAAAATCAATTTGTTCACTTCCCTTAATATAACATTTCAAGGTATTATTATTTGCGATTATTACTACCTTGTGCTTCTTCTCTGTATTACTTCCGTTTGCATCCTTCCTAATTTTGTTTAAGCATTTGCGTATTATAGTTTGAAGATCTCTAATTTCATAAGATCCGGTTGGTATTGTGATGACATCATTACCAACATAAAACTTGTTAATGCCTTTTTGAATGTTTGGAATAGAATTGTAACTCTCAAAATTAATCAAACCTAACTCATAGTCAACGTCATCTTTTAATGTTATAGGAGGATAAAAGTTGGCGCTTAAAGTTGATGTATCACCGCTTAATATGAATGTGAATGATGACATCTTTATTACACTAAATTCTAATTTGAAATGGTTTGAAATCATCTTTTGAGTTATGTATATAAAAAAATGGCCACACCGAAAAGAATTATAATTTTGAAAATTTTCATGGTTATATTTAATAGTACAAAGACCGCTTGAATTAAAGTATGTAATTAATTCTACAGGAGGTCTTAGATTTCCAAAGCTATCAAAGTAGTTAATCAACTTTCCTTCTTTCTTAAATGCTACCCAGTGTGTTCCACACCCCTTATTATCATCCAGATTTAAAATTGCAGCTTCCTTATTTTTCGAGATTTTTCCTGGGAGATTGTCACGCATGAAAATACCTAGAAAATTTTGAATTTTCAATTTACGTGCATACTTGAGTAACTCTATATTATTGAGAGGTCTGTTTGGTAGCTTTATCGGAAATTTTTTTGAGACTTTAAAAAAAGACCCATACCATTTTTGTAAGGTTTCAGAAAGAGGCCTTCACCACCGACAGCTACAGATTCCATTTTGAGGTTGTGCCGTTTGGCCTCCTCTAGTTGTTTGGCTGCTGCTTTGTTATCATTCACAGCTTTCGCAATGCCTGAAGCACCACCAGCAACAGCCCCTAAAGCACTAAGTCCCGCAAATATTGGAATTAATGGTAGAAATCCTCCAATTTTAGGTAGTTTTATTACTCTCGCTGAACTAATTCTACCTTTCTTTTTCTTGATTTTATTAACAGTTCTAGCTGCAATTTTCAATGCATCATCGAAGTTTTTATTTTTTATTGCACTACGTACTTTCTGAGTAACTTGTTTGAAACTCAACCCACCACCACTTTTAATTTTTTCTTTACGCATGCTTGTACGGCAACCCATACCCATTTTAACTTTAGCTTTCATTGCAGTGGCAACAGCTAAGGATGCAGCTTTTTCACCTTACGAGGAATTCTTTGAAAATACACGGCTTAATGCTTTATTTTGCAAAATTTTATCTGCTTCATGACGTTCTAATAAATCTTTGTTTTCAGAATAAGCTATATCGTGTTCCTTACAAGCCTCATCTAATTCGTTGATACCAATATCTCCTCGTTGTAATCTTTTTTTTAATCTTGTACCTGGCCCACAAAATCTATATGAAAGTAAATGAACCTCAAAAGGTAAATTTTCGATTACTTTGTTCAATAAACCAGCACCCTTAGAAGTTGCTTTTCCAACTGATTTAAATTTTGGTTTAAGCTTTCTTATATACTTTATCTAACAACCTTAAACATCAAACTAACTACTTTAATTGTTTGAATATTATATTTATTGATATAAGAAGGGTCTGAATAAAACAAGTGGTTGGTGATAAAGATAATTTATTTTCTTATTCTTATTATAAATCAATATCAAACATTAATTCTATATTAGAGCTATCATCATTACTGTTATGTTTTTCTGTATGATTTAGCAGTTCTTGTAGCTTATCAGGTAAGTATTGTTTTATACCAGTTACAAAAAATTGTAGGTCTAGATTTATCATTTTTTCAACAAAATAATAAACTTCAATTTCACTGTTCAATAGCTCATCACACAATTTTATACCATCCTTGTACAATGCTTCATATTTCTTACACTCTTCATAAGAAAATAGTTTGTTACCATCCATCATAGCTTGCAATCGTTCATAATGTTGTAATGTTTTTAACTCATTTTTAATTTTTTCTAATTCACTTTTAAACTCATCAGCTTCAGTCATTATTCTAGTTGTTTCTAATGAAAATCTAAATTACGTTTACTTAAGTTTCAACATTCTATTCTGATTTTATATCATTGTTAGAGAAGAGAAAATTGGGTGGGGGTTTTAATGAATAATAAATTGTATGTTTAATTATTTTTATTAAAATGATCTTTGGGTTTCCTGTTCTTTGTCCAATCTTACATTTGATAATATTTTAACATTTTTATTTATAACCTCCTTTTTTGTCGGTTGTTGCCTACCATCCTCCTCATCAGAAGAAGTGATAACTTCCATCTTTTTCTTCATTTTATTCCTGATGCTTATGGCTTCCTTTATCCCATCATCACCACTAAAGCTTGGCTTGATCTTTTTTAGGGGTGGTATTTGTGTTAATTGATCCTCACCATCCTCATCGGAAGAATTGATGATGATTTTGGATGCTTTTGGTTCATCATCATCATCACTTCCAACGTTCAATTTGAATCTTCTCAACGCTTTTTCATATAGGTTGAGATCCTCCTGTGATTCCAGTGTTGTTCTGGTGAAGGCAATTGGAAGATTTCCAAATTTTTTTTGAAGCGTTACCTGCCGCGGTGAATAGGTTAGATAAATCATTATGTGTGTTCCTCTGGCCTCAATTTTTTTAACACCATACCTGGAAAAAGACAAAGAATGAAAAAGTGAAAGTTGTGGGTTGGTTGATATTCAAAGTACCTCAATTTATAGAGGTAAGCTTTTAGGAGTTTTTAATTAAAATTAAAAAGAACTCTCAAGTATTCAGATTCATAGAGACAAACATTTAAGAGTTTTTTCAATCAAAAAGAATTAAACAAATACATTTCTATAAAATAATCTTACCTGAATAACTGTTTCATTACAACTACTGCCATTGGCATTGGTAGACTCTTTTCATCGAGTACATCAATGATAATTGTAGATGGTGTAGTTGCCATGATACTTGTTGATACTTCTTGTTAATGTTTGAATGCTTCTATTGAATCCAGCTTGCTATATATAGTAGAGATTGACACGTTTAACTTTGGCTTTTTGCGCACGGTTTACAATTAAGTAGGTTAATGTGATGAATAATAAATTTATAATTAGCCCATTAAAATTTTTAATATCGAATAACAAGTTAATATGATGCAACATTGTTGTTGAAACATCTCATCCATATAGATAACGTAGTTAAAGGACAGTAAACAGATTTTTAATACGATTCAAAAATTAAGGTCAACACAAATTTATTATTCGTCAATTAAAATTTTGTTATCGTGAAATAACAAGTTAATAAGATTGCGCAGTCAATTTATGAAAACGTAATAAGTGTTCATATACATAACACATGTTAACAGTTACAGTTACATTCATACCTTTGTTCGTTTAAGAGATAAATGCACGATGAGTACGATAGATTACCAGAACGTTCACACGGAAACCAAAGAAACCGTTGATTGCATTGTGAGTCAGATGATACAAAAAATTAATACAGTTGGTTAGTTAATAAAAACCGAGAAAGATTTTATTAAGTGGGATAAATTTTTAAAGAAAAATATTAGTAGAATCAAAAGACTCATAAAAAATAAAACAGTAGAAAATCATTCTAAATTAGAATCAGGTCTAGCATTATTGAAATATCATAGAGAACATTTCAAATATAAATCACAAATCAAATTTAATAAGTCTTATAATAATCAAAAGTTAATTTGGCAAGATCTAGAATCATGCTTCAAATGTAGAATAAGGACTGGAGTTATAATAAATTTGTGTATTAAAGAACCAAGTTTATTCTTCGATAAAGCATCTAGGAGTGTTTCAATTAAAATTAAAAAAGAATTGAACAAATCTTTATTAAAAGTAAATGTAATGTTTTCTGCAAATTTCATTAAACCACAAACAGGTGAGACAGATAAAATATTTCAATACAAAAAATCAAGTAATTGATAGGAAAACAAATTTGAAAGATTGGTTTTCTGAATATGTAAAAAATAATATATTAACTAAATTAGAAAGTTTCCAAGAGCGCGATTCGGGGTGGGCGTTGTATGAAATATTAAAACTTAAAGTAAATATTAATAATTATACACCTGTAAGCATAGGAACTCATGTTGCTCTATCTAAATTTGTTATGCAAAGCAAATCGACTCTTAATATAAAAAGTAATGATCAATTTTGTTTTCTTTGGGCTATTACAGCTGCTTTACATCCAGCACCATTAAATAAAAATCCAACACGAACATCTTCTTATCCACATTTTAATCGATTTTTAAAATACGATGGGATTAATTTCCCGATCACCTTAAAGGCGTTGGAAAATTTGAGTTAATGAACAATTTATCAATTAATATTTTCACAATCGAAAAGAAATTAGTATTACCATTACGTATTAGTAAAGATAATTTTCAAACTCATATAAATTTACTTATGATACCAACCTATACCAAAATGATGATGAGAATTTAGTAAAGAGTGAAGAAGAGGAGGATGAGGATATAGAAATTGATGATTTTTCTCTAAAAAAAGGAACTTTTCATTTTGCACTTATTAACCTCTTCAAGGACAAATTATTATTTCGATGAAAAAAAGAGTCGAAAATTTTTCTATGCTATAATATAAACGTTATCATGAAAGTAAAAATAATTTTAAAAATCCATTGTCAAATTTGAAATTTGTAAACTCAAAAAAAGAAACGTACACATATGTTGCCAACGGGCAGATGATCTATTGATGAAAAGACTCCATACATTCAGGACAGACACTTTCCTGACACTGCTTGCATCTGTACCTTGTTCTGCGATTGCAATTTTTATCATGACATCGTGGTGGATTTTTGTAATCCATTTTCATCGAGTAGTGTCCTATTCCATTCAAGCGGACTTCAGGTGCAACTTCGGTCCACGCCCTCTTCTTTTTTGGTGTAGAGTTTTTTTTTGAAGGTCTTCCTCGTTTCCTTACATTTCCATTCAATTCAATCAGAGTTGAAGCGTTGAGTTCTATCTGCTAAATCTACGCCACCCATAAACCGATTATACTAAATAACAGCCTGTAGCCTTTGAACCTCAATATAGGTCTTCGTTTTCCTATTCCATCTTCTTACAACATCTTGATGATCCTTCCCAGCAAAAACGAAATCATATGCACAAGATTGTTGTCTGCCCATCGCAAAACTGTAATGTTGTCTGAAGATGTTGCCATGGAACACGAACCTCTACCTTTCTTCTGTAGCGTCTTACCATCCGTTAGTTTTTTGCATGCTTCGTGGATCCTATTGGCCCTAACCGTTCCAACTATATGAATATCTGCATTCTTCAGATAGGTGACTGTTGGTATGGAAGTGAAAAGATTGTCCAAAAATATTCTGTGATTGAGACCTGCTAATCCTGAATATAGCCTCACCACTGTGTCACCAATAATACCCAATTCTGATTTATTTTAATTCATTGAAGATTGGTAAATTTCAAATTTTGACACATATCCATCTGCCGAAGCTCGTACCCACACTTTGAATCCCCATTTCTTTGGTTTGGACTTGATATAGATCTTGTTTCTGCTTCTTCCTTTGAACGGAATTATCAGTTCATCAATAGCCATATATTCAGTTGGTGTAGCAGCATCAGCAAATGCTCTACCCAGAATATCGAGGAAGGGTCGTATTTTTATAAATGCATCCTCATTATTTTCAGGAATATCCTCATTATTGATGAAGTGCAAGTACTTTTTTATTTCCTCATATCTTTTAAGAGGCATAGTGTTGGCAATTAGATCGAAACTCAGTCCTCGAACGGATGACCAATACATCCTATAAGCTGGATATTTTATGTATATCATTATAATATTGATGGCGGAAAATTGTTTCATTTCAGCAACACTAACTGAAAAAAGTGTTTTCCAGATTTAACAGCGTAACGAATAGTTTCTGTAGTAGTCAAATTGAAAATTTCTTCTGGGAATAATTTCATGAAGAACGAATATGGAGTATCTCCATTTATATTGACTTGATGGGTACCTCGAAAAATTGGTGGGTTGTTTGTAAAGGCATTATCTTTGTCAGAAAACCATATTAGATGCTGTTGTGTTGGAGCAGAAGATTGTGATGGTGAAGTTGGACTCCTTGGTCTCGTCTTACGATCATTCTTTTTTCTGAATCTCTCAGCCAACGCAGCCAGAGGAATATCATACTCACTGTCAGTATCAGAACTACTCTCAGTTGAATCGGAAACTTCTTCTATATAACCGCCCTTATTTGGCAATTCGAGTAAGGCATCAAATTCTACTTCTGATTGGTCGTCTTCGCAAATGTCAATTTCTTCCAAATCTGAATTATTTGGATTTTGCACAGAACCTAGAATGTGCACTTTTTCTTTTTTTCTACCATAGAATGATGACGTAGCTATCTCACGAAACATGGTATCCA
This sequence comes from Endomychus coccineus, assembly GCA_958510875.1. Lineage (NCBI taxonomy): Eukaryota > Metazoa > Arthropoda > Insecta > Coleoptera > Endomychidae > Endomychus > Endomychus coccineus. The sequence goes on from OY294070.1 coordinate 46,376,453, forward strand.
ATTCTGAAAAAATTATAAATTTTTTTATTGATATCATCCTGCACAATATTCACAAATGTGTACGGTTATTTTCACGTAAATTTGTGCAACACACCATAATTTTATTGTTGTTCTTATTATACACCATTGATAATTAGATAATTATTCAGTACTTACCAATTTTTGTTACACAAATCTACGCGAAATATGAAAAATAAAGCGAGTCGATTTCTTCACATAACCTCAACACAGCGTTCTCGAGCGCGGAGGAAATAAAAATGCGGTAAAATACCGAAGCAAGCAATTCTGATCTCAATTTCGCTTTGACTTAAGAGAGGGATTGTAGACGGCCACAACTGTTGCCATTGGGCAGATGGGAACCAAGTCTAAGAATTAATACACCGCTTTTGACGAAATGTACACAAATGTGTTTATGTCCTTGAAGAGGTTAAAGATTTATCACACCTGTTACATTCTCAAATGCCAGGTTTAAAAAATAAATCTTGGTTTTGTAACCAATGTTTAAATAATTTTAAATCGGAAAGTAAGCTTACCAGACATATTGCTGAATGTATGAATGTTAATAAATCAAAAATTACAATGCCAACAGATAAGGAGAAAATGTTGAAGTTTAAAAATTATAAGAATAAAATTAAAGTACCTTTTGTTATATATGCTGATATAGAAAGTATTTTGAAAAAAACATTGAGATTTAAAATCAACTATTACCATGGAAAGGTATCAAGAGCATATACCATTCAGCGTTGCTTATTATCTAAAATGTTCCTATGATGATTCTCTTTCAAAATTCAATTTATTTACAGGGGAAGATTGCATCCAGCAATTTATAATGGAACTTCAAAATTTAGCTTTTGAAATAAATAACATTTTTGCAAATCCAATTCCTATAGAAAAACTTTCCTATGATCAAATACAAAATTTTCAACATTCTCAGTTATGTTATATATGTAAACAAAATTTTAACACCTCTGATCTAAAAGTACAAGATCATTGTCATTTTACTGGTAAGTATAGAGGTGCCGCTCACAACAGCTGCAATTTAAATTATCAAGATAGTCATGCGGTTCCTGTAGTTTTTCACAACTTATCATCATACGATAATCATCATCAATGATATTTGGTTAGATTTGGTTTTAAGTCTTCAAAACTTGAAAATAAATGATATTTCTTAACAAAACTGATTATTACTTAACCTATTTCTCTTTAATTATAATAACACTATATGAAAACGTGAAGATAAAGATGAATTCTAATTCTGATTAACAGTTTTAAAGGTGATACAGATAAGTCCATAAAATATGTGAATATTGCAACATAAATTTCTTGGATAAGAATGAATCCATAAAATATGGATCGGCTTCACACACTTTAACGATCAAGGTATGTTTTTCATGGCGACTTATTCCTTCATCATCCACAATATTCATTATTTCATTTAGAAGACAGTCTGTGCATTGATTATTGGGTGGGGCGGGGCCATCAACATGAGTTGTTTGCCATGGTTGATTATGATGTTTATAACATGGCATATGACTGTATAAATATTCTTTCATGTGTTCAGGTACCTCAACCCATCGCAGTTCACGATAATTCAAATGTTTCAGCACATATTCCTTCGGTAGGAACATCAGATTTTCTCGAGTCAATTGATCTGCCGATTTGGTAATAGCCTCAATTGAATGTACAAATATTTTGGTTAGTATTGATGCCACGCAACACTCGCTTGTTGTAGGTAGATATTTTATTAGTTGTGAAATAAAATTATCAATGATGTTGTCTATTTGAAAGTGTAAATCAAAATATATTGATCAGTGAAAAATAATGCCCATCCCTGTAGAGTATACCTGTCCAAAATGTAGAGGTGGAACTGATATTGAAAACCAACTGTGTATTGCGTGTAGCTATTCTAGGATATTGAAAGATGAAAATTATAAACACGTTCCACCATCTTATTGGATGCATTATAAACAATAATAAACTTTGGCAAATAAATGATATATCTCAACAAACTAAGTATTTAATTGTAGGAACATGACGTGAACACGTGAAGATGACGTAAAACAAAATATGAATTTATTATGAATTACAAATTTTAAAAATAAATGGTATTTCACAACAAACTGACTGTTTAATTACATTAGCATGATATGATAACGTGAAGATTATGTTAAACTTTCAAAATAAATCTAATCTACGCTGGCCTGTTTAGTTTCTCATAACAAGCTTATCGATAAACATAAATCTTGATCTCTTGACCTTTTCATAAGAACAAGTTATACAAAAATATGCAAAGTTTGCATAATCAAATTTATTTCTTGTCGAGACTTGTCTACCTATGTAAAAGTATAGGTAATCAAACTCTAAGTACAGGTTACCTTAAACCTCTTTTTCAACAGCCTCTGGACATTGGTATATACTCTTTTTTCCATACCCTCTGGTCATTGACAACACACCACAAGAAATTACAGTCAGTGGACACCTGAAGTACAGGTTACCATAAATCTTTTCTTCAACAGCCTCTGGACATTGATATGTACTCTTTTCCATACCCTCTGGTCATTGAAAACATACCACAAGAAATTATAGTCGGTGGACACATGTGGATGGACATGCCATCGAAGTGTCACAGTATCCCCCCTATTACACTACTATCCACATTTACTGCACCTCATAATTTTCAGGCTCTTCCGTAGAATGTAATGTATCAGCCCTGCCTGAAGCTCGCCTTCGCTAATTAATGCCCCCGTCACCTGCATCGGTACCTGCACAGTAACGGTTAGTAACTTCGGCCGGTTCGAGCGTACACTCTTAGCTTTATAGGCGCCTCGTTCGCCTCCATGCATTGTAAGAGCATCTATGATCTCGCTTCCGGTGCTGTCCGCGTCCAGGTTGCTCAAGTGCAGCAGTGTTATTTCTCCCAGATTATTCCCATACCTAGTTATTCCACTGGAGCACACTTTCTCAGCTATTTCCTCTTTGAGGCTCTTGAGTCCCTGCTTGTTCGAGTCTTTAACTATTAGTAAGTCCCCGTTTCTGGTGTTCTAGATGCGGCGGATCTTAACATCCCGCGGCCCAGAGATCTCATTTTTAACTCCTTTCTGAAGTTCCGAGTACATACATCGTTTTCTCTTGATCAATAATGTCCCTGTGTTATGTCTAGGTCTTCTCGCGGTCATGCTGGCGTATGTCTTATCCTGTTCGATCTGGGAGTTCTCAGGGACGTATATCATGATCTCGATGCCCGTGTTCCTGAACGATATCTCTGCAATTTTCGTAGTATCTCCGCATTGACTCTCAGCGGAGCTGGTAAGGCGATCCGGCAGCTCCCCACAATCAGAGCATCCTTCCGTGAGTTCCTTAATGTCTAGAATATTTTATCATCCTCGGTCATCGACTACCCCCACTTACTCTGCCAGCTTCCATATATTTCAGTTCTTATCTCCTCGCCCAGGGTTCCCGCCTGTTCTTTCCCTCCCTCGATCTTTACTCCTATCATATTAATATCTACCTCCTTCTTTAAGGTTTTAAGCAGTTCTGCATATGTTTTCTCATTGGAGTTAATCGTAACCGTTCCTTCATTTGGCTTGATCCTCGATCTAGTTCCATTTGATCGTAAGGCCGTGGCGTTTACGCATTCCGGGGTCAGGTATACTATTCGTGTCCCACTATTCCGAAATACGCATTCCAAAATCTACCTGCCATGATCTCTGTTGAAACCGTCAGGAGTTGCGATATAGATCTCCTTCCAGTCTTCGTCCGTAGCAATTTTTCTTAGTCCGTTCGTCAGGTCATAGAATTGTTTCGCGTTCCTTCCCTCCTCCTGGTCTGTCTCGTATGAAAGTAAGTAAATCATCTTTGTCCTCTCATCCTCCCCGCCCTTGCTTGTGAAGGTTATCGTTGTGGCCATGAGGTATTCTATTTCTCCTTCCTCCAGGTTTTCAAGTAGTTTTTCAATTTTGGGAAACATCTTCTCATTTATCTCCTGGGGGAACCATCAGAGCAATGTCTCCCTTAACTGTCGCCTTTATCGGATTCCCTATTACAATTTTGGTTGCCTCATAGATGTTTTTCGGCCAGTCCCTATCTAGTAGCTTCACCGTCTCTTCATATCCGTTGATATTATCGATGTCGTCTGTTAACATCTCACCCGTTTGAGTGCCTGCTTCCCGTGTTTCAATTGCTTCTACTCTCGTATTCCGGTTGCCTACAGAAATACCCACCTCTGTTTGTGTCCCGCTGTTGGTCTTCCTCTCTGCACTTGTCTTCGAGTGATCTGCAGAAATGTTTTCCTTTTGTGTACACTCTCCGCAGACTCCTGTTGCCTTTCCATTTTCCGTTCGAGTTTGACCTGTGGCACTTCCATCTGTTTGTGTAGCGCTATTTGTCGTCGTCTCTATCGTTGTGAAGACGGGGGTAAGCTGTCAGTCCTGAAGTTTTTTTTCGGGCCTGCGATAAGACTAGTAAGTGTTTTGATAGTTTTCTTAATTTCCACTTCAGTGTTCGGGTGTATGCCCGCCAGGGTATTGAGTTCGTCGCTAGCTTTCTTCATTTTCTATAGGATGGGGTGAGCTTTCATCAGGTTCTCTGGCTCTTCTGCGGAACTCTCTCTCCATCCTCTTGTGTTTGTTACGGCTTTTCTCCATGGGTGTCGTCTTGTCCTCACTATATTTCCTGCAATCCCCAAATAATTCAAAGATGCTGGTGCTGTACTCTCCATCTTGCCACTGGTCATCTTTCGGTGAGTTTTGGAGTGTGGAATTAGTATTACTCCGTCTTCTGTGTCCTGTCCAGCTACTGTCAGCCTCGGTGGGGTCCTGGAGAGGGAATCCCTTCTTCGCTTTCCCTTGAGGTACTTTTGATTTTCATTAACTCTTGTTCTTTAGTCATTTCAAAAATTTTTCTATTGAAATATAACTAACCTCAGGGATCATTTAATTTGATCTGTTTCTGTTGGAATACTGGATGTTCAGTCCCTGAATAGGTTATTTTTCAGTGGAAGTAATTAACATCGTACCTCGCGACACTGCGCCCAATCCATTTGCATTTAGCATGATTCGATGAAAATCGTTTCCATCATTGCTGGGATTGTTGTAATCATTGTATGAAATCATTCTAGAGAGACGTAGGCAGTTTTTACCGATAATATTTATTTTTCAACTTTGTAGTTAACCCCACAAATTGCACATGGTATTTGAGTGATTTAAGAATCGCCATTTTGTGATTCTAGTACACAGGATGGTCTTATTAGACAAAACGTGCAGTAAAGGTTGTTAAGGGTTAGCACAAAGTGAGTAACCCAACTACTGCTTATTGGGTATACTTATATGTTACGTCTGCCACGCTCGTTCAGAGTTAGTACAAGTTACAATATGCATCCATTTGTGCAAATCATTTCAAGCAATTCAGATTTTATGCTAACTGACAAATTCCAACATTTAATTATTATTCTTTTAGTCACATTTTAATTATTATTCTCACAGTCACATTTTAATTATTATTCTTATAGTCACTTCTCAATTTTTTGCTAATTTAAGTATCATTGTAGTAACCTAATCCTTCTGATTAATTCAGATCATTGTTCAACTCGATATCTCTTCAAGACTTCAATATTGTGATACAGTGTTTTTACAATTTGGAAAGATAAAATAATCAGTTGTGGAATAGCATGGTTATTCCGATTGTTTGTGTTGCTTCTTCCTTTGAGCTTAGTTCAGGTTCTGTTCGTTTTTTCAAATTACAGGGTAAGAACAACTGAGGCGCCTCTCTTCTTCTTCCCGAGACGGTTTGGTGAATTTCCTGGCCGGACCAATCTCCAGTTCCATCAAGTTCCAAGGAGGGTAACATTTTTAGTTTGAATAACCATATTCCTTATATTTGATAATCTTTTCAATTGAATAATTGATTTCAAACTCTAATTCATATATATGTTACCGTGAAAGTCCGAAAACCGGTGATTGTCAGGATATACCAGTGAATGTCAACATTCACCAAGTTACTTGGCGTATGTCCGATATATTCATCAATTATCATTATTTCTAACTGTCACCGGCGAATGTCAACATTCATCATACACTCATGGTGTATGTTCAAAAGATTTTTTTTATAAAAATAAAACAAAATAAAACTCTATAGGTTATTATTTATTTTGATTAAAACATGGAAACAGTTTTCAAATGAACATAAAGAAGTTGTTGAACTTAAAACAAACACAACAAACATAATATTAATATAAAAATAAAATGCATTTTATTTCTTAAACTAAAATTTAAAAAACAAAGTAAATGTATGGCAACCTTATTTATTGCAACAACTTAAGCTACCATGACACTTTGAATTACACAAAAGGCTCTTGTTTTTACAGCTACATTTAGACGTGGAACACTTCTTTTTGCAGTTACAGCGTGTATAGCCTTGCCCTCCACTTTTTGAATTGGCAGAAGCTGCTTCTCTTACCGAAATTTCTTGAGCTGAAATCTCATCCATGGAGATTAACTTTTCTTTGCAAATTGCAAATTGATTTGAAAAGCTGTTTCAAGGTGCCATTTTTGTTTGCTAATTTATAAAAGTCTGAATCCTCTATTCCAACAACAATGGCTAACACATTTCGGGGATCTGTACGACCACGGTCGACGTCAGGGACTTTAATTCTCACGGTATCACCAATTTGGGCCGCAGGAAACTTTTTTTTTGAAGTTCGCAACATTTTTGTTGCTTGGAGTAGTAGATTCTCTTTTGCAGCTACTCTTTTTAAATTAATAAGCTCATGCTGCCTAGTCAGCACTTGAGATGAAGGCGTAATCGGTTGTAGATCAGTCAGTGTTTGAGTTGAAGAATTGCTGGGTTGTAGATCAGTCGGCATTTCAGATGAGGATGTGCTGGGTTGCGGATTAGTTAATACATGAGGTGAAGGTGGATTGGTTTCAATGGTATTCTGGTCATCCATGTCACTTACATCTGAAAGATGGTCATCAATATGATCATTAATTAAATTTTCTTCACAAGTGTTAACGTAAGCTTCTAACTGTTTCTCGGTTTCAATATTTGTAATTTGATCGTTGGGTAGAGATGACGATGCTATGCCTCTTTTTGGTTTAACGCCAAACAAAGCTTCATATGGACTCTGGCGTATTCCTTCATGGTAAGTTGTGTTTTTGGCGAATTGTACAAACGACAACCCTTCTGACCATTTATTTGAATCATTATCGTGCATCCACGCAGTTAACATATTCTGTATATCCTGGTTGGCTCTTTCGACTGAGCCTTGTGTTTGGCTGTGACGAGGCTTTCCGTGCACTATTTTAACATCTTTCCACATAGCGCATAGTTCAGATATGACTTGGTTACTGAACTCTCTGCCATTATCCGAATGCAATATAGCGGGAGCACCAAATATTAAAAAAAATTTGAAGAAGGTGATATGCTACTTCTTCCGCTCTCTTGGTTTTTAACGGTCGTAACTGGACAAACTTGGTCAAGTGATCTTGGTAAACCATTATAAATTTGTAATCGCGATCGCTGTGTGATTGCAAGTCTATCAAATCGACTTGACATCTAGAGTTTAATTCGGAACTCACCATTGGTTTTACAACAATACCTTTTTTAGGCGCACTGTGTTTCATTTGACATTGTTTACACAAATTTAAATAGAGCATTACGACTTCATAAGTAATATTTTTGTATTTAACTTGCAATTCTTTAAGCATTCGTAATCTTCCTCCATGGCCTGTTCGTATGTGAGTTTCGGAAAGTATATTAAACAACTCTTCGTTTGTAACATAATACTGGATATTCGTTTCTCCTGGTTTTAATGGCACAATTAACTTTTGTTCGTCACTAACTTTTAAAATGTCAAAACGTTTTAAACGTCTGTAGTCCAAAGGAGTACTGCACTTACTTTTAGCAGAAATTACTTCAGAAACGATTTTAGAGTACCTTTCTTGAGAAAAATAAAAACAATTGTCTTCTCGTTTACTTCTTATTAGGGTATTTAACTTTTCAAGAAATTGATCACTATTTACTGCAATAGCCATCGCGTACAAATTATATTACCGCTCTCAATCAAACTTTGCGTAAGACTGGCGACATGCCCACACGAAAGCGAAGCGAAGAAACCACACAAAAGCCTGTTAGGACCCGTCGTTTTCGACATCGACCGAAGCTTATGTGTGTTTGTCGACATACACCGGTGAAGGACCGAATTTATAATAAAACCAATAATTGTTCGGTCTTTCACCAATTCATTTGGTGTCTGTCGACATTAACCGGCATATGTCAGCAATCACTAATTTCGGTCTTTCACGGTAACATATACATTTATTTTTCTGTATTCAATTTGTAAACCAAGAATTTAATCTTATAATTGTTCATTTCAAAATTCAATTTTAATTTGTGTTACAAATTGGTTGATTTTCAAAATTGTAATTTATTTATATTATAACTCAAATTCCTCTAGGAATAAAACAAATTGTTAAGTTGAATTTGTATTATTTTTCTGAATTTACATCAACTATAAAACCATCTCGTAGTGCCTGTATTCTTGACTATGAATTCATTTATTTTTGTAGTTATTACTAAGCAGTTGGCGCTCAGGCAATTCACAAGTCTAAAATCACAGATTAATTACTCAATTTGAGCTAGTTGGGCCAATAAAAACCGACTCAAAGCGGTCCGTTTCAAAGGATGGTTCACTTGTCTAAGTGCGTAGCGTATTACTCCGTTTCTGTGTCCTGCCTAGCTACTCTCAGCCTCGGTGTGGTCCTGGAGAAGGGATCCCTTCTGCCGAAAATGTCCTCCGATAGGTGTCTTCCGTCTTCCCGACCTGTCATCTCATCTGAGCTGTCTGTGCCTTTCCTTGTCCGTGTCCTCTCTCCGTGTTCAGTCGCCTTTTGTTTCTTCAGCTTTGTTGTTTCCCATTTCTCCATATTTTTCTCACGAAGAACAAGGGAAGAACGATCCACCCCTGAGAACCCCGCGTGTATGGGGAAGGCTATATAGTGCGGAGGTCGCTCGATATCTGCAGGTTTTTGCGACTTCGCTGTCGGTTGTTTAATAATATAAGTTTTCTCCTCAAAACTCGGTCGGTTGAGATAAGCCCTCTATTTCCAGATCACACAGAACACTCCTCTCAGATTCGCCTCTCTGCGGTTCACGCTGTGGTCCAGATTTACAGTGTTAGCGACCAGTAGGCGAGCGACCGCCCTCGGCTTAGGCCCTTGGAATGCCAACTCCAGAGTGCTTTGCAGCACTTTGCTCTAGGTTGAGTAATTTTTTGTTTTTTTTATTGCTCGCCCTCGACCTTCCCGGCTTGGGAGGCCCTGCCAGGAGTTACTTAAGCCCCCCACCAATGACAAGGTGTTATGACTTCTAGCAGGGGAACCAACTTAACCTAACCTTACCTAAACTAACCAACTTACTTTTTTTTACGAGGAGTAAAAATACTCCACCCACACCCGTGATGATAGGTGGTATGGGGTGGTGTGGGACTCCAGATAAGCTCCTGTTTACCCACTAAAAATCTCCTCGTATGTTCTCTAGTAGTTGGGCCAGAGAATTAATTTGCTTTCCGCACCTCCTTCAGCTCAGAAAAATTGAGTGTCAATTCACTCATACCATCTAAACTGTGGCGCGTATTCTTCTGTCCATCCCTAATCACAAAATTGTATGCTCCTGTATAGTCCTGTCCTCCACCTCCTTTTTCTTCATAATCGCAATCATGCCTTTACCGTACACCTCACACTTATGCCTATCTCACAGCATTTCCCTTACCAGAGCTTCAGGTGATGGAAGGCATCCCAATTTTGAAACAATATAGTCTTGTTCCTTCTCTTAACTTCGACATGTATACATGACATGCTCCAGGTCATCGCAGACTTGGCACATCCAGCGCAGATCACTTTGGGTCTTACCTATTTGCAAGGTATAAGTCCCAAAGAACCCATGGCCTGGGAAGAACTGCGTTAGGAAGTACTTCGTCGAGTTATGCTTACACTCGGTCCATTCCGCAATGTTCGGGATCAGCCTTCTGCTCCAAGCTGCTTTGTCTGCTTCGTCTGATCATCTCTTTTGCCATTGTGTTATGGTTCTTTTCCGCGCCATTTTCCTTACTCTCGGGAGCCTAGAATTTCCCACCGTATTCACAAAAGACAGTTCCCCAGCTGTGAGATCGATTGGGGGAACTTTTGTTATAACCTGTGCCGCCATCGTCGATACCGTGCGGTATCCGGATATAATACGAATTACCCCTATTCTCTGCAGAAATTCCATCTTAAGACTATACTTCTCGAGTTTAAGGGTTTTCTTCCACATAGGTGCTGCATAAAGTACTACACTATGTAAAACAGAGCATAGCACCCTCCTGCGCTCACACCCTGGACCTCTCATGTTAGTGAGTAACTTGATCAAAGCTTGGGCTTTGCGTTTAGACTTGCCAATTGCGTATTCTATATGGGCTCCAAAATTGAGTCTGTGGCTTAGGATGACTCCCAGATAGTTAATTGTTTTGGAAGGCGCAATATTCACACCTGCCACTTGAAACGTCAGGTTTTCTCTTTCCCTTGTCCTTTTTACTATCAGGATTCCCGTATTCTGGGGTGCCATTTCCAGGCCAGTTCTACACAGGAACTCTCTTAAAATACGGATTGCTTGTTCCATCTTTCTGATCATTTCTTCTCGATTTTTCGCCTTAATTATTAGCACCAGGTCATCAGCATATGCAATTGGTATTACTCCAGCAGGTCACTTCTCACGTAATATGCCGTCATACATGACGTTCCACAGGGTTGGGCCCAGTATCTAACCCTTTGGGACTCCCATCGTGCATTTTCGCGATGCGCCATCCAGATGTACGTATCTATCTTCAAGGTATTGTTCTATGGACCTTATGAGGTACTTACTAATGCCGGCATATTTCAGTGCCCTGACAATCGCGCTCCATCTAGCCGTATCAAACGCGTTTTAGACGTCTATGGTGACTATGACGCACCATTTCTCAGTAGCGGCCTTGACCGATTTCTCAAACTGCATTGTTGCTGTTATAGTGGAACGGCTCGCTCTAAAACCGTGTTGATTATCCGAAATCGTTCTCTTTCGATGGAGCTCTTCTTGGAGTCTATTCAAAATTAACCGCTTATACAGTTTTCCTACCACACTGATCAGACAGATTGGCCTATAAGCTGATGCATTTGATGGGTCCTTTCCCAGTTTTGGGATAAGTACGACACGTGCTCTCCTCCAGGGCTCCAGGAATCCTTGGCCTTCAGCAGTCCATTGTACAATTCAAGCATTTTCAGCGGGACCGTCTGACATGATATATGTACCGCTTCCGGCGTAATCCTATCCGATCCAGGGGCCTTTTTCCTCTTTATGGATAGGACAGCTGCTTCCGGTTACTGCTCAGTGAAACATGGTGCTCCCTCGTCCGTCTCCTTATCTCTCTTCCATGTGTCTGCTGCATCCGGGAACAGCGCCTCCATAATCTTAAATATTATTAGATTATTGCGCTTTGAAGATTTTCCTAAATACTCAACTCTTTTTTTCAATTTGATATTTTCAATTTCAAGATTGCTAATATTTTCCAACGATTTGTCTATTTTATCTGATGATTTATTTATTGATGTTCCAAAAGTCTCTTTGAATTCATATTTGCATTTAGAAATGGCCTCAAGTATCTGCTTATATGTGTTATCCTCAGTTGTAGTCATTATTTTTGATATAATTGAGATATAAGCGGCAATATGTGATTCACCGCAAGAGGTGAATCCAGATGGTTTGTTTACGTTGATAACAGGTGGTATGTATTCTGCTTTATGTTAAGGATTTCATAAATACGTGTCATGTTAATGCTAATTCAATCTGTTGTTCATTGATATAAATCTGTCACTCTATTTTTTATTAAATAAAAGAACTTCACTCACTCTATTTAATCAGTTTTTACTATTTTAGGATTTATTCATTGTGTTTATTTTGTTAAAACTTGTACATTATAACTACACTTAATGATGTACGTTCGATACCGTCGACTTCGACCTTCGAATCAAAACTGTACAAATATCTTCCCTGTTTCGATGACTTCCGATTAGGTTCGCTTATCACCGAATAGTCAATTTTATTTTGCACGGCCGTAGTACATGCAAGATCCTGTGCTTGTTTACTACGGTTGGCATTTATCTGGAGCAGTTTGAATTTAGTGCCAGACTACTCCTTTGTTTTGCGGCTGTTAACGCACTCCTAAACGCTTGACATCTTCCACTTCCAGTTTCATGCCTTTTTTTTATCGCATAATGAGCAGAACGGTTCTTCTTTGCATTCGTGTCTAGTATCTCCCGTGCCTGAGCACGTCTGACACTTGTCACTCCGGTCTTCCGCCTTGCAGGTATAAGCTTTGTGGCCATAACCCCAGCACTTGAAACACTTCACAACTTCCATTCTCTCTTGTACCCTGCATTGGGACAACCCTAGCCTCAATCTACCGACATCAACCAGGCTTCGTGCATCTTCCGCCGCCATGGACACTGCTGCCACCTGGTTGCCATCATACGTGGGGCGCAGCGACTTCACTACCAGCATTTCTTTCGTTCTTATCTGTCCTGTATCCATTATTGCTTTTAAAATCTCCTCTTTTCCCGAAATATTGTCAATGTCTCTAATATAGACAGTTTTGTTTCTTGTTTCTCCTACCGTTCTTATTTCCCTTCCTTCAAATATTCCGTTTATCTTTTCCCGAATTTTATCTTCCCTCTGGTGCATCATGAGCAGAATACTCCCCTTAATTGTCTTCCTAACACCTTTGATATTCTGAATTGTTTCCGCATCTGTAATTTCGAATTAAAGTTTTCTGAGTGTGTCGGCGTATGTTAAGTTGTCAGCCTCAATCAGGATTCCTTGCCCACTGGGTGCCTTTTTATCTCTTTGATCCTGCGTTTCCAAATTTTTCGGCGTATCTATCATTATCGAGAAACCTGTGCTGAAGATAGCTTCTGTCATTTTCCTCATTGTGGTCACGTCGACCCCCCGTGGCAGAGTGAATGTGAGCCAGGTTCTGCATCAATGTCTCACTTTGATGATTATATTAAATACATCTCTTCGTGTCTGGCTTTCTGGTTTGCACGGATCATACAACATGACCATGAAATTTTTGTTCCTAGTCTTCGATTCAGTTCCGGCGTCAGTATACTTAACTACTCTATCTGCATGTAGCCTCCTCCGTCGCACTTCGTTTTTTCACTAACCAGGAGTTCCGGGTATCTTTCAAATACTCTCCTTGACCACCTATCACGTTTCTTCTCATCTTCATCAAAAAAGAACAAACCGTTTTCAGTGTGTCTTTTCAGCGGGTCTCCTATTTCGACTTGTGTCAGCTCAAAGTTCCCCTCGGTTCATCTCTTATGTTCGATATTGACCAGGTCCTCGTAGGTTTCTATTTTATACGCCCTCGAATTATGATCTGCCGTTTGGAACTTTACTTTTTAGAAAATTTATTAAGTAAAATACAGCAGGAAATATAGCTACTACACAAGGCAAAGTAACAACTAATAATTAATGTCTCTTAAGTCGAGCAAGAATATACCGTAAAACGGGGCAACTTGGTCACTCTTTTCAGACTTTTTTCAAAATATCTTCATTATATTTTGACGCATGTGGACCAAATTTTTTCCCCAAACCGACTTCAACTTAATGAAAGAGCTGAAGTTCGTAAAAAGTAATGTTTTTGTTTAATATAAGAAAAAAATATATATATGTGGGGTGTCCAAGTTACCCCGGGTTTGGGGCAACTTGGTCACTTTTGCTAATTTCAATGAAATGAACGTTTTTAATGGTTTGCATGGCCAAGTTACCCCGAATTCGTTTGGAAATTGATAAAACGAACCCGTAGCTACTTATTTCAGTTCGAAAATTTCATAAATAACACAAAAATAACGACAAAAATTTCCCAAAAATATTTCATTTATAAAAATATCAAACTTAGAGATACAGAAACAACATAAAATGTAAAAGAAAATCTAAACTCGTAACTCCAACTAAATCTTAGCTCATTCACTGGGGTGTAAAATCTTTGTCGGCGTCAGAATCGTCTTGATATTCCAACGGCTCTGCATCAGAATCGCCACGTAATCGCATTTGAAATAAGGATCTTTATTTCCGTTGTTGCATAGGCCACATATCCATTTAAGGCACTGAATACATTTGATCCATTCTTGTCCGCCAAGAAAGTCTTTCCAGTTACAAAAACAAAGGCCACACTTTGCATCTGTTTCACTTTTCTTTTGTCTCACACTTTTTTGCCTAGGCTGAATTGGACGAGATTTCTTCTTATTTTTGTTCTTTCCGACTATACCAGACGATCCTGGGCCAGCTAATGGCTTCGATGCAGTTACAATTGGTTCATCTGTGGGAGCCAGGTTATCATCTTCATCTGTTGCCAAATTTTTACTAGGCTGAAGTTTCTTGCCCCTTTTTTTCTTCGGATTTGCTTCACTGCTAATTCCTCTGTGTTCTTTCAGAAGATCAATCAATGATGCATCAAGAGATCTTCCAATGGTGTCTCGATCGTCTGGTGTTAATCCATCTGGAATTCTTTTCAGAACCTCGTTTGCATTAGGTGGATAAAGCCCAGTGGCTCGAAATCCAGATATCAAATTTTGGCTGACACTCTCAGATATGGCTTTCCATAACCTAGAAAGCAAATTGGGAAACTGCTCTTTGGGAAGATTTCCTGGATATCGGCTTTCCTTTCTCCAGTTGTCTAAAATCTTTCTCCAGCACTTTTTCATGGGTCCAAATACAGCTACATCAAGTGGCTGCATTAGATGGGTGGCATTTGCAGGAAATGGAGTTATATAAATACCATGCTCCTTACAGGACTGAATAACTGCAGGTGAAAAGTGGCTGGCGAGATTATCACCTACAACAATAGTTGTAGCACCAGGTTTTCGTGTTTCCGTTATGTGCGGGAGGAGGATTTTGAAAAACCATGTCTCGAACAGGTTCATATCAAACCAACCGGAGGGGCTACTGGCATATTTCGTTCCAGGAGGGCCGCCTTCTGTCCAGTTTTCATATAAATTTCCAGATTTATAAACGACCATGGGAGGCAGTAGATCCCCCTTTGCATTTCCGCACACCATAATGCTAATAGAGGTGCGAGTGGTTCTGTACCCTTTCAACCCTTTTTGTGTTTCTGGGGACCACCACTTTTTTTGCTCCAGGATCATCTGTGACATTTGTCTCGTCATAATTGTAGATATTGAAATCATCTGCATCGTTCAGGGCTTCATTGATATTGGTGAAAAAATTTAAAATGTCTTCACGGTCGACGGATGATCTGGACCTTTTTATGTTCGAGGCTAGGCGAATGGACAACCTGTTTCTCTGGATGAATGCATCAAGAAAATCTTCTCCTGGAGTGTTGGTTTTGAAGATCGTGACTGTTTTCCCTTGCTTGTCTAGGTATTTTGCGATGACCGTCCTCACATCCAGCCTGGTTAACGGGAAACCCCAATCAGCCACAACTCCGAGGGTCTCAGATATACTGCGTTCTTCCTCGGATGAAAGGACTCTTGGGCGGCCCACTGCTCCAGAATTTTTGCCAAGAATCTTACGACCCAAAGTTGTCCGAGGTACCTGATACGTTTGCGCAGCTAATTTTTTCGACATCCCCTCCTTAACAGCTTGTACGGCTTTTTGCATGTTCTCTTCTGAGTAGTCTTGGTAGGGCTTTGCCCCGGGTGTTTTCTGGTAGTTTCTCACCATTTTTAGTTACTAGTCACCTGGAATAAAAGATGGGCACCTGAAAATCCAACTAAAAAAGAACAGGAGGAAAAGTATTGACCGAAACAAAAATTAAATCATAGGTGACCAAGTTACCCCGAGGTGGCCAAGTTACCCCATATTACGGTATAACGTTATGAACGTGCTGTTTATTAATAACAACGCACGTTGGCAATAGTATGATAAATTCTTAGTGAGTTAATGAAGTACATTTGACCATATATAGTCATATAGTACATCTTAACACCTCCCTGCCGAAGTTGAAACATTACGGGATTATTAATTTTTCATATTGATGGCTTCTAACATCAGTTCGATGATTGTTGGATCTTCTTTCACTCTCCGTTTGCAAATGTTTCTCTTCTTGTAGATTACGGTTATAATGGTTACACATAGTATGATATATAATATGATTGTCCATACACTTGTTGACGTGTGAAATTGCGGAATTTCAATAGTTTTTAATTCATTTCTGGTATGTTCTAACTGATGCATCAAAGGGCGAAGTTCATCTAAATTTGTTGAATCCAATTGAATGGGTGGTATTTCTTCATAGTTGTGATGAGCTATTGCTGTTGGTATCGTGATTTCTGGAAGCTGGATGTTTTCAATTGTTTTGATAGAGTTCCGATAAGTCTTGAGGATTTTTCCTTTTATTTGAATTTGGCAACTTTCGGGAATTTTCAGTATATAATTTCCAGTTAATGCTGTAATATCTTTTTGTTCGTAACATTGACTATTAATAATAGTTTCTTCCGGGAATATTGTCCCAAACATGGCCTCATACGGAGTACAGTTGATGCCACTATGATGAGCTCTGTTCTTCATTAGCTGTAAGTAGTTTATCAAGCGGGATTCTGGGACAGTTCGATGGCATGTCCATCCGCCTCTTTCCACCAGCCCAAACTTCTATTGGGGTGTTTTTAATGACCAGAGGCTTCTGCAGAAGAAGTTGTCGTCAATAACCAGAGGGTGTGCCCGCCTCACGTGGGTCTAATCAATGTCACCTTGATTATAGGTAAAGGTGAGCCTAGCCTCGCCCATAATAATTTCAAGGTGATTTTTATTTCTCACAATTAGTTTGAGAATAGTAATTTTCATTTTGTCGAGACTTGTTATTTTCTTATTTGTGTTCATGTTAGTAGATGTCACAAAAGGTGAAAAAATATGATATTATAATGAATTTCAATATTCTTGTCAAGACTCGCAGGTTTCTTATCTCTGTTGACGTCAATGAGGATTCACAAAGGTGAAACAAATATGATATTTTATGATTATCTCTGGCGAGGTCACAAAGATCAAACAAATATGATATGAGATGTTATAATTAGGATATTGCATGGAAGTTACATTCAAATAATTGAATATGTAATTTGTTTTTATTGCATCATCTTTTCGTGATAAACAAGGTAATCTGCATTCTAATTTTGACTTATTGCATAAAATTTTGTTTTTATTGTATCATCTTTTTGTGATAAACAAAGTAATCTGCATTCTAAATTAGTTATACTTGTTGATTCATAGATGTACTTACATGTTTCAAATATCTTTGTTGTCTTCATTTTATTTTTTTATAAATTGTTCTAAAATTAGTTCTACTTGTTGATTCATAGATGTACGTACATGTTTCAAATATCTTTGTTGTCTCCATTTTATTTTTCATAAATTGTTGAACAATTGGAAAGGAAATTCATTCTGTTCAAGTTAGAAGGATTGAATTTAAACTAGTATAAACAGTCTACTAGTTATAAAGAAGTAAATTTGAAACAATGCCAATCCCGGTAAAATATAAGTGTAAAAAATGTGGTGGTGAAACAGACCATCCTAATCTGGAATGTTTTCCTTGTGCACATAAAAATTATGTAAAGAGAATCTATGGTGAGAAACTACCGAAAAGACCGATTATAATTACCCAAAAGACTGAATAATGTGATAATTTGGATAAGATATATTGGTAGCTTTTCGTTATGTAATTAACTTAAAGAAGTTTTGAAATACTGTATTATTAGGTTTTCAAATAATTAAAAAATGTAAACATTCTATTGTATTTTCATTTCTGAGAAAGTTTTAGTTACAGAATTAAATATAATATCTATTTGAAACATAGAAAAAAGTTATTATTATCAAATAACCAATAATAATAATAATAATAATTGCTCGATTTTACACTTACATACTAATATTACCTATGCTTATGTTAATAGGGTTTACAAATGTCAATGTGGGACACTTTAGTCTTATTTGTACTGGGATATTTCTTCGATATTATCAAAATTTTGAAAGAGAACGTTGAAACACAAAATTTGTAATGTTGGTGGTGGTGGGGCTGAACTTTTTTATAGTTGTCTTCACCCTTTCTCCCACAAAGCATTTGAAGCACCCTAACGCCAAAGGAATTGGGAGTATCTTTCCGGATGTTACGCAGTTTCATTGTTTCACACATGTATGGTAGAAGTGCGATCCGATAAAAATCAATTTCAGAACGTTGTAGCACTCTGAAACAATCTTGTAGATACGATCTCGGTTTCGGAACGATACCCGAAATTTCTTGTAATAAAAAATTCAATCTTCTATGTTTATATATGAATTCGTTTTCAACATTCATATCAATTATCTCCCAATCTTCTTCAGGTGGATCGAAATCTCCTCCGAAATATAAAATATTCACATGATCACAATTGGTTGAGGTAACTAATGGAATAGAATAGAATAGAATAGAATAGAATAATTTATTCATGCTAGATACCAAGTATTGGCTTACATTCGTCAAGATACAAGAAAAAAAAACAAATTCAAATTATGATACAACATAGAAGAATAAAAACTCAAAACTATTAAATCAGAACTGAAAATCTAAAAATTCCTCAAATTTATAAAAACAATGTTCAGTAAGAAAATTTTTAATGACCCTTGAAAAATTGTCGAGTGGGAGCTCTCTAATCAGTAGTGGCAATTTATTGAAAAATGTTGAACCCCAGTAATTAACGCTATTTCTGCTACGTTTTATGCGGTGATAATTGATGTGTAAATTACATTTCGCTCTAATGTTGACACAGTGCAGATCACATCGAGTTGAATATTCGTTAATATGTGTTTCAACATATATTAAACAATGTTGAATGTAAATGCAAGGGAGAGACATAACTTTTAGGTCCTTGAAGGCATGCTTACAGTCTTGTCGGTAAGACAGGTTTTTTATAATCCTAATTGCTTTAATTGCTTTACGCTGAATCTTGAAAACATGAGACATATTTGCTGAGTGACCCCAAACTAAAATCCCGTAACTAATTTTCGAGTGTATTACACCAAAATAAGTTGTGAGCATTACCTTAACAGATACAATTTTGTTTAAGTTTCTTAGCACGTAAATTCCTTTAGCAACTGATGAAGCAACTTGAGCACAATGTTTCCTCCAAGTTAACCCTTTATCTAATAATAGTCCAAGAAATGATATGAATTCACAATTGTTTGAGTCCGATATTTGTCTCAAGGAAAAACAAAAGGTCACAGTTTTTTGATCATTAATATTTAATTTATTATGTGTAAACCAGTTGAGCGAATCAGTTCGACTCTCCATGAGTGAATTGTGTAAGTCAACTAAGTCTCTACTAACTCTTGATGCGGTTCTATCATCTGCATATAAGATTACTTTGGATTCGGGAACTTGTAACGGTAAATCATTAATATATATCAAAAAAAGTACAGGTCAAAGTATGCAGCCTTGAGGTACCCCTAAGGTAACCGGCAACATAGACGAGCTGGTACAATGCATATAGACAACTTGCGTTCTACCAGGTAGATAAGACCGTATCAAAGACAATGATGTTTCAGAAAATTTATAGCTGTTCAGCTTAGACATCAGAATATCGGTAGAAACACAATCAAATGCTTTTGTGAGGTCACAGAAAATTGAGCCGAAATGCTCACCATTATCAAATGCTTCACAAATTGCTTCCGTCAGTTTCAACAGAGCAGATGTTGTGGATTTGTTTTTTCGGAACCCAAATTGTGCTTCCGTGAAAATATTATTATCCTCGAAGTGATTTATAATCTGACAGGCTAGAGTTTTTTCAAATCTTTCCAATTATTGGTATTATAGATATAGGTCTAAGGTTATTTAACTCATTTTTGAACCTTTTTTATGTAACGGTAATACTTTAGATAATTTCAAAGATTTTGGAAATGTGCCAGTGTTTATGCAAGCGTTAAAGAGTTTTGTCAAAGGATACACTAAGTAATGAGGAATACACTTCATAATTTTCGAATTTAAGTTATAAATATCACGACAGTTAGATTTATCTAATTTAGAGATGCAATCCCTTACTACATAAAAAGAGAGTTCTTGGAAGTTGAAAGTTGGATGGTCAGATGGAAATACTACAGGATTTTTTTCATACTTGCAACATGCAGCGCGTTGGATAGATTCGAACCAATTTCAGTAAAGTATTCATTGAATTGATTTGGGGTTAATTCCGTTTCATCATTCATATATTTACTCTTTCTATATTTATTAATTATATCCCACAGGGCTTTGGAAGGATTATTTGATTTTAATATATAATTATCATGTGCAGCTTTCTTGGCTAAGGTAATAGCTTTTTTATACTCACAACGTTTACGTTCTATTTCATTCAGAAGATTGGTATTACTGTTCTTCTTATAAATTTCCATCAAAAGGTGTAGTGACTCCCTTTTCTGCTTAAGATTGTCGTCGAACCAATTGACGACATTGAACTGTTTATTAACATCAATTAATTTTTTTGGAAAACTGAAATCAACACATTCAGTTAATACTTTCAAGAATCGATCCAACTTTTCATCCAAACAAGAAATATTGTCAAGAAATCCCCAATTAATTTTTTGAATACGTTCGTTTAGAATAAACAAACCGTGATCTGAAATGGGTTGAACTACACGGGGACAAGATCCTGATAGTGAATAAGTTATTACAAAATTTATGGCAACAGCCGAATGATCAGATATGAAAGGTTCAAATATAAAACTATCAAATAATTCTTGTGATACATTAACAAATATGTTATCAAGATATGCATTTTTTCTTGTATTTTCATGAATTGTTGGTATGAAACCATACGAAGACATTAAATCAATGAGTTGAGAAGATTTACGATCGTTGCTGCCGAGAAACTGATCATTGAAATCTCCTAACATGATTATGAAGCGTTTGGAAGTCGTTAGTTTATCAAAAATATTGTTAAGTATTTCAAGAAATAAGTCAAAATCACCTGAAGGCGAACGGTAAGCAGTTATCAAGATTAGATTTAAGTTTTCAGATTTGAGAGCACACACTTCTGAAGTCATTTCAAGGGACATAATATTGATGTCTTCTCTTACTGAACATAATTTTGCAACTTGATCTAAAACAAAGATGGCAACACCTCCATTAATATGAACAGATCTACAGAAATTCGATACTAAGGTATAATTAGAGATATTTGAGGTACCAAGCTCTGTTTCTCTCGCCCAGTGCTCCGAGATACATAAAAAGGTGTATTCTAACTGCAGATTATCAAGTTCGTGAATTTTATCCCTCAAACATTGCACATTTAAATGCATACATTTGCGTTTTATTATCGGTAGATTGGAAATTTTGGTCAGGTTGTTATTATCATTCCTTCTGTTGATGGAAAATTCAAATCATGGGATTTTTGCTTAGGGATATAGAACTTATTCACATATGTATCCGCAGGCCAAAAGTTGGTATTTCTGAGAGTATTTTCCAATCTCATCGGGGCTGTTATTTTGAAAGAACATTTGGTGGTGTTTGGAAACTTTGGAGTGTTTTTCTCTACTTGAAAATTGGCTGTACGATCCAATTCCTTGAGGACATCCATAACATCTTCAGTATTAGTTTCATAGCTTAAATTGCCAATGTAAATAAAACTGACGCGCTCCACCGGTTTTAACTTAGCTTTCGCACCTGTTGATGGGTTATTACTTTTTGATAAAAATTTGTCATAATTTCTTCTGTAATTAGTTTTACTGTAGTCCTTGATCTTATATTGAGTATCATCAGCATTATTTTTGTTATTGTGCTATAAATTTCCAATTTGTGACATCTGTTGATCGACGGTAGAACTTGTAGAAGGTCCTGTATGGTTTGAAACATTAGCTTTTCCAGACGAATGATTTCGACCGGACACTACATCTTTATAACTTGGTATTTGTGAAATAACAGGTTTCTGTATCTTTAATTGCGACGAGTCAAGTAGAAGAATTTTCTCTCGCAATAAATGATTATTTTCTTTTAATATTTCTTTGGATTCTTCAGATTTGAGGTACAGTTTTTTCCATAGATTTAGTTCCTTCATTAAGGTATCTACTTTGTATTGCAACATTTTATTTTCATTATGTATCATGGACTCACATTCAGTGAAAATAACAGTGTTATCCTTATCAGCAGACAAGTCTAATTGGAAGATGTCAACATCACAGCACATGATAGGTGTACTATCCACAATTCTGAAGTTTCTCTTCTTAATACACCCGATATGGTAAACATTACCGCAATTCATGCACGTAACACTCTTGAAGGATCTATTTTTACAACAACGATAATTATAATTATCAATAGGCTGAGAAATTCGCGAGTTCTGACTAGAGCCGCCATCGGATTCATCATACTCAGACGGTGCCATTGTTGCTGCTCCAATAATGAACGTTATAAATTCCCCAGCGATTATCCAATTTTAAGATGGAAATTGTAATTTTTCAACGTATTTCATCAAACTCGGACAACATACGCTTACGAATAAAACAGAAATACCTTTTCACTTTTTTCAGAGAATTCTCCAATTTCAATAAATCTAGGTTGAGTGATCACTGAACTATTCTGCAATAAAAAAAAACATATAATAACAATAAACTTACACGAAAAATAATAAAAAATCTTACATTCTATATAGTTGCTATTGTTATTACAGTGAGAGAGATAACCAAGACAAAAGATGTTTCACCAAATCATTAATCATCAAATCCCCATGGAATAGTATCTGTATATACATAATTCACAATTCTTTTATCGTCAAAGGGATTTAAAGCACTTTTAATTTGACTAACAGTAAATACCTCATGTTTTTTTGAAACAATCATATTTTGTACAACATCAACATCTGTTTTATGCATTAAACAGTTATAATATTCTTTTGAAAAGTTATTTGTCGTAATGATGCTGATGTTATACCTTTTGCTTTCTTTGTAATCCCAAAATTTGAATCAAATTGTTCAATAAAATTTTGACTGTACTTATTTTCAACTAAATTCGCATTTTCCATCTTTGTCAGAATTTAGATTGAAACAATACAGTTTGGAACGCAATCCAATGAATTCAGTCATGATAATACCATTTTTTCCATCCTTCATCGGTTCTTTTACCTTTTTATTACAAAGACGAATATTATAAACATTGTTAGGTTGATAGTCTGACGTATGAAACATATGAATATCACCCTTGATACATTTGGAAATATCATCAACATAAAATTGATATATTAAACTATCAGGGTACAATAATTTTACATTATTTTGAAATTTTTCTTTGATGTAATTATATTGAAAATCATATAAAATAGTTTTTGAAATATCCAAAATTGCCATACCTGCGTTTATGGGCTTATTAAAATACACTTTTAATCTTTTCATTTCAATTAATATCATGTTTTCACCAAAAATTGTAACGTTATCACAATTTGGTTGGGAAATGTAATAATATGCCACATACCTTCCTTTCCATCTAGTTACCAATTAAACGTCTTTATATTTTCTCACATTTTCTATAGTTTTTCCAAAAGGAGCATTATTCATTAATTTATAAAAATTCTTCTCAAAATCATTCGAACTTTGTTTCATCAAATTGGTATTGAGATCTATATATTTCTTCAACCATTGTGATTGTCCAAATTTCAAACAACGATGAACTTTCTGTAGTTTCAATCCCAATTTGAGAACTTGCTGTAAATTTTTATAATGAATCACATATTTTTCTTTATTATATAGGGTAGTTAACAATTTTGGAATTTCCGAAATAGCTACGGGTGGAACTAAATGTTGAGGACAAAGTGGTAAATCTTTATGATAATTGAACAAACTTTTAGGATAATGAAGATCTACTTCCAAAATATAACCAAATTCACTAGTATCACTTATATTGAGAATGTTTTCTGCAGAAATATCATAAACTGCTACCCACGTAAATTCCCAGTTGGAAGAGGATAACACATTGCTGCACCATAAAGATTGTTAAAATCAAAATACATTAAATAAGATGATTCTTCTTCGGAATTAGAATCATTCATATATTTATTGTTATCTTCTCCATATCGGTTTGAGCATTGTGATATTCCTCCTCTGATTCCTTTCTCAATAAACTTAATCATATTCACGTCAGTAATTAATTCCAATTATACCTGTGTTATTTTCAAGCAACTGTCAAATGCCAAACCGGGAGTAGTGAAATAATGCAAACTATCTAAACCATACGTACTCAAGGCAAGTTTTTCTAAAATTCTCAAAAATATCAGTCAATAACATTACATCCGTTTTCAAGTATAATTCTGAATATTCTCTTAAATTTTGAATTTTGAAAACCTTCCAAACATTCTCGGCATGCTGATAGTCGCTAAATGAAATTTCCGACTGACTTATTTTACTATAAAATTTGTTACGAGAAGGTAAAATGTTGTCTTGTAAT
The DNA here is from genome assembly GCA_958510875.1 of Endomychus coccineus. Lineage (NCBI taxonomy): Eukaryota > Metazoa > Arthropoda > Insecta > Coleoptera > Endomychidae > Endomychus > Endomychus coccineus. The sequence goes on from OY294070.1 coordinate 46,400,928, forward strand.
TTCTCCCATGAATCTAAGTATTCATATGGAAAAACTCCCTTCCTCGTGACCAATTTGGATTTTTCAATTTCATTAAAATATTTTTTGGTTACAATTTTTTGTTTATCATTCAAATAACATGACAACTTTTCCAAACTGCTCGGCATGAATCGAAAAGAATCAAGAAACCTAAAACATATATTGGATCCTTCAACATACTTTGTAAAGGAAATATATTTCTCCTTATTAACAGGTAGGAGAGACAAATTTCCTTCCATTTCCGTACTGAGAGGTTTAATAATAAAGTGACTGTCATATCCACTGAGGTTATGGAAAATTACAGGAATTGTGTTTACATTTTTAAATTGTAAATTACAATTTGAATGTGCAGGATCTCGATATTTCCCAGTGAAATGACAGTGATCTCTAACCTTTTCTGCACTGGATAAAATTGGCTTTTCACAAATGTGACAAATTACTGAAGTGTCAACATTTGAAAATATTTCCTTCAGTTCAAAAGCAATATCTTTCAGTTGTTTCACAAACCAGATTTGACAATCTTGACCAGTATAAGAAGAAAATTTAGACAATGAGTCATCATAGGAACATTTTGAATAATAAGCGATACTGAATGGTTCGTGTTTTTGATATTTTCTGGTATTGGAAATAGTATTATTGGTATGATTCATCAAAATACTTTCCAAATCTGCATATATTACAAAAGGAACCTCAATTTTATGAGAAAAATTTTTAAAAGATAATATTTCATCGTTCTCTTTTGGAAGAATAATTTTTGTGTTGTTTACATTTTTACGTTCATCAGAATGTTTGTTCAGATTTTCTTGACTCATAAAATGATTTAAACATCTTCCACAAAAGAATTTTTTTATCTTCACATTTCCTACCTGTTTATGTAACAATCGAGTTAAATCCTTGAAATAGGTAAAATAGTAAATAGTATTTTCCTCATTCACTTTATTAAAAATCATAAGTAAATTGATAGTTGAAGGAAATTCAGTTTTACTAAGAGTCAAAGGTAAAACTTCCTTCTCATTTTGTATAATAAAAATATTTATTGACAAATTATTCAATGATTCAAATTTTGAAATATCTCTCATAGAAATTTGGAAATTGATACCCTCATATTTTAAAACTGTACTAAAATGAGGGTAAGAATAAACTCTAGAGATATTTTTGTTTGCTGGAGCAGGAAAAAGTGCTGCTACAACTGACCATAGGAAACAATAAATATCATTATTTTCAATATTAATAACACTTTCGGTGTTTTTCACAAATTTTGGCAATTTCAAGTAAGTACCGAACCCAACAGTTATTGGATTATAACAATTTATGTTAACTTTCAAGTACCAAATCCCCAATAGGGCATAACCACTGTCCCTTTCTTGAAATTCTTCGAGTTTTGTTAAAAGTTTATCACTCACAAACTCTATACCAATCTTTCAATTTTGTACTCGATTCGATAACATTATTTTTAGTGGTGAAATGTTTAATTGATGTTTCATGATAAATAATCCAACAAAAGTTGTATTCACTTTTAAAAGAGAATTTTGAATTTCCTTCTTAATCCTATTTGCAAATATACGAAATGCTTGTTTGAAAAAAACATGAGGTTCCTTTATTTCCAAATTTATTATAGCCCCCGTTTTTATACGATTTTTGAAACAAGATTCAACATCTTCCCAAATCAATTTCCGATTGGTATTAAGTTTATTCAATTTCAATTTAAATTGTTGTAAGTAATATTTCAAAATAGTCAAAGTAGATTCAACGACTGCAGAATTATTTATACAATTCAATCTATTCCTAAGAGCTCTTTTCAATTTGAAAATATGTCTTTTTAAAAAACCAATTTGATTTAAATATTCATCTTTTGTCTTAATTAATCTACTCACCATTTCAATTGAAACAACTATATCGATTGAAACACCATCAAGTGTATGAAAATTCGTTCCATTGTTTGTTCTTGCCATAAAAAGAACTTACTTTAACTTGAACTGGATGCTTAGTTGCTTGCTTGTTTGCTTCTACCGAACTCGAACTGCGATCGTTGTTCACATGCTACAGCTATTTAAACATATCCGGTATTGACGTCAATCTAAATTTTTATTCAAAATGTGCTGATATGCAAAACTATTCCACAAACAGCATATGTGATTGCATCATAAATAAAAATGTACACGTGCATATATGCAATTGATGTATGTTGTTACAGAAGTTAGAGATAAATGCATACCATTCGATAAATATGTGCAACGTGTTGTTGTTCTTGCATCATCCTTCACGTCTTACGTGAATTATAAATAAATGCATTGGAAAAGTACACGGATCCAATGTGTAGTACCGGTTCGCTGATTCAGAATTGTTGATAGAAAAAATGTTTGCATTGACGTAGTTTGTTTTGATCCACATGTTGTATAAAATGAGAGGGAACTTCAATATCCTACATCAGTTCACAATGGCAAACATTCCATGTTCAATAGTCGTATTCTCCGAGGATCAGGTGAATTTCCCCATATCATGGGTGAACGTAGTTTTAAAACATTCGTTCCAGTAAGTACTTTTTCATTTATTGATTTTTATAATTTCTTATAACAAATGTTATATATTTTATCAAGTCTTAATTAATATATGTTCCAACCAAATGTGTACACATCTTATGAATTTGTTAATTTCAATAGGTTATTTTGTTTAGTACATGGAATCATAGAAAAATAATTCTTCAAGTAAAAAAGAAAAAATGTTTGACATGATTATTTACTTCAGAATTTATAATTATTATAAATTCATAACAACTGTATACACAGATTATTATTTGTCCATTTAAATTCAACATACTGTCCGAGGGCAGCTACGTTAAAAAGAAAATTAGGCAACCTACCTCTGCGATATATTCGCACGAAACTGGATAATGAGGCGGAATCCAAAATCATGCAAAAGATTGTGCAAAGATACGGTGTAAATATGATTGGCGATGAAGATGAAGCGGAGGTTTCGACATCATCCTCGTCATCATCATCGCCGTCAAAGAAGCTCTTCAATGGAAAAAGGATGATTCTTCCTCCTCTTACCATTGAAAATGAAGAAGAAGAGGAGGAAGAAGAAGTGTAAATATTTTTTTATCATTTTCTTTTTTCCTGTTTTGCCATTAAAATTTAATAGTATTATTATCAGAATAAATAAAGCACATAAATTACATAATATAATTTTATTATTCCTTTCTATAAATATATAACATTAAAAGTTAAATTTCACCAGCCACTCATATAAATAAAATACATTTATTTTTGCACACTTGATATTATTCAAATAATTATTAGATTGATAGTGACAATTACAATCAACTCTAGGATTATCAAAATTATTTTTTGTCAATTCTTCCAAGCTAGGACATTTCAAATCGTTCAAGTCTATAATGTTTGATAGAAATCTATTTAATATAGTCTTTTTCTCAGATCCTTTAACAAACACTATTACATCTTTGTTTCTTACAATTCCAAGTAGCTCACTACTAATGTCTTCTAAATAAATGTAGTCGGGTGAGCAGGTGCTGGTACTGTTGTTGTTGTTTTTAGAATTCCAGTCTAAACCGTGAAGTCTTTCTTTGAACTAACCAATCTTACTTAAAAATTGTATTGAAAGACACTTTTCTGTGAGTATTGGACGAATTATGAAATGTTTTAATCCGTATGTAAGGATATTCAAAATTGCGATTTCTTTTATTATAAAGTTGCTGTCTTTATATTGAAATCCCTGAATGTCAATCACAAACATTTTTATAATATTTTCACTACACTGGTTAGAGGATTGTACTTCACTAAACGATCGTGTATTATTAGACAATAAATAAGCTGATGTTTTATCAGGAATATCTATATTTGCCTCTAGCTCTAATCCAATGTCCACAGCACCACCTTTCAACGAGTCGTTCTGACGACTGCAATCTATCACTGCTAACGGTGTTATTTGTTGAAAATATTCTGGTGATATGCAAGGTTCACTTTGTTGTTTATGATAATATGACTGTTGGAACTGCGCAAATATTTGATATAACAAAGTCCAGTGATTAGTATCAAAGTTCAAATTTAGGTTATCATATGGATACACTTCCGAGTTTAAGTATAATTTGATATTACTCAAATTACAGTGATCAAAGTATCATTTTTTCTATTTGTTTGAAATCCAAATATAACAAAACGTGGTTTTTCCAGTTGAGATGTAGTCTTAATTTCCCATGTATGATTTTTTGTTTTTTGTAAAAGAGGATATTCCTGCAGTTCCCAAGATCTAAAAGCAATATCGAGGTCTCTGTTGTTATCGATATATTTCAATAATTGTAATTTTTGAGCGTCTGCAACTGATACATGTGGCATTTTCCATAACATTTTCTGTAACTTAACTTTAGGTTTATCTGCTGCAACTGTTGTATGTATTGAGTCCAAGTCAGAGTTACTCCGTATCTACACCAATTCTTGACGTATATTCACTTCTATTGAAATCCTCTGCAAATCCCATAATACTTTTCAATGGTATACACACACTGAAATTACCCTTGTCATCAGCAATTTTGAGGAGTTGATCTCCAATCTCCCAACATGAATTTTTCAAACGTTTATTATCATTGTCTGTGTATGAAACATACCCTTAATCAAAGATGTAATTCCAGGATTTTTAACTCTATCTATAATAGTACCACCAAGTTCAAATCGTATTTCTTCAAATAGAAAAAGTATTCCATTGTTGACGAAAGTCACGGTTGCTAAAGACTTACCAGCTTCACCTGTAAGTGTTCCTACAAGATATAAGTAACTCTGAGAAGGAAGTGTGTTTGAATTGGTATTCTTATTCCATCGTTATTATTCAATGTTGTAGCTGCATACGGTTGATGAGTATGGTACTCATCATGAATTTATTATTGAATTATCAGAATAGACTGATTCGTTAATTTTCAAAATATTACTATTCATTTTTTTCAGTATATTTACACGAACAACGTAAATATATTATAAATTTTTCAATACCAATTCTAATATTCAATTTCAGATTACACCAAAATTTTTGGATTTTATCACCGATGTTGACTGTGTACAATAAAACCTAGGTCACGTAAAATTTTTCTGCTCTCGGGTGTTAACGCTTTAAGTTTTCTTTTAGAGCTGAATTTGTTGGATTCCGTTTTGGGTTTTATATCTCCCTAAATATCAGTTGCAAAATTTGAATCGATGTTATATCTAAAAACCATTTCTTTCTCTCTCTCACTTAATTTCTTTTAGATGCAGTCTGACCGTTATCACTTCACCTTTAAAATTGACCAAATTTCCATCTTGATCGACAATTTCAAACACAATCTCATTAATATCACGTGTGTTGATTGGTAAAAGAATAACATTCAAAGGATTTTGTACAATCTTATAACCAGGCGACACGTTAGGATAGAACATATATAACATGTGGACAGGTTTACCATTATTATATGAATTTGTAACTAAATTACATTCTACACCAATCGCATTCACTTTAAAAATTTCGATGGGATAATCCGATATATGTCTGATGTTTCTCTTCAATTTTCTCTTAAATCCTAGTAATTTACCAATACTATTAGGCAAGGTAAAATCTATGTCCTTGTTGCACTTTAGTTCGCATTTCAAAGTGTTCACGTTAGCTTTAAGATCCACGAAAGTTTCTTCTTTAACTTATTTTTCCACATTAATCAAATGATGATTGATATATATTCTAATGTTTCCAATTTCATAAGAACCTTCTTTTATTTCTAGGAAAACTGTCTCATTCAAATGGAATTGATTGTTACTTTTATCAACATTTGGTATTGAATTATAAGTCACAAAGTCAATTAGTCCTAAAACATAATTAGAATTATCATTTAGCCGAACAGAAGGATATACGTTTGAAGAAATGACCGATTTTCGGTCTGATAATGTAAATGTGTAGGACATGTTCATCTACAAGATGCTGGAACTTGAATAAAACTAATTATATAAATAATTGCTATTTATTATTCAAAAACTGTAAACACAAATGACCACAGTTATAGCTATTATACATTTGATAACGATCGTGGTTGTATAAAATATTACAACGACCTCTAGAATTGAAATATTTGATAGCTTCTAATGGAGGTTTTAAATTTCCATAACTATCGAAATAATAAACGTTATTCACACATTTTTTGTAACAACACCAATGTGTACCTGGTTCATTGATACCATCCATATTTATTATGCCAACTTCATTAATATGTATTGTTTTTGGTAATCAATCCCGCATAAAAACTCCTCTAAAATTGGAAATTTTCAGCTGTTTTGCATAGTTTAGTATATCGATATTTGTTAAAGGTCGTCTAGGTAATGTTATCGATAGTTTTTTGAGAGGTGCTGCTGCTGTTAAAAGTCCCAAACCAGTCTGTAATTTTCTGTATCACTTTTGTATTGGAATCTGGTTTAATAATTTTAAACGGTACATCATTATCATTGTCATCATTATAATCATCATCATCATCAGAGTTCACCTTTCGTTTTTTCGATTTAGGAGTCCATTTTTTTGGTATAGTATCATTCACAAGAGGTTTACGAGTCAATTTTTTTGGAATAATATTGTTTGCTTATATTTTCTTTGTTAAAATTGGTTTGGAATTTTTCAATATTTTCAAACACAACTCAAGATTTTTCAAATTATTTTTCAACGCATTTTTAGACTTTGTTATCAAACCACTACATCTACTCAATATTTTAGAACAATTTTTTGGAGGCTCATCATCATAACCCATTCCAAGTTTAACTTTTGTTTTCATTATACCCGCTACACCTAATGAGTTTAACTTTTCACCGAGAGATGCACTACCAGAATGAAAATTTTTTTAGCTAATGTAGTATCGGCTTCGTGACGCTGACTTAAATTTTTTCCTTGTGAATATGCAATATCATGTTCCATACATGCTCTATCTAAATTGTCAATAGGTTTATCACCACGATGTAACCTTTTTTAAAGTTCTGTTCCAGGGCCACAAAAATTATAACCAGGTAAATGTAATTCAAATGGTAAACTATTGATCATATTATTAACGTATCCATTTCCAACGTAATACTCCATTTTCAGTTATCTACTGTCAAAAATGTTTAGATAAACTATTCAAATATCCCAGTAACGGAGGTTTATATATTAGTTTCATGTTGAACGTCATCATGAAAATTACTAAACAAAAAATCACACTACCTGTTAATAATCATGATATAGAAACAGAGAAGAATCATAAACATGCTATATTATTACCTTCAACGATAAGGGCTATCATTGTGGGTCCTTCAAACTGTGGTAAGACAAATGTAATGATCAGTCTGATTGAACATGAGAATGGATTAAAATTTGAAAACGTATATTTATATTCAAAGTCTCTATATCAACCGAAATATAAATATTTAGAGAAACTATTAAAACCAATAAATTATTATAGGATATTATGGTTTTAGTAATAGTTAAAATATATTGGAACCTTCAGCGGCTAAGAAAAATTCGATATTTTTATTTGACGATGTGTCCTGTGCCAACCAGAAGGCTATAAGAGAATATTTTAGTATGGGAAGACATAATCACATCGATTGTTCTTACTTATGTCAAATTTATGCAAAAATACATAAGCATTTAATAAGAGATAATACTAATTTATTTATTCTCTTTAAACAAGACGACCTTAATTTGAAACACATATATAATGATCATGTGGGGACTGATATGACTTTTGGAGAATTCAGAAATATATGTTCATACTGTTGGAAGGAACCATATGAATTTTTATGTATTGTTAAAGATGATGATATCGATAAAGGAAGATATTGGAAGTGTTTTGATAATTTCATACATCTATAAACTATTTTATAAAAGAAAAAACTAATGAGAAACTATTCAATAGATGTTTGAACCTGTTCAATACCTGTTTGAAGCTGTTTAATAGCTGTATTAAGCTGTTCAAAAGCTGTTCTTAAGCTGTTTAGTAACTGATTGAAACTGTTCCATTTTTGGTTAATTCGATATATATCAATCTACTTTATTCAAACGTACTTAGTTTGAAATGAATGAAGAACATCATTGTCAATATGAATATTACACAACGACATTTAAAACAAAAAATTCTCAAGGAAAAAATATTTTCACCGATAACTAAACATTTGAAAAATATAGAAAATAAATTAGATAAGAAAATTGGCGATATTTATGCAGATTTTAGCGGTGATGGTGAAGAAAGTGAATATTTGTCACCAAAAATTGAACAGTCTGATGATTATCTTAATGTTCCTTTGAAAAATACTGATTCGGATGTGAATAATTTACATACTCCTGGTACATCAAAGCGAATATTTTCTTCAACACCAAAACTTGATTCTAGACGACTACCAACAGACAGTTTCAAACAATCAATAATTGAAGAATTAGAAGAAGATGATGATGATGATTACAATGATAAAGTAAATATTAATAGAACTAGAAATGATGATATAGCCGAAAAATCATTTATTGACTATTTGGAACAATACGAACCATTACCGCGAGAATATATAAGAGAAATGATAACGGGTGACGAGAGATTTTGATCAAAAGTACGGAATCCGTCACAATCCTATGACAGAGAAATGTTCAATTGGGAATTCAATTATACGAATTGCTTCTTAAAAAACAACCAAAATATTATACATTAAATGATAAAAAGTTGTATAATGAAATTCTAACAAAAACAGCTGCCAAACATAGGTATTATCAAACGAATAAACAAATTGATGAATGTAGATCACAAGAATATAAGAAAATAATTGCACCAATGTCAGGACGTGGTTTATTGATGGAAGTAAATCTATAGATTAAGTATTATGGGATGACCCAAATGAACTTAAAAACGTTTACAATTATCAATTGCTTCACAAAACGCCGGTCACACTGGTCATACAAACGAAATCAATTCCATTGTGGAAGAATTACGAGAAGCAGAAATCATTGAATAAAACAATCATGTCTAAATTTATCACGGAAACAAAAAGACAAGTTGTCGAAGAAATACATAAACCTGCTAGAATTAATATGAAAAGACGTAGAGTTATTTTGAAATCGTTAAATGACTTATATCAGGCAGATCTTGTTGAAATGATTCCATACTCTAAAGAAAATAAGGATTACAAATATAAATTAGTTGTAATTAATTGTTTTTCCAAATATGTTTGGGCATTTCTCATTAAAAACAAGTCTGGTGCAGAGGTATCAAATAACATGGAGAAAGTTTTGAAAATAAAACCACCAAATAATTTACAAACTGATATGGGTAAGGAATTTTTCAACAAGGAATTCAAACAATTGATGAAAAAATATAAAGTAAATCATTATAATGTATTTAGCGAGAAAAAAGCATCTATAGTTGAAAGAGTTAATAGAACATTGAAGAATATTATGTGGAATGAATTTAGTTTGCAAGGTAACTACAAATGGTTGGATTTACTAGAAAAAGTTGTCACAAAATATAATAATACCAAACACCGTACCATAAAGATGAAACCAATTGATGTTACTAAGAAACATGAAAAACAACTTTTAAACACAGTTTATAGTCATATTAAATTAGCTCCAACAAATTTGAAATTTACATTAGGAGATCATGTGTGTATTCCAAAATTTCGAGGGATATTCGATAAAAGATACACCCCCAACTGGTCAACGGAAATATTTTCAATAAGAAAAATTCAACTCACAAATCCAGTTACATATTTATTAAAAGACTCAAGAAATGAAAATATTCTTGGCGGATTCTATGAACAACAACTACACAAGGTTAAATATTCAGATGTATATTTGGTGGAAAAAATTTTAAAAATAAAAAATAAAAAGGTATACGTCATATGGATAGGATTCGATAATACTCATAACAGTTGGATAAACTCTGACAATGTAGTTTAATGTGAAATAAATTAGTATTATTATTTGAAAGTTTTTATTATAAACTTCCATGCAATATCCTAATTATAACATCTCATATCATATTTGTTTGTTTGATCTTAGTGACCTCGCCAGAGATAATCATAAAATATCATATTTGTTTCACCTTTCTGAACCCTCATTGACGTCAACGGAGATAAGAAACCTGCAAGTCTTGACCAGAATATTGAAATTCAAAATAATATCATATTTGTTTCACCTTTTGTGACCTCTACTAACATCAACACAAATAAGAAAATTACAAGTCTCGACAAAATAAAAATTACTATTTTCAAACTAATTATGAGAAAGAAAAATCACCTTGAAATTATTATGGGCGAGGCTAGGCTCACCTTTACCTATAATCAAGGTGACATTGATTAGACCCACGTGAGGCGGGCACACCCTCTGGTTATTGACGACAACTTCTTCTGCAGAAGCCTCCGGTCATTGACAACACCCCACAAGAAGTTGGGGCTGGTGGACAGAGGCGGATGGACATGTCATCGAACTGTCCCAGAATCTCGCTTGATATACTACTGCTGTACTAAACGTAAGCCTTCTGACCATTTCCTGGTGCTATTGTCTTCTAGCCACAAACAAAGCATATTTTCCACGTCCTGATTCGCACGTTCTACGGAACCCTGACTTTGAGAGTGCATGCACCATCTCCAACTCGGGCCACATGCTACATAGTTCGCTAATAGTACTGTCAGCAAATTCTCTCCCATTATCACTTTGCAAAATACTGGGCGCACCAAAAATTGCAAAAATATCCAAAAGCACATAAGCTACTTCTTCTGCTCTTTTGCTTTTAAGAGGTCGAAGTTGAATAAATTTAGTAAGATGGTCTTGGTATACAAGTATGAATTCATATTTATCATCAGCTTGTGACTGCATGTCAATTAAATCAACTTGACATCTTGAATTCATATTCTTACTAGTATCGATCTAACAACTAAACCTTTTTTTGGCACACTGTGTTTTTTTTCGCAGGTCATACATAAATTCAGATATGTAACAATCATTTCCCTTGTAATGTTTTTATACTTTGAATTTAGCTCTTTTCCCATACGGTTTCCACCACCGTGCCCAATTGCTATAGGTGCATCATGTAAGAGTTGAAATATCTCTTCCCGATGTACGTAAAATCTTATCTGCTCTTTACCTGCCTCTACAGGAACTATCAACTTTTCCTTCCCTCCAATAGTCATTACGTCAAACCTACGTAAACGCTGATTATCCTCGGGTTTTTCATTTACCACTTTGCTTCTAGATGTTTTAAACTTTTCTATTAACTCCAAGTATTGTGGCTTTGTGAGAATTTGTGTATTCTGAGCTTTTGATGAACATAATTCATCCAGACGTTCATTAAAACGATGCTTCATGTCACTGACATCAGTTACTAACTGTAAACTGGAAAACGTGAATAACGCGACGCAAGCCAGAGGTACCGGCACAGGCGACAAGCGACTGAAAATGAATGCTGATTGGCCAGCCAGAATCACACCACACGCACGTGGTTGTCCCATTGCTGTCAATTATTCAAAGTGCCCAAAGAAATAATTGCGGTATTTATAATGACCGGGCAATGTGAGAAATCATCGTAAAGTAATTCAAATTTATCAAATTGCCCAATTTTAATGGTCATTATTCATAATAACCAAGCATTATGAACTGACCTGAATAATTACATTGCCCGTAACATATACAAAACAAAAGTCTTTGTACATTTGCTCTTTGTCGAAATTGAAATAGTATGTTTGTTCAGGGGTCGTATATTCTTTCAGAAAATTTGTTATTTCATGTTCATTATTATATGCTGAAATTTGTACAACATATTTACGTTGTTTGTCATAATTGATTTTCTTTACTGGTCTTGGATAGTTTGCGACTATGATTATGTAGTATTGGTTAGGTTTTGATTCAATAACATATTCCGATATAGGAATAACAGTTTTTGTTTCGGTATTTACATTAGAACGAATGCTGTCTATTAAATCGTCCAAAACAGTAGTGAAGTCAGGATTTTGTGAAATTTGGTCGAGATCTTGTGTTATGTCGTTTAAATTTTCTTGGGTATCGTTTACATTAGGTATCATTGATTCATTTACTAGCGGTTCTGTTAATGTATTCATCTGAACTCTTGACAAGGCGTCTGCATTTGTATTATACTTTCCTTTTTTATATATTATCTCGTAATCAAAATCTTCTAATTTGAGGCGCCATCGAAGAAGTTTTGAATTTGGTTCTTTTAATTTCATGAGCCGAACTAAAGGTCTGTGATCGGTATAAATGAAAAATTTACGTCTGAAAAGATATGGTCTGAAATATTTTACTGCCCAGATTATTGCTAACAGTTCCTTTTCTATTGTTGAATATTTTTGCTCGCTTTCGTTAAGTGTTCGTGAAGCGAAACTTATTGGCTTATCTCTTCCGAGAGTACCTTGTGATAAAATGGCCCCTATGGCTACGTTTGAAGCGTCTGTGGTTAGTATGAAAGGTTTGTCAAGTCTGGGTATTGGAGTATTGGGTCGTTTGTGAGTATATGTTCACATTTTTCGAATGTGTTTATGAATTCTGTCGTGTGTTCTATCTTTGCGTCCTTTTTAAGCATTTAGTCATGGGCTTTGTTATTTTAGCAAAGTTCTTTATAAATTTGCGATAATAACCTATGAGTCCTAGGAAACTTTTGATTTCCTTCCTGGTTTTGGACATTGGGTATTCCAAGATAGCATTGATTTTTTCAGGATTTGGCTTCACTCCATTTGCTGTTATAATATGTCCGATATAGGTGACTTTTTCTCTGAGAAATTCACTCTCATCTAATTGTATTTTGAAGTTAGCCTGCCTTAGACGTTCGAACACGGACTTTGAGCGTTCTAGATGTTCTTGTAGTGAGGTGGAGAATATTATAATGTCGCCTAAATAGACAAAATATTCTTCATTTTGTACCCCTCTCAATATGTTATCCATGATCCGTTGAAATGTAGCCGGTAGGCTTTCAAGACTGAGAGGCATTCTTTTATATTCGTAATGCCCTCCATCAGTGCTGAAAGCTGTTTTTTCAATATCATCCGGAGACATTCCTACCTGGTGATGACCTGATGCTGAGTCTAATGTTGTGAAGTATTGGCTTTTGCCCAATTTATCCAAAATATCTGGAATGTTAGGTAACGGATATTTATCTTCTATTGTATGGTCGTTTAGACGTCTGTAGTCAATTACCATATGCCATTTTCGTTTTCCACTTGCATCCATTTTCTTTGGTACTATTAGTACAGGACTACTCCTAGGTGATGCTGATGGCTGTATAATGTCTTGGTCAAGTAATTGCAAAATTTTATTTCTTAACTTCTTGTTGGTGTATGTCTGGTAGTCTGTATGATTCAGTAAAAATAGGATTGTCATCTGAAAGTCTTATTCTATGTTTCACTTGGTTGGTGAAAGTCAAAGGTAAACCTTCACAAAAAAATATATCTTTATATTCCTTACATATTTTGCGAATGGAGTGTTTTTCTTCTTCATTCATATGATCTAATCTTATGTCCGATAAATTGTTATTTAATGTGGAATTAAGGTCTGAATTTGTTTCAATTTGATTATTATTAATTTCTAACTGATTACCAGAAGTATTGTATTTATTTATTTCGAAGTCGTCAATGTCTAAAGGTTTATTAATAGTTATTTTAACGGGGTTTGTTCTTGAATTAATAACTGTAGTAGTGGCTATACCATCAGTTATTTCTACTAATGCAACTTGTGATTCTACTCCTTCAAAGAAAAATGTTTTATTTAATATTCTGTAACTTTGATTTGAATTCACGGGTAATTTTACTATCTGTTCCATGAGAGGCTGAATAACTAGTTTATAATTCATTAATGTTTTTACGCGTTTATTGTCAGGCAAATAGATTGGGATTTTAGCTTTTTCAGTAACTAAGTGATTATTCTCGAAATCAATTTTGGCTTTCAATGTTCTTGATAAATCTAGGCCAATCAATCCTTGGTACGATTTGCAGAGTATACATACCACCGGACTACAATCTTACAAAATCCGAACTCAACAATCTGCTCAACCAGCTACCAGCACCCTTTATTCTCACAGGAGACTTCAATGCGCACAATGAAATTTGGGGCTCTCAAAAAACTTTTGGCCGCGGTAAGATCATCGAAGACATATTAACCTCAACGGATGTATGCCTACTCAATACAAGGGAGAGCACACACTTCAACATTTCCACGGGTACCTTCTCAAGTATAGATCTTACACTCAGCGATCCACGAACCTATCCAAACACAACTTGGCAACCACTAAGGAGCCTTTACGATAGTGACCACTTTCCTATTATGGTAACTACATCAGAGAGTAATGCTCAACCGCCAACCCAAACTAAAATTTGGAATACAAAAAATGCCGACTGGACATTGTTCAAGAAGATCATTGAAGATAATATACAGCACTATCAACCTAGCGAGAACGTCAATACTTCCGTAAGCGAACTTGTACATATTATGACACAAGCAGCGGAAAATTCAATCCGTATGACCCTTTTACAACCGCATCGAAGATACGTTCCCTGGTGGAACAGGGAATGCCAAGAGGCAGTGAAAAAATGCAAACAGGCTCTAGATAAGTACCGTAAACAGAGAAATATCGAAAATCTGATAACTTTCAAACGACTCAAAGCTATGTCTAAAAGAACTTGGAAAAAAAGTAAATTAGACTCTTGGAAAACTTATGTGTCATCAATCACAAATGACACCCCCGCTAATCAGGTATGGGACAAGGTCAAACGTATGAAAGGGGCTAAACCAAATTTTCACATTTCAGCCACCAAAGACGCTAACAATTCCATTCTTACAACAAGTGCAGATATTGCTGATGTTTTGGCCGACTCAATGTCCCGAAACTCAAGTGACTCAAACTTCACGCAAGAGTTCATCACATACAAGAATACCGTAACATTCAGTGCTCGAGATGTAAACCGACACAGTAACACACCTCTGAACTCATACATTACTGAAGAAGAATTGTCATATGCCCTGTCATCATGCCCTAATTCCGCTCCTGGACCGGATAATATCTCGTTTGAGTTCATAAAGAACCTTCCAGCTGCAGCGTTAGAAAGATTACTGGAGTTGTATACTATCGTGTGGACAAAACAAATTTTCCCAGACCTGTGGCACCAATCGACCATCCTGCCTTTCCTCAAGCTTGGGAAACCTGAAGACGAACTATCATCATACAGGCCGATCTCTCTAACTTGCACAATGTGCAAATTATTGGAAAAAATTGTCAATGAAAGACTCCTTTGGTATCTAGAATACAAGAAGCTGTTAAACCCTGCTCAATCAGGATTTAGACCAGGACGAAGCACCACAGATAATTTAGTAGAATTTCACACCGAGATATTAGATGCGTTTGTTTACAAACAGGAGCTTATCGCCGTGTATCTTGACATCGAGAGAGCATTTGACAGCATATGGAGAACCAATATAACGCAGAGGTTGGTTGAATGGAATATTGATGGAAACCTTTTTCACTTCATCAATAATTTTCTACATGAAAGAACATTCAGAGTTAGAGTTAACGGACCATTGACCAAGACACGCATCCAGCAAAATGGAGTACCACAAGGTTCAGTATTGAGCCCCACTTCATTCGCGATTGCGATTAACGATATTTCCACTCACGTCGAACCACCTGTAAAAATCGTTCTTTATGCCGATGATGTCTTACTGTTTTGCAGGGGCAAAAATTTACACCCAGTGCGCTCGCACGTACAAGCTTCCATCACTCAACTAGAATCATGGTCGAAGACTACTGGGCTAACGTTTTCCAACACAAAGACGAAAGTGATGACATTTTCCAGGAAATATCAATCTACGCCAATCACACCTCTGATTATGACTGGTTCCAACCTGAATGAAGCCAAGCAACATACTTTTCTAGGAATGACTCTCGACGAAAAATTGACCTGGAAAACACATATAAAACGACTGAAGGCAGATTGTATAAAAAAAATAAACCTCCTGAACATAATCACTGGGGAGCACAAGAGGGAACACTATTAACAATATACAGGGCACTCATCACGATCGAAACTAGACTATGGAAGCATTGTATACTCTACGGCTTGCAAAACAGATCTCAAATCGCTTGACATTGTCCAGAATTCAGCTCTAAGAATAATCTTGGGTGCATTTAGATCGAGCCCTGTAGAAGCTTTATACCGTGAAGCTGGAGAACCTCCATTATGGATCAGAAGAAATCAACTCTCACATATGATGAGCCTCATATATGGTATCGAGTGTATTTCTAGTGAGCAGCTTGTAAACCGGGTTGTCAGCGTCTTTCGTAATCCTCGAGACATATGTCTCGAGGATTACGAAAGACGCTGACAACCCGGTTTACAAGCTGCTCACTAGAAATACACTCGATACCATATATGAGGCTCATCCAAGAACTCCTAAACCTCTAGACCAACACATTAGAACATTCTTGGGTAGCATCAACATCAGAGCTACGCTAAAAATCATCGCGAGTGATAATGCACCTTGGGCAGCGAAGTTACCAGCCTACGGTCTCTCAGTTTCGAAATTCAAAAGATCAGAGACTTCAAATGAGCTATTAAAGCAACTGTTTCAGGAAACACTACGGAAGTACAAATATGACAGCATACTCTACACTGACTCCAGTAAAGCAGGAGACGGAGTATGATGCGCAGTAATCACTGACACTGGCGTATATAAATATTCGCTTAGCAAGATTTGCAGTATATATACTGCCGAACTGAATGGATTGTTACGCGCCTTCGAAATTGCCGAAAAAACAACAAGTAAACATACACTAATATGTACGGACTCACTCTCCTCAATAATCTCCATATGCACGCTGTATACCGCCAATCCCCTTGTACAAAACATACATAGAATCCACACCAACATTTCCACATCAGACAGACCAATCACGTTGATATGGACTCCATCCCACGCTGGTATCAGGGGTAACGAAAAGGCGGACACTTCAGCGAAAGAAGCGGCCGTAACACAAATTCACTCAACCCCGGGAGACGATGTATCAGTCCAGACGCACTACGACCTGTCCACACACTTCAAAAACTAAATGAGGAACATGTGGCAAAATCATTGGACAAGATTAACAACCAAACTACACATGATAGAACCGACAATCCAGTATACGCCATTACCAAACCTACCCAGAAGACTAGAAATAGTCCTTAGAAGACTAAGAATAGGCCACACTCGTATCTCTCATGGCTACTTGATCGCTTCCGAAGACTGACCAATGTGTGAAACATGTAGTACCCAGATTACAGTGAAGCATATCCTACTTGAGTGTGAAGAGTACGAGCAGAAACGAATATAACTCAACTTGGAACCCAGTTTGTCTTCTATTCTGAAGTTAAATAGTGCGTGCGTGAGAAAAACAATTAAACTCGTAACTGATACAGATTTATACAAACAGATCTAATTTGTTCATTTTTATTTTTCCTCTTATCCTAGTTTTTATATCTGTACTCATTGTATATTTGTATTTAGGTACTGTAATAAACCGAGCTCGTACTTGGGAGCAAACTATTAAACTTATTTATGATGTTATTACACACAAGCCAGGCGAACCAAATCCTGCTCAAGATATTACTAGGTTATGTTTGTTTACTGTTCCCTCAGGTCAAAGCCCTATGGTATCATATGCGGCTACGGAGAGTGAAAACCTTATTGTAACTATTGCTATGATAGCTACCCTTTTATGCAACTCGAGGGTTGCGGAGATTGTAGAATGCATGGTTACACTACGAGGAGTGCCCTGTCGTTGGTAGAATGGTTTAAATTTAGCTGCCACCAGTCCCCTTTTGAGATGTTTTAGAGAATAGTTCAGGGAAAGAAACTAAACTCGAAGGAGTTCCCCTCCAGTAGCACTTGGTATAAAATAGTTTAGTAGCGGCGCCTTTCCTGGCCGATTATATACTAGGCTAGTATGACAGCTTCACGTTGCTGAAGATGTTCGGAATGACAATCCCGACAGGATTGTTCTCTTCCACTATAACGTTATCTAAGGGATGGTGTATCAATGAAGAACAATGGGAAAAGTATAAGTTGTATATTGGGAAAAAGTATTCGTATACAAAACAATAATAATAATCAACAAATATAGACACTAAGTCCCATTCAAATATACATAAAGTGAAAAATATGACGAATAGTCAACAAGAAACAAAACAAAATTTAAATTAAACGAAATTAATTTGATGCTAATTATCTGAATGGTTTCGAATGATTTTATGTATTATAAATTGATAAAACCTTATCAAGAATGATCAATCAGTGAATTATTGATTCGCCTGATGTAACGTAGTCAGAGAGTTGTTTCTTAGCGGGCTAACCTTATTTTTGAAATGGATATACCACTCTGATGGAGTAACTAAGGTTAAAAAGTGGACCAGAGAGGCCACTGATAGTAAGGTTGACATTCCAGAAGGGTGACTCCCTAAATAAATAGCCCTGTTGCCTTGTTCACAACTACCTGGTTCGCTATGTATATGTAGATCAAGTAATTGATACAACAAGATAATCAATATAAAGGAACACTAGTTTCCAAGATAAACTCGAACTCTTTCTCTTAAAATTCGCCGCTGATGGCTGTCTCAATAGGGGTTTTTAGAACCCTTCAAATTCCAATTAAAATACCCTTATAGCAACTTTTAAATAATGATCTTTCCCCAAATAATTATGTATCTGACTCTACACTTACAATAACTCTAATTTCAATTATACCTATCCTAAGTAGGTCCCATATATGCACTACAAAATATGAGAAAATCGCAGATGGATCACTACGCTTCTAGTAAGTCAAAATACTCTATTAATGGTTTCAGTCCTCTATATATCAACACAAAAACGAGAAAGGGGGTGATGACCTCAGAATTTTTGGCTTGAATACAGACTAAAATAGCTTGTTCTATAGACTTACCCTGACTCAGTATTTAATCCTCAATCCACAAAGTAAACCAGTAACACCTGAGTTTACACTTCACGCACGGCCTCCACAAAATGTATTACGCGGCGTCTTTTTGTTAAGTTATAAATTACACCCCGGAGCTAGTTCTCTCTCGCACCCAGATCAAATTGTCTAATCGTTAAAGGAAATAAATCCTCCAAAATATAAAATTACTTTAGATTTCTATCATCAAGTTACCAATGACGTTCTCCACAATTTCTTTTACAGGTTATTTTAGATTCTAGTTACCAACAATATTCACTTAATAGCAAATGATGTTTAAAGTAAAATGTAAGTTCTCTTGAAACTGATACTTAGAATGATTTCAGGTGAATGAAAGTGAACTTTAAGAATGATAAAAATTGATTCGAATGAATTAATTTACTTTGTATTTAGAGTTGGCTGTTTTCCACATCGAGGGGCAGTGAGTGACCACAAAAAATGATTTTTCCAACACTGCTTAATCAGCGGTTCTAGCCGCCGCCTGTGAATAAGTGCAATTCTACAGATTTGTACTTTGAATGCCCTAATCCTTAAAAATCACGTACGACTTGTAAAAGGTATCGGATGGCGGATTCCTGTCGCCAGACTGGAATTCCATCATTTCAATCTGAATGAAACTCTTATTGTTGAATCTAGGATGTCTATGTATAGTCTGTTCCTGTCAGGAATTTAGAATTTTAGATTTTGAAATGCCCGTAAGGACGGAACTACACGCTACGGAATGATTTGAGTTGTACTCTCATGTGTCTAGTATTCCTGGTTTACTTAGAGTAACTTAATATTCGGGAGTTTTCTCCTGCTTACGCTACTTTGATTCAATCGTGAAAAATAAATAATCCTCCGGATTATTACATCACCCTCACCTTAAAGAGAGAGCGGGGTTCGGAAGGAACCAAGCTCCTTTCTATAATCGGTATTTTATGTGTATTTTGATCCATCTGCTTAGTTCTGACCAGCGTGGGAATCTAAGGGCACTAGACCCACTTTCACGCTCATATATATGATCATCAGTCCGATTGGACTACCCAATAGCCTAAATTCTATTTAACATATTCATGTGGATTTACCACATGACTGCAACAATACAATCTTTACGAGCTAAACATACAAAGAAAGTCTACTTCTGGTTCCATATTGTCACAGCACTCTTTCGGATTGACTTTTCACGCACCAACCCGCACTGTCACTCGATGGTTTCACATACCAGGTCGCTCTTGGACACTGGACATGGACCTGCCGTACAACGAACCGGCTGCTGATCGTCTTCCATCGCGTTCTGTCCAGTGGAGGGTTGGATACATCGCATGGGCGGCGGTGGAATCGGTGGTAGTGGAATCTGCGGCTGCTTCTGGTTCCCTGGCGGTGACATCGGTTGACGGAGCGGATGGAACTGCATCCCCTGGACTTCCATGGGAGTGATGTCGGTTGACTAGGAAGGCGGTGAGGGTGTTCCATAGACATGCAAATAGATGTAGACCCCATCCGAATAGCTGGTACAGGCTCCATCCATTTAGGCCGACACCAACAACGAACTTCACCAATCGGAATATACAGTATAGGCCCAACAGCCCGTTCATGATGGTCCCTATGCTTTCGAACCAACCTCATATCTGTCGGATGGTGGACCGGACGAGACTGGTAACTTCTTCCTTGCTGAATAGTTTGAGAGTGTTGTACCCTTGGTCCAGAGACTCCATACCGGAAACCCGTCGCGCTATCATCGTATGGACTGCATCTCTTTCCATAACGAAGATCAGTTTCCGTTGGCTTTTCCTCAGGTCCTCGGATGTGTAAAGACCCCCTGCGCTAATCAGCTTGATCGGTTGGAACTTCAATTGGTCCTCTGCTTCAATCTCAATGGTCAGTGGTATAAGACTCGTCAGTGGTATTGGGGAGAGGCCGATCCAGGTTCCCTCGACTTGGTACAATGATGGCATAAGGCTGTTACATTCTATTTGAACAGCTACATTTCGGATGACGTGGGTCAGCGGTGCCATGAATTTACTCTGGTTGTTAACAGTGATAGGAAGTTCGTTGAAACACTGCTCGGTCCTCCGAAGTACGGCTGGTCGGGGCTTACATTGGACTAGATATATTACCTCCCCTAGCACCTTCCCCAGATATCCCGGTTCCTTCTTTATTGTCCATCCTACATCTTCGCGGGCATGCAATACGGTGGCTAGCTGATTTTGCCAAATCTCTCGGCGTATCAGGCATCTCCGGTGAATCGTGTCGGCATACAATCTGGCCCAGCTGTGCTTGGTTGACTGCTCGATGAAGAAGAGCTTGCTGTTAACATAAGATAGCAGATCCACATTCACTACCTCTATATTTTCCTTTGCCAGAGTGGGTGGCAGGCTGCTGATGTTTCGAACTAGTAGTTTCGGGTGTTCGGTCTGCCAAACTTCGTGACCACAGTGTTCCGTAAGTGAGATCAGAGCTAGCGCGAACAATTTGTCGGCGCGCTCTACTACAACATATACATCTCCTTGCTTACTCCTCACCAAGTGAGCTTCCCCTTCGTACAGTGATACTTAATCACTCTTGCAAGCCCCTAGTGAATCTATATTCCACGTGGTTTCGCCATAAGTCGAATCCATACAGTATCCCTTCAGATAGTTACAAGCGATACCTCCAGCTAAAGCGATTTCGTTTATCTCCAATTTTACCGTAGCCCAATAGTCTCGAAGGATGATTTTGACATTTGCCAACACCACCACTGATGCCCATGTCTGACCGTCTTCAGAAAATCCGCTGCCTACGCATGACCCGTCCGCTTGTGCGGATCCGAAAAAGGTCATGGCCGCATATGTAGTACCATTCAACGTCAGTTTGTTTATGATACGTCCATGAATTTGTAAGGATTGAAACGAATTAGCTTCGTTACATTTTTCCGCTCCTAGTTTAAATATGTAGCTTGATAATCCATTTGCTACCACCGAAGA
The DNA here is from genome assembly GCA_958510875.1 of Endomychus coccineus. NCBI lineage: Eukaryota > Metazoa > Arthropoda > Insecta > Coleoptera > Endomychidae > Endomychus > Endomychus coccineus. Next base: position 46,422,870 of record OY294070.1, read on the forward strand.
GTGGCTGTGCATGCCGCAATGCGAGGTGGTCCTTGTGACCTCTACCAGACAGGCGCGTACGTATCTTTGTCCGTAATCCCGTTGTTGTAACACTTGGATTCTGCCCGCTTCTTCTTTATATTCAGTGATTGGGTCCGGACAGGGTGTCACTGTCTTCAGTGAAACCATCGTTGTGTTTAACGAGTCCCCTTCACAGTCGTACACGATCAATCCATTTCCCATTCGTGTTAGTAGTATCATCACCAGGACGAGATACATTCTTGGCACTCTGAAACAGATCCCGAGAAAAGGGGAAGAGAACACAAAAAAAATTTTTAGAATCAGACACATTTTCGTGACATACCCCTGAGCCTCCAAACCCCATCACCTTATTAGTGATAACATAAACTGGTTATCAAACAACCAAAGGAATACGAAAATAATTTAAAAAAAAGTGGTATTATCTCTATACGTTTCCCGACCAACTAAAGGTCTCGAACTACTGTTCATTCCCCTAGGACTTACTCCATTCCCTCTCTCTTTCCTTAAGGATCACGTTATCTCGTTAATACATGGGGGAATCCCACTGTCCCTCAATTAAGATCATCTACCCTCCGGCGCAGTGTCCCGTTCACAGGGTGCTGCAGCCACGGAGGCTGAAAGATTAATAACACTTTTCCAGAGATTTCTGGCTTATAGTGAAGGCTGCTCTCATTCGTCTTATCTTCTGGTAGTCTGAATTAACTATCTCATCTCGATTTATTCATCGACTCACATATACAAATGCAATCATAACGACTTCGATTTTAATGAAGTCTGGCGGACTAGTGTCCAGAAGTGATTTCCATCGGCTAAAAGATGGATGGCTTGATGGAGATCGAGCACAAGTGTCCCTTATGTTGTGGTTAACTTGAAGTAGAGGGTACAAAGAGAAAAAAAAACCAAGACAGAGAAAAAGAAAATACTGAACGGGAATAATGGGAGAAGGAAGCTTTTAATCGCTTCGGTGGTACATATACTAAAACGAAACGAAGCAGAGAAGAGTACTGAGGCCTCCAAGAGGGCGAGTAGAGTAACTACTACCAGGCTGGGTTCACGTTAATATATTATCATATCATTATTATTATGCTGTTAAAGGGAGAAGAGAAAAAAAAATTAATAGAAGGAAAACGTGGAGCGTATCCCTTACAATGCCCCATTCAATCCGTGAAGCCCATGGTCACACGTGTTATCCTCGCCGTCCCTGGAGGGGTTTCGAGAAGATTAGGGGGGATGGACAATCGCAGTATATCGGACCTAGGCCCCACCATAATCGATAACACCCTTGACCATGCGGTCCTCATTCATTCATGCTTTCAATCTCGCAGCCTGGGCTGAACACATTCACGCTGTTGCTATAGTCATCCAGATCCCCAGGTATTATTATTATTATTATTATTATTATTTATTAATGATACCATATACATATACACACAAACATATACATACATATACAATAACAAGAATATTTCAATGGTTAGGCGCCTAAGTGCAGAACACTTGTATGCGCCACGATAATGTTTTTTAAATTTTACGTTTTTTTTTTTGATAATTAACATAAGTAATAAGATATAATGATATAATTAATATAATATAATATAAACTAAGCATTAACAAAATGAATATAAAAACAATTCAATGGTGAGTGTGAGTAGTGTTCAGGAAGAATCGTTCAATATTACAGGATATATATATTTTAATTTTTTTTTTAAATAGCGGTAATTTATTTATATTTCTTATTTCCAAAGGTAATAGATTGTATGTTTTTGGTGCAAGATAATTAATGAATTTCAAATTTATATTTTTGTGACTTAGAGGAATTTTTAGATGTTTATTTGTTCTAATTCTTGTTTCATGTGCGTGGTTTATAAATATTTTGAGTTTCTTATTTTTATGGAAATAAACACATATTGAAATTATGTAAATAGTTCGTATAGAACATAGTTGATCATTATACAGTAATTTGGAAGGGAATAATCTTCTCTTTTTTAAAATAATTCTTATAATAAAGTTTTGTATCACTTGTAAACAATGTAGATTTTTTTCATATGTTCCTCCCCATACAATAATACCATAGCGTAGAAATTTAGAAAATTTTTCATGATATAGAATTTGTGAATTAATCTTCTGATCCTATTGGTAAGATATTCTATGTGTGGGAGCCATTTAAGATGTTGATCTATGATAATTCCTAAATATCTTATTTTATTATTCTCAGATATTTTGTTAGAATTATTTATTTCAATGATATTAAATTCAGGACGATTAACTGAAGTAACAGAATGCAATATAATGGGTTTTTTGAATGTTTAATGATAGTTTAAAAGTATTTAGCCAGTTTTCAGTCTTTATCATTCCTTCAATAACCTTATATTTAGTTTGATTCCAGGTTTTTCCTGCAAAAATGAGCACTGTATCATCAGCATAAGATAAAATTTTTCCATCGATATCTAGGTCTAAAAGAGAATTTATATAGGCTATGAACATAATGGGTCCGAGTACTGTCCCTTGTGGTATGCCGCATTTAATAGTTAAAGGGTCACTTATAGTTTTATTTATTCTGAGGTTTTGTTTACGATCTGTTAGAAAATTCTGAAATACCTCTAAAACAATTCCTCTAATACCGTAGTGTGACAATACCTCGAGAAGTTTGTCATGGGGAACAGTGTCAAAAGCCTTCGCTAAGTCCATAAAGACTGCTATGCATTTATTATTGTCATTTAGGTTTTGTGTTACCTCTGATGTAAGTTTATACATTGCGTCTTGTGTACTGAGACCTTCTTTGAAGCCAAACTGGTTTTCTGATAATATATTACTCTCATTTAAATATGTTGTAAGTCTTTTTTTAGGCATTTCTCAAATATCTTAGCAAAATTATTTATTATGCTGATAGGTCGGTAATTTTCAATTTTATTTTTATCACCTGACTTATAAATAGGAGTGACTATTGAAGTTTTAAAATGTGTTGGTACAATTCCGGTTTTAAATATGGTGTTAATAATATGTGTAATAGGTTCAACTATATATTCATGTACTTGTTTGATTACTTGAGCTGAAATTAAATCTTCCCCAGGTGCGCAAAAATTTTTTAGTGTTGCTATATGTTCTATTATTTCTTCTTTTGATACAGGTTTCAAAACATAGATGATGCTGTTGATTTTTCTAACTTGAATTGATTTTTAGTCGGTTTTATTTTTTTTTGCATATTAGACCCGATATTGATAAAATAATTATTGCAAAAGTTTGATAATTCTTTATTGGTATTAAATTCTTCATTATTATCGTCAGTTATTTTGATATCACTACTTTCGTTTATACCTGTCATGCTAGTTGCCTCTTGAATAGTTTGGTAGATTTTTTTGATGTTATTTTTATTATTCTCAATTTTTATTTTATAGTGCGTATTCTTCTCTATATTAATTATTTTGTTCAGGTAATTGCGATAGTTTTTATATTGTCTTTCTAGGTCAGGATCATGATATTTTAGAAGTTGTTTTTTAAGATTGTCTCTATGTTTAATGGATGTTATAATGCCATTCGTAATCCATTTCTTTTTCTTTTTTTGTGTTTTTGATTTTATGAGTTGTTTTGTTGTTGCAGTCTGTATTAATTTTTTGAAAGATGTAATAAACATCTTACTAGCTTCTTCCGTATTATTGGAGTTTAAAATGTGTGACCAATTTTGAAGTTTAATTAACTCTTTAAATTTTGGTAGATTAAGTACATTTTTGAAAGATGGCACGGGTTCTGAGTTCAATTTTGTTCCTTGGTCCTTTAGTTCAATGTTAAGCATTACTGGATAGTGATCGGTTATATATGTGTCAATAATGAATGATTTAAAAGTAAGATTACGAGATCTATAGTCTGTTTTTATAAATATATGGTCTATACATGTTGCTGTATCTGTTGTTACTCTAGTGGGTAAGCCAATATATGGAATAAATCCGAACCGTGCTAAAACAGAGAGATAGTAATTCACATTAGTATCTAGTGTTTTTATGATGTCAATATTTATATCTCCAATAAAAATCTCTAATGTTGTTGTCAAGTTATTTTCGAAAAAGTTTTCTAAATCCTCTATAAATGTTTTTTCATTGATAGGAGGTGGTTTGTAAAGTGTTGTGATATTTATGATGTTATTCAAATATTGGAATGTTATTCTACTGAGAGTCGTACCAGATTTCAAAAATGTTTCATGTGTGACTTCTGCATTAATGGTCAATTTTGCAAACACGAGTACGCCATCGTTTTTGTTGTAGTTCGCATTATTGTAGTAGTTGATATATCCTGCAATATTGAACGGTTCTGTTGAGTAAATTTGGAAACATTCACTTAAAATAATAATGTCACAATACGTTAGATTATAGCCTTCAATTAAAGCAGTTAATTCATCAAAATTTTTTTTAACACTACGAATGTTCAAATGCAATATGTTGAAAGTGTTGTTGTCTAGATTTATTTGAGATATTATTTCATTTGGATTAATAAATGTCCCTGTAAATTCTTCTTCATGTAAATTTAGTTCTTGTTCTTCAACCAAATTTTGTTCTACCATTCACCAATATAGTCAACTTTGCTTTTTAAAATCTCGAAATGGTATTTATGGGTGGGACATTCTAAATCATCCGTTGTATGGTTTATATTGTAGTTGAGACGATATTTTACATTAGCATTTTCACAATTATTACATTTTTTTTCATGACTGATACATTTTTTAGTTTCATGTTCTTCTGCACATTTGCCACATACTATCTTGTTTTTGCAGTTTTTGCTGTTATGATAAAATGATTGACAGTTGTAGCATCTTGTTACATTAAGGTCCTCATAGACGGGGAATCTCTCCCAGTCTATATATACTTTATTTGATTTCATGAATTTTTGGAATAAGTTCTGAGAGCACTCACCAAATATTGTTGAGGTGTTGTTATATTTTTTCCTTATATATGTGATATTCAACTCATCTGTTTCAGTGATCCATTCGTTTTGTTCTTTGATACATTCTTCTATTTGTTTCATGGTCTTGTTTCCTTTATAGCCTGGTATTTTTATACGCGGTTTGCGCATTTTCGTAGTTTCTACATCATAATTTTGAGTCAGTAATTCTTCTGCAGCCAATTGAAGTTTTTGTATATCTTTTTTCGTTGCACATTTGATTACCATACTTCCATTTCTAGCAGTTTTTAAATTTTTGATACCTATTTTTAGGTGTGCAGGATTGATTTTCTCTTGTAGATCATTTTTAGTTTTTGCTACATCTTGAGAAATTTTTGGCTTAATAATTAGACTTGGTATATTAGGTATTTCTGTTGTTTTAATTTCTTTTGCTATTTCGGCATATGTTCTTGGATTTTTAATATTGTGTTCGTCGTATGGTTTATTATATATTAATTGTGTTTTTAGTTGAGTTATATCTGCTTTCATTTCTTCCATTATTGTCAATAGATAAGGTATTCTTGTTAACATATTTTTGCAGGTTTTACATAGGAATTGTAACATTCGTTTTTGGAGAGGCATGCATTTTATTTCCGAAGCTGTGAGTGATGTACATAATTTATGAATTTTCATTTGGCATGAATCACATTCATAGAATTGGTCATCTTGTACTGTTTTTTTTACATTCTAAGCATAAGTTACCTTTTGTTTCATTTTCTTCCATATTGTTGAATTTCCATTCGTTGTTGTATTAATTTTAGTACTTTAGGTGTGTGGTATACTTTATTTCTTTATCCAACTGTTCATTAGATTGGAAATAGATTCTAGCACTTTTTGTGTGATAAACCAAAACTAATTGTGTTTATTTCGGTCTATATATACTTATTGTTTGTAATTGCACTAGTTTGAGCAAGTTATTTAGATAATAAATTTTATGATTTTAATCTCCACTATTTAGTTCACCGATACTCCGAATTTTAATATTTAATTCGCACTTTAGCTCACTAATATCTCATAAAAACGAGGAGGATATAATTTGATATCTTCTCTTGACTAACGAATCAACAGTATTGTTGTAATAATTATTGTTTCACTAACCTTATTATATCTGACGAATATACCGAAATTCCTGCTACAAGAAGCGAAAACTACTTGATAACTATCTAACTAACGAGGAATGGGACATCTGGGCAACTATAACAACCCTCCCATCCCTATTCGGGGGGGTTTTAACCATCGGCAAGGTAGAGCCCGCGTCCTATTCTTCAACTATTTAACTGTTACCCGGAGACGCAACGGGGTGCTCTTATCTAACCAACATTTGTACCCTCAGCCTCTCCAGAAAATAAAACAAAAAGAGTGCCATCATTTCCGATTCCATATACGTGGGCTGACCTGTTGTGGCCACGACACCTCTGAGCCAGAAGAGCTCATCAAACTATCTCGTTGGTTGCTTGTTGCCGTGTTCCCTCCTAACCCCCCCTATCTCCTCTCGACGCAAGCTTGGTACCACGATGTTGGTCGCATAATACGCTTGGGGCGTCGGAGAGCGATGGGTGTGTCCGCTATGTCGTGATGTTGCCGATTTTGCCTCCTGACGTCCGGCCTTGGTTCCGCCGGGTCCGGTAAAATCGCCGGGGGGTGGGGTAATCGATAGATGTAGTCCCTCACTCAGGAGTTTTCGCCGGCAGAGGGACTCACTTCAGGCGTACTGAGCTGCTCATTAGCTCGCCTGATCTCTTCCTCCGTATATTCCTTTCCTTCATCCTCTTCCCCGCCCCCTAAATAGGGTTTCATTCGATTAATATGCACCACGGCATCTTTTCTCGCTCCTAATAATCGAACCCTATAGTTTACCGGACCGGTCTGCTCTAGTACTCGAAAAGGCCCTTTCCACTTATTCATGAGCTTTCTGCTGAGGCCTCGCACCTGCGTTTCGTCCCTTACATAAACCAGGTCGCCGAGGCGACATCTCCGGGGCTTGGCGGTCTTGTTATATTGCCGCTCTCGATAACCGGCCGCTACTGCCATGTTCCGTTTCACTTCCGGATATACTTTATTCCATCTTCCCAAAAGCTCGGCCGCATAGTGCACGTCGCTATCATAACGTGTTCTATTTTTCTCTAATTCCGTGGGGAACACTGCATCTCGACCGTATAACAGAAAAAATGGGCTAAATCCGGTGGAAGTGTGTAGCTGCGTATTATACGCGAAAGCTAAATAAGGTACCCACGTGTCCCAATCCGACTGATCCTTGCCCACGTAATGCGACAAGATATCCTTGATCACTTGGTGCGCCCTTTCCAGTCCTCCATTCGTCTGTGGATGAAATGGGGAAGTACGACACTGTTCAATCCCTAGTATCTTACAGACTTCCTTCATCACAGCGGACATAAAGTTAGAGCCTTGGTCCGAAATAAGGACCTTCGGTGCGGAGTGACGCAGAACGACACGCTCTACAAGCGCCCGTGCTACGGTGTTTGCCGTCTGGTCAGGAATTGGCACTATCTCGATGTACTTGGTAAAGTGGTCCTGGAAAGTAAGCATGTACCGATTTTGATTATCGGACCTCACCAACGGCCCCACAATATCCATTGCCGTCCTCTCGAAAGGCTCGCATACTTCAGTAAATCTTTGTAAGGGTGCCTTTCCTAAATGAGCTGACGTTTTCCGTTGGTTACACCGGTGGCATCTTCCGCAGTACTTCCTTATGTCTTTCCTCATTTCCGGCCAGAACAGTCTCTGACGCATCAACCGCCAAGTTTTATACTGCCCTGGGTGGCCGATGTATGTCACATCGTGGTAGTCGTGCATTGCTCTCGGTACCCAACTCTGGGGTACGACGAGTCGCTCGTATCCATTGTCCGCCACCTGATACAAAACACTACTCTGGGACAGTCGGTATCCGTTACCCTCCCCTGACTCGGGGTCTAAGTCCCCCACTACTTGGGCACAAAACTTGTCCTTGTTCTGGGCTACCACTATATCTGCCCCATCCCATATAGGTTCTAACTCGGTGCTTGTCAAACATAGCTCTAAATCCTCTACCAACTGGACACAGCACCTGTCCCCATCCTGCGCGGTAAGACATATCCCCGTCTTTTCCGCAGTCTTCGACTGGTCCAACACATAGATCCTAACCTTAATGGGCGCGTGACCGAACATCCACTCTATCATTTGCCCAATGACTCCCCAGTCTAACCCGTCTAATCCGCACGCGATTCGTGGCATAGCTAACCATAAAACCCCTTTTTCCAAACATAACTGCCTAAGGTTCCAGAGGGCTTGGAACACGGATCGTTCCGTGGGCTTATCGGTACTTTTGTCCTTGGTGACCATATGTAACGTGAGGCGCCCTTGGACTTCCATACTGGCAACCTCCCACCTTCTTATTCTGTTTCTTCAGCAGGTAGGTGTTTCCAAATGCCTCCCGAAATTGTCGGGCAACTCCCTGGGACATGCCGAAATCCGCACCCACACAGTGAGCCAAAGCGAATTTCTCTGGGGCTTTAAGCAGATCTCCTTCAACGTTGTCTACTGATTTACCCCCGATCTGCTTTCCTGCTATGTCCTGTAGACATCTGTCCATTTCAAAGTCCCAATCCGGGCTCTCGTAGACCCGACTTAAGGCGTCTACGTTCCCGTGCTTCCTCCCAGGTCGATGTATGACCTCTATGTCGCACTTCGACAGCAAGATCGACCACCGTCCCAATCTTGAGGTGGGATCCTTCAGTGATAACAGCCACTTGAGGGAAATGTGGTCCGTTACTACCTCGAAGTTTTTTCCATACAGGAAACACCTGTACTGCCTCACTCCAAATACAACTGCGAGGCATTCCAGTTCAGTGTCCGTGTACCTGGTCTCCGCGCCGGTCAATTTCCTGCTCGCAAAAGCTACAGGCCGTTCGTGCCCATCGACCTTTTGGCTTAGCACAGCGGCGATACCTGTTCCTGACGCATCCGTTGATAGGATGAACGGTTCCTCGAAATTAGGATGGATCAGCACGCTTTCCGAGGTCAAGGCCTCCTTTAAGCTGTTAATGGACCCCAGCACCTGTTACGGGATTATAAACTTCACGTCCTTCTTGGTTAGCTGTGTAAGTGGGGCCGCTAGCTCAGCAAAGTTCGAGATAAACTTCCGGTACCATCCTACCAAGCCTGAATATCCTCGCACCTCTTTTACCTCAGTGGGAATGGGAAAATCCTTGATAGCTTGCACCTTGTCTGTTAAAGGGCTTACACCCGCCTTGGAAATTTCGTGGCCTAACTAGGTTACTTTTGGTTTCAACATGTGACACTTACTAGGTTTTAACTTTATGTTGGCTTCCGCTAGGCGATCGAAAACTAGGGCCAGTCGTCGTAGATGTTCGGTCACATCGTCGGCACTATAAGTGATGATATCGTCCAGATATACGCTGCAAATGAGATGGTTCAACCCGGCCATTGCGGTGTTAATAAAGCGAGCAAAAGTACTAGGGCTATTTGACAATCAGAAAGGCATACGCAGAAACTCATAATGACCATCCATCGTGCTGAAAGCCGTTTTTTCGATGTCCGAAGTTTCCATTTTTATTTGATGATAGGCCGAGGCTACATCAAACACGCTGAACAGACTGGCCTCTCCGAATTGTTCCAGTAGCTCCTCTATGAGAGGGAGCGGGTAGTAGTCCCTCTTAGTCACGGCGTTAAGAGCCCTATAATCGATGCAAACTCGGATCTTCATAGAGCCGTCGGGCTGCTTCCGTCTTATCATAACTACAGGAGCGTTCCAGGGACTTTTCGACTCCCTTATTATCTTATCGTCCAGTAGCCGATCGATCTCCTTTCTCAGTTCATCCCTAGTATGGAAAGGTACTCGATAAGGGGCTTTCGAGATGGGAGGTACATTTTCGGTGATTATTCGATGTTTCACCTGATCAGTGCTGGATAGGATCTCGTTCTCTCCACAAAAGATGTGGTCGTATCTTTTAAGGAGGGCTCTCACTAAGGCTTGGGTGTCCTTAGGTAGATGAGACAAATCCACTGCGTCTGAATTCCCTGTTTCTCGGTCTTCCCAATCTGGTCTACACCATAACTGCGCCGGACGAGCCGGTTCGACCTGCTTCTGAGCCTTACTTAAAACTTCCAGTCCAGTAGATAGGGTGCCCAGCACAGTCTTTGCCCTCAGTCGGACCGCGTAGTTGTTCAAATTCATCAGACGAATTCTCACTTTCTTGGTGAATGGTACTACCGCGTTGGCGATCAGTACTCCTACTTCCAGGTCTTTACCCAAGGCTTCAATCATTCCTAGTTCTCCCGTAGGTTTTTGACCTACTTCACCCCAACATTCGATTTCACTTCGAGGAGGTATCGATTACCTTTCCCATAAACTTACGTGACATAGCCGTGTGGAGGGCGGTTTCGCTTCGGAATTCCTGCGCGGGCCTTTCGGTGTATCGCCTTTACTGATTTCCGTGATATGTGGAGGTTTATGCAATGAGAGGGACCTATCGGAGGGTTTGGGCCGAGGCAGTGAAGCTACCTGGGGGTACGTTGGTTTTACCGGTGGTGGTTCAGAGTAACGAGAGGGTCTGCATGGTATTCCTTCTGTGGTTGAAGGAACCTGCGGTTGTTGAGGCTTTGCCTTAGCGAACGGGGTGGCGATAGTACTAGGCGTTGTCGGTTTTGGTGTCACCAGCACCTGACTTGGACGTTTACAGGGCACATCCATAACAAGTGGCCTAGTTATTCCTCTAATCTTGATGATGTTACGAGCATAGTCGATGATGGCTTCGCACTTGTTCAAAAAGTATCTGCCCAAAATCCCGTCTACATGTAGTGGAAGGCTTTTAACCACCACCCAGTCTTGCAATAGGTGGGGACGCCATCTGTTATATTCAACATGGCATTGAACCAGGGCGGAAGAGGTCATTTCTTTTCCAGAAATGCCCACCAAGCGAATCACGCCGGGCAGGGATACTGCCTCGCTTGGTACGCTACTTTCTTTTAAAAGAGAGAGAGCAGATCCGGTGTCTATGCATAAAGTGCGCTGTTGTTCGTTTAATCGAACCTTCAAGTTAGTGGGTCCTCCGAATGACCCTATGCCTCCTACACAAGGGACTACTACCCTGGGTGTTGTGGGTCTCGTCCCTTTCTCCATCGAGGGTTGTATGGCTCTGAAGTTACCATTCCCTTTTTCCTGACGCTTTACCAACGTCCACTCCACTTGCTCCTCAACCCCACTAGCAACCTTGCTCCTAGGAGCTTCCGGACAAGGTCGTGCTAGTTTAAAGCCGGTTTTGCTTGTCTCGAAGGTCGAGCGGTGTTCGGCTTCCTACCCCCTCTAGGTTCACTCCTTCGATTGTAGGTTCCGATGTCGCGGCAACCTATTGCGATGTGGCCTGGTTTCCCGCATCTAAAACAGGTGACGGGCTGCCTTGTTGTTCCAGTTCGGATCTCATTTGGACAGTCGGGATTATAGTGCTCTTCTTCCCCGCACCCATAACATCGCACCTTTTCCATTTGTGGTGCTACCAAACTAGGAGGGGCTGAGGGTCTTGACCTCAACTGGAGCTCCACCCTTTCTGACTGCCTAGCCATTTCTTCCTACTTTTTGAGGGTAAGGCTTGGTTCTCGCATTAATGCTGTTCCGATATCCCGCATCAATTATTTCCTTAAGCCCTGCTTAAACTGGTGGATCATAGTCCGTTCAGTATTCTTCCTCAACCCCGGAATTTCCTCTTCCACTGCATCCATCAGATGCTCTTCCAAGACCTGCCTCCCAAAATGCTTAATACGTGTGGCAAATTCGGCCACCGATTCATCGTGACGTTGGATGCACTTGGCCAGTTTAGCCAAGCTTTCCCCTGATGTTCGTAGAGGCGTAAAACGCTCTATCAGCTTGTCTCGGAAGTCGTCATAATCCAAATTATCCAAATCGGCATCCGCTTGGAAGTAAATGTACGCTTCCTCCTAGTCGGAACTTTAGTATTTTCAAAGTATTCTCTTCCGACCAACCATCCAGTTTAGACCTTTGCTCTAATTTGACAAAATAGGCCTTCACATTTCCCTTCCCGGAAAAGGGATCCACTGTTCCAGCGACCATGCCTAAAGGCATACTTGGCCATAAAGCTGCTAGTGGGGCTGGGCCTGGTACACCTGCAGGATTCATTTGCAATCCGGAATGTGTAGCTCTCACTCTGATGATACCGCTACCGTAAAACCAACTATGTACCTACTAGACACCACCCAAAGAAAAAAAATGTTTGACCTCTCGTTAGCTTTCGGCTACTTCCTTAAATTGAATTTGGAAGAAATTCAAAGGTAAAATACAACTGATGAATTTAATCTGCGTTGAAAGTTAGAAATAAAACAAAATTTTTACTTAAATTGTTACTATAAAATTTTTTTTTAATGTGTTTAGGTTGACCCTGCAATACAAGAATAATTTGGAGAACAACAAAAAATATAAAAAAATGTAAAATCAAAATGCAGAACTGCCAGAATCAAAATCTTTCTGCTCGAGCACGTAATTAGTGCCTATACACGAGAGACACCTTTTGATTCAATTCACCCGGCTCCTTCCCTTGCTGGTTCACTGTTCCTTGACCTAGTTACACAAAAATAATATACACTTTCTTTTGGCCCTAGTCTGCGAGCTCCTACAATGCTGTAAGCACTTAATTCAAGCTATTAAATTTAAAGCACCTACTATTTATTCTGATGGTCACACCCCTCTCCGATAAGAATCCGTTCTCATGAAAAAGGTATACGGAAACCTTATCAGATTCCCTAAATGAAAGGTTGATTTTACCTTGTTGCTATTAATGGTAAACAAAACTTCCTAATTGGAAATAAATAATTTCCGAACACTCAATTGCTATGTCTGATTTCACAGGCGCTCAGTGTACATGCTTTAAATGATCTGACCTACTATTTACTGGGGTTATTGAACTACTACCCAATTATTAACTATACTGTTCTATGTTCTCAACACCATACGCACTATTATTTCCCTCGCGTTATAACCGCACTTTAAAACGAAACCATGAAATGTTTTGTTACTTCCGAAACTGTAACTACTAAATTTTTCGAAGACGTGGATGATAACCTTGTTATTTAGGCTTAAAAAAACCTAAGATCCCACCGCTGCCACCAAATATAATAAACCGAGCTGGTACTTGGGAGCAAACTATTAAACTTATTTATGATGTTATTACACACAAGCCAGGCGAACCAAATCCTGCTCAAAATATTACTAGGTTATGTTTGTTTACTGTTCCCTCAGGTCAAAGCCCTATGGGATCATATGCGGCTACGGAGAGTGAAAACCTTAAGGTAACTATTGCTATGATAGCTACCCTTTTATGCAACTCGAGGGTTGCGGAGATTGTAGAATGCATGGTTACACTACGAGGAGTGCCCTGTCGTTGGTAGAATGGTTTAAATTTAGCTGCCACCAGTCCCCTTTTGAGATGTTTTAGAGAATAGTTCAGGGAACGAAACTAAACTCGAAGGAGTTCCCCTCCAGTAGCACTTGGTATAAAATAGTTTAGTAGCGGGGCCTTTCCTGGCCGATTATATACTAGGCTAGTATGACAGGTTCACGTTGCTGAAAATGTTCGGAATGACAATCCCGAAAGGATTGTTCTCTTCCACTATAACGTTATCTAAGGGATGGTGTATCAATGAAGAACAATGGGAACAGTATAAGTTGTATATTGGGAAAAGGTATTCGTATACAAAACAATAATAATAATCAACGAATATAGACACTAAGTCCCATTCAAATATACATAAAGTGGAAAATATGACGAATAGTCAACAAGAAACAAAACGAAATTTAAATTAAACGAAATTAATTTGATGCTAATTATCTGAATGGTTTCGAATGATTTTATGTATTATAAATTGATAAAACCTTATCAAGAATGATCAATTAGTGAATTATTGATTCGCCTGATGTAACGTAGCCAGAGAGTTGTTTCTTAGCGGGCTAACCTTATTTTTGAAATGAATATACCACTCTGATGGAGTAACTAAGGTTAAAAAGTGGACCAGAGGGGCCACTGATAGTAAGGTTGAGATTCCAGAAGGGTGACTCCCTAAATAAATAGCCCTGTTGCCTTGTCCACAACTACCTGGTTCGCTATGTATATGAAGGTCAAGTAATTGACACAACAAGATAATCAATATAAAGGAACACTAGTTTTCAAGATAAACTCGAACTCTTTCTCTTAAAATTCGCCGCTGATGGCAGTCTCAATAGGGGTTTTTAGAACCCTTCAAATTCCAATTAAAATACCCTTATAGCAACTTTTAAATAATGATCTTTCCCCAAATAATTATGTATTTGACTCTACACTTACAATAACTCTAATTTCAATTATACCTATCCTAAGTAGATCCCATATATGCACTACAAAATATGAGAAAATCGCAGATGGATCAGTACGCTTCTAGTAAGTCAAAATACTCTATTAATGGTTACAGTCCTCTATATACCAACACAAAAACAAGAAAGGGGGGTGATGACCTCAGAATTTTTGGCTTGAATACAGACTAAAATAGCTTGTTCTATAGACTTACCCTGACTCAGTATTTAATCCTTAATCCACAAAGTGAACCAGTAACACCTGAGTTTAGACTTCACGCACGGCCTCCACAAAATGTATTACGCGGCGTCTTTTTGTTAAGTTATAAATTACACCACGGAGCTAGTTCTCTCTCGCACCCAGATCAAATTGTCTAATCGTTAAAGGAAATAAATCCTCCAAAATGTAAAATTACTTTAGATTTCTATCATCAAGTTACCAATGACGTTCTCCACAATTTCTTTTACAGGTTATTTTAGATTCTAGTTACCAACAATATTCACTTAATAGCAAATGATATTTAAAGTAAAATGTAAGTTCTCTTGAAACTGACACTTAGAATGATTTTAGGTGAATGAAAGTGAACTTTAAGAATGATAAAAATTGATTCGAATGAATTAAATTACTTTGAGTAATAAACAAAAGAAAAATATAGTTTCAAAAATAGGAATCTTGTAACTTGTAATACAAAAAAAAACAATCAAATGACTAAGTTAAAAATATCAGTTAAAAGAATTAATGAATCTGGCTTTGAGAGAGATGGAGCTATATGTACAAGGAAGTGAGCTTACCCAGCAAGATACGACACAGGAACTGCCTTTTTCCTAAGAGTTTTCATTTTTATATTTCGGATCCCGCCGAAACTGGCTTCCCTACCAGGCTAAAATAAAATTCAAACGAACCAATGAAGTTTGTTGTACCACGTTGTACTTTGCCCTAACACACAAATCTGTATTTAGAGTTGGCTGTTTTCCACATCGAGGGGCAGTGAGTGACCACAAAAAAGATTTTTCCAACACTGCTTAATCAGCGGTTCTGGCCGCCGCCTGTGAATAAGTGAAATTCTACAGATTTGTACTTTGAATGCCCTAATCCTTAAAAATCACGTACGACTTGTAAAAGGTATCGGATGGCGGTTTCCTGTCGCCAGACTGGAATTCCATCATTTCAATCTGAATAAAACTCTAATTGTTGAATCTAGGATGTCTATGTATAGTCTGTTCCTGTCAGGAATTTAGAATTTTAGATTTTGAAATGCCCGTAAGGACGGAACTACACGCTACGGAATGATTTGAGTTGTACTCTCATGTGTCTAGTATTCCTGGTTTACTCAGAGTAACTTAATATTCGGGAGTTTTCTCTCGCTTACGCTACTTTGATTCAATCGTGAAAAATAAATAATCCCCCGGATTATTACAGTACTTTAACCGAATTCATGTGAACTAAGTATTGGTGTCAATGACCCTCGTTGTCGAGACACCTTAATTTAATTTGGAAAAAAATCCTTGGTATTGTGAATTTAGATCGAAAACATAGAATTTGTTGTTATCATTATTAACATTGAATATTTTTGGTAATGGTAATCTAACAATTTCATCGTGGTAACTAACATGATTTACAGATTGCATTTTGAAAGGTCCATGTTCTACAAATTGTAATTGTAATATTTATTTACTGTATCTTCACTAATTAAAGATTTCATAGAGCCAGTATCGATCATTAATTTTATGTCAAGTTTGGGTATTATTATATACGGTAGTTTAGGATTATTGTCATTATTTAATTGAACTATTGTGGATTGTTGAAGGTTTGATCCAACTGAATATTTTCATCTTCGTTTTGTTCTTCGAAATAATAATTATTATCTTCGAATAATGCTCTGAATATTCGATTTCCGAATGTTCAGGTTCTATTTCCTGTTCTGTTTCGTCTGTTTCTATCTCTTGGTGAAATAGTTCTTCGGCAGCCCAATTTACGGGTGCAGGTCTTTGATGTTGTGGACGTACGTTTTGGGTATTCCTCGACATGTTAACCGTGGAAGTTTCCATCGGAGTTGATTAATAATTATTATTCGCATAGCGTTTGAATGTATTATGTGAATTTACTGTTTGTTGTGGTTGTTTGCATGAATTAAATTGTTGTTGGGGTGGTTTGTAGTAATTCGTTGATTGTTGTGGCTTAAAATTATTCTGAGAATGAATAATTACTATTTCTGAATTGTGTATTATGTGCTCGATTAAAGTGTGGAACTTGAGGTGCGTGACTTGAAGTGAATTTAGGAATAAACATATTCGATGACGGTGATGATACCGTATAATTATGAGTACTACTCATTCTAGCTGGAATTTTATCATAACTCTGCATATATTTATTATTTGGATTATCATGTCTATCTGCGTACAAGAAGTTTTCTTCATCTACAACTAAACTCATCGCATGTTCTAAATGAGGCGGTTTCTGTATACGAATAGCTAAACCTAATTGTGACGGTAAACCATGCAAAAATGTTTGTAACGCTAAATTGTCGTATATGTTTGTTTTAACTGTACGTATGTTATCATCATTAATAGTTGATCTTAATTTTGTTTGTGATAAACTTTCTACATCTTGAATTCTCATACCGAATTGATATGAAGATTCTCTAGGCCCTGGTTTCAATGACATGAGATCCCTGACTAAAAAATCCTCGTTTTTCTGATCTGAGAAATATTGTAATAATAATTCTTTGATTATTGGCCAATTTGTGGCATCTTCACGAGTGCCAATCAATATTCTAGCCCTACCTTCTAGTTTTGAAATTATCGATCTAAGTAACCATTTATTTTTTGGGTCATTTGAATTCAATCGATCAGCAAATGTATTAATTAAATATTCATAAGCAGTAATAAAAATAGCAAGAGTTGCTTTGTTTCCATCATATGTGGGGATTGCATTTAAATGATATTGTTGCAATTGTAATTCTGCCATATCTGTACTAGTATGTTCTCTATTTGAATATAAGTTATAACGTGAGGTTGGACTTCTACTTCTATTATTTTTAATGGGAGAATAAAATTCTTGATCAGAATCGCTCATCGAAATTATATATCACTTGAAAAATTGGAGAGTGGAATGAGGAATTGAGAATGCTTACAGTACTGTTACGTATGCTGTCTTCATATTTTTGATTCTTCCTTCTTTCCTAAGTATAGGAGCTTTGGCGATGCTGTCTTCTGCTTCCTGCGGCTTGAAGAGGTTGTTCAGGCCCTGGTGACAATATTCAATGGTTCTTGTAGTTGAATCACGGTCCAGCGAACGATGTTTGGTACCCTTTGCTTGTCAACCACTGAATTTACTTCCAAATAAATTATTGAAATGAACCAAAATTTGCTATAAACTTTGTTTTGGAATCCTACCGACTGCGCCAATTATGATCGGCCGTTTGGAACTTTACTTTAAAAAAATTTATTGAGTAAAATACAGCAGGAATTATAGCTACTGTACAAGGCAGAGTAACAACAACTAATAATTAATGTCTCTTAAGTCGAGCAAGAATATATAACATTATGAACGTGCTGTTTATTAATAACAAAGCACGTTGGCAATAGTATGATAAATTCTTAGTAAGTTAATAAAGTTCATTTGACCATATACAGTCATATAGTACATCCTAACACTCGCCTCTATCTCATCATTTGTTTTCCGCGTGCATTTGCATTCACTGACATCGGGCATTGTTTGACATCCCTCTTCTTTTGTGATGACCTCCATGTGTTCCTGACGGTATTTTTCGAAGTCACTGTCCAGTTATCTACGTATGCTACGTTCGTGTTGATCTTCTAATATGGCTTTATTGACAGTGGTATTCAGCCGCCCACTCAGCCTTTTAATTTGTCTGCGGACATTGTTTGTTTTTTTTGCAGAGTCTCGTGAGTTCCTCCACCTTCCTCTTGTGTCTTTCAAGGTATCCACTCACTTCCTGGCATTTCGTTTTACGTCCAGTTGGAGAGCTGCTTCCTGCTTTACGTTTCGTCGTAGGATCTTTACGGTGTTGTACATCTTCCTCATCATCGATGATAATGGCCGCCGAACTATTGGATGGGTCATGTCCCTCACTTAGGGTCTCTCATGCCGCGGTGGTGTTCGGGCGATTGAGTCTCTTCTCGTGGAAGGACTGTGAATATCTCCTTGTCAGTAATAAACGACACCAAAAGTGCTGAGCGGTCTCTGGCTGATCCGTGGGAGCCCGCTTGCTCACTCCCTATGCGGACCGGTTCTGGAGTTCCGAGCCCCTGTTCCGTAAATTGTATACCTATGTTCGACATCGTCTCCTATCAGACATGCATTTTATACCTACTGCCAGGTGAGGAAAACGCAGCCGCCCGCTCCGGGTCAGACGCTGACCAAGAAGCCGCTCGTTCCGATACATGAGGGGAACTTTTTTTTTTTTAGGAGAAATGCCTGTACGCACATTAGGGAAGGTTCCCCTAATAGTGTCGGGCTTGCACTCACTGAAACTCCTTCTTTCGCCTCATGCAATGCACCGGTAACACTTCTCAGTTTCTCTTCAGCGCGTCACTTGTCTTTTTCTATATTATTATCATAGACTTTAAGATTTTTTGCCTCCCCCTCTCTTCTTCCTCTTTCTTCGACATAATATCCGTCATCATCGTTTCTACTATTTTCCAACTTCCTTCATCTCTAATGTTTATCTTCATCATAATGTTTATTATATCATCTTTCTTCTAGTTCCCTGTTTGCTCTTCCCCTTCTACTCTCCCACTGTTTACATGCAAACAACGTATGTTGAGCATCATCCACTTCTCGGCAGTATCTGCACGTTTCGCTCTCGCTCTTTCCGATTTTCGCAAGATACTTTTCAAAGCATCCATGTCCACTTAGGAGCTGTGTCATGTGATAGTTTGTTTCCCCGTGCTTTCTCTCTACCCACTTTCCGATGTCTTTAATTAATTCTTTGGTTCATCTTCCCTTTTGCTCTGTTTCATCTATCGTGTTTTATCTACTTTGCCATTCTTCCTCAGTTTTTTTTTGCTCTTTCTCGGTTCCCTTCTGCTGTCTCTTCTCCATAATATATTAATGCCCTTTCCTTTATTTTGAGGTCTAAAGGCTTTTGCCTGGCTATGATCTGTACCGCCCCCTCCGATATGGTTCTGTATGCCCTGCATATTCTTATTACAATCTTATCAAGATCTCTTCATATTTCTTCATGTTTAGCATTCTTTCCCATACTGGTGCTGCGTATAATACCGTGGAATAATGAACATTTGCTAGGATATCCCTCTTGCTTTCGGTAGGCCCGTCTATATTAGGCATTATTCTGCTCAGTGCAGATATTCTCTTAGAGGCCTTCCTATGTACATTCATGACGTGTTCATCAAAGCATAGTCTTTTATCGAAAATTATCCCTAGGTATTTGAGACTTCTCTTGGCTGATATCCGTGTTCCTCTCAGCTCAAAACTGGTTTCCAAGGATCTCCTCCATCCGCTCATTATCACCGCTCCTGTTTTCTCGGGTGCCAGCTCCAGCCCGTGATCATTCATTCATTCGGATATGTCCTCCAATGCCTCATCTACTTGGTTTTTTAGTTGCACCGTCGTTTCGACAATGCTAATGAGGGCAATATCGTCGGCAAAACCTACGATCTCTGTGTTCTTCGGTAGCTTCAGTTTTAGAACCCCGTCATATAGGATATTCCAGAGTGTTGGTCCAAGGACTGACCCCTGTGGTACCCCTGCAATTAGATCTATTTCGTTTCCATTGTCTGTTACCTTCCTGTCTTCGAGGTAACTTTTTATTATTTCTATTGCCCATGGGGACAGTTCTTTTTGTTGCATACTTTCTATGATTTTTACCCAAGGTGCGCTGTCAAATGTGTTTTTCACGTCTAGGGTGATTAATGCACAGTTTTTTTCCTGCTTTCACTGCTTTTGTTGCTGTGGTATATACTTTCATTGCCGCCTGTATTGTGGAGCTGCCAGCTCTGAAACCATATTGGTTTTCGCCAGTTCCTCTTTCTCTGCCATTTCCTGATTAGGTCTGTTGACGATCATTCTCTCCATCAATTTACCTATTGTACTTAATAGGCAAATTGGTCTATAGGATTTTTTGTTTTCTTCTTTGGAGTGTTTTGGGGTCAATATCAATTTGGCTTTCTTAAATTCGGTCGGGAAAGAACATTTCATTAGCGCTTCATTAATAACATTTATCATATGGTCTGGTATACTCTCCGTCGCTGCTTCCGTGATTTCAGGTGGTATTCCATCAAGGCCGGGTGCTTTCCTGTTTTTAAGTGCTTCTGCCGCTGTTATCATTTACTCTTTTTTGAATTCTCTTGGACTCTCAAAAATTTTTTTCTCCCAATTTATTTTCGTATGTACGGGAAAGAGGCTGTTCATTACTTCCTTTCTCTCTTCCTCCCCCCAGACTCAATTCAGGCTTCAACGCATTTAATTGCTTCATCGCTATTTCATACCCGTTGCCCTATACATCCTCCTGTATTTCGTGTATTGTATTTTTCCACCACTCCTTTTCTTCGTCCAGTATCGTGCATGTTGCCTTCAGGTTCTCTATTTTATTTGTTCACCAATATGGTTGCACCCTTTTGTACTTCCTAACTATTTGTGTCTTCTTGTGTGCCTGCACTATCTTTTTATGTAGAGTTTCAATGTTTGAGTGTCCACTATCTTTCGCCATGGCCTTCTTGAGTTCCTTCTTGAACATTTCAATATTCGGAATTTTTTCTACCCATCCATAATTTTTGATAGTCTTATCCCAACTTACTTTGAATGCAATATAGTTGTGATCGCTCATTGTTTCTGTATCTAGAACCACCCATTGGTCTATTTTCTTCAATATTCCTGTAGTTGTTATAGTAAGGTCTAGTCTCGATCTCTGTCTTCCTTTTTCGAAGGTTGGTTTGTTCCCTGGGTTTGTTATAATTAGACTTGGTGCCGCAATCCAGGTACTGATCATTTCTCCTCTCCTGTCTTCCTTTTATTCTCCCCATTCAAGAGAATTCGCCCCCGATTATTATCTCCTTTCTCTGTTCTATTGTACTAGCTAATCTATCCAGGAACTGAATATATTCTCCTATGGCTCGGTTTGACGATATATAGCAACTTACTACCTTGATCCCTTCTCTCTTAATCCATACAAGCCCCTTAGTTTTACCACTGTCTGTTATTTTCGGTGTTTTATTTACCACTCTGCTTGCAGCATCCCTGTCGTCATCCCCAAACCATCCTTTTTGCTAGCATATTTTAGATTTGTTTCGCTCATGAGACATATGTCTACCCTTCTTGTCGTTATTATGTTTTCTAACATATCTTGTGCCGCCATGCATCTGTTCAAATTTACCTGTAGAACATTCAATGCCATATTTGGAATAATATAAGATAAATATTTAACACGAATGTATACGGGACATCCACTTCTTACACTAATACTACAGTTCAATTCAAGTTTTCGTTTTTGCCCTGTCGTTTCTAATTTGCGACATTGTCCGTCTATGCTTTGGGCATCCTAGTGTTCCTGCTTTATGGTCCTCTTTCTAGCATATCGAGCAGTACAGCTTGCTTTCTTCACATGCCTCTTTGCTGTTCCCTCCCCGCCACACTTCCTGCAGCAATTTTTCATGCTGGGCTGAGTGCACTCTTTCGCCTTGTGTCACAAGCCCCACCATCTGTAACATTGGGTTACATTGATTTTTTCCTAAATGCGGCATTTTGTCAGTCCTATCTTTATGGTCCCTTTTTTAATCAGCTCCTCAGCTGTTGTTTCTGGAAGATCAATCTGTGCCGTTTGGACTCCTGTTCTACCCATTTTCAAGCATCTCATTTTATTATCCTCTCCTTCCCTCCCTCAGTGCTTTGCTAAGTGTTTCAATAATCTCAACCTCCGTTGTTATCTCGTCCATATCCTTTATAATGATGGGTTTGTTTTTCAACTCTCTCATCTTTCTCGTGCTGACGTGCTTTATTTCCTGCTTTATCATTTTTTTGCACTCTGCCAGTTTCCTCACCCGCCTCCATTATGATGAGGAGGTCATTTTCCTTAGTTTTTTTTACACTCCTCACTTTTGGAGCTATTTCGCTCCCCTGCATCTTGTTGCGGATTTCTTTAAGCAAGTCCGCATAAGAAGTTCCCTCTTTTTGAATCAGGATAGCTTCACTATCGCATTTCCTAGGTTTTTGTGTTCTGTTACCTTCAGTTTTCTTTTTAGTTGGACGGATGCATATAGTCACCTTTATTCCAGTTTCTCTCAAATTCCGTTCCACCATCTTCCCAAATATGTAGGTGTCAATACCTGTAGGTTTTGGTATCGCTATATGTAATTCCTGGTGCTCTTCTGCTTTCTCCTTCATCCTATTTATCACTGTCGTGAGGTTTCTTGCCGTGTTTTCTTCAGGTTGTATCCTGAATATACTATGCTCGCTTCCATTAGTTATCCCGTCTATTGTGGTACTTGTACTGATTTTAAGGAGACCTACTTCATTTGCTTCCTTCCGCACTTTTTTCAGGCCAATGAATTTTTCTCTGTAGACCCTCGAGTCCAATACTCAATTGATTCTCTTCTTCTCCAATGAGGATCAATGTATGGTTTTTGTATGTTTCCTAGGTTTCCAGCGGACTTCCTATATGGATTTCCGTATTTCTGAATGTCTCCTCTGACCATTTCTTCTGTATTGCTTCCTCTTTTTGGCCTGTCTCTATGGTATTTCTTATCTCTTCCTCTGTTATGAAGTTCACCGTTTCTGTATTTTCTGTCTGGGTTGCTATACTTGCAGTTGCTCTTGTTTGCCCCTCCCCCTCTGTTTTTCCTTGCGTTCTTTTATCTATTTCTTCGAGTTTGTACACTCGTATCGCATTTTCCTCCCTTAATTTATTCAGCTCTTTTCCAATATCCTCCATTTGTGTCGTTATAATTCTATTCTCTCCATTCCATTTATTTCTGCATCTTTTCGTTATAACCATTATATTGTAATTTTCCTCCTTGATTTCTTTTTTAGTGTTGCTGTTTTCATTTTTCAACTTTTTCAGACGTTCTGCCGCCTCGTGCTGATTTCCAAATACGCTTTCTTCAGTTTCGGGCCCACCTATTTTAATAAGGGGATTGGTGTCTGCCAGAGGATTTTCAATTTCATTATCGTCCCCGCTATCTGCCTCTAGATCTACGAGGCATATTACATCGTCATTGTGTTCTTCACTAGTTTTATTTGTCCCTCCCACCGGGGTTACATGGGTGTGTGGTGGTGTTCTCTTCATGCTTCTCTTCCTGTCGAAGTCTAGGCTATGCTCTTGGCGATAGGGTAGCTTCTCTTTTCTTATAGTTCTTTGTTGCATCGTCAGTCTTAAGTCCCTGAAAATTTGGACATATCCCTTCCATCGTTGTAGATTGTATGTGCCTGCGTCCAATCCTTTGGTTGGTGTTTCTTCAGCGCATTACCTTCTGTGCGAGCACCAAAGGAACTCGTCCTGCGAATCCTCAAGATGTCGTTGAAGAAGCTGTCCTCTTCATCTGTATTCACCTCGTTGCCCGTTTGTTCCTTTTTCCCTGCTTGAGGAGGGCTCCTCATCGTTTTTTCCTCTTCCTGAACACTTCAGTTGTAGCATCTTCTCTACTCCCAGATTCTTCGATTTTGTTAGATAATTCCAAACTTGATCCCACGTGTTGGAACAAAATAAAAGTCACCTCCTGGCAGTGCGCCCGTACCAGGGAGAAAACCGAAGAAATCTGAGGAGGTCGCCCGGTTTCCGCAGGTTTTTTCGACTTCACTGTCGGTTATTTTATAGAGATATCCTCCTCCCGGGCCGGTCGGTTAAGACAAGCCCCCCGTTTCCGGATCCCACAGAACACTCCTCTCAGACTCGCCTCTCTGCGGTTCGCGCTGTGGTCCAGATTTATGGTATAAGCGAGCGGTAGGCGAGCGACAACCCTCAGCTAAGGCCCTTGGGATGCTGACCCAAGAGTGCTTCACAGCACTTTGCCCTAGGTTGAGTCATATCTTAGTTTTCGCTGCTCTCCATCGACCTGTTCGGCTTGAGAGACCCTACCGGGAGTCCCTTGCGAGACTCCCGCGCGCATAGCTCTCGGTTTCATGGCTGTTACTTAAGCCCCTTCACCAACGACAAGGTGTTATGACCCCTAGGAGGAGAAGAGGGGAACCTAACCTAATCTAACTTCTTTTTTATGAGAGGGAAAATTCTGTTTACGCACTACCCGGGTATTTCTTTGTGTCTCCGGGGGTGTGTGGGACTCGAGGGACATGCCCTAATAGTCACTAAGAACCCTCTCGGGATCATAGACTCGCTGCCCTTGTTGTGCTAGCAGCGAATCTACGTCCTCCCATTTGTCGTGATGCGGTTCGGAACAGAATCATATGACCTCATACGTCGCATCGCATCACCCGATGCGGTTCGGAACAGAATCATATGACCTCATACGCCGCACCGCATCACCCTCCACGCTCCGCTTCCTATGGCCTGTTGTCGCTCCTGCTCTATTCAACCTCCTTTTTCTTTTTTCTCCGTGACGGATGTGACGAAATCGAAAAGGATTTTCCAGTGTTCCGTATCTAGAAGCATAGTTTTAATTATATTGTCTGCCGTCAGCCTCCTTCCGAATGCTTCCCCAGTATTTCTCCTCTCCACCTCCCATCTTTTACATATGAACACTGTGTGTTCTGGGGAGTCTGCCATCCGGCACTGCTCACACTGGTCAGTGGTCGACTTGCCTATCCTTCTTGTAAAGGTTCCAAAGGACCCATGACCCGTCAGGAACTGCGTAAAGTTGTAGTTCGTTGTTCTATGCCCCGCCTCATACAACACGGCTATGTTTCTGACAAGCCGCCGTGTCCACTGCGCCACATCCCTTCCCGCCTCTGTCCATCTTCTCTGACAGTTCTTTTTCGCGTCATTCTGTGCACTCCTGGCAACTTGTCATTTCCAACATTGCACAAGAAGGCTCTCTCCGCCACCAACAGATCCAGAGGCGAGACCCCCGCCACCACTTGAGTAGTCTCCGCCGATACCGTGGGGGTACGCCCATGCCACCCTCAGTAGGACCAACCCTCGGGCCCTCACCAGCATATCCCTGTACTTGCCAATTTTTATAACGCTCCTCCATGCCGGTGCCGCATACAGAACCACGCTGTGCGACACCGACAGGAAAATTTTCCTCTTGGTGTACGAGGGTCCTCCTATATTTGGCATCAGCTTCCTCAACGCCTCACTCCCTCGTTATCTCCTGCCTTAGCAAAGTTCGCCTTCCCGTCATCTGCCTGATAAGCTCTCCTGAGGCTACGATAGTCGCTGCCTGTCTGCCACCGTTCATAGGTCGCATCGCCTTTATCTCTATCTGATCGCCTGTGGTGTTGAATCCTCTTGCTAATTCTGTCTTTAGCTGTTCCTCCGTAATGTCTATGTCCATACCATACGCGTTAAGAGCTTTTCTTTTGTCCCTCCCCCCATATACTTTTACTTGTCCGAAATTGGTGATTTTTTTCCACCTTGTTGTATATGTTAGCCGTTTCCTTGCTGTCCTCTTCCATTTCGACAAGTAGATGGCCTTCTCTTGTCTGTCTTATCCCTCTTATTTCTTGGGCCATCTTCCCATCTCTCGTAACTTCCTTCTTGAAGTTAGCTACCATCTGTGCATACGAGGTCCATTCCCCCTTCTCTATAATCACGGCATCCGGTTTTACTCCCCCCTCCTTCCCCTGCCATCTTCCTTTGTTACACTTTTGTCGTGCAGAATCACCTGACTAGAGAAGTTAACCAGGGCGCACTCTATTATTTTTCGTTTCATCGATAATTCCATCTGCGCCTGTACCGATATATGTATGGGTAGCTTATTTCCTTTATCTACCTCCGTCCCCACCGCTACTAAGCTTATGTATAGGTGGTATCCTTGTTCATTCGGCTTGTTTGCTAGGCCTATGAAACATACCTCTCCCTCTTCGGCTAACTGTTCTCCCCCTGTGACACTCCATCCCGGTGACCTCTGTACCAACTCCTCCCCCTCCTCCATTTTTCCTCCTCTTATATATCCTATCATCTTCCTAGAGCTTCCGGCCAGTTGCCTCACATATTTGAGGTCTTTCATGGCCATCGCTGGTGCCAGTACCACTATGTTCCCTTCGACTTCAGGATTTGTTATATTCCTATTGTCTATCGTGACTTTGTAGGTTTCCTCGGGCCATTCCTTGCCCACAAGTAATGTCAGTTCCTCCTGATCCATGCCGGCTTTCATTTGTGAAACGATTTCCTGCACTCTGGCCTGCCTTCGCCTTTCTTCCTCTGATTCTGTTTGGGTCTCTATCTCTCTTACTTCCCTTCTACTTTCCCCCCTAGTGTGTGACATACACTTTTCGCATCCTGCTTTTTCAGACCTTCTATCTGTTTTTGCATCTAGAGTTCTTCCCATTATTCTCCTTAGCACATGTGCCACTTCTTTAATTTCTTTTTCTTGTTTTTGGGGGTATGTGGGACTCGCACCCACTAAAACCTCTCCGTTTTCCTTTTCCTCCTCTCCTTGGGAAATTTGAAAGGTCGTCTTCAAGTATGTTACCATTTTCTTCGGGCGCCTCCTTTGAGTAAATCTTTTGGAGATTCCTCTCCAATGTATCAGATTCCTCTTGTGCAGATTCTGCTATAGATTCTATCTCAATAATCTTCTCCTTCAAATCAGCCTGCGCGTCTGGGAGCTCCCTGCCCTTCTCTATCAACAGCTTGATCTTCCTAGTTAGTCGTCGGAGAACAGCCCCCAATTGACTCGTGTATCCTTCGTCCTTGGTTTTCTCACTGTCCTTCGGACTGTCCAGCGAGCGTTTCCTTTTGCATCTCCCCTCCATTTCCGTGGTAGTGCCTGGGACAGGATCATCTTCAACCATGATGACGCTGTTCTCAATCCCGTCCAGTTCAGTAAAGTTGTAGTTTAACGGCGATATTGCATCATCATCACTCACATTGTTCCTGGATTGGTTTTTTGGCGGCGTGCGACGAAGCGAAGACCTACGCGCAGACGGGTCTATAACGGTCTGCCTGTCGTACTGACTCTGCCCCACTCTCCTACGATCTTCCTTCTTGGCAGTTTTTTTTTTTGAATTTTTCATATTTTCATCCCACGTTGAGCAAGGAAAAAAGATCCACCCTAGCAGAGCCCCGCATGCCAGGGTAAGACTATATACTGCGAAGGGCGCCCTGTTTCCGCAGGTTTTTGCGACTTCGCTGTCGGTTATTTTATAGAGGTAGAAACCTCTCGCGAGCCGGCCAGTTAAGGAAGGTCCCCCGCTTCCAGATCTCACAGAACTCTCTCTTCTGACTCGCCTCTCAGCGGTGCGAACTGTGTTCCAGATTCACGGTGTTAGCGAACGGTAGGCGAGCGACCGACCTAACCTAACCAACCTAACCTAACCAACCTAACCTAACCAACCTAACCTAACCAACCTAACCTAACCAACCTAACCTAACCAACCTAACCTAACCAACCTAACCTAACCAACCTAACCTAACCAACCTAACCAACCTAACGTAACCAACCTAACCTAACCAACCTAACCTAACCAACCTAACCTAACCAACCTAACCAACCTAACCTAACCAACCTAACCTAACCAACCTAACCTAACCAACCTAATCTAACCAACCTAAACTAACCAACCTAACCTAACCAACTTAACCTAACCAACTTAACCTAACCAACCTAACCTAACCAACCTAATCTAACCAACCTAACATAGCCAACCTAACCTAACCAACCTAACCCAACCAACCTAACCTAACCTAACCAACCTAACCTAATCAACCAAACCTAACCAACCTAACCTAACCAACCTAACCTAATCAACCTAACCTAACTAACCTAACCTAACCAACCTATCCTTACCAACCTAACCAACCTAACCAACCTAACCTAACAAATCTAACCTTTTTTTTTTCAGCGAAGGGGAAATCCTCATGGACACCACCGCTTATGTTCTATCGCGTATGGTAGTGTGGGACTTCATCGCAATTGCTAGTGCACTGCAGATGACCTACCCACTAAAACCCCTTCCAATCTTCCCTCTCCATAATGAGTAGGAACCGTTTATTCAACATTACTTCTACTCATCACGGGTACTGTTTCACTACTATGTGTCTCTTTCTTCTTTCTCTTTTGTCTTTATAACTTCATCAACGTATTCTTTAATTGTCTCCCATTCTTTTTCTCCTTCCAGCATAGTATCTATGACATTACCGATAATGATCTGCCTATTCAGTTCGGTTGTCACTTTTTGTCTTTGCGTCTCCCACCTTGGACATATAAATATTGTGTGTTCAGGGCTATCTATCATATGGCAATATGGGCATTCATCGTTATCTGTCAGTTTGAATCGGTGTAGGTACTGTTTGAAACAGCCGTGTCCACTAATCATTTGGGTTAGTGCATAATTTATCTCGCCGTGCTTTCTATTTATCCAGATGTCTATGTTTTTTAATAATTTTTTGGTCCAATTCGCTTTCCCGGTATTGATCTCTCATTGACTTTGCCATAATATTATGGTGTCTTGTCTGGCCCTATCTTTTTGTTCTTTGTTGCCCTTATATGTGTTTTTTCTCTCCAATGCTAGCAAGCTTAGTGGAATAGTCCCCGCTATTACCAATATTGCCTCCTTGGATATTGTTCTATATCCCGAGGCTATTCTTAGGGCCATGCGTCTTTGTGGCTTTTCTATCAGTTCTTTATATTTATTATGTTTCAGTACATGATACCAAATAGGTGCCCCGTATAGGATTATGGAGTCGATAACATTAGCTAGGAGTCTTCGTTTAGAGCTTCTGGGTCCTATTATATTAGGCATTATTCTAGCCATTCTGTTCACGACCTGTTCTGCTTTAGCCACAGTTTTATTTATATGTAGGGTCATTCTAATATTCCTATCAAAATGTACACCTAGGTATTTTACCCCGTGTTTCGTCTCTATCGTTACATTTTCCATTCGGAATTTTAATTCACCGACGCTCTTTTTTGTTACCACCATTACAGCCTCTGTTTTATTCGGTCTTACCTCCAGCTCATTCCTTTTCAGCCACGTTCCTACTTTAGCTAGCGTTTCATTGACGTCGTTCGTAATTTCTTCTTTATTTTTACCAGTTGCGCATGCTGCCAGGTCATCCGCAAAACCGATCAACTCTACTTCAGGGGCAACCTGGATCTTCAGCACCTCATCATACATTACGTTCCATAACAGGGGTCCCAAAACTGACCCTTGAGGAACACTGCATGTCACTTCCATAATTCCTTTTTCCCCATACATTATCTTCCTGTTGTGTAAATAGCTTTTTACTATATTGATGAGGTACTGACTAATTCTTCTATCCTCTAGTGATTTAATTATCAATCCCCACGAAGCGCTATTAAATGCGTTTTTAACATCCATTATTACTAATACACATGCTTTTCTATGCTGGTGAGATTTAGTTTTTATCAATTCAGCTCTAGTTTTAACTATTTGCATAGCATCAATGGTAGTTCTGCCCTTTCTGAATCCATGCTGGTTTTCCGCAAGTTCATTTCCTTCGTTCGAAAGTTCTTCATTTATACGTTGTGATATTAGTATCTCTAGTACCTCACCTAACGAGTCAATTAGAGATATAAGTAGTATATCAAGCGGGATACTGTGACACTTCGATGGCATGTCCATCCGCCTGTGTCCACCAACCCCAACTTCTTGTGTTTTGTCGTCAATGACCAGAGGCTCCTTTGCTGAAGAAGTTGTCGTCAATGACCAGAGGCTCCTTTGCTGAAGAAGTGGTCGTCAATGACCAGAGGGTGTGCCCGCCTCACGTGGGTCTAATTAATGTCACCTTGATAGTAGGTAAAGGTGAGCCTAGCCTCGCCCATAATAATTTCAAGGTGATTTTTTTATATTTCTCGCAACTAGTTTGCAAATAGTAATTTTTTATTTTGTTGAGACTTGTTATTTCCTTATCTGTGTGTTGATGTTAGTAGAGGTCACAAAAGGTGAAACAAATATTACAATATTATTAATTTTAATTTTCTTGTCAAGACTTGCTATTTTCTTATCTGTGTTGATGTTAGTAGAGGTCACAAAAGGTGAAACAAATATTATGAATTTTAATTTTCTTGTCAAGACTTGCAGGTTTCTTATCTCTGCTGTTGACGTCAATGAGGGTTCACAAAGGTGAAACAAATATGTTGTTGTTATGATTATCTCTGACGAGGTCACAAAGATCAAGCAAATATGATATGAGATGTTATAATTAGGATATTGCATGGAAGTTTATAATAAAAACATTCAAATAATAATAATAATTTATTTCACATTAAACTACATTGTCAGAGTTTATCCAGCTGTTATGAGTATTATCGAATCCTAACCATTTGACGTATACCTTTTTATTTTTCCTTTTTAAAATTTTCTCCACCAAATATACATCTGGATATTTAACTTTGTGTAGTTGCTGTTCATAGAATCCTCCAAGAATATTTTCATTTCTTGAGTCTTTTAATAAATATGTAACTGGATTTGTGAGTTGAATTTTTCTTATTGAAAATATTTCCGTTGACCAGTTAGGGGTGTATTTTTTATCAAATACTCCTCGAAATTTTGAAATACGCACATGATCTCCTAATGTAAATTTCAAATTTGTTGGAGCTAATTTAATATGACTTTAAACTGTGTTTAAAAGTTGTTTTTCATGTTTTTTAGTAACATCAATTGGTTTCATCTTTATGGTACGGTGTTTGGTATTATTATATTTCATGACAACTTTTTGTAGTAAATCCAACCATTTGTAGTTACCTTGTAAACTAAATTCTTTCCACATAATATTCTTCAATGTTCTATTAACTCTTTCAACTATAGATGCTTTTTTCTCGCTAAATACATTATAATGATTTACTTTATATTTTTTCATCAATTGTTTGAATTCCTTGTTGAAAAATTCTTTACCCATATCCGTTTGTAGATTATTTGGTGGTTTTATTTTCAAAACTTTCTCCATGTTATTTGATACCTCAGCACCAGACTTGTTTTTAATGGGAAATGCCCAAACATATTTGGAAAAACAATTAATTACAACTAATATATATTTGTAATCCTTATTTTCTTTAGAGTATGGAATCATTTCAACAAGATCTGCCTGATATAAGTCATTTAACGATTTCAAAATAACTCTACGTCTTTTCATATTAATTCTAGCAGGTTTATGTATTTCTTCGACAACTTGTCTTTTTGCTTCTGTGATAAATTTAGACATGATTGTTTTATTCAATGATTTCTGCTTCTCGTAATTCTTCCACGATGGAATTGATTTCGTTTGTATGACCAGTGTGGCCGGCGTTTTGTGAAGCGATTAATAATTGTAAACGTTTTATAAGTTCATTTGGGTCATCCCAAAATACATAATCTATAGATTTATTGTTTACTTCCATCAATAAACCACGTCCTGACATTGGTGCAATTATTTTCCTATATTTCTGTGATCTACATCCATCAATTTGTTTATTCGTTTGATAATACCTATGTTTTGCAGCTGTTTTTGTTAGAATTTCATTATACGCCTTTTTATCATTTAATGTATAATATTTTGGTTGTTTTTTAAAAAGTAATTCGTATAATCCTCTAGTACCAGTATATGTTTTGCCTTTTACTACTATGTCTGTACCATTTATTTTTAAACTTGAATTCCCAATTGAAAATTTCTCTGTCATAGGATTGTGACGGATTCCATACTTTTGATCAAAATCCCTCAAGTCACCCGTTATCATTTCCCTTATATATTCTCGTGGTAATGGTTCGTATTGTTCTAAATAGTCAATAAATGATTTTTCGGCTATATCATCATTTCTAGTTCTATTAATATTTACTTTATCATTGTAATCATCATCATCATCTTCTTCTAATTCTTTAATTATTGATTGTTTGAAACTGTCTGTTGGTAGTCGTTTAGAATCAAGTTTTGGTGTTGAAGAAAATATTCGCTTTGATGTACTAGGAGTATGTAAATTATTTACATCTGAATCAATATTTTTAATAGGAACATTAAGATAATCATCAGACTGTTCATTTTTTGGTGAAAAATATTCACTTTCTTCACCACCACTAAAATCTGTATAAATATCACCAGTTTTCTTATCTAATTTATTTTCTATATTTTTCAAATGTTTAGTTATCGGTGAAAAAATTTTTTCCCTGAGAATTTCACCATGTTTCAATACATCCAATTTATTTTTTATCTCTTTACGCTTCTTTATTAGTTTTTGTTTTAAATGTCGTTGCGTAATATTCATATTAACGATGATGTTCTTCACTCTACGATATAATATTTCCAACTAAGTATGTTTGAATAAAGTAGATTGATATATATCAAATTAACGAAAAATTAAACAGTTTCCAACAGTTATTGAACAGCTTAAGAACAGCTTTTGAACAGCTTAAAACAGCTATTAAACAGCTTCAAACAGGTATTGAACAGCTTCAAACATCTATTAGATATTTTCTCATTAGTTTTTTCTTTTACAAAAATAGTTTATAGATGTATGAAATTATCAAAACACTTTCTATATCTTCCTTTATCAATAGCATCATCTTTAACAATACATAAAAATTCGTATGGTTCCTTCCAGCAGTATGAACATATATTTTTGAATTCTCCAAAAGTCATATCAGTCCCCACATGATCATTATATATGTGTTTCAAATTAAGATCGTCTTGTTTAAAGAGAACAAATAAATTGGCATTATCTCTTATTAAATGCTTAGGTATTTTTGCATAAGTTTGACATAAGTAAAAACAATCGATGTGATTATGTCTTCCCATACTAAAATATTCTCTTATCACCTTCTGGTTGGCACAGGACACATCGTCAAATAAAAATATCGAATTTTTCTTAGCCGCTGAAGGTTCCAATATATTTTCACTATTACTAAAACCATAATATCCAATACCTTTTATTGGTTTCAATAGTTTCTCTAAATATTTATATTTCGGTTGATATAGAGACTTTGAATATAAATATACGTTTTCAAATTTTAATCCATTCTCATGTTCAATCAGACTGATCATTACATTTGTCTTACCACAGTTTGAAGGACCTACAATGATAGCCCTTATCGTTGAAGGTAATAATATACCATGTTTATGATTCTTCTTTGTTTCTATATCATGATTATTAACAGGTAGTGTGATTTTTTGTTTAGTAATTTTCATGATGACGTTCAACATGAAACTAATATATAAACCTCCGGTACTGGGATATTTAAATAGTTTATCTAAACATTTTTGACAGTAGACAACTGAAAATGAAGTATTACGTTGGAAATGGATTCGTTAATAATATGATCAACAGTTTACCATTTGAATTACATTTACCTGGTTATAATTTTTGTGGTCCTGGAACAAAACTTCAAAAAAGGTTAGATCGTGGTGATAAACCTATTAACAATTTAGATAGAGCATGTATGGAACATGATATTGCATATTCACAAGGAAAAAATTTAAGTCAGCGTCACGAAGCAGACACTACATTAGCTAAAAGAGCGATGAAAAATTTTCATTCTGGTAGTGCATCTCTCGGTGAAAAGTTAAACTCATTAGGTGTAGCGGGTATAATGAAAACAAAAGTTAAACTTGGAATGGGTTATGATGATGATGATGAACCCACCAAAAATTGTTCTAAAATATTGAGTAGATGTAGTGGTTTGATAAGAAAGTCTAAAAATGCGTTGGAAAACAATTTGAAAAATCTTGAGTTGTGTTTGAAAATATTGAAAAATTCCAAACCAATTTTAACAAAGAAAATAAAAGCAAACAATATTATTCCAAAAAAATTGATTCGTAAATCTCTTGTGAATGATATTATACCAAAAAAATGGACTCCTAAGTTGAAAAAACGAAAGGTGAACTCTGATGATAATAATGATGATGATGATGATGAAGATTATAATGATGATAATGATGTACCGTTTAAAATTATTAAACCAGATTCCAATACAAAAGTGATAAGGAAAATTCCGTTACTAAAAAGGAAACGCCTCAGCAACAACAACAACAACAATAACATTGATGATAATTTCAATTCAAAACAACCTAAATTGGAAGAGAGTGACATAATGGATTATGATGACATGATAGCTAATAGGAAACGTAAACTACAAGATAATGACAACGAATTTGAATCAAATAAAAAAGTAAAATTGTTTTAAATATAATTGATTTTTCATTTTCACTTCATACGTAAAATAATTTTTGCCAGAACAACAACAACAACAACAACAACAACATTTAGAAAAATGGCTCCTAGAAGAAAAAGCAATAAAAAACAAAGTAAAAGAAAGATTTCGTTTATTACTCTAACGAATCGTATAAAAAAATATATGCTTCATCATAAACCAAGAGATTTGAAAAGTGCAATTGCATTAGCGTTGAAAGCTTCCAATAAGCCCAATCAGAAAATAGCATTACCTAAATCGAGAATAATTAAGATTCCGAAAACAGGAGGATTTTTACCTTTGATACCGTTATTCGCTGGTTTGAGTGCTCTGGGTGCTTTGAGTGGTGGAGCCGCTACTATTGCAAAAGCCGTGTCAAACGCTAAAAGTGCAAAACAACAATTGGAAGAATCGCAACGACACAACAAAACAATGGAATCTATTGCATTGGGTAGAGGTGTGTACATGAAACCTTACAAGACTGGATTGGGACTTTTTTTAGCACCACAACAGCAGCAGCAGCACCCCTCAAAAAACTATCGATAACATTACCTAGACGACCTTTGACAAATATCGATATACTAAACTATGTAAAACAATTGAAAATTTCCAATTTTAGAGGAGTTTTTATGCGAGATAGATTTCCAAAAACAATACACATTAATGAAGCTGGTGTAATAAATATGGATGGTATCAATGGACCAGGTACACATTGGTGTTGTTACAAAAAATGTGTGAATAACGTCTATTATTTCGATAGTTATGGAAATTTAAAACCTCCATTGGAAGCTATCAAATATTTCAATTCAAGAGGTCGTTGTAATATTTTATACAATCACGATCGTTATCAAATGTATAATAGCTATAACTGTGGTCATTTGTGTTTACAGTTTTTGAATAATAAATAGCAACTATTTATATAATTAGTTTTATTCAAGTTCCATCATCTTGTAGATGAACATGTCCTACACATTTACATTATCAGACCGAAAATCGGTTATTTCTTCAAACATATATCCTTCTGTTCGGCTAAATGATAATTCTAATTATGTTTTAGGATTAATTGACTTTGTGACTTATAATTCAATACCAAATGTTGATAAAAGTAACAATAAATTCCATTTGAATGAGAAAGTTTTCCTAGAAATACCAGAAGGTTCTTATGAAATTGAAAACATTAGAATATATATCAATCATCATTTGATTAATGTGGAAAAAGAAGTTAAAGAAAAAACTTTTGTAGATCTTAAAGCTAACGTGAACACTTTGAAATGTGAACTAAAGTGCAACAAGGACATAGATTTTACCTTGCCTAATAGTATTGGTAAATTATTAGGATTTAAGAAGAGAAAATTGAAGAGAAACATCAGACATATATCGGATTATCCCATCAATATTTTTAAAGTGAATGCGATTGGTGTAGAATGTAATTTAGTTACAAATTCATATAATAATGGTAAACCTGTCCACATGTTATATATGTTCTATCCTAACGTGTCGCCTGGTTATAAGATTGTACAAAATCCTTCGAATGTTATCTATTTACCAATCAACACACGTGATATTAATGAGATTGTGCTTAAAATTGTCGATCAAGATGGAAATTTGGTCAATTTTAAAGGTGAAGTGATAACGGTCAGACTGCATCTAAAAGAAATTAAGTGAGAGAGAGAAAGAAATGGTTTTTAGATATAACATCGATTCAAATTTTGCAACTGATATTTGGAGAGATATAAAACCCAAAACGGAATGCAACAAATTCAGTTCTAAAAGAAAACTTAAAGCGTTAAAACCCGAGAGTAGAAAAATTTCACGTGACTTAGGTTTTATTCTACACAGTCAACATCGGTGATAAAATCCAAAAATTTTGGTGTAATCTGAAATTGAATATTAGAATTGGCATAGAAAAATTTATAATATATTTACGTTGTTCGTGTAAATATAGTGAAAAAAAAATATGAATAGTAATATTTTGAAAATTAACGAATCAGTCTATTCTGATAATTCAATAATAAATTCAGAGTACCATACTCATCAACCGTATGCAGCTACAACATTGAATAATAACGATGAAATAAGAATACCAATTCAAACACAAGACATATACACGCTACCTTCACAGAGTTACTTATATCTTGAAGGAACACTAACAGATGAAGCTGGTAAGCCTTTACCAACCGTGACTTTCGTCAACAATGGAATACTTTTTCTATTTGAAGAAATACGATTTGAACTTGGTGGTACTATTATAGACAGAGTTAAAAATCCTGGAATTACATCTTTGATGAAGGGGTATGTTTCATACACAGACAATGATAATAAACGATTGAAAAATGCATGTTGGGAGATTGGAGATCAACCCCTCAAAATTGCTGATGACAAGGGTAATTTCAGTGTGTGTATACCATTGAAAAGTATTATGGGATTTGCAGAGGATTTCAATAGAATTATTGTGAATATACGTCAAGAATTGGTATTGATACGGAGTAACTCTGACTTGAACTCAATACATACGATAGTTGCAACAGATAAACCTAAAGTTAAGTTGCAGAAAATTTTATGGAAAATGCCGCATGTATCAGTTGCAGACGCTCAAAAATTACAATTATTGAAATATATCGATAACAACAGAGACCTCGATATTGCTTTTAGATCGTGGGAACTGCAAGAATATCCTCTTTTACAAAAAACAAAAAATCATACATGGGCAATTAAGACTACATCTCAACTGGAAAAACCACGTTTTGTTATATTCGGATTTCAAACAAATAGAAAAAATGATAAAACAAGAAATGCCAGCTACTTTGATCACTGTAATTTGAGTAATATCAAATTATACTTAAATTCAGAAGTGTATCCATATGATAACCTAAATTTGAACTTTGATACTAATCATTGGACTTTGTTATTTCAAATGTTTGCGCAGTTTCAACAGTCATATTATCATAAACATCAAAGTGAACCTTGCATATCACCAGAATATTTTAAACAAATAACACCGTTAGCAGTGATAGATTGCAGTCGTCAGAACGATTCGTTGAAAGGTGGTGCTGTGGACATTAGATTAGAGCTAGAGACAAATACAGATATTCCTGATAAAACATCAGCTTATTGTCTAATAATACACGATCGTTTAGTGAAGTACAATCCTTTAACCAGTGTAGTGAAAATATTAAAAAAAATGTTTGTGATTGACATTCAGGGATTTCAATATAAAGACAGCAACTTTATAATAAAAGAAATCGCAATTTTGAATATCCTTACATACGAATTGAAACATTTCATAATTCGTCCAATACTCACGGAAAAGTGTCTTTCAAGACAATTTTTAAGTCAGATTGGTTGGTGTAAAGAAAGACTTCACGGCTTAGACTGGAATTCCAACAACAACAGCAACAACAACAACAGCACCTGCTCCTCCTCCTCCTCACCCGACTACATTTATTTAGAAGACTTTAGTAGTAAGCTAGTTGAAATTGTGAAAAACAAAGATGTGATAGTGTTTGTTAAAGGATCCGAGAAAAAGACTATATTAAATAGATTTCTATCAAACATTATAGACTTGAACGATTTGAAATGTCCTAGCTTGGAAGAATTAACAAAAAATAATTTTGATAATCCTAAAGTTGATTGTAATTGTCACTATCAATCTAATAGTTATTTGAATAATATCAAGTGTGCAAAAATAAATGTATTTTATTTATATGAGTGGCTTGTGAAATTTAACTTTTAATGTTGAATGTTTATAGAAAGGAATAATAAAATTATATTATGTAATTTATGAGTTTTATTTAATCTAATAATAATAATACTATTAATTTTTAATTTTAAAACAGAAAAAGAAAATGATAATAATTACACTTCTTCCTCCTCTTCTTCTTCATTATTTTCGATAGTGAGAGGAGGTAGAATCATCCTCTTTCCATTAAATAGCTTTTTTGATGGCGATGATGATGTTGACGTGGACGATGTTGAAGCCTCCACTTCGTCTTCATCGCCAATCATGTTAACGCCATATGTTTGGACAATCTTCTGCATAATCTTAAATTCTGCTTCGTTGTCCAGTTTTGTGCGGATGTATCTCAGAGGTAGGTTCCCCAATTTTCTTTTTAAAGTCGCCGCCCTCGGACAGTACGTTAAATTTAGGTGTACTCTGTCGCTCTTTACGTCGATAGATTTGACACCATATCTGAAGAAACAAAAACATGTATTGAAACTCAAGAAAGCAACAAAACCATAGTCTGCGTATACAGTTGTTATGAATTTATAATAATTATAAATTGTAAGTAAATAATCATATCAAACATTTTTTTTCTTTTTTCTTTTTACTTGAAGGAATTATTTTCCAATAGTTCCAAGTACTAAAAAAAAAATAACCTATTGAAATTAACAAATTCATAACATGTCTGCACATTTGATCAGAATATATATTGATTAAGACTTGGTGAAATATATAACATTTGTTATAAGAAATTAAAAAAAAAATCAATAAATGAAAAAGTACTTACTGGAACGAATGTTTCAACACTACGTTCACCCAAGATATGGGGAAATTCACAGGATCTTCACTGAACACAACTATCGAGCATGGAACATTTGCCATTGTGAACTGATGTAGAATATTGAAGTTCCCTCTCATTTTATACAATATGTGGATCAAAACAAACTACGTCAATGCATACATTTTTCTATTAACAATTCTGAATCAGCGAACCGGTACTACACACATTAGATCCGTGTACTTTTCCAATGCATTTATTTATAATTCACGTAAGACGTAAAGGATGATGCAATAACAACAACACGTTGCACACATTTATCGAATAGGATGCATTTATCTCTAACTTGTGTAACAACAACATGTATCAATTGCATGTATGCACGTGTACATTTTTATTTATGATGCAATCACATATGTTGTTTGCGGAATAGTTTTGCATATCAGCACATTTTACATAAAAATTTAGATTGACGTCAATCTGGATATGTTTAAATAGCTGTGGCATGTGAACAACGATCACAGTTCGAGTTCGGTAGAAGCATCAAGTTCAAGTTAAAGTAAGTTCTTATTATGGCCAGAACAAACAATGGAACGAATTCCCATACACTTGATGGTGTTTCGATCGACATGGTTGTTTCAATTGAAATGGTGAGTAGATTAATTAAGACAAAAGATGAATATTTAAATCAAATTGGTTTTTTAAAAAGGAATATTTTCAAATTGAAAAGAGCTCTAAGGAATAGATTAGATTGTATAAATAATTCTGCAGTTGTTGAATCTAATTTGACTATTTTGAAATATTACTTACAACAATTTAAATTGGAATTAAACAAAATTAATGCTAATCGGAAATTGATTTGGGAAGATATTGAATCTTGTTTCAAAAATCGTATAAAAACGGGGGCTATAATAAATTTGAAAATAAAGGAACCTCATGTTTTTTTCAAACAAGCATTTCGTATATTTGCAAATAGGATTAAGAAGGAAGTTCAAAATTCTCTTTTGAAAGTGAATACAACTTTTGTTGGATTATTTATCAAGCCGCAATCTGGTGAAACATCGATTAAACATTTCACCACTAAAAATAATGTTATCGAATCAAGTACAAAATTGAAAGATTGGTATAAAGAGTTTGTGAGTGATAAACTTTTAACAAAACTTGAAGAATTTCAAGAAAGGGACAGTGGTTATGCCCTATTGGAGATTTGGTACTTGAAAGTTAACATAAATTGTTATAATCCAATAACTGTTGGGTTCGGTACTTACTTGAAATTGCCCAAATTTGTGAAAATTACTAAAAGTGTTATTAATATTGAAAATAATGATATTTATTGTTTCCTATGGTCAGTTGTAGCAGCACTTTTTCCAGCTCCAGCAAACAAAAATATGAATAGAGTTTCTTCTTACCCTCATTTTAGTACAGTTTTAAAATATGAGGGTATCAATTTTCCAATTTCTTTGAGAGATATTTCAAAATTTGAATCGTTGAATAATTTGTCAATAAATATTTTTATTATACAAAATGAGAAGGAAGTTTTACCTTTGACTCTTAGTAAAACTGAATTCTCTTCAACTATCAATTTACTTATGATTTGTAATGAAATGAATGAGGAAAATACAATTTACCATTTTACCTATATAAAAGATTTATCTCGATTGTTACATAAACAGGTGGGAAATGTAAAGAATAAAAAATACTTTTGTGGAAGATGTTTAAATCATTTTATAAGTCAAGAGAATCTGAACAAACATTCTGATGAATGTAAAGATGTAAACAACACAAAAATTATTCTTCCAAAAGAGAACGATAAAATATTATCTTTCAAAAATTTTTCTCATAAAATTGAGGTTCCTTTTGTAATATATGCAGATTTGGAAAGTATTTTGATGAATCATACTGATAATACTATTTCCAATACCAGAAAATACCAAAAACATGAACCATTCAGTATCGCTTATTATTTAAAATGTTCCTATGATGACTCATTGTCTAAATTTTCTTCTTATACTGGTCAAGATTGTCAAATCTGGTTTGTGAAACAACTGAAAGATATTGCTTTTGAACTGAAGGAAATATTTTCAAATGTTGTACCTATAACAATGTCTTCACACGATAGATATACGTATGACACTTCAGTAATTTGTCACATTTGTGAAAAACCAATTTTATCTAGTGCAGAAAAGGTTAGAGATCACTGCCATTTCACTGGGAAATATCGAGGTCCTGCACATTCAAATTGTAATTTACAATTCAAAAATGTAAACACAATTCCTGTAATTTTCCATAACCTCAGTGGATATGACAGTCATTTTATCATTAAACCTCTCAGTACGGAAATGAAAGGAAATTTGTCTCTCCTACCTGTTAATAAGGAGAAATATATTTCCTTTACAAAGTATGTTGAAGGATCCAATATATGTTTTAGGTTTCTTGATTCTTTTCGATTCATGCCGAGCAGTTTGGAAAAGTTGTCATCTTATTTGAATGATGAACAAAAAATTGTAACAAAGAAATATTTTAATGAAATTGAAAAATTCAAATTGGTCACGAGGAAGGGTGTTTTTCCATATGAATACTTAGATTCATGGGAAAAATTACAAGATGAAATTTTACCTTCTCGTGATAAATTTTATAGTAAATTAAGTCAGTCGGAAATTTCATTAAGCGATTATCAGCATGCTGAGAATGTTTGGAAGATTTTCAAAATTCAAAATTTAAGAGAATATTCAGAATTATACTTGAAAACGGATGTTTTGTTATTGACAGATATTTTTGAGAATTTTAGAAAGACTTGTTATAGTACATATGGTTTAGATAGTTTGCATTATTTCACTACTCCCGGTTTGGCATTTGACAGTTGTTTGAAAATAACACAGGTAAAATTGGAATTAATCACCGACGTGAATATGATTATGTTTATTGAGAAAGGAATCAGAGGAGGAATATCACAATGCTCAAACCGATATGGAAAAGCTAACAATAAATATATGAATGAGTATAATTCTGAAGAAGAATCATCTTATTTAATGTATTTTGATGTTAACAATCTTTATGGTGCAGCAATGTGTTATCCTCTTCCAACTGGAGATTTTACGTGGGTAGCAGTTGATAATATTTCTACAGAAAACATTCTCAATATAAGTGATACTAGTGAAATTGGATATATTTTGGAAGTAGATCTTCATTATCCTGAAAGTTTGTTCAATTATCATAAAGATTTACCTCTTTGCCCTCAACATTTA
Source organism: Endomychus coccineus (assembly GCA_958510875.1). NCBI lineage: Eukaryota > Metazoa > Arthropoda > Insecta > Coleoptera > Endomychidae > Endomychus > Endomychus coccineus. The sequence continues at coordinate 46,465,134 of OY294070.1, forward strand.
GTTCCACCTGTAGCTATTTCGGAAATTCCAAAATTGTTAACTACTTTATATAATAAAGAAAAATATGTGATTCATTATAGAAATTTACAGCAAGTTCTCAAATTGGGATTGAAACTGCAGAAAGTTCATCGTTGCTTGAAATTCAGACAATCTCAATGGTTAAAGAAATATATAGATCTCAATACCAATTTGAGAAAACAAAGTTCGAATGATTTTGAAAAGAATTTTTGTAAACTAATGAATAACGCTCCTTTTGGAAAAACTATAGAAAATGTGAGAAAATATAAAGATGTGAAATTGGTAACTAGATGGAAAGGGAGGTATGGGGCAAATTATTACATTTCTCAACCAAATTGCGATAACGTTACAATTTTTGGGGAAAACATGATATTAATTGAAATGAAAAGATTAAAAGTGTATTTTAATAAGCCCATATACGCAGGTATGGCAATTTTGGATATTTCAAAAACTATTTTATATGATTTTCATTATAATTACATCAGAGAAAAATTTCAAAACAATGTTAAATTATTGTACACTGATACTGATAGTTTAATATATCAATTTTATGTTGATGATATTTACGAATGTATCAAGCATGATATTCATATGTTTGATACGTCAGACTATCAACCTAACAATGTTTATAATATTCCTCTTTGTAATAAAAAGGTGATAGGACTAATGAAGGATGAAAACAATGGTATTATCATGACTGAATTCATTGGGTTGCGTTCCAAACTGTATTGTTTCAAACTAAATTCTGATAAAAATGAAAAACTTAAGAAAATTGCAAAATTAGTTGAAAATAAGTACAGTCAAAATTTTATTGAACAATTTGATTCAAATTTTGGAATTACAAAAAAAGCAAAGGGTATAACATCAGCATCATTACGACGAATAACTTTTGAAGATTATTATAACTGTTTAATGCATAAAACAAATGTAGATGTCGTACAAAATATGATTGTTTCAAAAAAACATGAGGTATTTACTGTTAATCAAATTAAAACTGCTCTAAATCCCTTTGACGATAAAAGGATTGTGAATTATGTATATACAGATACTATTCCATGGGGATTTAATGATTAATGATTTGTTGAAACATCTTTTGTCTTGGTTATCTCTCTCTCACTGTAATAACAATAACAACAATATAGAATGTAAGATTTTTTATTATTTTTGAATAAGTTTATTGTTATTATACGTTTTTTTTTTTTTTTTTTCTTGTAGAATAGTTCTGTGATTATTCAACCTAAATTCATTGAAATTGGAGAATTCTTTGAAAAAAGTAAAAAGGTATTTTTGTTTTATTACAATTTTATATGCATCTCTAATTTCTTTTCTTTCTTTCTCTCTCTCAGATTGATAAATTGGAAGAAATTTGTCTTAATAGAGAACGAGCAGGTAATAATAATATTGGTTATTTGAAACAAATCAGGAAAATTAGGCCACATCAGCTGCAAAAAAATTTGAATGGGACAAATTATTGCTACTTTTGTCAAAAATATTTCTGCTACTGCACCAATTCACTTTATCAACACGGAGTTGTTTCTGTTGATAATAATAATATCGACAATCTAAAGGAAGAAGAGAGAAAATATATTATTAATCATTTTTCTGGAGATGGTGATAAAGATCTTGAGGAACTAACTGAAAACCAGAGGAAACAAGTAGAGTTGCATAATTTTATGAAAAATTTGTTGTGTTCCAACTGCTACAAATTCAGTTGCATTTGTCAAATTCAAAAGACAATAGACGTTCTCGTTGATGAATTACTGTGTAAGGAGGAAATGAAAGATTCCCCCTTCTAACATCAATCAAAAGTCTATATATTTTCGGTTTATCAAAACACACAATTATTTTTTGTTATGATAATATACAATAGAGATCAATTAAAAGAACTACGTTATAAGTTTGTTGGTAATGTAGCAGATCATTTATTTTTGTATCAAAGACAACCCTTTTTGGATGAGGAATGGATATTAATGGAGGAAAGATATAAACAGCCTAAAGAAAATGACATAATTGGAAAAGACCATTATCGATGGGTGAAATCAAATAATAATTACAATAAGAATATTTGGAACTATTACAATTCCAGAAACAAGAGGAAGAATCAAAATTAACGATCATTAAATGAAAATTCGTATAAAGTAATAATAACCAATCAGTTTGTGAGGATGTCGTCGTCGTCGTTGTCATTGTCCCAGTTATACAACAGTTTTGTTCGCAGTGTGCTAACCAGCGTTTACGATGCAAAAAAATTCGTAAACGTATGTTGTCCGAGTTTGATGAAATATGTGGAAAAATTACAATTACCATCTGAAAATTGGTTAATCGCTGGAGAATTTATAACGTTCATTATTGGAGCAGCAACAGTAGTCACCTCAACCAATTGTGGTCATGTGGATATTTTATATTTCGGAGGAGATTTCGATCCACCTGAAGAAGATTGGAAGATAATTGATATGAATGTTGAAAACGAATTCATATATCAACATAGAAGATTGAATTTTTCGTTACACCAAATTTCAGGTATCGTTCCAAAACCAAGATCTTACCTACTAGATTGTTTCAGAGTGCTACAACGATCTGAAATTGATTTTTATCGGATTGCACTTTTACCATACAGGTGTGAAATAATGGATCTGCGTAACATACGGAAAGATACTCCCAATTCCTTTGACGTTAAGGTGCTTCAAATGCTTTGTGGGAGAAAGGGTGAAGACAACTACAAAAAAAGTTCAACACATCCACCACCACCACCACCACCACCACCACCAACATTACAAATTTTGTGTTTCAACGTTCTCTTTCAAAATTTCGATTATATCAAAGAAATATGCCAGTAACAATAAAACTAAAGTGTCTCACATGCAAAGGTGAATCAGACATTTCCATGTATTGTCTTCATACTTTGACTATAAAGAATAAAAAAACTGTGTATTATGATAGTGCGTGTGTGTACGCTTTTGTGTTATGACATTAATTTAAAGTTTGTAAACCCTATTAACATAAACATAGATATAATATTAGTGTGTAAGTGTAAAATCAAACAATTATCATTATTATTATTACTTATCACTGAAAATATAAATCTTCTCAAGTTTTAGTTAACTTTAAAGATACTGTAGTTTAGTAGTAGTAGTAGTAGTAGTAGTAGTAGTAGTAGTATACGTTCTCAATCAATCACACAGAAAACAAAATGGAACAATTTGTATTGGAATATCTCAAAAACCTTGAGACGTACAAATTAAGAAGTTTATGGAATCAAATACCAAAACACATTCAATCTGAATTATATGAATTTATGGTACCATGTACGGAACATTATAAATTTTCCAGTGGAAATGATGAAATTGATGGACCTGTACCTCCTAAAATTAGATGTCCACTTTGTATTAAAGATTGGAAAACTAAAATCTAAACATCATAATCAAAACCTACTCACAACGTTAAACAGTAAGTTTCACACGAATTATTTATTAATATATAATAAAAAAAATTGTTTTTTTCTTCTTTTACAGTAATATGAGTAGAGGCAGCAACCTCAGTTATGGAAAGCAACTTCAACGATTGAATCAACTTAACAAAGAAATGGAAATTATGAGGGAACGTATCAAGAATCATCATGTTAAAGAACGACTTGACCAATGGACTCTCAAATATGAAAAACTTAAAAAACATATTATATTCGAGTCTGTAACTAAAAGTTTCTCTGAAATAAAAATACAATAGAATGTTTACATTTCTTTATTATTTAAAAACCTAACAATACAGTTTTTTAAAACATCTTTAAGTTAATTACATAACAAAAAGTTATCAATGTATCTCATCCAAATTATCACTAAAGTACATTATTCAGTCTTTTGGGTAGTTATATTCGATCTTTTCGGGTGTTTCTCACCATAGATTCTCTTTACATAATTTTCATGTGCACAAGGAAAACATTCCAGATTAGGATGGTCTGTTTCACCGCCACATTTTTTACACTTATATTCTACCGGGATTGGCATTATTTCAAATTAGACTGTTTATACTAGTTTAAATTCAAACCTTCTAACTTAAGCAGAATGAATTTCCTTTCCAATTATTCAACAATTTATGAAAAATAAAATGGAGACAACAAAGATATTTGAAACATGTACGTACATCTATGAATCGACAAGTAGAACTAATTTTAGAACAATTTATAAAAAAAATAAAATGAAGACAACAAAGATATTTGAAACATGTACGTACATCTATGAATCAACAAGTAGAACTAATTTTAGAATGCAGATTACTCTGAAAATAGTAAGTAGAAATAAAAAAATCACCTTGAAATTATTATGGGCGAGGCTAGGCTCACCTTTACCTACTATCAAGGTGACATTAATTAGACCCACGTGAGGCGGGCACACCCTCTGGTCATTGACGACCACTTCTTCAGCAAAGGAGCCTCTGGTCATTGACGACAACTTCTTCAGCAAAGGAGCCTCTGGTCATTGACGACAAAACACAAGAAGTTGGGGTTGGTGGACACAGGCGGATGGACATGCCATCGAAGTGTCACAGTATCCCGCTTGATATACTACTGATATAGGTCTACATGCAGTTTCGTCTTGGTTGCTTTTCTTGGGTTTTCCAATAAGGAGTAGTCTGCTATGTTTCCATATGTCGGGGAACTTCCCGTCTGTTAGAATGTTGTTATACATCCGCTGGTATACCTCCGGACAATTTTTCATGGTTATTTTTATCACCTCGGGTGGAATACCGTCTGGTCCTGGGGCTTTCCTTGTTTTAATTTTTTCGGCTGCTGCAATTATTTCTGCAATTGTAAATCGGGGTATCTCCTCTCTGCCTACTCCATATACCCACTGCACCTTAGGTTTTAGCGGGAATAATTCAGTGACTATTCGTTCCTGTTCGTCGTCTGTCATATATTCAGTTTTATGGTGAATTTTAAGTTTCTTATTCATGATTTTGTACGCTGTCCCATAAATGTCATCATTTAGTTCTTGAATTAATGTATCCCAGCACTTCCCTTTAGACCTGTTTATCTCTTTACCGAGTTCCTTCTTTGCCTGCTTGTAGAGTCGTTCCTTTACCTCCTTTTCCTCTTGTCTTCCTTGCCTTTTGTTCTCTCTTCATTCTCATACACTTCTTTCTTGCTGCCGCAATTTGGTCGTTCCACCAGTACACCGGTCTTTTATTGTATTTTATTGTTTTCAGAGTTTCTCTACATGTGTTTTCCAGGATTTCCACCATCTTGTTCGGAGGTATATCCGTATTGATGCTAGCTATATGCTTCTTGAAGGCTTTCAATACATGCTTCTCATTTATACTTATGTTGTCCCACATACTTCTTACTGTTTCAGCATTTTTATCATATGTATCTGCGAGCTCATAGCAAATATAGTGATGTAGGCTCATGCTTTCATCATCTAGGACTTTCCAGTTTTTTATTTTCTGTATATTTTCCTCGTCAGTGATGGTTAGGTCCAAGATTAACGTGGAACCTCGTCTAGTGAACGTGGGCTTATCCCCCTGGTTTGCAACCATCCAGCCATTCTGGCTCAGCCATTCAGATACTATATCCCCCCTTTCATTTTCTTGGCTGTCATTCCAGACGTAGGACCTGGCGTTGAAGTCTCCAGCTATAATCAGAGTTTTGGTCTGTCTCAATGTATTTCTCCTTATGTCGTTTAATGTCTGTATGTATTGATTGGTGGTGACGTTTGGGGATATATAACAGCTATATATGACATAGTTTTCTAACTCTATCCAAACTGCACCTTTACAGCTTCCTTGGTTGTAAATTTTCAGCTTGCTATTATACAGAGCGATAGCTGCCTTTACTGCAGAGTTGATTATCCAATTATCAGTTTCCGATAGGCGTTCATTTGGTTCACTAGCTATTACTATGTCATATTTACTACTCACTGCCTCATGATTAGCGAGGTCGTGGGCTGCTCGACACGTTCCAAGGTTTATTTGTGGGCATCTGATCATATCCGTATAGGTTGACCGCTCTTGCCCCTGTTTTTATCCGGTCTACATCTACAGCTACTCTCAAGTTCTTCCAGCATATGATGAAATTTGTTCATAAATGTTGTCGTATTTCTCACTATATACTTCCGTATGTATGCATTATCGTGTGCTACTCTAATGCTCCCTAAGAATGTTTGCAGTACTTTCATTGCGAGTTGCGGAGATAGCATGCAGTTCTCCTCCTTTCTTCATTCAGAAGATTCCTAAAGTTAGGACAGGCAGTTGAGTCTGCACGATGGCCACCAACGTTGCATTTTATACAGTGTTGTTGCCCTTTACACTCCTTCGCTTTGTGACCCTTTTTTGCGCATTTTATACATGTGTCGCTTTTGTCCGCTCCTTTGCATTCCTTTGATCTATGCCCAAATTCTAGGCATCGGAAACATCTCGGGATATTTATCCTGCGCTCACTCCTACAGTTAGACCATCCAAGTCTGATGCGTCCGTTTCCTACCAGGTATGATTCTAAGTTTCTATCCGAGGATATTTCAACCTTCTGACTCCCGTTCCGTTCTGTTCTTACAGAAACAATTCTTATTTGGTCTATTCCAATATTAGACCTACTTTTCAGAATTTCTTCCTTAATTTCATCTTTGTTGAGGTCAGCATCGATGTCCCTGATGTATATAGTGGTCTCGGTTTTTTGAACTATGACATCTGTATCCGGTGCGTTCCTTTTTATTTCTTCTCTCAGAGCTTGGCTATTTTCCTTGCCACCTGCGACTTCGAGCATAAGGTCGCCCTTGACCGTTTTCCTGAAATTTTTAATGGAGACACCCATTTTACGTTTTCCTCCGCCGATTTCAGAAGATCTGCGAATGATTTGCCATTCGCCTTCACGATGACCCTATTTGGAATGAGTTTGTAACCTCTCGACTTGAAATTTTGTTCCGGCATTTTTTGCACCTTCGAATTTATAATCTTCCACTCAATTGTTTCCTTCAATGAAACGATCTCTAGGCATTTCCTTAACAATTCAACATCTTCCTCATCAGGGCATACTACCTCTATCTTTCCCCTCTTCAGACCGATGAGTTTATCTTTCATCTTTCGACACAATTCGAAGAGAAATTCCGCATCTTCCTGTTTTTCATCAATTTTTATAGTAGGCACAGCAAAAAAGAACCTCTCGTTCCTTATTGATTCCTCTTTAGAGCTTCTCTTGGAATGTATGATATATTCAATTTGCGGTTCTGTGCTCCCTTGTATTAGTTCCATTACCTCCGGGTATCTCCCCTGTAAATATCCCATGTGTCCTTTATTTGAGGTTACCAACCTAACCTAATCAATCTAACCTTACCAACCTAACCAACCTAACCTAACAAACCTAACCTAACCAACCTAACCTAACCAACCTAACCTAACCAACCTAACCTAACCAACCTGATCTAACCAACCTAACCTAACCAACCTAATCTAACCAACCTAACCTAACCAACCTTTTTTTTTTTTTTTTTTTCGACAGGCGGTGAAAATCTGTACTCAGATTCCTGTACCCGGTATGTCAGGTTATGTCGGGTTGGCTGGATGATGTTTTGCCGACCGACTAAAAATAAAAACACCCCCTGCACGCTCGGGTGTTTGGAAATATCCAGTGATCCCGGGAACCAGACAGAAAGTATCCATAACTTCCGGGGTCATCTGGCATAAAAACGGCTTCATATAGGCCTCACATTTATCCTTGTCTGTCTCTATCCTCCGTTTCCTTAACCTTCATTATTTCCCGAACAAAATCATACACTCTGTTCCAGTTCGGAGCCGATTGTATCAGTTATGGTACTATATCCTCTATATCCAGTAGTCGTCCCACTCCTTCCGTGAGTACCCTCCTTTCTCTTTCCCATCGCCTGCATTCCGAGAAGGTATGTTCCGGACTGTCTCTCACCTCGCACACGTGACACAGGTCGTTTTCTGTTTTACTTATTCGTAATGTATAAGTTCCATATGATCCATGTCCAGTTAAGAACTGGACGAAAAAGTAATCTAGTCTCTTATGTTTGCATTCCACCCACGATGTTACACATCTAATTAGTCTCCTGGTCCATGCACCTTTATCGTCCTGCTGCTCCCATCTTCGCTGCCATTTGCCCATTGTTCTTTTCCGCGCCATTCTTCTGTTCCCTGGTAGCCGTCCTCGTTTTGCATACAGAAAACAAACCTCGCTGACCATCAGGTCAATTGGTGGAAAACCACTTATCACCTGAGCCGCTACGTACGACACCGTTCTATATCCTGAAATGATTCTCAATAGTCCCCTTCTTTATAACGACACGAGTCTGTTTGTGTTTATCTGCTGTTTTAAGGCTCCTCTCCACACCGGCGCTGCATACATTATCACACTGTGTAGCACTCCTGTTAACATCCTTCTTTTCCAGAAACCTGGGCCTCCAACGTTTGGTGTTATTCTAGCGATGGCCTCCATTTTTTGTAGTCCCTTATTGCAGATATGTTGAATATGCGCCCCGAAATTCCATCCTTCTTTGAGAATCACTCCTAGATACTTCATCACCTTGACCTGGTTAAGTTTTAGTGCTCCCAGTTGTATCGTCTCATGACTCATCCTTCTGGCTCCTCTGATTGCTATCCACTCGGACTTCTCCACTGCTACCTTCAAATTAACACTCCTCAACTATTGTACCACTCTGCTTAATGCCCTTTCTACCTTGTACCTCGCCTCCTCGGCTCCCTGGGCTTCTACGATAAGCAGTAGATCATCCGCGTACGCTACTACCCACACACCGGAGTCATGCATCAGACGCAGCACGCCGTCATACATGACATTCCAGAGCGTCGGGCCCAGCACCGACCCCTGCGGAACGCCCATCGAACATCTCTTTTTAACCGATCCCATGTTAATCTCCCTATCCTCTAGGTATGACGCTATACAGTTCACCAGGTACGGGCTTATATTGTTCTGCATGAGAGCGCTCAAGATACACTGCCAGCTCGCGGTATTGAAAGCGTTTTGCACGTCCACCGTGACCAATACACAAATTTTTGCTGTAGAGTTCTTGATTTTCTCCGCAACAGCCAGTATGGCAGATGTTGTGGATCTTCCTTCCCTGAAGCCATGCTGACTTTCCGAAATTGCTTCATTTTCATCTAATTCTTTCGCCAGCCTCCTTTGAAGCATCTTCTCGTATAGCTTGCCAACAGCGTTCAGCAGGCAAATGGGACGGAAGGCCGAGGACAGCGCCTGATCCTTTCCTTGCTTGGGCAAAAGTACTACTCTCTCCTTCTTCCATGCCGTTGGGAATTTTTGCCTGGTAAGATAGTAGTTGAAAAGATTCAGAAAACTATCCGGACATACCTCAAAAGCTGCTTTCATCGCCTCTATCGGGATTCCATCCTGGCCTGGAGATTTTCCCGGTTTCATAGCTCTCAACGACTCTCTCAGCTCGTCCATGGTGAAAAGAAGCGAATGTTCTCCCTCTCTTCTAAAGTTTATGTTCTCTTCATTCGATTCAGGAAACAGATCATTGAGAATCGTTTGCCTCCTTTTAAAAGATAACGCGTGGGATAGCCTCCCCTGCGGCAGGAAACCTGTTGCTATCCTATATCCTTCCCCCCATATATCATGCTCCAAATTGTCCAGAACCTCCTTCCATCTTTTCTTCTTTGCCTCCCTGATGCATTTCTTCAACCCTTTCCTTTTTTGTTTTAGATATTCCTCTTGTAGTAGCCCATTATCTTCTGTTCCTCTGCCGCATAGCCTTTTCAGTCTTCGACGTTCAGCCAGATACTCGCTTCTCCTATCTTCGATCTCATCCGTCCACCAATATGGGGCCACCCTAGTTCCTCCATTCCCATCCTTACGAGAAGACTGCTCTAGAGCCCGTTTCATATTCTCATACACTCGGAAATCATTTTCTTCGCCATTCAAGTCCTGCAGTTCCTTCATTATTTTGCAGAAGGCCTTCTTCATAAATATACGTTTTATTGGAGCCCTATCTTGCTGTCCCTTACCTAGGCTTACATCAAACTAAATGTGACCGTGAGCTGTGAATGGATTTTCATGTTCTACCCTCCACCCTGTTACCTTTCCCGCGATTGCTGCAGACACCAATGTAACATCTATGCAAGACTCTGAGGTGCCCCTCGCAAATGTAGGTTTCCCGGTATTCTTTGCTACCAGATTGCATAGGAACATCCAGTCTGCAATCTTTTCGCCTCTCCTATCCTCGAAGCTAGCACCCCATAATGGGGACTTGGCGTTTACGTCTCCTGCCAGTATATTTTTTTGAGCACGCCCCATGGTTACCGCCGCGAATAAGTCATCCAGCACGTCGCAGAAAATGGAAAAATCAATATTTGGCGAGATATACACGCCAAACAGGTGAAAAGATCCTCCATCCACATGCACATAGCCGTTACCTGCAAATACTCCTTCCACCTCCAACGACCTATTCATCACAAATACCCCTACTCCTTGCGTCCTATCCATTGTCCATCCCCCATTTGAGCTCATCTTCTTGTTCGGTTCCGCTACCACAAGAATATCGACCTTTTGCCTCATTGCCGCTTCCCACATCATGTCCTGGGCTGCTCTCGCTCTTCCTACATTTGCTTGGAGTACTTTGAATGCTAAAACTGTGATGGGAGTGCTAGTTGATCCGACCCCCTGCCGCCATGCCTGTCCACTTCCATGTTTTCTGGTTCTGCAGATTTTTCAATACTTCGCAGCTGTCTCAATTTATCTGTAAGAATCTTCTTCTGTACAGGGCACTTTGCGGTTCCGGTTGCGTGACTTCCTACTTTGCAGGTTAGGCAATAATCGTCATTTCTACATTCCTTGGTACCGTGTCCCTCCTGTCCACATTTCTTACACAGGTCGCTCCTATCCATGCCCGTACAATTCTTCGATATATGACCCTTCTCCCAGCATCGATAACGTTTCTCTAGTTCCACTTTTTCTCTAACTTGGCAAGTTCCCAGTCCAATTCTGAGTTCTTTCCTGAATATTAGTTGCTTAGCGGTGTTTGGGTCCGCTAATAGCGTTGCCACCTGAGTCTCGGAGTGCGACGGATTAATGAAAAGTACCTTCACGTTTGTTCCGGAGATTTTTGCGAGGTTATCTTCTAGCTGTTCTTTCGTAAGATCTCCGTTAATATTACTCAGATGGAGCTTAATTTTGCCTCTATCGTTACCTGCTGTTCTTACTTGCGCATTGTCCACTTTTGCTAATATGCATTGTTTCAAGACTTCCACTTTGTTTTCATCTGGTTCAGTTATTATGATCACCTCACCATTCCTAGTTTTTTGCACCCTTTTAATAATAGTGATGTCCTCATTTCCAATTCCTGCTTTAATTTCCTTTGATAAGTTGATATATCCCATACCCTCTTTCTTTACTATTATCGCCTCTGTCTTAGGCTGTCTATAACTCTGTTGCTTGGTATAAATTGGCCTTGATATATTATAATTTTCAGGCACATGAACATTTATTAGCAGCTCAGTATTCCAGAAGACAGCTTCTATCACCTTCCTGAGCATGTTTAGTGGCATTCCAGATGGTAACGGTATGGCTAGCGTTCTCTTCGCATCAATATCTATGTTTTGGGCAAGTTTGATCAGAATATTATAGGTCGCCAAGGTTGTTTCCTCTATGTTCCCAGTTATATCGAGACTCATCTTAAATACGCGTTTCAATATTTGTTTGCTTGGAGCATTTCTACCTGGTATATTAATAACCTGGGTCATGCAGCCCAGGTTCTCAGTTAGATTCTCCTCGACTTCCATGATCTCCGGGTATCTGTCTTTAACCATTTTATTTATTCCTACTTCCATAGCAGAGTCTTTCTCCGCCACTATGATGGCCAGGTCCCATTCGGCTCCAGGGGTCAATGGGGAGCCATGGGTAATTTTTGTTTTCTCGTAGTCTTCCTCCTCCCACCTTTTTTGTGTTAGCTCTACTACTCCCTTTTCGTCAATTTGTTGTATTTCCTCTCTTATGGTCAAGCAACTAGGGGAATCAACAGTTTGTGTTGCAACTGTATGTACATTTATGCCGGTAGTTAGTGTTTCTATTTTAGTAAGATTTTCCTCCGTTTGAGTATACGTGTTTACTTGTTGCATTTCTGTCCTCTTCGAGGATACCCCTAGGTTCCTCAGTATTCTTCTACATTTCTTTCTATCCAGCTCTTTTATAATCTTGTTCAGCCTTGTAATGCTTTCTTTAATTGTTCTTTGAGTATTCTTTTCTATGAGATTTTCCAGACTCGCAGCTTCCTGGTAAACCCTCTCCAAAAGTTCCTCAACACGGTTACTATCGGTGTTTTCCATCGTTGATTCATTTTCCTGTCTCTTTCTTTTCCTCTCCTGCTCTTCAGGTGAGCTTCCCACCATTATTGCATCATTATCAGCTACACTCGTTTTTGGAGTGGTCGATCCCGGATATTTGTGTGGTACATTTCTCTTTTTCATGAGTGTGTTCTCCTCTGCTTCCGCTTTGGTATTTGTTTGGTGGCCCATGTCCTGTTTCGTATGTGTAACGGGGGCTATCTTAGCACCACAGGAATTTGTTCTACGTATATCCATGATGCCCTTCAGCATATCCTCTTCGGATGAACTGCTCTCCATATTTTTATATTTTGGCGGAGGCGTTCTGGCGACCTTGCCGCTCCTCTTAAATGCCTCTTCTCCTATTTGTTCCATTCCAGTCTCTTTCAAAGCCGCGTTGGCCTGGTTTCCTACCATTCGCGGATCGCAGTCGCTGGTTAACGATCGCGGGGGGCCTGCTTTACCACCCACACACTCGACCGATACTGGGGTATCCCTCCCCTGCATCGTAAACTCGTTATCCGTGTTCGAAGCCATTGTCATCAATATGTTGTGTTTTTTGGTCCGCGGTGGCTATTTGATTTCACCACTACCCCCCGACTTTGCTGGATGCTCTGTCGGTGGGCATTCTCCCATCCGCCACCTGGAGACGCGCCTGATGGGGGAAACACACAAAACCCCGCACAGGAACCTAACCAACCTAACCTAACCAACCTAACCTAACCAACCTAACCCAACCAACCTAACCAATCCAACCCAACCAACCTAACCTAACCAACCTAACCAACCTAACCATCTAACCAACCAATCTAACCCAACCAATCAACCTAACCTAACCAACCTAACCAACCTAACCAACCTAACCAACCTAACCAACCTAACCAACCTAACCAACCTAACCAACTTAACCAACCTAACCAACCTAACCCACCTAACCAACCTAACCAACCTAATTAACTTAACCAACCAAACCAACCTCACCAACCTGACCAACCTAACCAATCTGACCTAATCAACCTAACCTAACCAATCTAACCTAATCAACTTAACCTAACCAACCTTACCTAACCAACCTAACATAACCCACCTATCCTAACCAAACTAACCTATCCAACTTAACCTAAACAATCTAACCTAACCAACCTAACCTTACCAACCAAAGCAACCCAACCTAACCTTTTTTTTTGTGGGGAGGAGGAATGCCTGTGCGCACACCCAGAACACAAGGTGAACGGGATCGCCTTCCGACATGACTTCATTCTGCTTGATCCGTTTGCAGTTTACGTCTGTTGTCTTCCTCTTTCTTCTTGTTCTTTGGTCATCATGATTTCTGTTATTGCGTTTCCGATGGTGTTCCATCTGTGTGCACTTTCTAGCATCAGCTGTACTATGTTGTCAACCGTTATATCTTCCCTAACATCATCTCTCATTTTGTCGCGTATCTCGGACCATTTCGTGCATCTGAGGATCGTGTGTTCAGGAATATCTGCCTCGCCGCAATATGCGCATGTATCTTCTAGGCACAGTTTCATCCTATGCAGGTATGTCCCAAAACAGCCGTGGCCTGTCAGGAATTGTGTTAGAGAATATCCGATTTCTCCATGCTCGGGTTCTGTCCATCTTCTAACTGAGGGGATCAATTTCTTGGTCCATCTTGCAAGATTGCCCTGCTGATTCCATTCTCCTTCCCATGTGGTCATTGACTTTTCTTTGGCACCTCGTAATTTTTGCACATCGTTAGAGTATATGCGGTCCCTAGCAGGTGTATTCGTATTACGCCGGAAACCACTTGTATCGCGGTCGTTGAAACGGTGCGGTGGGCGCTCGCTATGCGCCCTTCGTTGCACCCTTTCGAGTCTCCGCCTGTTCCGCACAACTTGTGTGAACTTGTTCCAGATAGGTGCCCCGTAGAGTCTGATAGAATTCACGACTGAGCAGAGCACTCTCCTGCTTGTTACTTTTGGTCCTCCAATGTTCGGCATCAGTCGTGCCAGGTTATCTGTGGTTTTTTCCGCTCTTCTGGCCACGTTCAGGATGTGTGGGGACATGTTCATGTTTCTGCTGATATATACGCCCAGGTACTTAATGGTGTGTTTGCTGACAATTTCTTGTTCTGCTATTTCCACCACTACTGTCTTGAGGGTGTTCGTCCCTGCTAGGATCACGATTTCCGTTATGTGTATGGCCATCCGTAGTCCTTTGTTTGTCAGCCATCTCCCTACTCTTGCTACAGCGGTTCCGGTGATGTCTTCTATCTCTTCTCTCTAGTTTTTCATGGCTATCATGGCAAGGTCGTCTGCAAATCCGACTAGGCTCATTCCGTCTGGGAGCTCGAGTTGGAGCACCTCGTCATAGTATGCGTTTCATAGAGTCGGGCCTAGTACGGAGCCCTGCGGGACGCCACACGCCATCTTGATTTTCTCCTTCTCACCCATAAGGACCACTCTATCTTCCAAGTAGCTCCCAATGAGGTTTCTCATGTGGGGCGTAAAGTTTCTAGTTGTCAGGTCCTCCATTATACCCTTTGACTATTTAACATAGATAGACAAAACATTTCATTCATGAATACTTCAAAAACAGTATCCATGATTGTTTAAAACGACGTAATGCGTGCAACGAAGACGGACTATTCTCTCTCTTAGGGTGTCGTACCATAAAGGCAACACTGTTAAAAGCTGAGAGCGTGACTCGCCAGTGGGGTAGCATGAAGTTATATGTTTAATAAGCAAATATCTTTTAATTTTTAGTTGTATAGTTAAAGGTTTCACAAAAATATTTAAAATTTATGATGAAAAAGTCAATTTACGATTTTGGACTGTTCTTATCGGTTTTCCAGATTATCCTTAATTTTGGATTATATAGTGTGAGCCAAAGCAACAAATAGGAAATTTCTTCGGCTCATGATTTCTATTTCACTTAAAATAATCTTTGTTGGTATTTACATATACACATTTTATATATTTCGAACAAAATTATGGTGAAATAGTTATTTAACAAACAAGTGTATTAATCGCCATTAATATATGAGTTAGTTATAAAATTTTTCGATCGACTTAATTTAAAAATAAATTTAAAATGTTCGATTTTTAGTTCAAAATACGAATATTAAAAAATGAGGTTATGTCTATTGTTTTCATCCAGAAAACGCAAAACCTATTAGATGACTTTAAATACATTCTTTATTTGTCACATTTGATATAATGGTGCGTTAATGAACAACGACATAACGTTGCAATAGTGGGGGGTCATTAATGAACGATTTTGTATACATTGATGAAGCTCGTTAATAAACGGTCGTCGGAAAAAGAAATGAATAGGCATAATTAATTCATTCCTAAACAAAACAGTTTTTGTATTAATACTTCGAGATGTATTCTTTTTTGATAAATCTAATGATTCCATCGTTTCATAATGTATACGTATTTTGAAATAACTCTTCAAAATTAATTTTAACATCTGAATTGGATGTTCATTCAGTCTCTCGTGGTCAAACATATGGTCCCCAAATAAATCAAACACAGATACAGGCAAATTTCGTAAAGTTTTTGTTACCAATATCTCATTTAAATTTTTTATTTTCTTATTGTAAATATTCTGGGTTTTGTGGAAAAACCTGAAAAATTTTTCAGCTGCCCTACATGTCTCTATTACTAATCTGTTGGCTTTAATAAGTTTCCCTTGTTTGAAGCAAAGAGCTTGAGGAATCGCTTCCAAGTAAATAGAGACATTTAGGACAGTTAATACATTTTTTAAGTTCCCTAACAACAAAACCTGCTATGTATGCATCAACATCCTCCACATATATTGTAAGATCACAAGCATTGGAGCCCACATAGGATTCTTCAATGTCATTATTTACTTTTTGGATAAATGTTAAATATTCTCCACTTTCTTCTAAATTTTCACCTTTATCTTTGTTTGTTATGTTATTTTTGGATCCACATGTTAAAATTGTCATTTGTTTCAGGTTGACCGCGTTGCCACTATCTGGCCCTGATATTTCTGATTTAACTAATAATCTTTTATATGCTGCTACAAATTGTCTTGCGGTCGGGTTGTTGTTATACCCTCCCTTGCTACGAATAGCTCCAAAAAACAATTCCAAATGGTCTTGTGAGAATTTGTATGTTAAAATATATTTTAACGCCTTTTTTATGTCACAAGATATTTGTACATTTTTTGTAAACTCTCCATGGGTATAAGAAATCCTGAAAAGCCTGTTTTTCTGGATGATTTTAAAATCGGCCTATCGTTTAGAGTAAGTTCACAAATATATGTTTCAATATTTTCAAAGTATTCAAAGAAAAGTGTTTCTATTTTAGGTGATAAGGGTTTTTTGTGAAAATATTTAGAAAATCTATTACGGGAATTTAAAATATCAAAAATGTTATTAAAATGAAGTAAAAAATTGGATGTGCCTTCGGAATTTTGAGAATCAGGTACTTTGAGATTGTCTCTAAAATAGGAAATGACATCACTCACACTTCTGCTTACGGTTTGGGTTGCGAGGTGTCGCATACGTAATTTTGTGGCAGCATGCAAGCCCTCTGCATTTTGATTTTCAACTAATTTTAACAAAAAACTCCATTTAACTTCTTGTTTGTGACTATCTCTAATACCTATTTGGCTAGTCATACAATTTCTAACAAGCTTAATCATGTGGCAAGCGTCAAGAAATATATAAACTGGTTCCTTGGAGATGAGGTGATCAAACCATGTTTTAAATTGACAGGATCTTTAAAATCCGCTCCCAATTTTTCTGCCATCGCCAAGTTGGCTGGTGCTCCGTCAAACGTGAAAGAATTTACTAAAACCCCACTTTCAAAAATAAATTCTAAAAATGTTTTCACCAGACCAGCTTTTTCTGTTGATGATAGACCATCTAATAAAAAATAGCCAATAGGTCCCTTCCATGATCCATTCACGCTGACCAACATGAAAACCAATGCCTCCCTGGCTTCTGGAAGGGTGTCGCCTGATGCCATAGGGAACACAGAAACTGCAAAATTGTGACTTTCGAAATTAAAACAATTTTAAAAATTAAATTTTCAAAACAGCACATTTAAAATGTTTAAAAAGTCACATATTTTTTCTTTTTGTACTGCATTTATAATCAAACTGTTTTTTATTTATTTTCTTTAAGAAATTTTTGGTAAAGCCCTAGTAATAAAATAAATTCATATTAATCCAACTTTCTACCGATAACTTTTGATATTTCTTTAAAAAAAAAAATTAATTTCCATACCTTTTTTTACGAGGTTTGTCCTTGTTTTGATTTTGATTGATGATTTTTCCTCCATATAAAGCCTCTGATGAGGCTATCGGGGAAGATGGATATATTTCTTCAGTTCCTCCAGATGCCTCTTCAGTTGCCCATCTAGAAAAAGATTGAAATTGACAACAATAATGAACTTCCCAAAATCTAGAGGATAATTTGGTTAATTTTAGTTGCATATACTAAAAATAGCTATACCTTTGAAGCTTTTCTGTTTCAGAAGCTAATGAGGTGGTTGAGGAGGAAGAATAATTTATTTCTTTCTCACTTTGTTCTTTAAACAAAACTCTGTAAAAAAACAATTAATATTATGAAATCGTCGTGACTAATTCAACTATTTCAAAAAGGTGAATCTTTTAATTTTCCCTTGATATTCATCTCCCAAACTATACCAAAATTTTCATGCAAAAATATGGTCATAAAATTGTCCGGATTGTTTTTTATCAATTATAACCTAACTTACTCAAAAACGAAGGATGTGGATTTTTAACAACTATTATTGGGAATATTATATGTATAAATATATAGATGAAATTGTACTCTACCATTTCTTTTTTAAATGGTACTTACTTAAAATAAGTTAGAGGAATTTGCTATTAAATTATGATTTTTTCAATAACTAGTGATTATTTAATATCGTAATTAAACTCACCCTGATGTTCTTGGGGATGAACAAAGAGATGGGGTTGAGACACTAGCAGTAGAGCCAGAGCTAAAAAAATAATTAAAACTAGTTATTATAATGTGTCGTATGTTAATAGCAAATCTAAATTACCTAGAACGTGAAGGTTGAGGAAAAATTGGGGATTCAGATCCGGAACCGAATCTGCTTTTAAATACCTATTTCCGTAAGGTGTAGTAATAATATCTCTTGGATTGGAATGATCTGAACAGATTTCTGCATATTTTGGAAATTTTTCAAGATCCTCGATCCCAAGAATTGAAAACCAAACTTTCCTTCTTTCAGCGTTTTTTGGAAATCTGAAATAAGAAATCATGTTCGAAGTTATCTTTGTTTGAAATGTAGGTATGTACATAATTAAGCGTATTAAATGGAAAAAGAATTTTCTTTCAATCTAGTATTTATCGTAAAACAATAATGACAACGTTTTTATGTACGCCGCTGATTAAACACAACAACAAGACATTGAACATAACCTTACATTTACTTACCTATGAAACGATAAATACGGATTCAAAAGAGCTGATTTCTTGCAAAACTTGCACTGGCGACCCATATTTGAAAGTTTAATTAACACTGCTTGAGTCTTTATTCAAAAAAATCACATTCTTCAGAATCAAAACTCAAGCAAGCAAACGAACTCACATCAAACTAGACAACACTGCACTAAAGACAAATCACAAATTATGAATGACATCGATAAACTATCCTAGTACGCAGGACTCGAAAATTTACAGCGGTGTCATAGTTATTTCTTTTTCGTAATTAGCAATGATTTTTATTCAAAAGGTTCTATGAAAATCCGGCGGCGTACTCAATGTGTGTGCAGCATACCCGCTCAATTTGGCAACCACCCGCTTCTATGATTTTAATGTTTGATCGCTTTAAATATGAAATGTACTGTCTCTGTGAATAAATAGTCTAAGATTATACCCCTCCATGGGGCTGTGTTGAACGCGTTTACGACGTCAATTGTCACTAGTATCGCATATTTTGGTCCAGTGGAGGTTTTAGTTTTTTGGACTAGTTCTTCAACCTTCTTTAGCGCATCTACTGATGATCTCCCTTTTCTTAATCCGAATTGCAGGTCAGATAGTCCGCCGTGCTCCTCTATTTCTTTCTGTAATCTTCTGTTTATAACTTGCTCCAAGAGTTTCCCGATTGAGTTGAGTATGCACAGTGGTCTGTAACTTGGTTGAGTATCTTCCGTTTTCTTCTTCTCTATTAGAGTTAGCTTTCCGGTTTTCCACTCTGTTGGGAAGGTGCCCGATTTGATGAGGTCGTTGAAGACTTCGACGAAGAGCTCTGGGCAGTACTGTGCTGCTATTTTGATTACGTCTGAGATCACTCCATCTAGACCTGCGGCTTTCTTCGGTTTCATTTTTTTCCCGGCTGCTTTTATTTTCTCGGTTGTGCTTGGAGGTGTCGTATCATCGTTGACGTTTGCCTTCAGCCATTTTCGATTATGTTCTCTGGGAACAGTTTGTTTGCTATTCTCAGTTGTTCCGTGTCGGTCATGGTCAGTGTGGGGACAGCCCGAGTTTGCTAGATAAAATTTTGTAACCTAGTCCCCAGGGATCTTCGTCGATATCCTCGCAGAGCTTGAGCCACTGCTTTTTTTTGCGCTATTTATTGCCTTTTTCAGCAGCGTTTTACAGTTCTTATACTGGTCCAGCGCATCTAGTTTCTATATCTCAGTTTTGTTGGGCTTGTTTCGCATCCTCGTTTATACTCTTTTCGCTGTGAGGCATTCTGTGCGTAGGTTGACGATCTGGTCATTCCATCAATATGGCGCTTTCCGTTTAGGATTTGAGCTTTTTTTACGTAGGGTGTCGTCGCAGGCCATCGCTATGAGCCTGGTGAGTTCCTGTGGGGTTGTGTTCTTCGTAATTTTTTTAGCTCCTCGTTCCAATTTTGTTATCAGGGGCTCCACCTGTATCTTGTTGAAGATCCATCCCTTGGCGACATGGTGTTTATGAGGGTGTACCGTGGCTGGGTCGGAGATTTCTATGTGAATGTTCTTGTGGTCACTCAGGTTCTCTTCAGATCCCACTTCCCATTTCCTGATATTTGCCACCAAGCATGTTGAGCATAGGATCACGCCAATATGCGCGAGGCTTCCATTTCTTTCGAACGTAGGCATGCCGTTGTTCAGGATGCTCAGTTCGTGTTCGTCGGCCCATTCAGCTAGCAGGTGGCCCTTCGAGTTCTCGATTGGTGAGCCCATGCGTTTGCTTTCGCATTGAAGTTTCCTCCGATGACGTATTTCTTGTACTTCCGTTTTCTGATGCTTTGACCGAGTTCTGCTAGATTTATTTCAAAGCGTGCGTCGTCGATGTTTGGGAATATATAGCAAGAATAGTATACAGTTTCTTTGGTTGTGATCCATACGAAACCGTCTTCGTGTCCACTTTGGGGGAACCCGGTTGCCGCACTTGTTAGGTAGATTGCGGCGTCGAGGTTTTTGTCTGTGATCCATCTTGTACTGTTTTGGGTCATGTATCTGTTGGGTTCAGAGACAAGGCCAACGTCTATTACTTCCGTGTTGCACTTGTGTTTAAACAGGTCTAGTGCGTTTTTTCCCATCTTAAGGAGGATACTTGGAGGATTCTCATGATCTGCTTTCGTGGGCAGTGTCCGTCTCCCTCATTCTCAAGACCATATTCTTGTATATTGGACATATTGTGGATTCTGCTTTGTGGCCTTTCTCCACGCTCAGATAGCAGGTTCTCTCGTTAGTGCACCCTCTTATTTTATGCCCTGTTTCACCGCAGTTGTGACAGATTCTGCCGCCCTTTTCTTTACAGTCTTTCGCTGCGTGGCCCACCCTTCTGCATCTGAGGCATCTCCATGCTCAGATGATCTCTTTCACTCTCCATATGTGCCATCCTTTCCCAATCTTGCCTTTTGCAACAAGCTGGTAGGCGTCTTTTGTACGAATAGTAGCGAAGGCTTGACTTCATTTTTGTTCACTTCATCAGGCAGCCTGTCGCTGATGTCTGCCTGGGATAACTTTGGGTCGTTTATTTCCTCATATATGGCGTTGGTTATATCCGCCTTCGTGATTGTTTCATCAATATCGAGTATTAGTACCGTTTTAGCGCTGCGCCTTGCTTGTACTTCAGCCTTGTGGTTGCGATTAGTTGTTCTTGGAAGGCTCTTTTGGACTCCTCGCTCGCACTTCTATATCTCAGTTGTATGTTCCATTCTGGCGTTTTCGTCATTCTGTCGATGGTGATCTTTTCTGCGCTCACCTCGGTCTTCATCTGTTTAATGATGTCGGCATAGGAGCTACCTTGGGCTGGTTTTATAGTAATGTTTCCCGCGTTCTTGTTTCTACGCCTAGAGGTGGCCTTCCATTCTGTTTTGTTTTTTACTGTATCAGCCTGGTCTGCGTGGTGTTTTTTTCTGCGGTTGTTTTTCATGACATGTATGGTGGTTTGGATATCAGAGCTCTTCGTCACGTACTCGATTATTTACTGAGGGACTTCGTGTCTATTTCGTCGGTGGACATGGGGTTCATTCTCTTCTTTCCCTCGTGCTCGGCTATTTTCCTTAGTTCACCGAAGGCGGCTCGTATCTTTTCCTTCCTGGCAGATAGATCATTTCCGACTCCAATGCCCACCAGGAACGTGTGGTGTTTTGACCCCGTGATCTCCTCATCACATAAGCGACTTTCCCTGAGTGCGGTTTCTCCTTGGCAAGAATATCCTTCGCGTGTGTCATTTTATCCCACTGGTAATCGTTGTCTGTGCCATCCTTGGGTTCTCGTTCGAGGTTGATAATGTAGACTAGGCCGTTTCTTGAGGAGGTAGTCTGCTCATTTCCCTTGGTTATCAATGTGTTTAGGAAGGTCTCTTCTGGCTAGTTCAACATGAGGATTTCTTCGATGTTTCTTGGTTCGAGTGCTTCATTCATTTTTTTCCTGATTGCTGTTGCCCTTTCGTGATTTCCTGTGGTCTGTGTTGCTCTCTCCTGGGTTATCGGGGGTTCCTACCCTGGTGCTGAGAGGCGCTCGAGCCATTCGGGCTCCGTTTGGCAATATGCTTCCTTCGTGGTTTGGCCCACATAGGCCGTAGGATTCCGCCTTGGAGTGTGGTGCTTCTCCTAATCGTTTGGCGAAGCTGATTCTGGCCACCCTTATCTCTTTCGTTGCGAGTACTGTCGATATGCGGGCGAGCTTTCTGGATATTTCCTTTATTTCAACTTTCGTATTGTTATTGACCTTCACTATTGAGTTTAGTTGTCGAGCCTCGCGTTGGACTTTGTTAGTTCCTTGGCCACTGTGTCTCTCCTCCACCTCCAGCTGTACTCCCTGTTCTCTTTTCCCTCCTGTCTTCACCTGGGCTGACTGTCTCCCTAGTTCTCTTCTTGGTCAGTTTCGTGCCATCGTCCTCTGTTGAGCTATTAGACCATCTTCTAGGCTCGGAGGTTTGGCTAGTCTCTTGAAGAGGGGATAAGACCCTCGTGTCCATTTGTGCTATTGTTTGTAGGATTTGGTCCTTGGAGGTGTCGACAGTTTTTGATTGAGTGACTGCTATATTTGTAGGTTTCATTTGCGAAGGAAGGGAGCCGGATCTCTCCCTGTATGGGCGTGTTGTGGGTGGGATGCGAGGTTCCCCGGTGTGGTCCTTCATTCTATTGGGGTTCTCCGCATCCTTCCCCGTCTTCGTTTGCTCGTTGTGCGTTTCCGTTTCCCTTTTGGTTTCCTTGACGGGTTTGTTCCTAGAAGGTGTTCTACTTAGCGAGGACCTCCTAATAGACGGGTCATGTATATCTTCCCAGTTGTATTTGTCATTGTGTTTGGATTCCATGTTATTCCCACGATCTGGGAAGAAAAAAGGGGGTCACCCCTGGCAGTGCGCCCGTACCAGCTGAAGACTATATACTGCGGAGGTCGCCCAGGTTCCACAGGTTCTTTCGACTTCGCTGTCGGTTATTTTATAGAGGTGAAAAACTTCTCGCGGGCCGGCCGGTCAAGGCAGGCTTTCAGATCTCACAGCACTCTCCCTTCTGACTCGCCTCTCAGTGGTGCGAACTGTGTTCCAGATTTACCGTGTTAGCGAACGGTTGGCGAGCGACCGTCCTTGGCTGAGGCCCTTGGGATGCCAACCTCAGAGTGCTTTGCAACACTTTGCCCTAGGTTGAGTCATTCCTTAGTTTTTTACTGCTCGCCCTCGACCTGTCCGACTTAGGAAGCCCTACCAGGAGTCACTCGCGAGACTCCAGCCGGCATAGCTCTCGGGTTCATTGCAGTTACTAAAGCCCCTCCACCAGCGACAAGGTGACACGACTCACAGGAGGGGAACCCAACCTAACCTAACCTAACCAACCGAATCTTTCTTTTTATTATTTATTTTCCAGTCTCAGTGATTTATCTCTCTGTGGTTAACTCCCTATGTTGTTTCGTTTTCTACCGATGTTACGGTTTCTGGGTTTTCAGTACTTAATCTCGCTATGGATGTTTCCTGTGGTGTTTCTGTTTTGTGCCAAAATATTGTTTGTTCCCAATATTAAAATACCTGTGTCTTCAGTACTTAATCGATTTTTGAATTTTTCCTATGTGTTTCGTTTTTACAGGTGTTACGGTTTCCGTGTTTCCAGTACTTCATCTCTCTATGGATTTTTCCTGTGGTGTTTCTATTTTGTACCAAAATATTGTTTGTTCCCAATATTAAGGTACCTGTGTCCTTAGTACTTAATGGCTTCTTGGATGTTTCCTATGTGTTTCGTTTTCATCGGTGTTACGGTTTCTGTGTTTCCAGTACTTCATCTCGCTATGGATGTTTCCTGTGGTGTTACTGTTTTGTACCAAAATATTGTTTGTTTCCAATATTGAGGTACCTGTGTCTCTAGTACTTCATCGCGTCCTGAATATTCCCTATACGTTGTCTATAATGAGATAACTTACTCTTTTGGAACATATGGCTCCTTCATATCAGCCACAATCTATTCACATCACCTTCTTCTCAGGAACATGTGACTGGGACTCCCATAATCTATCCAGGGTCTGTGTGCCTGTTGGTCTGCGGGAGCATGTCTGCTCCTACCCTTGACGCTGTAGGCAACAGGGCCTTGAGTATTCCCCTATCCGCCACCTCGGGACGAGCCTGGTTGCGGTTTTCAGGCTCCGCACAAGAGAAGAGGCTCCCGCTTCCCAGGAACCTAGACTAACCAACCCAACCGAACCATCCTAACCCAACCAACCTAACCTAACCTAACCAACCTAAGCAACTTAACCTGAACAACCTAAACTAATCAACCTAACCTCATGAACTTATCCTAATCAACCTAATCTAACTAAAAAAAACTTTTTTTTGATAGGGGGAACATCTGCATTCAGATACCTCGGTCCCGAACCGGTGAGGGTATGTCGGGTTGGCTAGATGGTCAGCCTACCAACTAAAAACCCCAAGGGATCATTTGGCTATTAACTGTAATGAAATATAAAGTACTCACCCTCTGAGCTCTCTGTCCTCTCTTCCCTTTTTCTCCATAACTCCGTGTATGTATTCGTATACATTAACTTCCCAGTTTTCTTGGTTTTCAACCATGGTGGGTATTATCTCTTCGATTAATGGTATCTGTCTCAATTGATTTCTGAGATTCTTCCTCTCTTCTCTCCATCTCTTGCATTCCGAGAAGACGGGCTCTGGGCTGTCTTGTACTCCACATTCGGTGCATTTGTCATCCTCCGTTTTTCCAATTCTGTGAGTGTATGTGCCGAAAGAACCGTGTCCAGTCAGGAATTGGGTCACAAAGTAATCAGTTCTCCAGTGCTTACAGTTTATCCAGGCTATGATGTCTGCTATCAGTCTCCTGGGCCATTCAGCTTTTCCCTCTTCCTTCTCCCATCTTTCCTGCCATTTCTTCCATGTGCGTTTCCTTGCCTGGCGTCTATTCTCCGGTAGTCCCCCTCCGACTGTGAATAGGTAGCATACTTCTGCTATCATAATGTCTATGGAAGGATACCCCGCTATGACTTGAGCCGCTTCAGCTGAAACCGTTCTGTAGGCATGTGCTTCCCTTAGCAGACTCTTCCTTTGGATACTCAGTAGTTGTTTTGTCTGTATCTTCCTCTTCAGCACTTTTCTCCATACTGGGGCCGCGTAGCAGAGAACACTGTGTGTTACCCCTGCCAGAATTCTCCGCTTCCAGTAAGTAGCTCGGCCCACCTATATTTGGTAGTATGCGTTGTAAGACTGCCACTTTTTCCCTTGCATTTTCTGCTGTTTTTGTGACATTCCTTTTTGAAGCCATACTCCCAGGTATTTTGAACTTTTTACTTGTGAAATCGTGGTGTTCATTGTTCTTATTTCCAGGTCCCTGTGTGTCTTTGGTTCTTTGGCCACCACCATTTCTGATTTCTCAAGTGCCACCTCGATTGCCTTTCTGCCATCCATGCTATAATTCTCTCTGTGATGATTTCCGCCTTCCTTCTGAGGTCCTTTTCATCATCCGCCTCTATTATTACAGCCAGAATGTCCGCGTACGCCATGAAGTGGACGCCAACTTCTCTCGGTATTTTCAACGTATCGTCATACATGACGTTCCACAGGGTGGGTCCGAGAACTGATCCCTGTGGAACTCTCATCGTACATTTCTGCTTCGCTCTTCTCGATTCCACCGTCCTGATTTCGCCTTGGATTCGTTCTATTCATGGTCCTCCGAGCTTTAATACTGTCCCTTCGGTGCTCTTCGATCTGTTGGGTCCACCAGTATGGGCTTCTACGTGCCTTCGCCCCCTGTTCAGGTTTTGTGCTGACTTGGTGAGCATCTCGTATGGTTTCTTAGAATTTTTTCCTTTGGTCCCCTTTGTTGTTTTCTATGTGTTCTATGAAGGCTTTTTCGTCCATGTACTTATGCACTGGTTCCTTGCCCCTCGTATGTTTGCCATGGTCCACTTCGAAGTATATATGACCATGGTGGGTTGAAGGATTTTCGTGTATGACCTCCCAGTTCCTTATTATGTCTCCCATTGAGTTTGACGCTATATTCACGTCTATGTTGGACCTGGAATCCCCTCTTACGAATGTTGGCTCTTGTGTATTTCCTGCCGTACATCCTGGTTGCTCCTATCCTGGACTGCTGAGCCCCATGGATGAGATTTGGAATTTATATCCCCTGCAATTACAAACTTGTTTGTTGCCTCGTTTGATAATTTGTCGAATATTTCGTCCACCTTATCACAGAAGCTCTGGAAATCGATGTTTGGGGAGATATATGTCCCTATGATGTGGAGTTCCCCGCTAGTTAGGTGCACATATCCGCTCCCTCTTTTGACGCTGTCTATCTCTATATTCTTATTCCTCATCTTTATTGCCACGCATTGATCTCGGTCAATGATCCAGTCGTCCGTGCTGCACATTTTTTTATTTGATGCTGATACTATCATGATGTCAGTCTCCGCCTTCAGAGCTGCAGCTCAAGCCAACTTTTGCGCTGCTCTTGCCCTTCCGGTGTTCACTCGCAGCACTTTAATTTTCACCATAGGTAACGCATTTCTCCAGGGTATCTTCTTCTTTCGTAGTTTGTGGCCATACTTGACTTGTTCTGCCCTTGCACAGTTGTTACACAATGAACATACATATATCGTACACCAGACACTACACTTACATAATTTATATATTACGGACGAGGAACTACACTTACTTAACTTAGGACACACGTTTTTGCAAATATCACAGTCGTTTCTATCACAGTCGTTTCTGTCACAGTCGTTTCTATCACAGTCTTTGATATCACTCTTGGTTTTCCAGGCATTGTTTTGCCCAGTCTTAGCTCTGTGAGATGGTATTGCCGTGGGGGTTTCGATCATGCTTCATGAGCCCTCTGCAGTCTGTCGCGTTGGTCCTGTTTCCTTAACATTACAGTTGAGACATCTTGGTTCTTCGCTACAGTCTTTTGTTTTGTGGCCGTCATTCCCGCAGTTACGACATTTCTCTGTCCGGTCTGGCCCCTTACATCCTGCTATTTCGTGTTCGGCTTCCCAGCATTTGAGACATCTGACCTCGTCCGTTCTTTCTTTTATAAGAGCCAGGGAATAACCAATCTTGATTCTGCCCATTTTAACCAATAATTGCTTTATCGATTCCGTGTTACTGATAATTGTGGCAGCTTTCCTTCCATCCGCCATGGGTCACATCTCTTTTAGTTCAATTAAAGCCTTATTCCCAAGGGAACTTAGTGTAGTCCTCAATATTTCTTCCGTCTGGTTTTCGTTGATGTCTATGTCTATCCCGTACATATTGGCCACGATTTTCTTCTCTCCTTCACTGAGCTGCTTGACGTTCAGGGATTGAGGCCCTCCTTTCAGGCGTGCGTATATCTCTGGGGTGGCTCTGCTACTTTTCTTCACCTCTACTAGTAGGTGACCTTCTCTTGTTCATCTTAATCCTTGGATTTCGCACTTAATCTCTTTCTCATTGTCCAGCACTTTTTTGATGTTACTCACCATTGCTGCGTATGATATGTTTGCCATCGTCTCCACCAGGACAGCTTCCGTATTGAATATTGTAATGTTCTGAGTGGTTTTTGGGAGCAATTTATTAAACTTATTCATGATGTTCTTTTGCACAAGCCAGGCAATACAAATCCTTCTCAGGGTATTACTAGGTTATGTTTGTTTACTGTTCCCTCAGGTCAAAGCCTTATGGGATTATATGTTGCTACGGAGAGTGGAAACCTTATTGTAACTATGCTAGGATAGCTACCCTTTTATGCAACTCGAGATGTGCGGAAAGTGTAAAGTACAGGGTTACACTACGAAGAGTGCCCTGCCGTTGGTAGAATGGATTAAATTTAGCTGCCACTAGTTCCATTTTGAGATGTCTTAGGGAATAGTCCAAGAAACGAAACTAATCTCGAAGGAGTTCTCCTTCAGAAGCACTTGGTATGGAATTGTTTAGTAGCGGGCCTTTCCTGGTCGAGGTATAACTATGCTAGTATGACAGCTTCACGTTGCTAAAGAAGCTCGGAATGACAATCACGTCAGGATTATACTATTCCACTATAACGTTATTTAAGGGATGGTTTATCAATGAAGAAGAAGGCCAACAGTAAGTTGTATATTGGGGTAATATTAATCCTATATAAAAAGTAATAATCAAACAGATATAGACACTAAGTCTCATACATATGAACACAGTGGAAATATGACAAGTGGTTAACAAAAAGTAAAAATAAACGAAATTAATTCGGTGCAAGTTTCCTGAATGGTTTGCAAAAGTTATAAAAGAAATTGATAAAACTTAATCAGGAACGATCAATGGGTGAATTATTGATTCGCCTGATGTAACGTAGTTAGAGAGTTGTTTCTTTGGGGGCTAACCTTTTTTTTATAATGTACCAATCTGATGGATAGGTAACTAAAGGCTTTGAAGTGAACCAGAGGGGCCACTGGTAGTAAGGTTGAGATTCCGGAAGGGTGATTCTCTAAATATATAGCCCTGAATTGATACAACAAATTAAACAGTGTAATGAAACACTAGTTTCCAAGATAAACTCAAACAATTACACTCAAATTCGCCGCTTATGGCTAGCTCTCCCTGTCCTTGAGGAACAGGGTCTCAAGAGGGGTTTTAAGAACCCTTCAATTTCTAAATAAAATACCCTTATTGCAACATTTAATGAATGATCTTTCCTAAAAGACCCCCAAATAATTATGAATCTAATCTACACCCACAATAACCCTAATTTCAGCCCAATGATGATCCTCGTTGAAGGATCCTCAATTGTACCTATCTTATGTAGGACACCTATATTCCCTACAAATTGTGAGACGTTCGGCAGATGGATCAATACACTTCTAATGAATCAAACTACTCTATTTATGGTTACAATCTTCTATAAACCAACACAAAAACGAGGAAGGGGCGTGCTAACCTCAGAATTTAACTTGAACACTTTGAGACTTATAGCTTTTCTTAGACACTTACTCTGACTCAGTAATAATCCTTATTCCACAGAGTAAACTATTAAAACTTGAGCTTACACCTCACTGGCCTTCACAACATGTATTACGCGACGTCTTTTTGTTAAGTTAAAAATGCACTCCGAAGGTAGTTCTCTCTCACAACCAGATCAAATTGTCTAAAGTTAGGGGAAATTTTCCAAAATATCAAATTACTTTAGATTTCTATCAACAAGTTACCAATGATTTCCTCTATAATTCTTTTACACGTTATATTTGTTTAGATTCTAGTTACCAAACAATATTCACTAAATAAAAGGCTTGAAGCAATAAAATTGAATTAAAATGTGAGTTCTCGAAATTGATGTTTTAGAATGATTTCAAGTAAATGAAAGTAACTATAAGAAAGATGAAAATTGAATTGAATGAATTAATTTACTTTGAGTAAAAAATATAGTTGTATAATAGACAACGTAACTTGTAATACAAAAATAATCAAATGACTAAGTTGAAAATATCAATTAAAAAAATTAATGAATCTGGCTTTGAGAGAGACGGAGCTATATGTACAAGGAAGTATGCTTACCCAGCAAGACACGACAAAGGAACTGCCCTTTTTTCTAAGAGTGTTAATTTTTATATTTCGAATCCCCAACGAGGTTTAACTTTCCCACCCGCTAGAAAAATTCAAATATCGAGGGGCAGCGAGAAAAAAAAAAAAAAACTCTACCGACACTGCTGACTCAGTGTTTAACGCTGTCGTTTATGGGTAAATGATAGTTCTGAAGGAATTGCACTTCGAAGGTTCTAATTCTTACAAATCACGTGTACAACTTGTAAAAGGTATCGGATGGCGACTTACCGTCGCCAGACAGGAATTTCATCAATTAAATCTGTATAAAACTCTAAATGTTGAATCCAGAATGTCTATGTATAGTCTGTTCCTGTCCGGAATTTAGAATTTTAGGATTTGAAATGCCCGTAAGGGCAGAACTTTACGCCACGGAATAATTTGAGTTGTACTCTCATGTGCCAAGTATACCTGGTTTACTTAGAGCCACTTGATTTTCGGGAGTTTCCCCTGCTTCCTGTCACTTTGATTCAATCGTAAGAATAATAATCCCCAGAATTATTACAATATTCTTCTTTCAGTGTATTCACATTTCTTATCTTTGTCCTGACAGTGGAACGTTAACGACCCCTTAAACGTATGAATCGCTTATTCCATCACTCTCCTTTGAATATCCGGGCTCATGGGGCCCAGGATTGCCAAATGGATGCTACCTTCGTTTGGGTCAGT
This sequence comes from Endomychus coccineus, assembly GCA_958510875.1. Classification (NCBI taxonomy): domain Eukaryota; kingdom Metazoa; phylum Arthropoda; class Insecta; order Coleoptera; family Endomychidae; genus Endomychus; species Endomychus coccineus. Next base: position 46,495,618 of record OY294070.1, read on the forward strand.
AAGTCTTGCTCTTATTTGCCTGCAGATGTCGTATGACGTTTCTTCCTGTTCCTCTGCGTTGTTAGTGATTCCTCCAAAGTACACGTACTTGGTTTCGCTAATCCGCTCTTGTCCAATGGTGGAGACTGTTTTCGCCCTGTGGGTAATAACCTCTCCTTTGGTCACTTTGCGCCCCCCTTTAGGTTGTCGAGAACCGCCCTAGATGTACTCGTGAGCTACTTAATATCTTTGATTTCGTCGTGTGGTGCTAATACCGCGATATCTTCTTCTATGCTCGGTCTTGTTATATTTGATACTGAAATCTCAGTCTTGTATATGCTTTCCGGCCATTCCATCTTCAGTACATCTTTTAGCACTTCTTTTCTCACATCTTCAGAGAGGAGCGCTTTTATTTTCTTCGCACGTATTTCTTCTTGTATTTCCCCCCCGCTCTTCCGTTTGCGTTTCGATATTCATCGTATCGAAGGTAGCGTTTCTCCCATCTCTCAGGGTAGGTCTTAATGAGGCTCGCATAGCTGTCATTTTCTCCGTGCCTATGGTCAAAAGCGACAATTTCAAGGTCATGAATTTGCTCATTAGGTCTTCGTTCGCTCCTGATTTGATTATTTCTGTCATGACTTCTTCAACTTGTCTCTGCAGTCCGTCTATGGCAGAGTTAAAAGTTCTTAGTAGTCCTTTCAGTTCGCATCTGTCTTCCCGCGCCCTCTCATCCACTCCTTCATTTCCCTTCTTTTTCTTCGTAGACAGCCTGTCCGATTCATCCCAGGTAAGATTGATTTTTTTCTCGCTAAATAGGATCTTTATGTGACTGATCTCGTCGTCCAGCAGAAGATCCAGAACATCCGGTGATTTTTCCTGTTTCTTCTTTTGGCCTTTCCTCTTCACTGTATCCATCGGGTGTCTTAGGGTGAAGTACCCTACCATTCCGTCTTCCATCATTCCTTCTCCTCCTCCTTGTAATCCTGAATCTATTTCATCGTCCGAGATCATACGGAGTTTTCCATTCTTTCCGCGGATCGTTTTTTCCCTACCTGCTTTGTCAGGATCGGATCGCTTCCCTTCTTCTGTTTAAACTCGGGTAGGAGGTCTTCGAATCTATCTCCTTCTTCCTCCTGGTCATGTTCCGTGTCCTCTGCTTGGTCATCTTCGGGTTTCCTCTGCTTAGTCCTCTTTCTTGACTTCTGCATTGGTTTCGAGTAGTTGCTAGATGACGATGGGGGGAGCCTACTCTGGCACTACCCACAACGACCGGTACTGAGGGATCCGAAGCCCACTACACCGTAAACTTCTCCTTCTTCGTGATGTGTTCCATGTTTGTTGTTTAATCTGTCAGGGTCCGTTTGCCGAGTCGTCTGATGACCGCAGGTTTTTTTGCGACTTCACTATCGGTTGTTTTATAGAGGTTTTCTTCTCACGAGCCGGTCGATTAAGACAAGCCCCTCGTTTCCAGATCCCACAGAACACTCCTCTCAGACTCGCCTCTCTGCGGTTCGCGCTGTGGTTCAGATTTACGGTGTTAGTGGGCGGTAGGCGAGCGACCGCCCTCGGCTAAGACCTTGGGATGCCAACCCCAAAATGCTTTGCAGCACTTTGCCCTAGGTTGAGTCGTTTCTTAGATTTTCACTGCTCCACTTCGACCTTTCCGGCTTGAGAGGCCCTACCAGGAGTCACTTGCCGGTATAACTCTCAGGTTCATGGCAGTTACTTAAGCCCCTCCACCAACGACAAGGTGTTACGACTCCTAGGAGGGGAACCAACCGAACCTAACCAACCTAACATAACCAGCCATACCAAACCAACCTGAACAACTTAACCTAACCAACCTAACGTAACCAAACTAACCTAACCAACGTAACCTAACTAACCTAACCAAACCAACCTAACCTAACCAACCTCACCTAACCTTACCAACCTAACCTAACCAATCTAACCTAACCAATCTAACCTAACAAAACTAACCTAACCAACATAACCTAACCAACCTATCCTAACCAACCAAAGCAACCCAAACTAACCTGACCTAATCCAACCAACCCAACTTTTTTTTAATTCTTGTTCTCAGACGGAGGGCAAATGCTATTACGAACACCTTGGTTTTCTATTGCCGAGGTAGTGTGAGACTGCTCTTAGTGGTATACTCACTAAAACCCCTCCGTTTGGGCTTCCTTATTGTTCTAGGAGCCTACAGCAGTCATATAGGGGCAAAGTAGAGAACCCATATCTTCGCTCCTATGCTACTTATCAATTCAAGTGTTACGTGTTCCGGACTGTGTGTTTCTCCACATGTGCCACATTGGTCTGTCGTCGATTTTCTGATTCGTTTGGTGAATGTACCGAGGCCAGACAGGAATTGCGGGAAGAAGTGTCCCGTCCTCTTGTGCTCGCACGTGATGAGGCGGCGTGTTCCATCACGTCCCATCTCTTTTGCCAGGCCACGATGGTACATCTTCTAGCCATGCGTTTTATGCTGGGCAGTCTCCCGTTTCCTACTGCAGGAATCATCTCTGTCACCTATAGATTAATTGGTGGTGATGCCGCTATGACCTGTACGTCCACCGTAGACACCGTGCGCTAGGCAGACGCGATTCTCAGCAGCACTGGTCTTTGCATTTTCTCCAGTTCATTCTTGTATTTGTTAGGTATCAGGATCTTTTACAATCATGACTTCCGTTTTATGAGCTGCAATCTTCAGACCAATATTTCTCATCCTCCTCTCTACTCGATTATATGCCATCGTCATCCGTTGTACCGCTTCCTCAACATTTGTAGTTTTGATAATCAAACATAAGTCATCTGCGTATGCGATTAGTGTCACACCCGCCGGATATTTTAATCTAAGTACCTTGTCATACAAGATGTTCCATAGTGTCTGGTCTAGCACTGAGCCTTGCGGAACTCCCATATGACACTTATGTTTTATGTCAGCGCCAATTTCGATGAATCTATCAGACAAGTATGACTTCACTAAGCAGAACAGGTATGTACTCAGGTTTGCAGTTTTCATGGCATCAATGACGCAGCACCAGTTAGCAGTATTGAATGCATTCTGTACGTCTGTTGTGGTTATCAGACTCCTGCTGTGGAGTTATCCACCCTATCCTTGAGTTCTGCGATGGCGCTGATCGTAGAACGTCTAGTCCTGAACCCATGTTGTCTTGGTGACAGTACCTCCTTCTCTTCCATCTCCTCTAGTAGCCGATTCAAAATGAGTATCTCGTATACTTTGTCCACGACGCTGATTAGACAGATAGGCTGAAAGGAGAAGGTGAGGTCTGGGTCCTTCCTTGGTTTTGGTGACAATATCAATCTAGCGATTTTTCATTCATTGGGGAAGTGTTGACTTTTGAGAAGTTCATTGCACATTTCTGAAATTAGTTCTGGCTCCGGAGTCTAACGGACTCCGGGGTGACGTTATCCAGTCCTGGGACTTTTCGGGCTTTATGTGCGCCAGACATTCCTTCACCTCCTGAGTGGTAAAAAGGGGTGGATCACTGATCGGTTCAGTTTTCAAGACCGTATGTCTTGTGGAATAGAACAGACAGGTAGCTATCTCTTTTTTCTTCCTGACTGAGAGTTTGTAAGGAAGCGTTTTGCTCCTCAGATGGCGTGTTGCGATCTGGCATCCCTTCCCCCATATATCATCATCCAGGTCAGATAGGAGAATGTTCCACTGCTTACGTTTCTCTCTGTTAATAATTCGTTTCAGTTTTTCCCTTTTCTCTATCACTATTTCCTTGTACATTTCTATTGCCGAGGTATCGTGAGTCGTCATTCTGTTCAGTCTTACTAGTGTACGGTGGCAGCTTAACAGTAATTCATGAGCTGCTCAACTTCCTCTGTCCACCAGTACGGAATACTTTTCTCTCTATTGCTGTCAACGCGTGTAGTGCCGATACGCATTCAAAATACCACTATATATTGTTTTAGGTTCTCAACGTATATATCCTGATTTATGGAGTGATTTCGTTTCTCAGTAGGCACTTCGATATTGAAGGTTATCTAGGAATGATGCTTGAACGGGTTACTTTGTTCTGCTTTCCATCCTTGGATTTTTCTCATCATTACACGGAACCTAATCGATGTGTTTCCGACTTTCCTCTTATGAAAGTTGGCTCCCCACAGTTTGCAGCTTGCCATGGGTGAGCTATTCTTCAACCATCCTCCCTCTGTCATTTACTCTTGGTGAGCCCCACAAGGGGGATTTGGCATTTATGTCGCCCAGGACTATGGCTTCGTGCTTGTATATAGTTACCTCCGTGAATAACTCTTCCACCTACTCTTTGTAACGATCTATCTTCAGCGAAACATAGCGAAAATGTGCAACCTTTCCACGTGAATATGTATGAAACCATTCCCTTTCCTCACCTTAATCACTTGGGAGTTCTTGTTACGGAACCAAACTGCAACGTCTTCCCTTATATCCGTAATTCAGCCGTCTTTTATGCATTTTTTTTGTAGCTCCGGTTACTTCTAATATATCCACATTTTTCCATTGAGGATTCTTCTGCAAGATCGTGTGCATTTTTTGATCTTCCTAGACTACTTTGCATAATACTAATCATTTTGATTCACTACACAAGCAAACAACAAGTATATAACATACAAGAGTAACTAGGACGACACACAATATGAATATCGCAGTCAGTTATCACAGTTAGCTTATTCCATCCACTTGATCACAATCGGTTGATCTCTCGGTGAAAGACCGGCTAGTCGTCTCTCTAAGTTCATTATCGTTTTACCTGCTGGCTGACTTCACAAGTCGCCTTAATATAGGACACTCTGTTGATCTGTTATTGTGCTCCTGGCCGCAGGACCAGCAGTAATGAGCGTGCATGTATGCTTTTGCGCTATGCCTTTCTTTGCCGCATCAGAGGCATGCTTTTGACCTGTCTGTTCTCATACAGTTGGCTACAATATGTCCTATTTCTAAACATCTGAAGCACCGGGGCATGACCACTTTCTCCAAAATTTGACACACTCCAATACTGACCCCCATTTTCCCAATACTAAGGAGCTTCCCCCTTCCAAGATTAGTTGTTTTCATTACCGCCAACTGTTCTTCAGACTTGGTGTGACATTTTGATTCCACTATCATTGGTATGTCATTACTAAATGTCTCCCGCGCTGCTCTCTCCATCTCATCATTTGAGACTAGCGAATCCACGTTCATGATATATAGGGTCTTATTCACCTGGGAGTTTCTCGTCGTAATATTCATTCCTCCGCTTACTTCTCCAATTTAGACCAAGGTCGATAATCTTTGAGACCAAAAAAAATAATAGTAGGATGAAACTCATTGAAAACAGAAGAGAAAATAACAAAAATGAAAGGAAAAATAATTTACGGGCGATCTGAGGTCGGGAAGTGGAAGGAGGTGAGTTTTAAAAAACGGTTTATCTTCATTTCCGGCAATACTACAAGTCCTATGGAAAAAAATTAGAGGGCAAAGTGGTAGGTAATGAAAAGATCTGCAACTTTTGTATCCACACTTTTTTCACATAACCTCAAAATTTATGTGAAAAATTTAAATAACCAAGTGTTTGGTTTCTTATTTTTATCTTTCACAAAAAATATTTTTTATGACGAAATTTGGTGAAAGCCTACCTTTTTATGTCCTCAACACACTGTAATTTTTTTGATTCAGAATATTTATTTATCAACCTTATTTTGACTTAATATCGAAAAAGCACTCTAATTTTCAATCGAAAATTCTCGCATCGAAATATCTGCTTTTTTGAAAAAGTCGGTGAGCTTTTTGTTCGTTGAAATCTCTACTTTCTGATGGTGTAAAAAAATATACATTATCATGGTAAACGTTTTCAAAAAATGTAAAGAAACGAAAAAAAATCGAATCCGAAAATCATTATGTACAATTTTGATCTATTTATTAAAATTTATACTTCAATTACTCGAAAAAAGTAAGATTCCATGTTACATTGATAAACGAAAAGAATACAAATCCATAAAACATAAAGATTGCAAAAAACATAAGAAAATAGTTTTTCTAAATATAATTAAAGGTGGGATTTAAAGGGGATTACATCTAAAAAATGTGACTGCTGCTATTTTTTCCAGTAAAAAAGTTGATTTAAGTATTAAATTCTAATTACATTTATGTCATAGAAAATCTCATAATAAATAAATGTACTATTGAATTTAGATAGTTTATTTATACTGATTACGTTATTCATTATATTATTTTTTAAAACATTAATCTTGTTATTTATAAATACCTTATCTTGAATTCTAATCACTTATCTATTAGTTTTTGTCTCTTTGATGGCTTTTCTTCATCGTTAGATTCGACAAATCTTCCCGATTCTAGTAGATCTTCGAAATCTTCAAGACCATCACCGTCTTCGTCTCCAATATTATTTCCAGTCTGCATTGGTCTTTCATCCACAATTTCATCTGGATCATTGACTTCCTCGTAGCTTTTTTCTTCCACATTGGAGCATTTTCAAGAACCATGACAATTTGAGCATAAATTTTTGCATTTTAAACATTGTTTTCGGCAGCTATATTTCAAACTGTTACATCCAGTTTCACAGCTGCAGCAGATACTTTTGAGCAATATTTCCGGAATTAATTCCTTTTCTGTGAATTTGGGCATAATGCCACGTCGTTGATGTTGCCTCTAGCCCCAATCTGTTTCTGTCAGTTCGTTACCCAGCCAAGTTTGAAGCTGATAATATGCCCTGTAACAATGTTGTTCTGCCGCACCTTCTGTGGGTGGGAGATTTGCCAATATGAAAGATGATTTAATTTTTGATAATTGATATTTTCGAAATCTTGATTAATGCAGTGTTATATTATCATTTTTACATTTATAAATATTTTTGGGATTTAATGGGCTAAAATTTTTCGTAGGTCACCCAGGTATATAATTTATCTTAAAATAGCAATAAATAGGCATCTACGCATTTAATTTGAAGAAGATTCTACAATTTTCTCAAAATATTGTAGATGTCTTATTAAATATTATTTTTATCAACTTATTTGGTTGTTAATTATAGTAGTATATTTCGATTTGTAATTTTTTCGTTTATCAATGTAACATGGAATCTTACGTTTTTCGAGTAATTAAAGTATTAATTTTAATAAATAGATCAAAATTGTACATAATGATTTTCGGATTCGAGTTTTTTTCGTTTCTTTGCATTTTTTGAGAACATCTACCATAGTAATGTATATTTTTTCACACCATCAGAAAGTGGAGATTTCAACGAACTAAAAAGTTCACCAATTTTTTCAAAAAACCAGAATTTTCGATTGAAAATTAGGGTGCGTTTTCGATATTAAGTCAAAATAAGGTGAAAAAATGAATATTTGGAATTAAAAAAATCACAGTGTGGTTGGGACATGAAAAGGTAAGGTTTCACCTAATTTCGTGGAAAAAAATTTTCTTTTTGTAAAAGATAAAAATCAAAAACCAAAAACTTGGTTATTTGAATCTTCCACATAAATTTTGAGGTTATGTGGAAAAAGTGAGAAACAAAAGTTGTTGATCTTTTTATTACCTACATCTTTGACATTCAACTTTTTCTCATAGGACTTGTAGTTTTGCCGGAAATCGAGATTAGCCGTTTTTTACCCTTAAAAACTCACCCCTTCCACTTCCCGACCTCAGATCGCCCGTAAATTATTCTTCCTTTCATTTTTGTTATATTCTTCCTTTGCCGTAGGGTTTCATTCTACTATTATTTTTTTTGCACTTGTTACCATTTACAGAGGCTTCAGCCCTGGTCTAATCGCATTCTTTATATCCTGCCCCTTCCCTGTTCCACGTGTGGTAAGTATGAGATCGCCGTTCCTGGCTTTCTTCATACTACTCGCTTCTTTTTCAATGCCATTTACATCTAGGTTGCTTCTTACTACTCTCACAAGGTCAGCATATGATTTTCCTTCCCCTTTTATTTGTATTATATCTACTTCCTCACTAGCTTCTGGCCTTGCGGCTTGAGTGTCCTCTTTTTGTATCTTTGGGACCAAGATCTTTACCCTTTTATCAATCCCTCTAAACGCTAGTTCTACAATTTTTCTGAACGTCGTTTGCTCTTGCTCGATTCCTGACAGGATTGGGATCGCCACATTCACGTTTTCCTGGTCCTACTTGCTTATTATGTTCTTCTCCCCCCCGTATTTGGTAGATGGTAGTGTATTGTCTGTGTACTTCACCTTTTTTTGTTACCTCTCTGAACTCTGTGAAGGCGGTCACCCTCTCTTCTCCATCCACCTCGGCCAGTTCAGAGTACCCCTCTCTATATTTTAGAGGAATACCAGTTCTCATGTCTCTCTCTATTCCCCTCACGAGTAGGATTTTGTCCCTACTTCTCAATGCCAGTGGATAACCCTCTTCAATACAAGTCATTTGGAACGTGTCTTCCTTCCAGGTAGTGCTCATGAGGTTCTATACTTAAAATTCATCTTCCAAGTTCTCATCTAAGATTTTGTTCACTCCTGGCATGTGTTTTCTTTTCCAGTCCTCTAAAGCACCCCTTTCTTTCTGGAGTGTGCTCCTTTCCGTATTAATATTTTCCCATTCCTTTTTTGCTCTATCCTTCTCTTCGCGGAAGTGTTCTCACTCTTTATTAAGTCTTTGTCTTTCTCTTATTATCATTTCCACATCTTGCCTCTGTTTGTGTTCCTCGTTACGCCACATGAACACTCCTTCCTCTGTCCTCATTTGGTTCAGTTCGTCATCGGATCTAGGTGATTCTTCCTTTTCTGTTCCTCTGTCTTGACGATTTCCAAATTCAGATTTGTGCTATTTGTTTGAAATCCCTCACCATATTTCCTAGCGAACAGTGTACATTTCTATTCTCTCTAACAAATTTTCCCATATCGCTTCTCAACTTCCCAGTATCTTCCTCTTGTCTTAGAGTTCTGCCATCTTTGGAGATCGCGCGCGCTTTTATCTTCCTCTTGAGTCTATCATGTATTTCCGCTTCGTCGCTGCTCAGGATAGTTTGAACCTCCGTCTGGATGACCTTGTCACCAGCATGCCGGCTCCTCTTGTCCCCTATTACATCCTTGTCTTTATCTGGGCTCGGCCATGTGTCGTTCCCCCCCACCCTGATATTTTGGGTCTCGAGTTGATCGAAAAAGTCACTACCCTCTTTCTCGATTTCATTGGCCGCTTGTTCTCAGACCCAGCTTTTTATCTAGTGTGGCTGACCATCTCCAAATTTTTTTTTGTAGAACATTTCCGGGCGTATTCTTCGTATGCCTCCGCCCCGTTAGTGCTAGAACCTGCTTCACTACCCTCCCGGTAGCTTTCTTCAACATCTATACCTGACAACAAGTCATCGTCCGAAGTAATCATTCTCGTTTCCTCATCCTTTGTCTTATCTTTCTCCCCAGTATTCTCTATACCATGATTCATATCTTCAGCTTGGCCTTCTTTCGGTTTCCTTAACTTCTTTTTCCGCTTTTGGCAGTCGCTGGATGGCGATCGGGGGGAGCCTGCCATGACACTACCCTCACCGACCTGTACTGAGGGATTCGAAGCCCTCTGCACCGTAAACTCTTCCTTATCCGTGGTGTGATTCATGATTCAATTATCATGTCCAGGTCCATATCCGAGTCGTCTTCCAGCCCTGTCACGTTATCTTGCCTGCACCATACCTCCATCGGTGTTGGTTACCCGATTTTGGCTATTGGTCTGCAGGTTACCCCAGGCAGCACCAGCGGGGAGGTGTGAGTCGGTATCATGGACGAGAGAGGCTAGTGCTTCCATAAGCAGCAGCATATTTTGCGCGTCAACGTCCTTCGCTCCCCTGACCAGTCTAACCTAACCAACCCAACCTTTTTTTTTAAGTGAAAATGCTGATTTACGCACCCCCCAATAATTGATCTCGTTTGAGGGAGTGTGAGACCCGCTTTCCAGCCCTACCCACTAAAAACCACTCCGTGGCCTGCGTTGTTCCAGCCCATAAATAATGCTGCTTAAGCCTCCTAGGGAAACACACGTCCGCCCAGACCATCACAGACAGCTTCGCTTACAGTCCTCACTCACTTTCCTCTTCCGATTCCAGCTGTGAATTCTCCTGTTCAACTCCTCCGCTCTCCTTTTTTCGTCCTCTCTGTTCTCTAGTTCCTTCTTACCCATTACTCCTGTTATGTAATTGTATAAAATATCTCATTTGTTACTTACATCAATCATCGTCGAGAGTAACTCTTCGATATCTGGTGATGAGTGCCGAGACGAGCAGCATACTCTGCCAGTTCGTTCACCCAGCGAGTGCAATGGCCATAAACATGCTCGGGCGTGTCTGCTATGCCACACTTCTCACACCTATCACTTGTGATTTTCCCGATGCGTTTCGTATATGTCCCGAACGAGTCGTGTCCGGTCAGGAACTGTGTGAAGAAGTATCCCTTCTTTTTGAATGCGCATTCAATCCAATCACCTACCGCCTTCATCATTCTTTGGGTACAGCTAGGCTTGCCCGTGTCTTTCTCCCATCTCTTTTGTAATTCCCTCATGATTCGCTTACGAGCCATGCGTCTATTCCCTGTGAGGCGGCTTCCAACGTTATATAGGAAGCACTTCTCACCAATCATCAGATCAATTGGCGGATACTCTGCAATCACTTGCGCCGCCTCAGTAGATACTGTGCGATAACTAGATATAATCCTGAGTAACCCTTTTCTCCGTGCCACAATCATTTTGAACATCAGCTGCATAAGGCATGACACTGAGCTGTACTGTGGCCAATGTTCTTCTTTTTTTATATTGCGGACTTCCTATATTTGGAATTAGTTTTTGCAGTATCTCAAGCTTTCCCTGCGCTTTAGTCACGGCGTAGTCAATATGGGCCGTAAAAGACATCTCTCTTTTCAGAACGACTCCCAGGTAAGTAACCGTCTCCTTTGTGGTAACTCTAACTCCTCATATCTCTAGGATTATGTTCCCCGCCTCCTTAGGTGCCTTTGTCAGCATGACTTCTGTTTCCTCAGGTGCCATGCGAAGGTTATGTTTTCCCATCCAGGCTCTGAGCCTATTTACTGAGCTTTCTACTCTAGCCCTCACCTGATCCGCGTCCTTCCTTTCGAGAGAGCTCTGGGTTCTTCTCGCGTTCTGGGAAGAGGACTACCCTGACCTCCTTCCAGCACTTCGGGAAGTCCTGCCGCATCTTCAGACCATTCATGACTCCGAGGAGGAGCTCCGATGTAGTCCAGAAAATGAGTCTGAGATTGCTTCAACCGTGATACTGTCTGGACCGGGAGATCTGCCAGACTTCATTTCCTGGACGGCCTCCCTCAGTTCTTCTAACGTGAAATTCTCGAAGTTCGCTCTGTCCTCCACCATTTTCCCCCAGGTATCACCCACCGACGGGAAAAGATCCTCCAGGATTCTCCTCCTCCGTTTAGACGACAGCGCACAGGGTAAGCTAGAGGCTTTAATGAACCTGGTGGCTATCCTATAGCCATCGCCCTATACATCATCGTCTAGTTTCTGAATGAACTCATTCCAGCATTCTCTTTTGACTCGATTAATCTCCTGTTTTAGTTTTTTTTTCATTTATTTCAGGTCTCGTGTGACGTCATGAACTCGAGGGTCTCCGGCTGCTCTTATTCTAGTGAGCCTACGTCTCGTAGAAACACATTCCCTTCTCATAAGGTCAATATTCTCATTCCACCAATATGGGAAACCCTGTTTTCGCTCGTGCCCATTTCGGTTTACCGAGTATAGATTTTCAACAGAGATTCATATACTTCCTGTGGCGAGTAGGTAGTATTAGCTACATCCCCAGCGGAAGTGATCCGCTATTGCTGAGATGAGTCGCCATTGGAGAGATAAGGAGTTGGGCTGTGATTGTAATATGTTTGGGGAGGGGCGTGGCTTGTGTGTGATTGGTTGTTGGAGTTGTAATATGTGGATGGGTGTGACTTGTTGTGATTGGTTGTGATAAGAGAGAGAGAGATTGGATGGAGTGATGAAAGATGGTTCCGGAACGATACCCGAAATTTGATGCAATATGATTTTTCTCATTCTTCTATGTTTATATTTAACTGGCCTTCTATATTCATATCAATTATCTTCCAATCTTCTGGAGGTGGATCGAAATCTCCTCCGAAATAGAAAATATTAGCATACGCTCAATCGGTCGAGGCCCCCACAATGGAAGTTATGAATTCCGCAGCGATTATCCAATTTTTGGATGGTAATCGCAATTCTTTGAGGATTTTCATCAAACTCGGACATACGCCTATTACGAATTTCTTTGCATCGTACACGGTGGTTAGCACAATATGAATAATATTGTTGTATAATTGAGGAGACATTATCACAAACTGATTGATTATTCAACTTAGTTGAACCTACACCTTCAAGACATGCGCAGATTATACTACAACATCAGTATCGTCATCTGTAGACTTTGGTTCAGTGAACAGTAGCGCCATCTGTTAACAGAGCTATGGGAACAGATACAGGCATCTTCAAACTGTTGAAACAGAAGCAACGAAACAGGTATCTTCAAACACAACTGATCTGATATTATTAATAAAACAATGTAATTTTTATATTCATAATTTCATTGTATACTTATTCCGTATATGGTAAAATAGACAAGATATTATTGATATCATTAACAATATAATTTTAGAAGAGATAATAATAAGATAATTATTAAAATTACTACTAGACTCTTCATCAACGATTTTTGTTGAATTCTCAAATTTGACATATGTTATTGTTGTTATCTCTTCACCACTCGCTTCAATCATAAGAGGTCTCCAACTAGTGTCACCGAATGTCCGATTTAAGAAAACCAATTTAAGTTTATAGTAGATTATTTGTAAAGATGATAATGATGAGGAAGAAGGGTTTCTCAACAATTTCAAATTTTCAAATGTTATGTTCTCGAAATCGTTTTTAAATCCCGGTAAGCCTTTTCCATAGAAATAATCTACATCCAACCTAAATCAATATTTAGGCCAATCATCTTCAAACGTGTTATTAACATTGAAACAGATGAAACTTTCGATAACATCTGAAGACTGATTGATGTAAATAATATGATTCTGAATGATGGCGTGAAGGATGATGAAACTTACGCTCAGGAAAGCCATCTGATAGAACTGAATTAATTTTACTATGTTCAAAGTTTTTATACATTGTAGATTGTGAAATGTTCATAATCTTTGAGAACTCTTTCGGGGGTAAAATTGATAGCTTCCAACAAACAATATCCATCAGCCGAATTGGGAATTGATATAATTCTCTTAATCTTCTTCAAATTGTCCAGCTCTGGTATTTGTGCAGCCGATATCAACGTTGTTTGATAATAGCTTGCAAAATTCAACTGTTCCGGATAACGGATCTATAGTTGATTAGATCTTGTGAGATGATGATAAGTTTGAAACATTTCCCATCTAACAGAACACAGGATCCAAAATGATTTATTTTAAGCAGTTTTGTATTCAGAATTTTCACACCTTCCACAAAATCATTATCTGAGTTCGTAGAGAATTGTAATGAAGTGTTATTATCATTGTCAAAGTATTCCATTCGAATGGCATAAAAGAAATCTTGTGGTATTATTCATTTGTCAATTTAACGACTGGAATATATCCTCGTGCAGCACTTAATCCAACTGATATTGAATTCAGGTTATATAAAGGATATGTCACTTCACAAATTAGTCTCGATTCTTGAGAGATGCGTTTTTCATATTCGAGTTGGGTATAATCCATTTCAGTCTGATGTAGCAACAAATCAATATCACTATCGGAGCTCATCTTTCACACAACACACTACTTGTTCGTTCCAACAACGGCGAACAACTGATCAATCATAGTACATCTTTCTTTGGAATCCAGCTGTTATATTCAGTCCCCAATCCCAGCCATTTAACATATAATTTTTGCCCCCTCTCACGTAGAACTTTTTCAACTAGATATACATTTGGTTGCTTAGTCTTCTGAATTTCCGAATCATAGAATCCTCCAAATATTGGTTTTCCAAACATATCTTCTAATAAATATGCAATGGGGTTGGTAAAATGAACTCGAGAAATTTTAAAGAGCTCCGTAGACCAGCTGGACGTATATCCTTCCTCAAATGAACATTCCGTTTTACTTATTCTAACCATATCGCAAACATTGAATTTGTGGGATAATGCTCTTTGTATGTGTGAATATGATCTATTTAGAACCGATTTTCCATTGCTCTTAGTAACCTTACAGGGTGCCATACCAATAGTTTGATGTTTACGCTTAACGTAACGTGCGAGTTGTTATTTATATCTAAAGAGGATACAGGTAGCGATAATAACTTGTCGCCACGTACAAGAGTTTGTAAAAATATTGAAGGATTAAAACCTCGGGTCGTCGATCTTAGCCAAAATACCCTTAAGGTTTCTCAATCAATACCAGATGTATTAATTTAGCTCATCTAGGAAGCTGTTTGAAAAATAACGGTAATAGTTCTCCGCCCTTACGCGGGCCGGCTCAATTTCCTTTATAAGAATACAATTGCAATTTTCCAAGTATTCTTTTTGAATCCCCCTTTTTGGGAAACGTATTTGTTGATAGGTGATTAGGATGTACTAGTTAAACACATAGAGCCATATTCATAATAATAATATATTGAATAATGATTTAACAATCTTTAATGTAAATAAAATTGAAAAAAAAATGAGAAGAATGAACCAAAATATGAAATTTGACCGCCGATTTTGATGATTGATAACAATGAGGAAGAAAAAAATACTGTTATAGGTTTGCCCCAAATGGGAACCTGGGAAAGTCTAGGATTTTACAATTACAACAAATACGTGAACGGACGTGATCTGAAGGGTGTGAACACAACTGATAAAAGGAATGGTCAATTTCTCTATAAAAACCACAGGCAATTCGTTCAACACTCACCATCGCCGTACAACCCTCGCTCAAGCTTCGATGCTTGCTTGGAGACTCCTCTAGGATTTTGTTACACGGAAATTTCACTCACTCGAGTCCTCGTTATATCAAAATTTGGAATTTTATCAGATGCTCCACGTTTTTGAATAAAATAAATATGATTTTAACACTTCCCAAATCAAATCGCGTACACGTGCTTACTGTGAGCTCTGTCTTGCCGTTTTGGAGCTATCTACAGCTAATAATATATTGACTCTTGATTTAATTTAAATTTGGTTTTATACAAAGGATATATTATTTAAGTTAATGACAAATTGAAATTATCTCCAAGATGGTGATCAGGCTAAGTCAGAGCTATACTGCCCTCATAAGGATAAACGCGGTATGTTCATGAGGCAGCAAACTGAGATATTCACTTTTAAAGTTTTTGGTTTGGCTCTTACACATATTATGACATACAAATAATATTTTTGTGGATTCTTGTAGTATATATCCCTTGCATTTTACAGCAAGTTTTTAGTTCCATACATTTCAATACTTTTTCCAAAAATCGACATACCGCATTTATTCTTGAAAATTATCATCAGTTTACCAAGGATGAAAGCGGTACTTCTAGTGAATTCAATACACCGCTTTTTTCTTTAGAGTTTTTCAGAGGTGATACTAAAAATGAATGCGGTATGTGCTAAAACCTTATTTAATGATAAAAATAATAATGAATTTCTTCATTCCAAAGCAAAATTTAATATTTGTATAAAATATTTCTAGAAAAAAAAATGACTAGCATTTAGAACAAAACGTGTTATTAAGATATAAATTTACACAGAAATAAGTAGACATTATTTATTAATATAAAAGTAAATCAAACTTAAGTTCAATCATCACACTCTGGAAGATTAACCCAAAATTTTTTCCGGTTCTCTGGAATGATACCATCGAGCGCTTTGAGCAACTTTGTTTTCTTGGACTGTGAGAAACCACAAGGTTTGGCACAAGAAGTAACCGGTGCTAACAGAGGTCCGGATTTTTTCATGGCCTTTTTGCATAGAAACTCTAAGTTTTTGAAATCTTCATCCTCAGTCAACGAGGTTTTGTACTGAACAATATAATTTCCCCGACTGGCTTTTATTTGCACAATATTTGACAGGCGCGGGTGATTTAAATCTTTGTTGAGTTTGGTTTGAGATTTAAAATCTTTCCATAAGTAGAAGTCCTTATGAGTCATGGACTTTACGTCGATTTTTGATTTTCTAGATGTGCCAACAGCTTGAACAAAGTCATCAAAATCGTAAATTTTGCTCTGCCTCTTCAATGACAGCTCGACCTGGTGGTGAAAACTGTCAGCCGACATAAACGTATGGCCAGGTTCGAAATAATATACTATGAGTTCCTGAGCTGCAATTTCATTTGAATTGACAATCCTTACTAAAAATGTTAGAAAGCACCAGTTTTTATTTTGGCTGGAACAATTATCCAGCCAAAAGATAATACGATTTGCATCTCTTTGACTTAATAAGAAGGCATAAAATGTGCTTATTATGTCTTCCTTGTTACGCCCGCTAATAGATTCGTTCCAAACAACTGCAAACGGTGGTAAATTCGAGTTTTTCCCTAGTGGAACGAAGCTCTCGTGATATGTGGTTAATCTTTGTACGAATACAATTTTCTTGAAAGTGTCGATTCTAGGAAGCATTATTATTTTCTGAAGATCTACCGAAACACAGATAGTACCTGCACTAAAACTGGATCGTGCTTGTTCTTGATACAGTTTTCTTGATTTATCCGCATGTTCGATATGTCTTTTCCATTTGACACATATTTCACAATCTTCCTGCAAATTATCTTGTTTGTGTTCATGCAGTTTAGCTTCCTCGCATATTTCACATTCCTCGTTGCCTAATTTTGCAAATGAAATATTTTTTGCTTTTACTTTTACTCTATAAGCTTCATATGACACTTTTAGATCTGGATGTTTGGATACAAAATCTTCATGCATACTAGAAATCGATATGTCACTAGGAAGGTACCTGCGATTGGGAGCATGTTCACGCCTATAATGCGAAATACATGGGTTGAATGATTCTATATGGTCATTGATGACCGTATCATCTATTTTGTATTTATTCTTAGCCTTTCCGCGCATATTTGGAAGTGGTTGAAGTTGACCTTTAGGAGTTTTGGAAAGTGTGTCATGAACAATCCTGTCATTATTTTTGTGATATCCTAGCGTTGTTAGAAAAAATACTTTACATGTCTCTCTTCGCTCATCATTTTCTGTTTTTAAGTAATATCTAAAAGTATTCTGTTTTCTAGGATCGTCTTCACAATGACGACGTTTTTTTACTGTCACGCGGTCACAAGAACTTAGTATAAAACTCTTTCTTTCTTGACTCGTAAGTTGCCAAAAGTTCCTATTTATATGAATTCGTTGAGCGTCTGAAAAAGTTGAGGAACACTTTTTCCTACATTTATTTATATCACATCCTGCCAACACCTGATGCTTTTCTTTTAAGGACTTTTGTCGCTGTTCTTTCTCTTCATTTAATTGTTCGGTATTTCTTGCTCTTTTCCTTTTTCTAATAGTACCCTTTTTTGTATAGCTTTTTTCGCCACTACCTTTTACTTTTTCTGCTGCAATCAAATTGGAAAGTGGTATGTTATCCTCATAATCACTGCTTTCATCCCTTTCTTGAACATTAGTAATATTATTTATTTCGTTAAATTCAAATGTTTGTCCCTCGGCACAATTTCCTGTTTGATTAAAATCATTATTATCACTATCGGTATTCGGGGAAATATCATCTCTCACTTCAAAATAATTCTCTATTTCCATAGACACATTTTGATCAGTTTGGGTTCGAACTGTAGCGTAGGAAACGTTGCCACCTGCAGAAATTGTACAGGATGATTCCAAAGGTATAAATAGGTCTGTTGGAGCTGCCGGTTGCACAGGTAGTTCTGGTGAATCTGAAGTATTTCCGGGACAATTTTATAAATTAAGTAAAGGAAAATTTGGCTGATATGTACTCATGGGATTTAATTCCATCAAGGTATTATTTGGGATTAGGCTGCTTGGAAATATGTTATCTGAAAGTGTGCATGATGACTCTTTTGGTTGTATATCCCAGCAACAACTAACACCTGTCATGGGCACTGGTAATAAAGGTGTCAAAACTGTTTCGTAATCCTCAGGCGGTGGCTCTAAAGGCTTTTTAGTTGCCAATGCAAGTATCAAACTGGTCCTAGTTCTGTGACTCATTTTCTGAAATAAAATGAAGTATTTTAATTGTCTTCATTTAACCGCTTCGCAATTTATGATTATAAAGTATGAAAGTTTAGTGCATTTTTTCGTAAACCGGATACACATGAAAAGTGTGCCTGATCATCCTATTTAATATTCAGTATCAACTTTGTTATTTCTTACTGCCGCCACATTGGATTTTTACATTTTTGAACTGCCGCTAATTTCCTTTGCTACAATCTAGAAGGTCTACAATATTCGTATTCGATTGGCGGCATTTTTGTCATTTTACCAAATTTATATTTCTCCACTCTATATCGGACACCAGGTATAAAATAATAATTTTACCAAAAATTATAATTTACCAATTTCCAGACTTATTTTACACGATGCAAATCACGCCCCAGGCCCACGATATGAATGCATTTATATTTTGTATGCCTGTAAGTTAGTTGATCACAATAAATTATTATTTGAATACATTTCGGTCATTTCGGATATAACCACTTTGTTTTTATCAGATTATACTTACTATAAACTACATGATATTGAAAAGTACTTACCATAAAACGTATATATTTCTTTCACAATAACAACTAACACACAGCAAAAGGAACTGAAATTATTATTATTACGTCTTAGTTGCATCTAATTTGTGGGAGAAATCAAAGCGCGTTTGAACCTGCAAAAACAACGCTGTTGCACAGCGCCGATCCCAGGAAAAAACGCGGTATAATCCACGTTCTTAGGATGAACGCGGTAAGTTCGCATACAGACCCTATTTTTACCGCGTTCTTTGTTGGTAGAGCTCAGATACCGCGTTCTTATTTGGCACGAATTGCTAATTGAGACATACGGCAGGTTTTTTGTCAATGGCTTCATATAGTTCCTGAACAGATACGGCTTTCATGTTTGGCAGATATCTAAGTCTGAGTAAAAAAAAGTCTCCGGCACCAATAACTCAAATTACGAAATTTTGGAACATACGGCGTTCATCCTTAGGACGGCAGTATACTGAGTTGAGTTTACCGGACGACTCCCTATCGAGAACTGACTTGCCTTCCTATAATCAATCTCTTTTCTCGGAATGATTTGACCTGGGCTGACCCACGCTCTGAGTATTTTAGAACGTCAGTTCAATCTTCACACTAGGAGACTAACTCCGCCTATATTCAATTTTACAGCCTATCAAAACAAAGAACCGGTGTGATAGCGAAGTTCACAGGCATGTCAAGTCCACGACACCTTTTCTGTCGATCGTAGCAGGTGTTTCACCTGCAGCAACTTGTGTTAGCTTGGCGACGGGTGCGAGGTCTATGCTCCGGATGAAGCGTATCAGGTTACGAAATACCTTCGTCGCCACATACTATTCTGCTGTGTTATGATAGATCAATTTTTTTATGCGATTTGAATTAATTCCGTATTCAATAATTTTGGATAGGGCCTAATCGTGGTGAAAATTTCGAATTGTTACATCGCCCCTCTTTTCTAAGAAAGAGCGCAACCCTGAAAGGGCGCGATCCTTTCTCCGCCACTGGGTATTCAAGAATCCTTCAGATCAAATCCGCTTACGAAGCTATGAGACTGAAATGCACACAGCGCTCTCATATCACATTACAATAACAACACAATAGTTATACATCTGACTGAGGCGAAGGTAATGCCCTCGCTCAGAATATTAAACATTCAGACATATTGTTAAAAAGTGCGTACATGTGAAATTTCTATCGTACACTATGCGAACCGTATGGTTAGCAGAAATTGCCGTATCCCCAATTTACGAACAAAACACAAAACAAGTTAAAATCTTAGCAGTTCTCCATTTTACCTGCGTAGAGGTATTATACCTAACCCATAATCACAAATTAAAAAAAAAAACAAAAAAAAAATTTACCACGCCGGGGGGGGGGGTGGTAACCCACACAATCTTCCCCGCGACTGAAGGTCGCTCTATTTTGATGAGATTACCCTATTTTGTTGGGAACATATAGTTCTCATCAAAATCCAATTCATATGAATTAAGATTAAAAAAAATACTATAAATAAAAAAAAATGCTGATAAGCGATAATGAGAATAATAATAAGTATAGCTAAATTGTCTGAGAGTCTCGAAATGTATCTTCCTGATGTTACTCTTTGGCGACACGCACACGAGGCATAACTTTTCGGAAAATAACTCACTCCCGCACTCTTTGTTCTAACAGACTTGCCGTGGATCGCCTGAACTGAGATCCGGGTTTCAAACGCATCCTCCCGAGTTCAGTCGAGTGTAGAGTGGGATATAGCGGAAGAGCAGAAGTCGTAGGAACCGCGTTGACGTATACTTTTGGTGATTCCAAGTTCGGGTCAGGCGCCGACGGGCGCTCTCCTTCGGTGGGGCGTCGGTGATAATGTTTGTTCAGGAAAAAGAAGCTGAGACTATTCCATACACACGCCAGTAGTGGCAGTCCCTATCCGAACACCTGGTACAGGTTCCATCCATTCAGACCCACTCCGATAATGTATTTAATTACTCGTATAATGCAGTATATGTCCAAAAGCCCATTTAGGACGGTTCCAATACCTAAAAGCATCCCCATATATGTCGTAAGATGGACTTAACTAGGCTTGTCAATTCGGCTTTATTGAACAGCTTCAGCGTGTTATATCCTTGATCTAGGGATTCCAATCCTGCAACTCGGCGCGTCAACAAAGTCTCTACGGCTTCACGTTCCATCCCGAAGAGTAGATTTCTTCGACTCTTTCTCAGATCGTCTGGAGTAATAAGACCTCCCGTGCTGATCAGTTGTTTTGGTTTGAAGTGTAATTGCTCTCCAGCTTCAATCCGAATTGTTAACTGAGTTAGACTCGTTAATGGCAATGGGGTTAGGCCAAACCAATTTCCATTTATTTCCTAGAGCGGAGGCATGAGACTATTGCACTCAATCTATCCTGCTGCATTTTTGATTATATGTGATAATGGTGCCATGAATTTACTTTGGTTGTTGACTGTTATAGGGAGCTCGTTAAAACAGTGCTCGGTTCTTCGCACTGATGCTGGTCGAAGTTTACATTGTACTATATATATGACTTCTCCTAACACTCGCCCTAGGTATCCTGGTTCTGTCTCAAAGGTCCATCCCATATATTCTCCTGAGTGGAGTACATTCACTAGGTGGTTCTGCCAAATCTCTCGTTTCAACATCTTCTGTGAATAGTGTCGGCGTACATTCTCGCCATATTTAACTTAGTTGATTGTTCTATATAAAGAAATTTACTATTCCCATATACTAATAAATCTACATTATGAGCATCTGAAGTTCCGCTCACTGCGAATGGTTGTAACGCAGAAATATTCCGGACCAATAACCTAGGATGTTCAGTTTGCCAAACTTCCATGCCTAAAATCTCAGTCGGCTGGATTAGGGCCAATGCGAAAACTTTGTCGGCGCGTTCCACCACCGCATAGGTGTCACCTTTCTGGCTTCATACAACGTGAGCTTCCTCTTCATATAGGGAGGTGATACTAGCTACAATTCCCTTATAATTCCAATTCCCAAGTTGTTTCCCCATAGGTAGAATTTATGCTATAACCCTCCAGATAAGCGCAGACGATGCCTCCGGCCAATGATATTTCGTTTGGTTCTAACTTGATCGTGGCTGAGTAATCTTTCAGGACAACTTTGATACTGGCTAGGACAACAACGGAGGTCCACGTTTGACCATCTTCAGAGAAGCTACTTCCCGCGCAAGATCCATCTGCTTGAACGGATCCATAAAGAGTCACAGCGGCTGTCGTCGTTCCATTCAATACCAATTTACTAATAGGATGACCATGAATCTGAATTGATTGATATCTATGCGCCTCGTTGGTCTGCGCCCAGTTTGTAGATGTAGCTGGACAACCCATTCGAAACGGAAGAAGAGTGGCTATGCATTCCGCAATGTGTTATAGATCGAGTCACTTCTACCAAGCACGCCTTCACGTGTCGCTTACTGTATTCGGTCAACTGAAGGACCTGGATTTTAGCTCGTTCTTCGGTGTACTCCCTGGTCGGCTCGGGACAACTGGCCACACTTCTTAACGAAATCATAGTGGTATTTAGGGAGTCCCCTTCGCAGTCGTATACAATAAGGCTGTAACTTTCCATTGGAAACATAAGCGATAACAACGTTATCATCCGAGGAAACATCTCAACGGCCTGTCGTTGCCCCAGAAAAAAACAAAATGCCAATTAAATGATTGTAATGACCATGGAACGGCATTAGTCGAAAGCTTACTGTCGTAAGTTCAACAGAAAGCCCAATATCGGAAATCATCGTTACCGGGTAAAATTGAAAACAACAAGAAGTGAAATAATAAATGATAATAAAATTTTTGATTGTTAGTCACCAGCTTACATAAATAAAAGCACATTGAAGCGTTTAAGCTACTGTATATTCTAGACTCACTTGAAAGACTTACTATTGGTCTGATTCACCCAGACTGTAGGAAGTCTGATTTTTCAATTCGAAATGACTATCCAACAAAAAAAAAAGAAACTAATAAGAGTTTCGGATAGCGTACGCCATGGGCAATTATCAACGGAACTGATTTCTAGGAACGCCGCCGCCTTTGTCAAGTCAGCGCATTGCTGCTTCATGCTAAGTCCGCATCAAACAAAGGGGGGCGTTAGTTAAAATAAGAAAAAAAAACATCCCTGATTCTTTGACAACGATGATTTTCACATTGCAGTGAGATTCTTCCGTGGTGGAAGTACGTCTAGCTGCCATCCTCTTGTCCTATGTAAAGATGCACTATATACTTACTTGTTTCCGTGTGAAGTGACTCGCAGATTTCTTTCTCAATAAGTTTGGTCTTAAGTTCAAGTCAATTCTCGCAGGACCAAGGTCCTAGAGTTTCTATAGTTTGAGTTACAGGGATATCATTTAAATCTCATTCGTGGCAACCACTTCAGTGGTAACTCTCCCGATGACATAATAATAATAATTTCATTCCCTAGTAGAAAATGCATAATCCACAAGCACATCGTACTTCAGTTCCTGACCTGTTATGTATAAGATATGTGAACGTAAAGGCTGTCAGCTGGCACACGTAGTGCGTTGACAAGCTCATTCCTTCACTTTTTGAACTCTCAACATATTACTCTACTAGATAGGGAACGACCTTGAAGTATCCGAAAACGGCCTTGTGTGTATTGCATCCGGGAACTTCAGTATTTGTCTTATTCTGCAATCACGCACGTATAATCTCGACGTTCACCTTCTCGTATGCCTACTATCAGCTAACAATAAGCGGATTAATTGAACTCGCATACACTACTCACAATACATAACTCTCACTCTCTGGATATCTCGTGGTTGAGACTAGTTTGGCCTACTCCTATCACTATTTCGGCAGAGACTGCTTCCCTCAAATAAAAGTAAATAATAAAAAAATAATATAATCCGCAAATCGAATTTTCCCCAAACAAAAAATGAAACTACCAGGATCGCGTGAAACCCTCTCTCTACTTGGCGGCTGGGATGTGAGATTGCTGCCTATTGCGAATCTCAATATTCTATTATCATTATTATTATTATTACATATAAATAAAGGGTGTGGACAGAGTCCTATGTAAGCCTAAAAACTAAAGAGATCAACAAGTTGATACAATGCATGCAAAAAAAAGAAAAGGAAACAATTAAGCAAATGAGCAAATGTCTATTTTGTTTTTAAAACTATTCACTGAGTCAGAATTCACAACATCGTTGGGAAAGTTATTCCATAGTTCGAAAATATGATCAACCAAAAAATACTGTCTCTGCCTTGTGGCAAATTTCTCCTTTTTTAATTTGAGAGTGTGACCACGTAACCGCGAATCATTGTTGAAAACAAACAGTTCTTTCTGATTAGCATATCTATACTTAGCTATACGGAAACATATGATTAGGTTCCGAAGGAGTCGACGTTAGTCAAAAGCTATCAGTTGTGCCATCCTTAGTCTTTCGGGGTAGGTTGGACGCACTTCACCAAAAGTCATACGCGTGGCTTGTCGCTCAACATGTTCCAACAAGTTTCTATCGCGCATCAGAACAGGACACCACACCGGACCTTCATACTCCATAATTGGACGAACGTAGGTTTTGTAGAGTTTTATAGAACTTGAATATGATAGATGGGAGAACGTTTTGCGGATGAGGTAGATCAGTGTGTTGGCGCGTTTGCATGTGGATATAATATGTTCGCACCAAGTTAGGTCGGTATTAATAGTCACTCCCAAATCTACATGTGAGGTCACTACACGTAACGATTGGCCGTTTATTGTGTACGTGTGGAGTGGATTGTTCTTTCCTTGATGAAGTACGACGCATTTGTCGACGTTAAGAGGTAAAAGCCAATCCTCACACCACTGACTAATCGAGTTGAGATCTTCTTGAAGGAATTGATGTTCAACTAAGGCATTTCAATACAGCTTAGTATCATCGGCATAAAACGACTTGGAGGACCTTATATGGAGAGCAAGATCACTTGCATGAACAACAAAAAGGAGTGGGCCAAGAACAGACCCCTGGGGAACTCCACTTGTCACTTGTCTGTCCGAAGAAAAAGAGTGACCCACTTTGACCGTAAAAGTTCTATCTGTCATGTAATTTTCAATCCATAGGTTTAGTTGGCCCCGAATACCGAGTGTGTCAAGTTTGTGCAGTAGCCTCCTCACTGGGACACTGTCGAAAGCCTTGGCAAAGTCAAAATAAACGATATCAGTCGGTATTTTTTTATCGTAAACTGTCGTCCAATCGTGCATGCTGTAGAAGATTGCTTCTACGAAACCATGTTGTTCCGATGGTATGATTGCGTTTTTTGTTAAAAATTCTTACATATCTTCTACAATTATCGATTCCATTACTTTGGAAGGTACGGATAGAAGACTAATGGGCCTGTAGTTAATAGGATTGAGTTCATTGCCTTTTTTGAAAACAGCAGTGAAAGATGCCTTCTTCCAAGTCCGTGGAATTTGAGATTTTGCGGAAGAGACTAACATGATTGTTGACAACGGAGGGCAGAGAGTTTCGGCAAATTTTTTAAGAAAAAAGGGGCTTATTCCATCCAAACCAGGAGATGAATTCAATTTAATGTTCAATAAATGATTTTAAATTTTTTCCGAGGTAAATTTCACGTGGTTCAGGTTATCACCCAGTCATTCTGCTATAATTTCCGGTAATTGGTCATCTCGAGGCTCAATTGTGAAGGAGCTTGTGAAAGAGTCGGTCAAAGTTTCAGCTAATTCGATGTCTGAAGAGCACAAGGAACCATCAGGTCTTCGTAGGAGCGGAAAGCTTACTTTGGTGTTCAGGTTGGATCGTAAGAACTTGTACAGTGTTTCATTGTTATCAGAGTTTGCAATAGATTCTTCAAACTCACGACGTGAAGCTCGTAGTGTTGATACCAGGTGTTTAGAGAAATTTCGATGAGTTTGGTAATCTCCTGGGGCATTTGATCTTTTGTAGCTCTTCCAAAGTCTTCTTCTGTGATGTATGAGTGACATTATTCCGGTATTTATCCATGGTTTGAGAGGATTTTTCCGGCATACTTTGTTGCGGGAGTTCTTGTCAATAGAGGCAGTTACGGTCGAGTAAAATCTTTCCCAGAGAATATCAACGTCATCACATGCGTTCAAGAGGGTGATCCAATCAATGGTGGATAGCTCCTCGAATAGCTGATCGAAGTCGATTATTTTGAAAACTTCGGTTGACGGTTTCCTTGGTAAGGCTGACATGTAAGGCCTCCACGCCTTGGATTACGGCGATATCTTGTTGAACTGCAAAATCGATTATGATCTCATCGCATAAATATATACATACTCCCCCACCAACACGATTTACTCTGTCCGCTCTGTAAATACTGTAGCCTCTTTTGATAACCAGTGAATCTGGGTCGGTTGGTTTAAGCCATGTTTCGGTTAGGAGTATCATGTTAGGTTTGAGATCAACTATGTTACATATGAGTTCGTTGAATTTAGCAGATAACGAGTCTAACTTGGTGTAAAGGATTTTGCAGCATAGATAGTGTAACGGTTTGCGTTACGGGATTGTATAGAACTTGATAATGAACAGATAAGATTTCTTTTCGGCTAGCAAACTTGTCATATAATTGGTTAGAGACATCTGCCGGTCAATAAAACTTAGATTATTGAGACTACCATTCCTGATGTGGGATGTCACTAAATATCGCGGAGTGGGAATGTAGGATAGCGGAAATCGGAAATTATTCATTGTGGTGTTAACCTTTAATAGGGTAAGTCGAGTTTATATTTCATATTCTTTACATACATTTTCTTAATTTTTGCTTCCGAAATATGATGCACATCAGGCTACATATAATTTGATTTAGATTTGTTATTCAACGTCTGGATGTACAGTACCTGAATGTAATTATATTTCGGAGGAAGTTTTCTCGACTTATCCTAAGACACGCACAATCAAATTTGCATTTAGCATGATCCCAGGTATATCATTTCCATCATTACCGGGATTGTTGTAGTCATTGTATGAAATTACTCTAACGAGACGTGGGTAGTTGATGCAGACAATATTTAATTTTCACCTTTTCACTTGACCCTGCAATTTGTGCACATGGTAGTTGCGCGATTCTGTAGATCGCCATTTTGTTGTCCTAGTATAAGATACATAGGTTGGTCTTATTGGACCAACGTGCAGTACAGGTTGATAAGGGTGAATACGAAACAAATAACCTAATTACTGCTTATTGGGTATACATATATTTAGGACACTGTCACCCCGTTTGGGAGTTAATACAGTTTACATTATCAATCCACGTGTACAATTCATTTCAAGCAAACCAGAATTTTATGCTAACTAGCAAATTTCAACCTTTCAAATAATATTCTTTCAGACATAATTTTAAATATTATTCTTTCAGTCACATGTTAACTTTTTGCTAATTTTAAAAATCAATTGTAATCGTTTATTTCTTTCAGATTAAATTAAATTTTTGCCTAAATTGATATCTCGTCAAGATATCCATTTTGTATTAGTGTTTTCGCAATTTGGGAAAGATAACATTATCGGTTGTGGAATCACTTGGTTATTCCAACCGACGGTGTTGCTTGTCCTTTTGATCTCAAGTCAGGTACTGTTCGTTCTTTGAAATTACAGGGTTTGAACGTCTGAGGTTCCTCACCCCTTCACTCCAAGGCGGTTTAGTGACTTTCCTGACAGGACCGACTTCCAGTTTCTACGAGTTCCAAGGAGGGTAACATTTTCTTGTTTGAATGACCATAATTTCATTCTCTGATTTTGTTGTTTATCCGAAGTTGTATTCCACTAATTTTTATAGAATCATTCGAGGTCTACTGTAAGTCCTCTTATTGGAAATTTCATTCATTTCAATTTAATAATTGATTTAATTTATTAATTGTTTTCTTAAAATTCAATTTATGTTACAAACCAATTTAAATTTATAATTGTTTTCAAAATTTCATTTATGTTACAATTTGATTTAATTTAATAATTGTTTTTCTACGAATTCAACATTATTTATATTTCCAATTGATATTCTAAAAATTTGTAATTTAAATTTTATTTATAATCCAAATTCTGTTGGAATATACGAATTGTTAAGTTGAACTTGTATTGTTTTTCTGAATTTCCATCGACTGTTAAACCATTTCGTAGTGCTTGTATTCTTGACTGTGAATTCATTTAGTTTTATAGTTTTTTTTCAAGCAGTTGGCGCTCGGGTAATTCACCAGTCTTGAATCACAAGGCACGTTTCACTACGAGCCCTGAGATTAATTGATTTAAATTGAGCTAGTTGGGCCAATTAAATGGGCTGCCGTTTCACATCCGTTTCAATAGGGCAGTTGTTGGTTGTTGTTAGAGGCTATTTTGTGTCCGAAAGTTGATGGAGGTTATTTTGGGAATGCCATGTATATGTTTGATGGTAAAAATTTGTTCTCCATTTGCTTTCCTCGTGTCAAGTTCCCCGCGTAGGTCTTTCAGTAGCTCAACTTGAGAGGGAGTTTGGTCACTTATGATGGATAGTTTCGAAGTAGAAACTTCCTCGATTAGACTTTTCTTATTTCTTAAAATAGGCCGAGCATCGTGTTCATTTGGTATTACCAACTTTGTCATGCTGGGGTACCTGTTTGTGGGGTTGGATTTGCCTACTCGAAAAATGGTGATTGGGTTAGCTGGGCAGTTTACAGTATTCAGTACCTCTGTCACTACCGATTTATCATGCTCTTTCTTAGCATATATGTCTCCTGTTGCTTCAGAGACCCCTCTGACAAACACATTTTTAGCTCGATGCAGTCTGTCCAGTACCTCTTGGATAATAACATCAGAGGACTGCACAGACTTGAGTTTTCGACAGCAGTAAGCTTCTCATTTATTATCTCGATTTTCAACTTAACATCTTCAAGCTATCTACGCATATCGTTTTTGAATGATTCCATCAAACCTTTGATGTCAAGGGAAGACTCAAGATTTGCACTGCAAGAGTTACATAGAACCTTCAAGCATTTAATTCGACGACGAGTGATACGATCGTCTTGCGGTAGGTATGTACAAGCGACGTGAATCATTCGTTTGCAGCCGTAGTTTTATACAGTTTTATAACCGTTGGGCACGAAGGGATAAAGTTAACTTCTGAAATTATTATTTGGTATTTTCCATAATTAACTGGACAATCTGTTATTTTTATTCCTACAATAGAGTCTTCGTGATTTGAATGAATGGTGTCACTATCATCCTCAACTCTGTCATCAACTTCTACTATCAAAGATTCTGTTTCATCATAATTTTTGTTCATATTAGATTTATCTAACTGTCTGTTGAATTCTTCCATGTAGCTAAGATTAACACTGGTTTAATTTTTTTTGTCGTGAACCATGTTAAGTTCAATTCGCGATAATGCATCTGCATTTTTATCCAAAGATCCCTTTTTATAAATAATTTCATAATCATATTCTTCTTTCTCTTCAGTATTCATATGGCTTGTACTAATTTCAGAAATATCAAACTGAGCTTTTTCAGTTTTGATTTGATTGAAATTTGGACTCTGGTTTTGTTTGTATACATAGACATGTTCATTGTCACTTTTTTTTCTGAAGGATTTAAAACCGTACATATAGCTACTTGATTATTCACATTTGATTACAGTCAGGTATTTCGAGATTATTTATCTTAGTGTATGGGATGATTATTTCACCATCTCTAATATTTTGTATATTAACCATAATTACTTGTTCTGACCTCAGTTGCACTACTATACAATTCGTGTTATGAGGAAGTTTCTGGTAATTTAGGTTTATAGAGCAATTTGGGGTAATAAGCATATTTTTATTTAAATCAATAATTGCTTCTAATATTTCCAAGGTATCTATTCCTAGCAAACAATCGAAACAGTTGTGGAAGTTGGATAAATAAAACTTCAAAGAAAGCTTATTTCGAGTATTAATTAACTTGTTACATGGTATCAACGTACTGTACATCTCGGTTGATGTACCATGAGCAGTTGATATTTAAAACGGGTCGTTTCTTATAGCACTTTTGAAATATTTCTCAGCTGTTTCTGGGTTAATGAAGGATTTAGTGCTACCAGTATCTATTAAAATTTTCAGATTATGATCGGGAAAGATTACATATGGTAGATCACTTTGATAATTAGTTAAATTCATCAATTCGAAGGAGGTCCTCTAAAAAATTATTCGAGTCTTCCGGGAATTCAACCGATGGTTGTTGAACGATATTATATATTTCTTCGGCTGTATAATTCAATTTATTTCTATTCCAATTCCTAGGATTGTTAGTATTTTGATTTGAAAACCGTGTAGGTTGATGAGTATTTTTTGTTGAAGTGCTCATAGGAGTCTGAACAGGGATCTTTTCATTTGGATTTATTTGTAGGTTATTTAAATTCCTATTCTTTGTTGAATAGTTATTAAATCTTGTGAAGTTTTGTTGCCTGTGGAATTCGAACATTATGTGCGTAATTACTAATTGGTAAAGGTTGAATTTTAGGATTAAATTTATGTTTATCTATTTTTTGTTGATTTATTTCTAGTTGAAAATCATTGGTTAGCATACTCAGGGCTGTATTTGAGTCTCCTGGATTTTTGGTACGCATGTGAGAACCAATCGGATCTTTTAATCCTCTTAATAAAATTCTCAAAGCATAGTTTCCAAAATAACCAGCTAAAACATTAGATTCGTCAGCAGGCAAGTGTGTAACTAAGTACGATATTTGTAAATTTAATAGGTGCTGTACTCTACTTTAAAAATGAAACGGATTTAATGTATAGCAATCTCTTTTATCTGCGTAACTGTTGATCAAACAAGTTTTCAAATCTAACCAATTGTGAATAACACAAGACGAGATATTTCTGGCAGCATCTCCTTCAATTTTAGCTAAAATGATGGACATCAAATATTCATTCTGAAAGTCATCAGTATTTTGCAGTTTCAGTATTTACTAGTTTCTCCGAAATTTCTATGAATCGAGGTAGTAACTCTGTTTCACCATTGAAATCAGGAATCATAGCTAAGTATTCCTGTTTGAGAAGGGGAATTTGAGCATGTACTTGATTATTTACTGCCATAGTTACCTTGTTTCTTTTGAATATTGGAGATTTAGATCGGATTGATTTATATAAATTCAATTTGAGTAAGAATCTGACCTTTCTGTATCACTGGAACCTCTGAATGACATTAGTACTTACTACAGAATTATTCGCCACTCCATGTGGTCTTGAGCCATTCACGACGATGATGGACTATTGGAATACGAAAGTTTAGATTTCGCGTTTGGCTACTCAATCCACCAAACTTGAAATATCTATTTTCCGATAGCCAATAAATCGTAGAAACGAACCAAATTATATTCACTAATTTTTTCAGCTATCCTACAGACTGCGCCACTTAACTTTCGAACTATTAGAAATAGCTTTTTAAAGAATAATTTTATTGCCTATAAGAGGTTTACAATATAAAAGTTGAATTAAGACCAAACTAATATCTAACAGAATGAAGCACATCTCAACACATGTCCTGGAATCACTACCGTCCGCATGAAACCAATAACGCTGATTCAGAATACAACGTTTGCTATTTATTCGAAGAATTAGTTATACAACTTGTATGTATATGTTACACTCAAACACCGAAAACGCTCACTGAGCGAAATAAACGGCCACAACGCGTTGTGGACGGTTCTCAATAACCAAACACCGAAATATCATCATTAATCGCGTTGTGGCCGGTCCTTTGCGTCCACAACGCGTTCTGGACAATCTTTAAACAGCCAGAACGCGTTCTGGCAATATTCAAACAACCACAACGCATTTAGAATAAAAGACGCATGTATACCGATTATATTTGAATATGGAACAGGGTTAACAAAGAAAAAATAATCGAAGGGTTGGAAACCTTAGATCAAATAATATAATAATATAATATACTAAAATAATAATATAATATAATATGATCTAAGTTGGAAACCTAAGTACAAACATAAAACACAAATGAAAAAAAAATTTAAAATATTTAAAAGGTCGAATATAGGTATACCAGATTAAACGCGAAACAGATACCTAGTTAAAAGGACATTATAATTGTCTATTTACTTATTTTTGCAGGCACTATTATCATGACATTTCGAATTGCACAACACCTTATTGGCCTTGCAGTTGCACCTTTTTGTGTTACAATAACGCTTACAATTGCACTTAACAAAACCTTGTCTTGATCCAGACGAAAGAGCGGAAGCTTTTCTCAAATTTATAGAGCAACTCGGGACATCTGATAAATTTATAAAATTTGAATCCGCAAAGATAAATTCATTACGACTATAAAGTCTTTCCAGTGCACCGTCTTTGGTTCCCAACTTATACAAGCTGGACTCATTAACGTTTAAGACCACAGCTAGAACACTTCTAGGAGCAAGACGCCCCCTGTCGACATCCGGAACTTTTACTACAACATTTTGACCAATTTCAGCAGGGGGTAGTTTTTCCCGGGACAAAGTCAGCATTTTTTCAGCTTGCTTTTCCAATCCGGATTTTGCGTCCTCGCGTTGCACTTTGATTGTATCACTTCGAAAGCAAAGGCTGCATGTGACTTCTCCTTCATTTTCAAAACCGCACTTTATGTGTACATTTAAACCGCATATTGTACAGGGTTGGGTAATTCCAAATTCTTCGCAAGTGTAACATGCAACGGGATTGGGTTCTGCATTTGTCGCAACAGGATTGGGTTCTGCATTTGTCACTATCTCTTCATTCTGCTGTTCTGTTTCACATGTCATCCCTTCTAACATTTTCTCCAAATCTTCTTCAGTTTTCAAAGAATCATATACTTCACTTTCCAGGGAGGAGTCTGCCAGTCCGATTCTTTGATTGCTACCAAACATAGCTTCGTAAGGGCTTTTTTTAATCCCTTCGTGTAGGGCTCGATTTTTTTTACTCTGAATAAACCGTAAACCGTCTGACCACTGTTTGGTATTATTGTCAAGCATCCAAGCTACCAACATATCTCTTACATCCTGATTAGATCGTTCTACAGATCCTTGGCTTTGTGAATGACGGGGCTTTCCGTGTACAAGTTTAAGACCTGGCCACAAATCCTTTAACTCTTCTATAATCCTATTGGAGAATTCTCTTCCGTTGTCGCTTTGTAGAATAAACGGAGCACCGAACATGCAAAAAATGTCTACCACGACATACGCAACTTCTTCAGCGGTTTTTGATTTAAGTGGTTTCAAAATGGTAAATTTTGTGAGGTGGTCTTGATAGTTTAATATAAAACGGTAGTCTCGATCGGGTTCACTCTGCATATCGATCAAATCCACTTGACATCTGGAGTTCATGTGATCTGATAAAATTGGTGCGACAACTAACCCCTTTTTCCTTATTTTCTTTTTTCCTTGACATTGTTCGCAAAGAGACAAATAAATTTGTATAGCTGTTCTAGTAACATTGCAGTATTTTTTGTTGATTTCAGCCTCCACGACTAAAAAACAAATAAACAAGTTGTTTTATTTTATCATAACCGGTGTCCGCAAATACTATGTGTGTTCCATATGGATTACATTAAAATTAGGTTGGGTTTTCCGACATCACTAATGAAATTAGATGATTATACTTACCTCTAGTTCGTTTGTGTCCAGTTGCTATGTGTGCAGCTTCAATAATGCCAAAAAGATCCTCTGTTTTACAGTAATATCGAAAGCTTTCATCTCGTGTTCCTTTGTTTTTAGCAATTAATTTTTCATGTTCCCCAATTGTTATGATATCGTATCTCTTTAGCCTTCTATATTGCTTGGCAGACAACGGCATTTTGCTGTCTCTCAAACGTTTGGCTTCTTTTACCTCTCGGACGACCTCTTCATACCGTTCGTTTGTGAAATAATCGCTTCGATTATTGCTGTTGTCGACGATAGTTTTAATTTTTTCAATAAACGCATCTCTCATTTTAGCCTTTAGGTTATGATAGGTATACTAGGAACCTAGGAACATAAAACGCACCTTACTCGATAACAGTTGGGATCACACTGACAAGTCTGGACTGGAACACGTGGTTCGTGAACCCCTCCCCAAGCTTTCAGACACGTTGTGGTTGTTTGAATATTGCCAGAACGCGTTCTGGCTGTTTAAAGATTGTCCAGAACGCGTTGTGGACGCAATGGGCCGGCCACAACGCGATTAATGATGATATTTCGGTGTTTGGTTATTGAGAACTGTCCACAACGCGTTGTGGTCGTTTATTTCGCTCAGTGAGCGTTTTCGGTGTTTGAGTGTAACATATACGTACTTGCCTGCGCGGGGACGTGGAAGTATACATCAGTATTATCA
Source organism: Endomychus coccineus (assembly GCA_958510875.1). Lineage (NCBI taxonomy): Eukaryota > Metazoa > Arthropoda > Insecta > Coleoptera > Endomychidae > Endomychus > Endomychus coccineus. Next base: position 46,529,566 of record OY294070.1, read on the forward strand.
CTTGAAGTTGTATACGTAGCAATGTAGCTACTCTTCATCTTCGAACGATCTGTTAAGGTATCAGCCTAATTTTTATTCGGTTGTAGTGCCATTTTTAATGTGATCTTCTTCAGTGCGTTCCCATTGTGCTTTGCCGTTGCGTCTCTAGATTGTTTACATTTAGTTTACCACGCTTTATGAGATTCCTTACATATGGGACAGAACTCCGCGTTTTCGCATTTCCTCATGCTGTGACGTTCCTGTCCACATTTATAGCAGCAGTTCGCTGTGTCTGGCCCTGTGCAGTTTTCCGATTCGTGACCCCTTTGCCAGCACCTGTGGCATCTTTTGTGATCTATTCTTTTCTTCATTCTGCAATAAGTAAGGCCTGTTCTAACGCTTCCTCTTTATAGAAGCTTCTTGGCTGTTCTTCCTCCCAATTGTCCACCGTTATCTCTTGCTTCTCTCTTCCCAGCGGTCTCAAATTTCCTATCCTTGCTTGTTAAGTCTCCTCTATCGCTACGATTTTTTCTATAGCTTCGGATACCTCTTCTTCCGTGACGATACAGTCTTTGCCAATAACGTGCAGGACTGTCGATTTTTCCGCGTTTTTCTTAGCATGAATAACTGCTTCCCGAATACTCTCTTTGATAATATCCCTAATCTTCTCTGTCTGTCCGAGGTCTTTTTTAACCTCAAGTATAAGGCTTCCATGCTTGGTTTCTCTTACTTTTCCAATTTTTACATCTTGCTCCTGGTTATAAATAGCATCCTTAACACCCTTCAGCATTTCTGAGTAAGTTATCCCTTGTTGTTTGACGATAATGGCCTCCGTTTTTCATTCTATGTTAGGTCTTGTTTCTTTGTGGCTGTTGTGGGTATGCTGCTTATTAATTAGTGGACTGTAGTTTTTCTTTATTTATTTTATTTTTAACTTTCAAATACAATTATGCCGGGAACGTGGCATTCGGACGTCTCTCGTTTTAGCATCGAGAGCAACAACTACATGGCTACGTTATATGCGCAGTAGCGCCAATAGTACAAACATTCAGCGTGATATCATACAAGGCGTTCTGGCCCAAACATGCCGGCCGCCTTGAAATTATTGCTTCCAATAACGATGAAATATACAAGCACAAAATGTCCAATTATTCTGTTGAAGATATCGTAAGAGTCTTATGAATACTGGATCACTGATTGTCCATGGGTAGTGCGCAAACTCGTGAGACTGACCTTTTCACAACACTATCCTTCACCTTTACACTTATCACTCTTGTGACGTTGTCAGCACCTGGATGAAGTTCGACTATTCTTCCTAGGCGCCAATTCAAAACTGGAAAGTTCTTCCTCCAATAGAACTAATGTCCCTACATTTAGGGACTGAGATGATTGCTGCTTCCATTTGGACCTGGTTCGAAGGTCAGAAACATATTCCTTCTGCCAGCGGGACCAGAAGTGTTGTCATATGGACTGCAGTCTTTGGAAACGATTGAGACGATTCTGAGATTTTGCTCCGGTATGGAGACTAGGAACCTCCCAATTAAGAAATGTCCGGGTGTCAGGGCCGTGAGATCCTCAGAATCAGAGGATAAGGGGGGAAGAGGTCTAGAATTCAGAACGGCCTCCACCTGAGCGAGCACAGTTGAAAACTCTTCAAAAGTTAAAGAGGCGTTTCCCATAACTCGCTTTAAATGATTTTTACTACTCTTTATACCTGCCTCCCATAACCCCCCAAAGGTAGCTGATTTCGCAGGTATGAAATGCCATTTAATGTTTTCATGTAGCAAACAGGTTTCTATTTCTTCGGACACTGACTCAACAAAAGAATATAACTGTTTTATCTCATTATCGGCACCGACGAAGTTCGTGCCGTTATCTGGAAATATATTATTCGGTTTACCGCGCCTCGCGATAAATCGCTTCAAGGTAGCAATGAAAGATTCAGACGTTAAATCTGACACTGCTTCCAAATGCACGGCCTTCGTGGTCATGCAGATAAATAAACATACATAATTCTTTGACAATTTTGAGCCGCGTCCCTTGCGATCCTTCAACATAAACGGACCACCATAATCTATTCCGGCATTCAAAAAGGGCACCCTTTGCGGTGCTACGACCTGATATCGGCCAGTAATTTTCTCGAACATTATATAAAAGAGCTTGAGCGCCGCAATATAATAATTTTTCGTGTCGGTCTCTAAATATTAAATCTGTTAATTTATGATTTTGGGGCAATAAAATAGGGTGTACCTTTTCATAATTTGTTAGTGCATTTATAATTCGGCCAACTACTCTTAGCAAGTTATTTTTGTCAATAAACGGATTCAAGGCTAAGATTTTACTCCTTTTGTAAACGAAAATTATCCTAGTGTGCCACCCTTAATAAAGTGCTCAATGAGTACTCTAATTCATGTTGGGTTAAAGACCCAATATTTTTTTTTCACGGGACAATTTTGAGTTTTTAGCAAATCGGATTTCTGGAATTTCTCCTCTCATTTTAGAATCATTTTGATCACACCAATCCCTTTCATCATTTTGGAGCCAACTCGGTCCGTACCACCATAAGTTTGAATCTAATAATTTCGTAGGTTCAATACCCCTAGATATTAAATCAGCAAGATTTTCTGCCGATTTCACGTGATGCCAATCATTAATGTTCGTTAATATTTGAATATCAGCCACCCTGTTAGCCACGAAGGTTTTCCACCTATTTGGGGCACCCCGTAACCACGCCAATGTCATAGTAGAATCTGACAATCCTTTTCATTAGATGAGCTAATAAGACGGCACTATTCAATTCCAACCGCGGTAACGTCACTTGTTTTAGAGGCGCCACCCGGGACTTTGCACACAGTAAATGAATAGTAATGTCTCCAGAAAAACTAATACTTCGTATATAAACACAAGCTCCGTACGCTCGTTAGGACGAATCTGCAAACCCGTGTAATTCTACTCTCATGTATTCAGTCGGCATTACATGACGTGGTACAAACAATTTATTCAAATTCGGTAAGTCGCGCTGAAATTCTATCCATTTTTCATATAATCCCTGATCAACCGTTTCATCCCAAGAAAGTTTAGATTTCCACAATTCTTGAATTATTATTTTTGCTACAATTATTACTGGGCCCAACAAACCTAATGAGTCAAATATTTGGCATATATTAGATAAAATGACACGTTTTGTAATATTTTCTGCAATTTCAAATTTTTTAATTGAATACTGAATCGTGTCTGACTGTGCGTTCCAGAATACTCCGAGTGTTTTATTATTTTGGTCTGCACCGAACTGTAAAACGCTGCATTCTAATTCATTATTTAAATTTAAATCTTTCATTATACTCTGATCGTTGCTTAACCATTTTCTAAGCTCAAATTTACCACTACACAGAATATTCGATATGTTACATTGAATCGAAATGACCTCTGACACTGTGTCTGTAATTTCACATTCTCTCGGAAATTTCTCCTCATTTCCATGAGCCAATTGAAATAAACATCTTACGGCCAAATACGGTGCCGATGCAGTGCCGTATGTCACAGTATTCAATTCGTAACATTGTAATTCTACATTAGGTTCAGCTCTCCAGAAAATTCTTTGAAGACTACGTTGTTCCTTTTCAATAAGAATTTGTCTATACATTTTTGATATATCAGCTGACAATACGTACTTGTGTTTACGCCAACTCATAATGATGGACAATACATCTTTCTGTAGAGTCGGACCTACGAGCTGTATGTCGTTCAGTGATACGCCGTCATCTGTTTTTGCACTCCCGTCGAACACTACACGGAGTTTCGTGGTGATGCTCGAATCTTTTAATACCGCGTGATGTGGCATATAGTATTTGGGCAAATTATTTTCATTTTCTATGATTTTGGTCATATGTCCAAGCATTCCGTATTCCTTTATAAATTCAGAATATTGTTTTTTCAAATTTCCGTCTTTGTTTAGTTTTCGTTCGAGAGAATGAAATCTGTTGATTGCTGTTTGCCTAGAGTCTCCAAGATTCTTAATTAAATTATTATCAATTGGCATACGAACAATAAATTGACGTTCTTCATTCCTTTTGGTTGTTTGCATAAAATGATTTTCACAGAATTTTTCCGAGCTTGAAAATAGTTATTGATTTTAATTTCTTCTAAGTCCCAAAATTTTGTTATTTGTTCGTCAATAGTATTAGGGTAATTATTTATATTTATATTGAAATAGCTAACAGTTTTTGTAGGCATTACCGGCACATGAAAATTACCCGCGATTACCCAACCTAATTTGGTTTCTTGTAGCAAAGGTAAATTGTTACCTAACTTAATTTGACCTTGACACAAAAGAGTCCAGAAAACATTCGACCCTAGCAACATATCTATTTCTCCTGATTTATTGAAATAAGGATCAGCTAATTCAATATTTTTTGGAATCGTTAAAAATTCCTTCTTGAATGAAACTAATGGTAATTTTTCTGTAATTACCGGTATAATTAAACAACTCACATCAGTTTCAAATCCAGAATTATAGGAGGACACATTCACATTTATTTGCCGTTTAATATTTTCTAATGACTGACTCACGCCCCTTACCACATAATTAACATTAATCGGCTTGATACCTGATTTTTTGGTCATTCTTTGTTATATAATGGCTCTGAGAGCCACTATCTAATAATACGCGACATGGATGTTTCATGTTATTTTTATCTTTCACTAGTACCGCCGCTGTGGATAATAATACCTGAGCCGTTATTTCGTACGCCACTGTACCCTCCATCTCGGTAGAATGACGGACAACGGATAAAACTTGTGGTTCGGCAGAAGTACCGGCAGAGGAAGACGACTCTTTTTCGAGTGATTCGCAGTTGCTTGTAGTTTGGGAACCTGGCGCGTATTCAGTATTGCCAGCGTTACATTTTTCTTTCGAATTATTACCGAATTCTAAATGCAACAATGTATGATGTGGTTTGCCACATTTTTTACATTTTGGAGAATCGCATTCTCATGATGAATGTGATCCCCGTAAAAAATTCAGACAAAGTCGTAATTTTTTGACTTGGGCAATTCGTTCATTCGGATTTAATTTAATAAAGGATTGACAAGAATACAATAGGCACCTTTTCACAATGAAAACATTCCAGTCTGTTCTGACTCTGACTAACTGAATGAAAACTATTTGAATGTCTTTTCGTAGAAATTGGAAGTTTGCCTTTCTCTGATTTGTTTACCTTAAGTTTTTCCAATATCTCACATTTGTTTTTTAGGAAATCATCCATATTTGGCATGTCATTCTTATGTTTATATGAATCCCAATCTCGTCTTGTGGCGGGATCAAATTTGTTGATGTATATAATTAAGCTATCCCAAAATTCCGTCTTCTGACCCACAGCCTTCAAGGACCTTAAATGTTTAGTTGCATTATCAAACAAGTTTCTCAGTTCGATGTGTGATTCTTTGTTCAATCTCTCTAATTCAAAAATGGCGCGTATGTGATTATGTATGTTCAATTTTCAAGCTATTGCATATATCTTTTATCGCGGGCTTTGAGCGCGGCGACCAAATCAAGAAATTCCGTAACGAAAAATAATGTAAGACCTAAACACCTAACATGTGTCAAATTAATTAATTAATTTGAAGTTTCTAAAAGTGAGAAATTTCGCAATTTTATACGAATGTTTAACACTCTAGCGCTCTAGACTCCGGGATTTTCACGTGGCTTATCGAAATTAGAAGGTTCGAATTATCTAAAAACATAATTGCATGAACTCCAGACGTCCTATGTAATTAGCTACGAACGAAATCATTTTGACATGTGCCTCTAGGAGCTCGCTACGCGTCAGTTAGAGTTTATACGTTAGACGCGCGTAGCAGAGACCTGAGTGTACCTGTTTCTATTAAGCTATTGCATATATTGCATATAGCTTTTATCGAGGGCTTTGGCGCGGCGACCGAATCAAGAAATTCCGTAACGAAAAATAACCTAAGACCTAAACACCTAACATGTAGCTCGGCCGAGCGTTCGCTTAACGTGTATGTATGTGATACTACCGTACGAAGCTCGCACGGATCGAGACGAGCTGCTCCGTTATCGGACGAATACGTAAGCACTTAAGCAGCTGTTTGTGAAAAAGTATATAGTTTGTGTATAAAGTGTTTTAAAAATGAATAAACAAAGTACATTTATCTCAAGCTATTGCATATAGCTTTTATCGCGAGCTTTGAGCGCGGCCACCGAATCAAGAAATTCCATAACGAAAATAAAACCTAACACCCCCACTCCGCCTACCATGTAGCTCGGCCGAGCGTTCGCTTAACGTGTATGTATATGGTACGACTGTACGAAGCTCGCACGGATCGAGACGAGCTGCTCCGAAATCGGACAAATACGTAAGCAGCTGTTTGTGAGAAAGTGTATAGGTGTATAGGTATCTATCATATCTTTATAATGCCACACTCACCGCATGTGCGCCCCGTAAGTATACATGTAGGTATATATATACTGTTGTAGATACTGTTCCAAAAGGTGGGGTAGCTATTTACCAAACAAATAATAATGTTACTAATATTATGACTCCGAATATTGAAATGAATATTGCACACGTTAGCGATGTTAATGTTAGTCGCTCATTTGTTGGAGATAGTTGTGCGTGCTTATGCAAACTTAGAAATGGCCTACACACAGTCATGGTAGCAATTTACATTTCTCCGAATCCAAAATTGGACGAGGTAGAGCATTTTATTCATCGCACTTTACTGAAGTACACTGAAGAAGGGTCGAAAATACTTGGTACAAATGGTAATAAATTTCCACTTATCTTGGCTGGCGATTTCAACATCAACTTCGCTGATAAAAAATCAGAGCGGTTGACAACTTTTCTTTCGGAAAAATTGAATTTGAAAATGAATAATGATCCACAAGAATCCACAACAAAATATGGGACCACCATTGACGCGGTATTTTCCAGATATTTAGAGGATATCAATTCTCAAACTTATGTTTCTTATTTCAGTTACCATAAACCTATAGTTTCAATGATAAAAATTCCTGAATAACCTACATGTATTGTAAGATAATAAAAATATTTTAAGCGATATTAACTTCTCATTTATTCAATAAAAGAAAAAAATGGTTTTCTTATCGGTCACCACGCTCAAAAAGTGTAACTTGAATTAACATCACAGAAAAAAAATACTGCATAAATAAAAAATAAATAAATAATTATAATTGCATAAGTTGATAAAAAATGCTACGCAATAGCTTTACCGCGGCAGTCCCCGAGTGCCACAGGTATTTTTTTTTATCTTCAAAACGATCGACTAACAACTGCCAAGCTATTAAATAATTTTCACCTGATACTTCAAGTGATTTTATAATCTGAGATGCATCCTTCTCTAGGGAAGATCTCAGATAAAAGAATTTCTGGACATCTGACAACGTTGGATTGTTCTCTACTAAGGCCTTGAATGAATCGCGAAATTCTAACCAACCGGAATACTCTCCATCAAAGGACGGCAATTTTATTGTCGGTAGCTTGATATTCTGATTTGAATAATTGATATTTTGCAAAGGAACGGAATGAACCGAGTCGGAACCATTTGAATTAGGGTTCGTTCGCTCTATTGCATCAGTGTCCGAAGGCATAGTTATTTCAATTTCCAATTGCACTTTTTCAAATTCATCAAGGCATCGTTCAAATTTTTCTAGGCGAGCTATTAATTCATTTATGATTACTTCATCTTTTTTGAGAGATCTAGAGAATCTATATGTGATTGCATACGAGTAACTTTACCTTTTAGAGTACCTCGTTTAACCTTCAATACATCAGCCATTGTAAATTTCAAATATTATTATTCAACTCACAATAAAAAACTCAAAACAACTGTAACCAAACTCAAATAGATTCCGTTCTGAATCTATTTATTAATAAGAACTAATATTTGGTGGGATGATTATTTGGGATTTGGACTCACGGCTTTCTTCAAATATGTGCTCTTCTGACACGGGCTGGACCACCTGTTGTGTTGACGGTTGACCTGTTCTGGCAATGGCGATGGCTCGCTTTTCATTCTCACACACTTTTCTCAATTTACTTCACTAATTCATCCCGGTCGAAGTGACCAATGTTGTGGGTATGCTGCTTATTAATTAGTGGACTGTAGTTTTTCTTCATTTATTTTATTCTTAACTTTCAAATACAATTATGCGGGGAACATGGCATTCGAATGTCTCTCGTTTCAGCATCGAGAGCAACAACTACATGGCTACGTTATATGCGCAGTAGCGCCAATAGTAGAAACATTCAGCGTGATATTATACAAGGCGTTCTGGCCCAAACAGTGGCCTTCCGCGTTTTGCTCACCTATCTGTATGTGTATAGGCTCACTTAGACATGCCAGTGGACTCGGCCGAGTAACCTGCGCACGCATCACTCGCAGAAGATTTTGTATTTACACATGCCAGTATACTGGCATGCTCTTTGGCATGCGAGTTCAGTCGGGTATACGGAAGTCTTTGAATGGATCGTCCCTAGGGTATTAATTTGAACAATATGAGTAATCCTGTTATAAAGTCTTGTATAGACAATCTAACAACAGTTGTAATTGATGAATTAGAAGACATATTGGAGGACAGTGCGTGAACAGAAGCCAAATAGTAGAAGAAAGCGAGTGCGGGTCAGAAATTGGATCGCACGGCGTTCATATCTGGGAGCCTCTAGCACCCTTCTGCAGGAACTTCGAGCTGAAGATATTCCTGCTTATAGAAATCATCTTCGAATGGGAGTAGACACATTTGACGAGTTACTTTTGAAAGTATTAAACGATATTCAGCGACAAGATACCCCCATGAGAATGACAGTTCCTGCTAGGACAAAACTGGAAGTTACCTTACGATTTCTTGCTACTGGAGACAGTTATGGGTCATTGGAATTTCTGTACAGAATTCCACGTTCAACAATGTGTGAGTTTATTCCAGACGTTTGTAAGGCAATCGGGGATGCTCTGAAAAGCTATATTCAGGTAAGTAGTAAGTAAATAATTTTTAACACTTTTTTGCATCTTTATTTGTGTATATTTGGTGTACAATACAATTTATAAATGTAAAAAGGTCTCATCGTCACAGTCTGCAACTGAACCTAGAGAACGAACAGCTTCTGATAGTATATCTCTATAACATCTAGTATTTGCCTCATTCGAAGTTGAGGCCTTCGAAGGATTACTACTGTAATCAGATGTATGGCCAGATACGTTACTGGGAGTAGGTGAGGTTACCGGAAAATCCCATGAATCTTCTTGCATAATGGTTTGTGGCACAAAAGAAATACGTTCGTCTGCTAACAAACCCTGTATTTTTGTTTGTACCCTAAGAGAATTTACGAGCGGCATTTGCCGTAACCTTGAGCAGGGGCACTTTTTAATTGTTTCAGTTCGTGAATTGCACTGGATACTGCTGCAATTCGCTGATCTTGTTTTCGTTTTTTTGGAACAAGTTGTGCACGACGAGGTGTTTCAGTGGTAGGTGTTGGAGTAACGGCCGTAACATCATTCGTCTCTTCAGCATCCTCTTGTTGACTTTCTGTATTGTCCTGAAAATAAAACTACCTTAGAATGCTATCTACGCGGAGTAGGCAATATTTTTAGTTTTGGCTGAATTTGTCGTTACCAAGTTTTGCCTGTCTTACTTGAACACTATAGTTTTTGTTAAATAGGGGCCTGTATGTTTTATTTATAGCCCGACAACCGTTTCAACGTATTAGCTCAAAACAAGTCGTAAGGACAATTTTTTAGTAGTGAGGCAGACAAAGTTTAATGACACTTGTTGACATTGATACTTAAGTAAAAATAATTTCAGGTACCTTCCACAACAGCAGAGTGGGGAAGAATCGAAGAAGGTTTCAGAACAAAGTGGAACTTTCCAGGGTGTATCGCGTCCATAGATGGAAAACACGTGAAGATTAAAGCTCCTGTCAACTATGGTTCAGATTTTTTCAACTATAAGGGCTGTAATAGTATAGTACTATTAGCTCTAGTTGACGATGATTACTTTTTTCCTACGTTGACGTTGGATCTAATGGAAGAGCGTCTGATGGGGGTGTTTTTACGAATTCTTCCCTGTTCAATATATTGAAAAATAAGACTAACAACATACACAAGGATGCGGTTGTAGTAGGGGTTGAAGGGTTTGGACTGACGCCATTCTTGATGAGACCCTATTCGTTTCGAGGCGAAGTGGACAAACGCAAGAGGATTTTTAATTACCGCTTATCGAGAGCAAGGAGGATTGTCAAAAATGCCTTCGGGATACTTGTTTCACGATTTCGAATATTTGCAAAACATATTGCACAACAACCACCCACAGTTGATGTGATAGTCCTTGCTGCATGCAGCATACATAATTGGCTGCGAAAAACTAGCAAAAACTACATTACCAGCGACTGTGTTGATTCAGAAGATATTATAACGGGGGACTTAACTCTAGGGGGATGGCGATTAGAATTGAATAAGGAATTAAAATCTGTCTCGTTCAGAGGATGTAATAATTATACCCGTCAGGCAGAAGCTATCAGACGCTACTACCTTGACTATTTCAATGGTAACGGAAGTGTCACCTGGCAAAACAAATTCACAATGTAGAAGAATTTCAAATGTGAGAATACATAATTACCTCAAAGATTTGTTTTGTAATATACTTCAATTTCTACAGAATATTTCATGAAAATAAATGAGCCTGACGGTTAATTAATACAGCATGTAATTACTTACCTGTGAATCATTTGTAGTGCTTTGTCTGGTAGGCGCTACCATCTGCATTACTGCATGTAATGTGTCGAACCACTTGATCTGTGGTTTATAAACGTCGTCTGCCCCCATGCCATTGCCCATGGAATCTTTAACTTTTTTTACTTCCTGATAATAAGTCGATCTAATATTTTTGATTTTATTTTTTACATCCCTTATAGTTAAGCTTTGGTTGTGAACATTGGCAGCATCCCGCAATCGGCAATATGCAGCGTCTCGCTTCTGTTTATTTTTATATTCTTCACTTTCCATATCCCACAAACATTCTTCGTTTATGTACATTTCAATGAACGTAGTCGTTTCATTTTGACTCCACTTGTGTTGTCCACTCATTTTATTTAACCCGCAAAACACACGAAACGTAAACAAGAACGTGCTAGTAGTTGTTTACATTTGCCAGTACAACTGGTGCTTTTGAACCCCCACTCTTTACTAGCACGAAAATGTTGAGCTTGTCCGTGTACACTCGGCATGCCAGTGCACTCGCACCAGTGACTGTTCACACATATTATTTTCATGCTAGTGGCTTGCTAGTAGAATACTCGGCCGAGTACACTGGCATGCCTTATATTTACCATGATTTCTGATTCTCTGAATATACTTCCTGCCATCTTCCTTAACTTCGCAGTACTCACCCCCTCCTATTCTCGGGATCGCTGTATCCTCCCTGCCTTCTTCAGTAATTTCATCCTTAAGCTCCCTAAGTGTTTCTAAGCATTCCTTCCTGATTTCTATGTTCTCTTCTTCGGTGATTATCAAAGTTGTAGTCTCTATTTTTCCAAGCCTTTGTATGATCTTGGTAAGTTGGGAGTATCTGTGTCTTTAAATCTGGCTTTGTATGCCGTTATTCATCATTTTGTCGTTGTCGTTGGCCAAAATCTTAGGTCTCCCTGTTGATTGTTCACCAACGGATTTCCTTGCCTGATTGTACTAACTGTAAAGTTATATTCTCTCCAATTTTCATCCTGAATCTTATGAAACTCTTCATATGTCGTTACTTCATTTATTTCGTTCCTCAAGGTCCTTGGTCTCCTCTTCTGAGAAGTATCTATCTGTTTGAATCGCCATCTCCTTTGTTTCTTCATATCTCTCAATCTCTATATTTTCCACTCCCGTTATGTGATTCCTGTACTTCTTCGCTTCCTCTAGTTGTGAATTGAGCCACTTTTGTCCATCTTTCCTGTTGATTTGCAGGATTTGGCTTCTGAGGGCTCGGCGCATCTCTCTGATCTCCTTTTTGTGTTAGGATGTCCTTCAATTAATTCGACCAGTTCCTCCATTTTTTCCTCAATACCATTTAGGAGATTCCTGTATTCTCCCTCTATTCCTTTTTACTTGCTCCTATCGCTTTCCTTTTTTTTCTTTGTTTCATTCAGGAGTAGAAGATCCTCGCTGCCGCTTGAGCTATTGACTCTCTCACTGTTTTGTTCAGAGAGGTCCATGTATATTGTAGGTGGTGTTTTCCTCATGATTCTCTCCCTCTCAAGTTTTCTTCTTTCATTAGGGAATTGGGGCTCCTTTCTTTTTTGTTGCTCATAATGTCCGTTTCCTCATATATCCCCATTTGCTTATATTTCTTTGTTTTCCCTTGGTTTGTTCCTAGGATGTCAGTCATTTGTTTCCTCCTTTATTCATTGCCCTCCGGCCTTGTCCAACAAGAGTTGAATCGACGTAATCCCGGTAACTCTGTGATCACCCGGTCTTCCTCATCCTCCGATTTCCGGTCTTTAACATTTGTCCTGCACGAAATTTGTGAAGGACTCCTAGCTACCTTTGGTTTCGCCTTGAATATTTCTTCCTGTTTCGATTTATTCAATTTATCCATCTTCTCTCTCACGATGAGCAAGGGAACGAAGGTCCTCCCCTGCAGAGCCCCGCATGCAGGGGTAAGGCTATATACTGCGGAGGTCGCCCGGTATCCGTAGGTTTTTACGACATCGCTGTCGGTTGTATTATAGAGGTTTTCTCCACATGAGCCGCCCGGTTAAGTCTAGCCCTCCGTTTCCAGATTCCACAGAATACTCCTCTCAGACTCGCATCTCTGCGGTTCGCGCTGTGGTTCAGATTTACGATATTCGCGGGCGGTAGGCGAGCGACCGCCCTCAGCTAAGGCCCTTGGGATGACCCCAGAGCGCTTTACAGCACTATGCTCTAGGTTGAGTCGTTCCTTTGTTTTCACTGCTCGCCCTCGACCTGTCCGGCTTGGGATACCCTGCCAAGAGTCACTTGCGAGACCCCGGCCGGCATAGCTCTCGGGTTCATTGCAGTTACTTGAGCCCCTCCACCATCGAAAAGGTGTTATGGCTCCTAGGAGGGGTGAATAACCTGACCTAACCTAACCTTTTTTTTTCAAGAGCAGAATCCATCATGGACATCTTACCGCCTTCTTCCTTAGTGTGGGACTCCATGGTGTGATTCACATGTCCTACACACTAAACCCCTGTGTCTTCCACCTCAACTGGAAATAACGTTTAACGCCTCATTTCTCTAATTCCTCTTATAGTCTGTCCGGTTCTTCTCTTTCTTTCCTTTTAATTATATCGGTTATCCATTCCTTTATCATATTATACTTTCTCTTATTTCGTCATTTTACCTACATTCAGTTCGCTCAGCATAATCTCCGTTCTTTTTCCTTCCTCTGTAAATCTTAGGCAACACAACATGAGGTGCTCCGGGTCCGCTCGTTGCCTCACAATCCTCGCATGACTCCACTTCTATCTTCTCGATCCTGCATCTGTAGCTCGCGAAGGTTCCGTGGCCTGTTGGAAATTGTGTTATGTGATGGTTGAGTTCCTCAAATTCGAATTGGTACCAATTGACCAGATTCGTGATAAGCTTTTTGGTCCACTGTGCCTTAGTAGTTAGGCTTTCCCATCCTTCCTGCCATTTTGCCAGCGTGATTACTCTTGCAGTCTTCCTTGTCTCCTGCCTATTCTCATACCCGCTATTGTCATAAATATATAATGCTTCTTGCACTAGTAGATGTATAGGTGGGATCCCTGTACTGCTTCGGCAGATACGATTCTGTACGCTCTTGATACCCTCAGTAGTGTCTTTCTCTGTACCTAGATCAACTTTTTTCTGTAGAGTTCTATCCTCAACGCCCCGTGCCAGACCGGTGCAGCATATAGTAATATGGATTTGACGACTCCGTACAGTAATCTCCTTTTCATCTCGCCTGGGTCACCTATGTTTGGCATCACCCTCGCTATTACCCCACTCTTTACCTGTGCCTTCATGACTGTCCCCATAATGTGCCTCCCGAACGTGGTCTATGTACACCCCTAGGTATTTTATACTCTCCCTGGTTGTTATTTCCGCGTCTCCTACCTTTCTCTCTTACCTTCTTCCAGACTGTACCCATCATTATTACCGCCTCGGTTTTATGGTATGCCAGTTTCAGTCCCCTTCGATTCATCCACTTCATGATTTGCGCAGCTGATTGTTCTGCCTTTTGAACTATCTCTCTCGGTTTATCCCCTTCCACTAGCATGGCCAGGTCATCGGCGTCTCTCTCCAGCTCGACCCCGTCTGGTAATTTCAGCCTCAACACCTCATCTTAGACCATCGACCACAGTGTTGGCCCCAGTACGGATCCTTGGGGAACCCCTGCGTAGACTTCCATAGTCTCCATTTCCGATCACTACTGTTCGTCCGCTCAGGTAATTAAATAGACAAGGAAAACATAAAACGAAACAACGTCAGCGTATTTTGTACATAGAGAATAAATTACACACCAAAATATTACACATTAAAATATTCATGAATCGAACAGAGTTCTAGATTCATCAGAAAGCCCTCAACAAGTTCTTAAATTCGTTGAGACTTTCACAGGTTTGATACAATCAGGTAATCTATTAAAAAATAAAAAACATTATAGATGCATATGACGGGTGTGCCTCAGTAAGTGTCAATCTATGTATGGGGTAACTTATGTTTGAGCTACCAGTCGGAAATGAGTGATTTTCACCAGATACTGACAGTTTGCTTCTATTCTTGTACAAGTAGACTACACACTCACAAATATGAAGTGTATATATTGTCAGGATGCCTTCCGCTTACAAAGACAGCACATTCCATGTAAATAATAATTTAAATTAATAAATACATGAATAAATAAATAAATAAAAAGATAAATAAAATTGTAAATAATACATAATAATATTCATAAAAATTTATCACTGTTAGTATCACAATAGCTCGATTCCATCACGTCTTTCTCACAGTCTTTATATCACAGCCGTTTCTACACCCAACCCTTCGCACCCCATTTCTTTACTTCCTCCTCCTTTCTCTGCGTCTTCATATATCTCTTCTATATGACGCTCTCTCATTGTGGTGCTTTCTTTACCTCTGCTCCTTTCATATTGTCTGCTACTTGCCCCCTTGTGTGTTTGCTTTCGTGGCCTCTCTCCAGCTATTTCTTTCACTTTGTATAATTCTGTTCCTCTCCTCTATAGTTTGTTCGCACCCTGTATCCCCAGTGGAGTGTCCTATTCCTCAACATATAACGCAATATTTTTCTTTATCACACCATTCTTCTTTATGTCCTTTTTCTCCACATCTCCGGCATAGGTTCGTTCTATCCGGTCCCTTGCACTCATTTTTTGTGTGGCCCAACTCCCAGCACCTATAGCATTTCTGGACGTACATTCTTTCACTTACTTCACACCAGTTCCATCCTTCCTTGATTCCTCCTACTTGCATAATTTTTTCTGCCGTGAGTGTATCAAGAACTATTGTGGCGGTCCGGGTACCACCTCTCACTGTTGACCTCAGATTTTCAACATAAACATTCTTAGCCTCTCCCAGTGCTTCTCGAATTACTTTAGTCGGCTCGGCTTCTGTTGCTATCACATCTATGTCCCTCACATGCTGTTTCACTTCATTTGTTTTCCTCACTTTGATACTGTTCGTTGTGATCTCCAATTTTTTGACTAGATCCTGAGTTACGTTTGTACCCTTCTTTATTCCTATCATTATCTTCTCAGCCTGTGATGTCTGTATTCTTTCTACGTTTGCTTTGTGTTCTGTTATACCTTCTCCTTCTTTCATCCTATCTAGGATATCCGCAAAGGAATAATTATTCGTATCTATCATTATGGTTTCTTTGACCTCTTTCTTATTTTCATTTCGTTTCTTATTGTCACCATTCTCTCAAATCTTTCTTCTTTACTGTGACATTCCGAGACTCTATATAGGCCCCCTTCTGTTTCAGTGCTCTTCACTTTTGTGATTATAGACAGCCTAACGACCGGGACCTCTGTCTCCATTCTTTCGGGATATCTTTCAATAACCTGTTGCTCCGGCCCCTCCTCTCTTCATATATCCTTTTTCGAACCACACTATGGTTTCCACTCCACTGTCTATGTTCGAAGGGTTTCCCTCTGCCATCTTTGTTTTTTGGTAGGCATCTCCTTCCCATATCTTGCCTAACACCGCCCATATTTG
Source organism: Endomychus coccineus (assembly GCA_958510875.1). Lineage (NCBI taxonomy): Eukaryota > Metazoa > Arthropoda > Insecta > Coleoptera > Endomychidae > Endomychus > Endomychus coccineus. Next base: position 46,545,781 of record OY294070.1, read on the forward strand.
AATCACTTATTTATGAAAGGATACAAGTCACTAAAGGTTAGTTTTAAGATATCTGAGGAAAACTATCTATAGTTATTAGTTATAACTTTTTCTTTTTGTTTTTGTAAAGTATGATGCACATCTACTAAATATGTTTGATTCTTGTCAGTTTTAATTTTTTTAAATGTAAATTAGTTTTTCAGTTATATAAAGTTATCGGACTTATATCCTTTCACAAATTAAAATATTAATTTTAGCTATTATTTATTAATTTCCTTAAATTTGCTGTAACAAAAACCAAGTTTTAGATGAAAACGTGTTATTTATTTAACAAAAACCTACGTATCCAGTTAAAAATATTTTAAGCAAAAGTACACGTATATTATAGCCTTAGTCTTCTTCGGCTTCTGTGGTTGGCCATTCTTGTAGTGTATTATAATATTCTTCAAACTTCTCAGGTACGTACTTTATAATTTTTTTAATGTCGTTCATTTTCTTAATATTAATGGGAATTTTTTCTTCTCCATAAGCTTTTTCAATTGGTAAGCTCACCGTATCGGTGTTTGTGTTTCTTAGAACAAAGGAGCTTGTCTGAAGGCCATCAATAAACTTACGCGCCTCAACAATGCCTTTTCTTGTGTGGTCATATCGAAACTCCATAAAACTAGCAACCGCGAATGATTCCTTTTGAGCACGTGGAATAGATCTACCACAACTTTCTATCGACAGACAAGTTTTTTTATAGTACTTACACCACCAATTCTTGAAATCTAGAATATCTCTTCCATTGACCATTTCAACAGTAAATTTTTGTCCTTTTGCCGAGTTACAGATAACTTCGCAAACTTCTTTGGGTGTGTAGATTCTATCAATACGATTTAATTTGCGTTTAACTAAACCAAAATCACGATCACATGGTAAGAAAGAATGTCCTCGGATCGGAAATTTGTGCACTATTTTTTCAAACATTCCGGTATCTGTAAGGGCAAGACAAAACCTGATCATAACATTGTTCTTATTTTGGCCGCCGCAACCGTCACTATAAAGATGAAGCTCCTTTACTGAAGAGGGTACATTCTGCTTTAAATATTTTAAGATAAAAGAACATGTCTCATTTGGACCCTTCTTAGCTATACCTTCTTGATATAAAAAAAACTGTGCTGACTTATTCTTTAAGTTGTGTATACTAAAAGGAAACACAGAGAGTTGCCGGAAGTAAAAAATGTCTTGAACAGGAATTGATGGCAGTGGAATGTTCTGCATGTAGTCAAAACAAAGTCCGAGCACAGAGTCATTTTCTGAGCACAATTTTTCGGTGACCTGAATGCTATTGTTAAATTTTTTGCCGCGTCTCTTATGTACCATAAGCTCTGCCAGGGCCGCTCGCTTAGCTGTTTCATTCAAACCAGAACTTGTTACTTTTATATTGAGCTCTTCACATTGGCAGCACGTATCCACTTGTGGTCTTCCAAACTTGTAGTCAAAATGTTCCTTAAAAATTTTATAATAGGTGGAGTATTTTACATTTGTTCCAGGATGTCTTTCTTTAAATAAATTATGCATAATTCTCACGTTTAATCTAGCATCCAGGTAATTATATTCCCTAGAAGAATAATGACTTTGTTTGACAGGAAAAGCAGATATGTGCTCTCGAACAATTTGAATTATGTTGCCAGGTATGGTTTTTCTATTATCTTGCTTACCTCTTAAGTCTCTTGGTGATTTTCCAAGGTTAAGAAGAGTTTGAAGTCTTTGAACGGCCTTGGACGAAACGCTATGCAAGCTTAAAAAGGCACTTTTACATACCTGCCGTCGATCTGCTTGAATATTAACAAAATATCTAAAAGACGAGGCTCTTAAGGAAGCTTGTTCATTACGTGGACGTCTTTTCTTAATAGGTTGTGATAACATTAAACCTTGTAGGTATATATCCTGTTCATTTTTTGTTTCGAAGGAACGGAACTTGTTCATAATAGCAATTCTCTGTTCTTCAGAAATCTTTTCGAAGCATTTAAATTTGCACCTACAATAAGTAATTTTATAATCTTAAGGCCGCAATAAAACTTTTAACAAAAACTTACTTGCAAGGCTGCCCTATCGCTTTTCCTGGAACAATATTGCCCCGGTAATTTTTGTATGGAATTCCAGATAATCTGCTTTTTTTAATTCTGGAAGATTTGTACTCTTCTGTGTTTCTTACACCTTTTTTCCTTTTTTTAGTGCAATTTTCGCTATCACTCATGATGTAGTGTTTATTTATTTACAATAATATTATATTTTTAATATAAACAACGAAAATACAATCACGTTCACGTTCAAACAGCGACTGAAATAGAAACAGTTAACACATGTTTCTTAGTAAGACCGAGTGCACCATAGAGTAACGCGCCGATTGCAGTGCGGCTAGCAAATTATTTATGAAATGATATAAGTCTCAGACTTATACCCTTTCAAAATTAAACGCTATGTTTCGTTCGATACCAAGAGTTAGTGGTATACGTGACTTAGATCTTTCCGTTACTAAACGATAGATACACCATTAGAGAAGAGATTCCCGGCAATATCTCATTTTCATAAAAAAGGTGACTTATACCCTTTCATAAATAAGTGATTCATTTGTTCTTCTGTATTTGCTTCCCGTATTCCATCTCTGTCTGCCACCTCGTCCTCGTGCCTTCTGTTACACTTATGATTTGCCTTTATTTGTTCTCTCAGTTCTTCTATTTCGACCTGTAATAATTTATTTGCCTCCTCCATTCCCAATAGGTTCTTATATGTTTCATACTGTTTGTATTCCATTTCTGTCACTTCTTGCTATGTTCAATTTTTTCTCTCATATCCTCCTGCATTTTTTCTTCTTCAACCGTTTTATGAATGTCTACTGTTTCCATTATCTGTCCGATTTTACGCAGTATTTCTCCTTTCTTGCTAGTATCCTTCTCTTCCGCTGCAACATACTCTTTGAGTTCCTTCAGGTGCGCTTCCATACCCTTGAGACTTTTCACCTCTTTTTTGTCCTTTCTTTGGTGGTGTTATAGATTCGGCTCTTTTCCTCGTCGTAATTTGTTCTTCCTGCTCTTCAGTTCCTCGATAATCTGTATTCTCCTGTTTTATTGTTCGGTCTACTTCTACGGTCATCTCTTTTGAATTATCTCCCTCAGGAGTACCTGCTCTCTCCATATCATCCCAGTAGTACGCACCAGACTCTGAGCTGTTACTTCTTCCCGCTACTCCCGTCTGTGGTGGCGTTCTTGGGGTGAGGATACTTTTTCTCGATTGCATGCCATCTTCCATATTCGCTAGGGTGTGGTTTTCCCCTTGGGAAGTCCTGTCGTTGCTTTTCGTCTGGGGTGTTTCCGCTCAGTTTCTCCCAGAACACTTCCGTATCCCTTCTTCTGGGGATCTTTACTCTTTGCTGTGTACTCTCCTTATTCGCGCCTGTTCCGTCATCTTTCTTATCCGTTTTTAGTTAAGTTTTTTCTCGTTCCATTTGTTTAGTGTTATACGGTACAAATAATCGTACACACATGCTGATACATCACGCGCAAATGGCTTTGTTAATATTTAGAGTGAAAATAATGTGTTTGTAGAATATAAATAAACTGTTCCTTTGATACACTTTAGTAGCAGTGTAAATAGGAAACAATCGCCCTTATCCACTAAAAATAATATTACAGCACTAAGAACCTTCTAGCACCAAGTAGCCATCATCAGAGTAAACTCTGCTTCTTATTTATAGTGTTATAGTGTATCCAAAGTGTGAACCCTTTTATATTTTACATTTTAGTAGGTTTTATTCTGCTTCACTCAATTGAAATATTACTAGCAGCAGAAATTAACTAACACTCTTCTGTAATATCACTTAAAAAGATTTGACATTGTTGATATATCGTGTATCTAAGGTGAGGATGTCCATCATGAAGATATAGTAAGTAATAGATGCAATATGTGTCATGCGGCCGGTAAAAACAAGCCCCCCGCTTCCGGGTCCCACAGAACACTCCTCTCAGACTCGCCTCTCTGCGGTTCGCGCTGTGGTCCAGATTTACGATATTAGCGGGCGGTCCTCGGCTAAGGCTCTTGGGATACCAACCCCAAAGTGTTAAGCAGCAGTTTTCCCCAGGTTGACTCATTTCTTAGTTTTTCACTGCTCGCTCTCGACCTGTCCGGCTTGGGAGGCCCTGCCAGGAGTCACTTGTGAGATTCCATCCGGCATAGTTTTCGGGTTCATAGCAGTTACCTAAGCCCATCCACCTACGACAAGTAGTTGTGACCCCTAGGAGGGGATCTAACCTAACCTAACCCATCCGAAACTAACCTTTTTTTGACCGAAGAGAAATGCTATTGCGCACACCCGAGCTTATCCAGGGTCACTGAGCGGTGGTGTGAGGATTACCACGATGTGGCATACTCAATCAATCGATCAATTAAAATGGGGGTAGACAAATCAGGAGTACTTAGACAGCTTGATTGGGTCCATTGTGCGCCCCTTGATACAAGAATCAGTCCAGCAGGCCTAAAGCTGTGCCGAAGGCTAAGATTTTGCATGGACTGATATCCCTGATGGCTTTAAACGGCATATGTGTGCTGGCGAGGTGTTGTAGCCTGAGAGAACCCAGTGCTGGACATTCTGTTAGGATATGAGGAGCAGTCTCATCCACCTCTCCACATCTACTACAAGTTGGGTCTTCAACAATGCCCATTGTGTATAGATGTTCATTTAGATGACAGTGTCCTATGAGGAGTCCTGTCACCAGTTTTAGACCTCTCCTGCTCATAGAGAATAGGGTTTTAGAGAGTTAAGGCGAGAACTCTCTAATGTGGAGCTTCGTCTACCTCATGCCGGAGGAATCACGCCAGATCGAGAGCCACTGTCTATCTAGTAGCTCCTTGAGGACGTGGAGCCCAGTGTTCGATGAAATTCCGATAGTGAAATCGCAGCCAGGAGCGTTCAAGGAACCCCGTTTGGTCAATTCATCGGCTACTCCGCTTCCTTTCACGCCAAAATGAGCAGGTACCCAGTTTAGCTGGAGTTTGTTCCATCTGGCTGATTCAACCATAGTCTCCCTGCACTCCAAGACAAGCCTAGAAGTCACTCTGTTGGCGCGAAGTGCACCCAGGGCCGCTCGGCTGTCAGTGCAGATTTAAATCTGCCTACCTTGGTAGTTTAATTCAAGGTTCTCCAGGGCATATTTCCGTATTGCACAGACTTCAGCCTGGAGAACGGTCACAGGACCAGTTAGAGGAACTTAAATCTTCGCTAAACTCAACAGTCTTAGACTCACCCGTGAACCACACGAGCCCCCCAGGCGAATGCGGCCCAGATACCTTGTTCTCCCATTCCGTCCTCTGGGTTATGAGGACGTCTGGTGTTTGAAACCTGACAGCAGGCGCTATCGAATCTTGCGTCAGTCGGAGGATCGAACAGTTTTCGGCCACTCAATTCCAGATTTTGTCATGACCGCGAGCCATAGACGCACCTACCCACTGGCCCAGACCAGTACGCTGTACGTGTGGCTACTGTTTTGATGTGGAGTTGTAGAGGAACGATCTCCACTAGAACTTCCAGAGCTCTGGTGGCGGCGGTTCTCATATCTCCCGTTATCCTCACGCAGGTAAGTCGTTGAGCCTTGCACAACGCAAGACGTGACGGAATCGTTTCTGTCGCCAACCTCCACACAACGGCTGCGTAGGCTATGATTGAGCGGATCATGTCCGTGCAGATACAGTGCAGACTCCATGTGTTCGCGAAGGCTCTCCTGCATACCCATAAGGATGCAACGACCTTCTTCACCCGGATTTCCAGTTGCATTTTCCAGCTCAATTCAGCATCGAGGATAATTCTAAGGTACTTCACTGAGCCTTTCACGTGCAGGGAAAACAGACGAAAGTCTGGTAGGGCTTCCAGTTTATGTTTCGTCGTAAAAAGAACCACTTCGGTCTTTTCAGCATTCACCATCAGTCCCTCGACCTTACACCAGCGAGCGAAGATGGCAAGTGCAGTGTTCTGCAGCTCGCACAAAGTAGCCGGGTGTCTTCAGAGGGTCACAGCGGCTTGGGCGTGATACACAGCCTCATTCAGCTCGACCAACCAACTGTCCACCATCAGGCATCAGGAGCGGATACAGTATCGCCTCCTGACGGCACCTTCGGGTGACGTGTGTACATGCGACGCTGCCATCATGGTGCGCCGTTATCAGTCTCTGCGAGAGCAAGGTCTTGATCCACCTGACCAAGGTGCGATCGATTCCATGTCTCTCCGCAGCATGACACATGGTCTCAAAGGAGGTATTGTCAAACGCCCCTTCGACATCCAGGAAAACGCCTATGACGCACTGTCTGAGACTAATAGCTCCTTCGATTCGGGTAACCAAGTGATGAAGGACCGTCTCGGGTTGATTTTCCCGCCTGATAGACGTACCGTAAAGGTTGAAGCAGAAAATCTTTTAAAACGCCGTCTTTGATATACCTCTCCAGCGCTGTCAAGAGAAAGGATGTAAGACTGATAGGGCGGAAAGATTTGGTTTGAGTGAAAGCCTTGGTATAAAGGCAGAGGCGATACAAAATCGGAATATAATAATAATAGGTTTCTATTCACACAAGAAATTATACATAGAATATGCAAGTAAATATCACAAAAGTAAAAAAAGAAAAAACTAGTTAACTTGTATGAACCTCAGGGCGAAGTTCAGATGGATGGATACGGACAGTCATCCTCTGTTCTACCTAATTTGAAAAAAAAAGAAAAAAAACACAATGCAATATTAACCGGATTATATCAACCTGCAAGTGCAAAATCCAAAATTAAACCCCAGTTACACGGCAAACTTTACGAGTCTTAGATATAAACATAAATAATAACACAATAACATAATAACAATAATCAAACGCGAACAATCACACATTCATCATGTCCCTTACTGATCACTAACCAAACCATCGAATATTTATCTTTTGGACCCCTTCCTATTTAATTGCCTGGCAAACCCAGGCAACCCGCTGTATAGTGCATACACCTGGTAACTAAAGGAACGTTCAAAAAGTGACAACCTATGACGAGGTACCGATATCATGTCTCTCCTACGTATATTTATGTTCTATATGTGATTTTACTATTGAGATACGGAGGTACCTGAGAAATTACAACCGAATGGTACAAACAGGCTGATTGAAGCCTAAGTCGATTCTTCATATTCAACCACTTAAGTTCACCTAATTTATGGGAAATGTGCTGGTATTTTCTAATACCAAATATATAACACAAACAACTATTCTGTGTCCTTTGTATTTTTGCAAGAGAGTCTACATCCAAGCATGGAAAATAAACTGATGAGCAATAATTAAACTGCGATAAAACCAATGACTCACAAAGCATTGCCTCAACAGCGATGGGGAGATACCCTCGATGTGAATACAACATCCTCAAGTTAGCATCAGCCCTTTCGTTACAAAGGTTTAAGTGTTCTCCATACCTAAAAGAGTTGTCCATAACGAGACTAAGATTCTTCGCTCCGTCTACCAAAGGAACCGGTGTGTTATCTATCTGTAGCTTGATTCGACTCCGTACCAGGTTATAATTAGCATTGCTACCAAACAATAATGCCGTAGACTTTCTTGGATTAAGGCAGAGAGAATGGTTCAGGGATATATCTGCTATCAACTGAAAATCTTCATTAATTTTCAGTAAAGTATCTTTCACTTCGGATACCGAGAAAAGTAGTAAATCTGGGTACCATCAGCATACGTATGCTCTTGGCAGTGTTTTAAACAACTCGGCAAGATATTGCCACGCGCCAGTTTTGTGGTAGAACTGAATGTTTTAAATGAATATTGGTTTGGGGGCGAGAGGCATGGCGTATCCCTGAGGATTCTTGTTTGAGATATATTACATGTAATTTGAAATAAACAACATTGGTAAAACTAACTCAATAGAATTTATTGAAACAAATTAACAGATGAAAATAAAATACGACGCTATTTAAAATGACTACATCAAATTTTGTATAACATAAATTGATTAATAAAATACAATGATAAATAATCTCAAAATATGTTTAGTTAATTTAGAAGACATGATGAGGAATAGTTTTGAAATCAGTTTAATTAAATCATTAATTCTCCATTTAATGTGAATGAAAAAAACATTTCTTACATTATTAACATCGATGCGTACACACGCGAGAAGAAAGTTCGAATATCCCAACTTTCCTATGTCGGTGAGTTATATAAACTTTATTGATGAAATGCAGCAATTCAGGATTCGCACGGTAAATGAGCCTGTCCGGCAGAATAATGAACCCTAATGCTGACATTACAGTTCTACTTGTTATTTGCAATATAAAAGTATCTGAGAATGAAATTAACACCGACTGACAGAAAATGGTTTGAAGTAAGTTTTGTAATAAGATAGATTGAAATAAAATAGCTGAAAGATTATAATAGGAATGACAATGATGTACAATATTGAAGAAAAATGGGAACGTGACAATATGAATAGCAAACAACAGAGGCCCCAAATTAGAAACCTGAGGAACTACTAGTATATCGTTAATCGTTAGATGGCATCTCAGTTATGTTAATAATCTTCTCAAGAACCTTTGATAGGATTGACAAAATGCTAATAGCTCTTAAACGGCCGTGTTCAGTTGGAGTCTCAATCTCAGGTAGTGGCACTATGATAGACATCAGTCAGTGGGGTCAGCCAGGCTAGCCGAAAATAGTTCTCCAATAGACACGAGTTAACCACATTTGCAATAAAATCAATAATATATGCGTCACATAATATTATTATAGTCACGCTAATATTATCAGTTCCCAAAGCGTTCGTTTCAATTTCAGTCACAAGTTTTTCAACCAAGCTTGCTGCCTCATTTTCCGTTTTGTTATCCCCTGATCGCACACATGTGACAGCATGTATATGATGCTCTGATTTAGACACTCGTCATTAACCTTATGATCATACTCCGGGGAGAAAACGTCGCCGGGAGTTAAGGAGACTACCTCCGCGCTCGCCGAACCAGGTGGTGTTCTCGCTGTCAATCTATTTCTACAGGCTTGGCTTCCGTCCTCGGTTTCTCTTTGATTCCCTTGCTCTAGCGTTAGTTGTAACTTTTGTTTTGGTTTGGTTCCCTTCCCTTCCTTCGACCAGTGGTCGTACCCGCCAATTCTTCTTGTTTTGCTAACCCACCCTAACCAACCTTTTATTTTGACAGGAGGTAAAGAAATCTTCAAAAGACACTGGGAATGGACCCCAGCGAGACGGATTCCATAGGTGGGCTGCAGGCGTTCACAAGTTACCTTGTTTGCGTCTACATGGACACCCGGCCTACCGAATAAAAAATACCTCCTATATAACGATCCTATACAGATTCGAACCGAAAAAGAAATTCAAGATTTCTTATCATCGACGCAACTCCCATTGGGGTGCTGTTAGACTGATTCGACGGTGTCCAGTATTGACGTTACAACTCAGTTATTCAGCTATTTCATTTTGTATTTAGTCTATCTCCGCTTCACTGTCCGAATATGTTATTTTGTTTGGCCCATTTTGTTCCTCTTGTCTTTCTCCTTCCTTGTCATTATACTTACTATAAAGTCGTATATGAGGTTCCACTTATCGCGGCTAGAAAGCATGGTACCTATTAAATCCTCTATTGTTGGTACACAACTCATTTTTCCTCGAATAACCTTCCTCTCCGATTCCCATCGCGTGCATTGATAAATGGCGTGGGTCGGGTCATCCATGACATCACATACATGACATAAGTCTGTAGTAGTTTTCCCGATTTGTTCTGTAAAAGTTGCAAATAATCCGTGGCCTGTCAGAAACTAAGTGGAATAGTAATTTGTATTTCGGAAATCATAATTTGTTCATGCCGTGATATCCCTGATTAACCTTCATGTCCAATCTGCTCTTCCACTGCCTAGACTCCATCTTCTTTGCCACATCTCCATCGTTCTTCTCCTAGCCATATTTCTAACACCCCGGGTGTGGGAGTTGTTTACGGTATATAAAAATGTGTGTTCTTTTATTTTCATATCTATGGGGACAGTGGCTGATATGACTTGAAGTGCCTTCGCTGAAAGCGTGCGATATACTGCTGTAGGGTGCTCCTGTGCTTGGAATAACAACATTCTATATTTCTCAATTTTCACAACTTGTCCCCAAACTGGGGAAGCATACGTCAATACACTGTGTGCAACCCAACTGAGAATATCTCCTTTCCGATATACTGCTGTAGGGTGCTCCTGTGCTTGGAATAACAACATTCTATATTTCTCAATTTTCACAACTTGTCCCCAAACTGGGGAAGCATACGTCAATACACTGTGTGCAACCCAACTGAGAATATCTCCTTTCCGATTCGTTGGTCCTCCTATGTTCGGCATAATTCTTTGTAGTGCCCCTGTTTATTTTTTGTATGCATAACGGGTGGCCCGAACGTCAGTCTGTCATCCAATACCACTACCAGGTATTTTAATTCACGGTGCGGCCTGATCCATTCTCCCATAATATCAAATTCTATCATATTTTTTTTTCCTTGGCCCCTTAAGAACTATGATCTCCGTTTTTTCTCCTGCCACTTCCAGATTGTTGTTGGTCATTCATTCCTACACCATGTCTATAGCTTTTGTCATCCGGATTTTCAGAAGGATTTCCGTATCTGCAGTAACGATTATCACCAGATCGTCAGCGTATGCTACGGGAGTCACATTTATCGGGTACTCTAAGCGAAGGTCTCCATCATATAATATGTTCCAGAGAGTCGGCCCAAGAACCGAACCCTGTGGTACGCCTGTTGTGCCCTCATAGTAGTCTCCTTTTTTTAATTTCAATTCTTCGGTTCGTGAAGTATGCTTCTATCAGCTTGACCAGATATGCGGAAATGTCTGCACTATTCATTCGGTTGATTATCCCACTCTTGTAGTATCTTGTAGCTATTTGATAACCTTGTCCCCATATATCCTCTACTTCTTGTATCAAATTCCTCCATATCTCACGGCGTTTCTCAGCAATTTTTCTCCTGATTTCCCTTTTGATCTCTCTTCTCCTGTTTTTCAGTTCTTCTATCTGTTCTAGGTTTCCTGAGGCTCTGGCCCTAGTGTATTTCCTGTTTTGTTTAACATACTCAGATCTGAGACCGGCTAGCTCCGGAGTCCAAAAATATGGAGTGTTTCTACAATTTTCTCTGACTCGTTTTACTGGGAATTTTTATGCGCTACTAGCACCAGGTCGTATACTTCCTGTTGCCCGGCATATCTCTTGAGTTCTAGTGTAAACTTTTTTACGTCCAGTTGATACTTCATAGGGCTTTGCCGTTTCAACTGGGTATCGTAGATTTTCATTCCCTATTCTCCAATTCGTTAGGTTAGGTATCATGTTTTGTGTGCACGAAGTTACGTCTATATGCGAGTATGTTTCATTTCTACCGAATGTAGGCTCTCCTGTGTTTGCTACTGCTGAGTTTAGTTGTGCGATCCACTCTTCCGCCATCTCCCCTCTGCGGTCAGAGTATGATGAGTCTCAAAGTGGTGATTTTGAGTTTATGTCGCCTGCAATAACTGTTGGATTTTGCATTCTCTGAACGTATTCAAATAATTTGTTCATATCCTTTTCAAAGTCACCAATCGGTTTATCTCGAGTTGGTGGTGTACGCGAAGTTTTCATACTACGTTTACTTGTATTCAGTTCATCGTTTCCAGGGTCTTCATCCTTTTTCATTGCTGATTCGGTCCTTGACTTTGTTTTCGCATTAGTGGATATATCCATATTTGGTCCCACGATCTGGGTCGAAGCGACGGTCACCCCCTGGCAGTGCGCCCGTATCAGGAGGAAGGCTATATACTACGGAGGGCGCCCAGTTTCCGTAGGTTCTTACGACTTCGCTTTCGGCTATTTGATAGAGGTTTTCCCCTCGCGAGCCGGTCAGTTGAGACAAGCCCCCCGCTTCCGGATCTCACAGAACTCCCACTTCTGACTCGCCTCTCAGCGGTGCGAACTGTGGTCCAGATTCACGGTATTACCGGACAGCAGGCGAGCGACCGTCCTCGGCTAAGGTCCCCGGGTTGCCAACCCCGCAGTGTGTTTGACGGAACTGTGCCCTAGGTAGCATTGTTCTATTGGCCCCTACGACACCAGGTGTCCGAACTTTTTATTTCTCTCCGTGCACTTCTGTTGAGCCGCGGGAGCTGTTTTATTCCACTTCTACCCTTGGCCCTGCTGGCGACAGGTCTGCGAGCTTTCCCCTATCCGCAACCTGGGGACACGCTCAGTTGCGGTTGTAGGTGTCCGCGCTATGACTCGTTCAAGTTTGTCACAGTCCAACTGAGAAACCTAACCAAGCTAACCTAACTAACCTAACCTTATAAACGTTTTTTTTTTTTTTGACAGGGGGTGTAAATCTTTGTTCAGATACCTGCACCCGGTGTGCCAGGTTATGTCGAGTTCGCTGGTGTTATGCCAACCGACTAAAAACACCACCTGTGCGTGGAGATCTTCCAGTGATCCCGGGAACCAGACAGAAGGTGTCCATTACTCCCAGGATCATCCGGCGTAAAACACGGCTTCTTCGAATAGACCTTACGTTTATCCTTGTCTCTCTCTATCCTCCGTCCCCTTGACCTTCATGATTTCCCGAACAAACTCATACACTCTGTTCCACTTTGTTGCTGACTCTATCATATATGGTACTATTTCCTCTGTTGCCGTCCCACTCCTTCCGTGAGTACCCTCCTTTCTCTTTCTCATCGCCTACATTCCGAGAAGGTATGTTCCGGACTGTCTCTCACCTCGCACACGTGACAGAGATCGTTTTCTGTTTTACCTATCCGTAGTGTATACGTTCCATATGAACCATGTCCAGTTAAGAACTGGGTGAAGAAGTAATCTAGCCTCTTATGTTTACATTCGACCCATGATTTTACACATCTAATTAGGATTTGGTCCATGCTCCTTTATCGTCCTGCTGCTCCCATCTTTGCTGCCATTTGACCATCGTTCTTTTGCGTGCCATTCTTCTGTTTCCTGGTAGCCGACCTCCTATTGTATAGAGGAAACAAACCTCGCTGACCACCAGGTCAATTGGTGAGAAACCACTTATCACATGAGCCGCTACGTTCGACACCGTTCTATATCTCGAGATGATTCTCAGTAGTCCCCTTCTTTGTAACGACACAAGTCTATTTTTGTTAATCCCATGTTTTAAGGCTCCTCTCCACACTGGCGCTGCATACATTATCACACTTTGTAGCACATATGTTAGCATTCTTCTTTTCCAGAAACCTGGGCCTCCAACGTTCGGTGTTATTCTAGCGATGGCCTCCATTTTTTGTAGTCCCTTATTGCATATATGTTGAATATGCGCTCCGAAATTCCATCCTTCTTTGAGAATAACTCCTAGGTACTTCAGCTCCTTGACCTGATTAAGTCTTACAGCTTCCAGTTGTATCGTCCCCTGTTTCATACTTCTGGCTCCTTTGATCGCTATCCACTCAGACTTCTCCACTGCTACCTTCAAATTGACACTCCTTAACCATTGCACTACCCTACTTAACGCCCTTTCTACCTTGTACCTCGCCTCCTCGGCTCTCTGTGCTTCTACGATAAGCAGTAGATCATCCGCGTATGCTACTACCCACACACCGGAGTCATGCATCAGACGCAGCACTCCGTCATACATGACGTTCCATATCGTCGGACCTAGTACGACCCCTATGGGACGCCCATCGAACATTTCTTCTTAACAGATCCCATGTTTATCTCCATTTTCTCTAGGTATGACACTATACAGTTCTCCAGGTACGGGCTAATATTGTTCTGCATGAGCGCGCGCAGGATACACTGCCAGCTCGCGTTATTGAAAGCGTTTTGCACATCCACCGTGACCAAGACACAAATCTTTGCTGTCGAGTTCTTGATTTTCTCCGCAACAGCCAGTATACCAGATGTTGTGGATCGTCCTTCTCTGAAAACATGCTGACTTTCAGAAATTGCTTCATTCTCTTCTAGTTCTTCCGCCAGCCTCCTTTGAAGCATCTTCTCGTACAGCTTGCCAACAGCGCTCAGCAGGCATATTGGGCGGAAAGCTGAGGACAGCGCCTGATCCTTCCCTTGCTTGGGCAAAAGCACAACCCTCGCCTTCTTCCACGTAGATAGAAATTCTTGCCTGGCAAGATAGTAGTTAAATAAATTCAAAAAACTATCCGGGCATGTCTCATCGCCGCGATCGGAATCCCATCCTGGCCTGGAGATTTTCCAGATTTCATCGCCCTCAACGACTCTGCCAGCTCGTCCATGATGAAAAGAGGCGCATTTTCTCCCTCCCTTCTAAAATTTATATTCTCGTCATTCGATTCGGGAAAAAAATCATTGAGAATCTTTTGCCTCCTTTTAAAGGATAGCGCGTGTGATAGCCTCCCTTGCGCCAGGAAACCTGTAGCTATCCTATATCCTTCTCCCCATATATCATGCTACAAATTGTCCAGTACCTCCTTCCACCTATTCTTCTTTGCCTCCCTCATGCATTTCTTCAACACTTTCCTTTTTTGTTTCAGATACTCCCCATTGTTTTCTGTACCTCTGCCGCAGAGCCTTTTTAGTCTACGACGTTCAGCCAGATACTCGTCTCTTCTATTTTCGACCTCATCCGTCCACCAATATGGGGCCTTCCTAGCTCCTCCATTCCCATCCTTTCTCGAAGACTGCTCTAGAGCCCGTCTCATATCCTCATATATTCGGAGATCGTTATGTTCACAATCCAACTCCTGCAGCTCCTCCATTCTATTACAAAATGCCTTCTTCATGAATATATGTTTTTTGGAATCCTATTTTGGGATCCCTTACCTAAACTTACATCGAAGTAGATGTGACCGTGAGCTGTGAACGGATTTTCATGTTCTACCCTCCACCCTGATACTTTTCCCGCAATTGCTGCAGACACCAGTGTAACATCTATGCATGACTCTGAGGCGCCCCTCACAAAAGTAGGTTTCCCGGTATTTTTTGCTGCTACCAGATTGCATTGGAACATCCAGTCTGCAATCTTTTTGCCTCTCCTATCCTCGAAACTTGCACCTCATAATGGAGACTTGGCGTTTACGTCCCCAGCCAGTATAGAGTTCTGGGCATGCCCCATGGTGACCGCCGCGAATAAGTCATCCAGCACTTCGCAGAAAATGGGAAAACCAATATTTGGCGAGATGTACACGCCAAAAGGGTGAAAAGATCCTCCATCCACATGCACATAGCCATTACCTGCGTGTATTGCTTCCACCCCTAACGATCTATTGATCACAAGTACCGCTACTCCTTGCGTCCTATCCATCGTCCATCCCCCATTTGAGCACATCTTCTTGTTCGGTTCCGCTACCACTAGTATATCGACCTTTTGCCTCATTGCTGCTTCCCACATCATATCCTGGGCTGCTCTCGATCTTCCTACATTAACTTGAAGCACTTTGAAAATTACCAACAGTCTTCCCTCTATCTCTCAACTACGCTCACCGGTATAAACACCGCCACATACATTACATTTTTACATTTTAAGAACGTTAAAGCCATAATAAATAAAAATAAATAACACAAAATATCTTTATCTCCGCTCACAAATTGTAAAAATATCACAGTTGGAATCACACTTATGTCTACTATCATTACTAATATAAATACTATATATAACATAACTAACATATTCACATAAATACATTCATATCCGTATAAGTGCGTGTGAATACTTTCTCTTATCACAGTCATATTAATCACAGGAGTTTCCATCACAGCCTCTGTTATATCTTTCTTTATCGCATTTATCACAACTAGAAGATATCCACCACTTGTTTCTTTTTTATATTCCATTTAGGTAATTTGTTCGCGCGCCTCTTCTTTATCCTTGCGTCTACAGAATATACTTGCTGTTCTGTGTCCTTCCATTTTGCACTCGATGCAGTATGGTCGGACATGACATTCTTTTGCCATGTGGCCTCCCTTGCCGCAGTTTCTGCATCTTCTTCTTCGATCTTCACCCTTGCAGTCTCTCGCAGTGTGTCCTGCCATCCAGCAGTGATTGCATCTGATAATCTCCTTCCTCTCTTTGATTTGAACAATGGATAGGCCTATTCTCAACGAGCCTAGTTCCAGTAGTCTCCTCATGTTACTCGCTGTCGCCAATACTGTAGCAGCCTGTCTTCCTCCTGACATAAGTCTCAGTGCCTTTATTTCGATATCTCTATCGTCTCTTGCGAGGTTTAGTGCCATCTCAACTACCTCTTCCACCAAGATTGGTCCCATATCGATATCGATTCCATATAGATTTGCAGCTATCTTCTGGTTGGAGCTAGTGAATTTTCTCACCGCTCCCATGTTCGTAATAGCCTTCATCCTGTTGAACACATTTTCAGTTTCCTTGCTACCGTTCTTCATTTCGAGCAGAAAGTGCCCCTCTCTGGTCTCTCTTATACATTCCACTTCCTCCGTGACGTGACTATCTCCCTTCAGATCATTTTTTAGACTAGCTACTATCTGAGCGTATGTAACATATTCGGTCTTTTCAATTAAGACCGCTTCGTTACCAAATTGTCTCTTCTCCTTTTCGTGACCTTTCTTTTTGGATGCAGCCGCCTTGCCATGGAGGCTGATCTTTCCTGCGTAATTTTGGAATGCACATTCCACTATCTTGCGTTTGATTCCCAAATCAATTTGATTCTCTATCACTATGTGAAGGCGTCTTTCTTCCTCCATTATGGTTCCCCTATTTTTTTCAGCAGTTTGTAGATACTATTAATTCTCTTCTATATCGGTGGTGCCCGCAAAGTAGACATCGCTTTGGTCTACAATGATTTCATCATTGATGATTGCGTGTCCCTCTGTTCTATGAGTAAGTATGTCATCCTCTTTCATATTGCCGTTTTTGATATAGGTATATATTTTCTTGGAATTCCCTGCTAAATTTCGCAAGAATTCAATCCCGCATATCTTGCTTGATGGAGTTATCACTATAACGTCTCCCTCTATGTCTGGGCTTGTGACATTTGTTCCCTCTAACTCCTGATAGAACGCCTTTTCCGGCCAGTCTTTCAAGACTATAGCTTCCAGTTCTTCAGAAGACATGTTTCCCCTGATTTCTCCCCTGATTTCTGCAATAGAAATATCCGCCTCAATGTCTTCTAAGTTCGCATATATGCCGATGTCTTTACATTCTTTTGGGTTTATAGCTTGATGCGTCACAGCTATTTCCTTGAGAACTGTTCCCCTTATGCTAATTATTTCTTTTCCTATAGCCTCATTCAGGGTATCTTTCCCTTCGGTTATAATACCTTCTAATCTATTTGCTACGGAAGTTAGAGTTTCCATTAACGTAGCATACCTATCACTGTCCATATTTATACTAATATTTCCAAGCGATGATTCTTCCCTTCTCCTTTTGTTCGGGTTTGGCTCAAAAAGCCATTCGAAAACCTCCTCATTGTCATTTGTTTGCCAGTCATCCGGTGTGTTCAGTACCAGAGGTGTCTGCGCTACCATGCAGGTACCCGCCAACGGTGTTCCAGCACATGATTGTTCGTCCTCCTTTTGATTTACATCAGTTCTATCCTCTTTCTTTTTCAAAACAGGGGATCTCAAGATTTTCTTAGCTCTCTGTCTTTCAATCAGTTCCTTTTCGAAATTTTCCCTATCTCTCTTTTTTGCCTCCTCTTCTACCTGATCCACGCCTTCTCTACCTTTTCCACTCACGTCTCTTCCTACCTTTTTTTAAATAATTTGTTATATATTGAATCCCACGATAAACACGGGAAAGGGTGGTCCACCCCTGTAGTGCCCGGCTTACAGGGGTAAGGCTATTTACTGCGGAGGTCGCCCAGTTTCCGCAGGTTTTTGCGACATCGCTGTCTGTTATATTATAGAGGTTTTCCCCTCACGGGCCAGTCAGTTAAGACAAGCCCCCCGCTTCCAGATACCACAGAACACTCCTCTAAGACTCGCCTCTCTGCGGTTCGCGCTGTGGTCCAGATTTACGGTATTAGCGGGCGGTAGGCGAGTGACCGCCCTCGGCTAAGGCCCTTGGGATGCCAACCCCAGAGTGCTTTGCAGCACTTTGCCCTAGGTTGAGTTATTTCTTGGATTTTCACTCCTCGCCCTCGACCTTTCCGGCTTGGGAGGCCCTGCCAGGAGTCACTTGCGAGACTCCGGCCGGCATAGCTCTCAGGTTCATGGCAGTTAGTTAAGCCCCTCCACCAACGGCAAGGTGTTATGACTCCTAGGAGGGGAACCTTATCAACCTAACCAAATCAACCTAATCTAACCAACCTAACCTACCCAACCTAACCTAACCAACATAACCTAACCAATTTAACCTAAGTAACCTAACCAACCTAAACAACGTAATCTTACCAACTTAACCAACCTAAGTCAAATAACCTGAGAAACCTAACCTAATCAACCTAACCAACTCAACCTAACCTAACCAACCTAACCAACTCAACCTAACCTAACCTAAATAACCTGTTTTTTTACGGGGGGATATGCGTTGTATGTACACCCGGCTGTACAGCGTGGCCGGGTAGTGTGGGACTATCTGTGGTGTAGTCGTTAGAGTTTGATGTAGAAATACCCACTAAACCCCCCCCCCCCCTTGGAAACCCTGTTTGCCTGGTTTCCAAGTCCGTTTGATCGAGCAGGAAGCAAACTAGTGAAGTTCTTGTCGTCGGCTCGATCTTTGGTCGTTTGACATACTATCTATCTTCTTCTGTGAAGCTCCCGTCTGGTTGGTTCCTTTTCTCGTTCTCTCTGTCTTCGGTTTCTTTCTTTTTTAATAATGTCCGTTATGGAGTCGAATATTATGTTCCATAATTCGCGGTCTTGAATCATAAACGGGATTAGTTCTTCTACCACCGGTATTACTCTAATTTTATCTATAGTGTCCTCTCTTTCTCTCTCCCATCTTAGACATCCATAGACAACATGCTCTGAGTCGTCTACAGCTTCGCATCTTGAACAGATGTTATTTGGTGTTTTCCCAATCCTCTTTGTGTATGTTCCAAATGAGCCGTGTCCGCTGAGAAACTGAGTGAAAAAATAGTTGGTTTGCCTAAAGTTGCAAGCGGCCCAGTGCCTTATATCCGGGATCAGCCTTCTTGTCCATTCCGCTTTCCCTCTATCTTCTTCCCTCCATATTTTCTGCCACTGTTTCATCAATCTTTTCCTAGCCATTCTCTTCACTCCCGCCGTATGTGAATTGGCTACGTTGAATAGAAAAACATTTTCTTTTACTTTCAGGTCGATTGGAGGTACAGATGCAATAACTTGCACTGCCAGTGCCGACACCGTGCGATAGGCATTCGCAACTCGCAGCAAAATTCTGCGTTGGGCCGAGAGCAGCATGTTTCTCTATCTGTCCAGTTTCAGCGCCGGGTTTCATATTCGCGACCCGTAGAGAAGTATACTGTGAGCTACCCCGGTGAGTATGGTTCTTTTTCTGGTTACCGGTTCCCCTATATTCGGCATTAACCTCCGAATTGCTGATATTGAGCTTTTCATTTTGCTTATTGCATTCAGTACGTGTGGGCCGAAGCTTGGCCTATCATCTAGAATTAGGCTCAGGTATTTTATCTGTTTACATGACATAACCAGCCCTGAGGGTAATTGAAACTCGGTATGCTTTTTCCTCCGTGACCCTTTGAATATTATAATCTCTGTATTTTGGTGTGCTATGATGAGTTTGTTTTGTGCCATCCATTCATTGATTAAGTTATAGGAGTATGTTATGAGATGTTTCAGGTTGTGTTCCGTATTAGCCATTATAATAAGGACCAGGTCATCCGCATACGCTATGGGAACAATACCTGTGGGGAATGGAAGCCTCAGCACGCCGTTGTAGAGAATGTTCCACACGGTTGGTCCAAGGACTGATCCCTGCGGAACACTCGTCGTGCATTAATACTGGGTCCCTTTCTTTATTAGTATGAATCTGTCAGAGAAGTATGGCAAATGCTGAACCCTGGACGCGTTGTTGAACGCATTTTGTACGTCTAAAATATACGTTTCGTATATGTCCCGAACGAGCCGTGTCCGGTCAGGAACTGTGTGAAGAAGTACCCCGTCCTTTTGAATGAGATCGATTGGCGTGTACTCTGCAATTACTTGCGCCGCCTCAGCAGATACTGTCCGATAGCTCGAAATAATTCTGAGTAGCCCTTTTCTCTGTACCGCAATCATTTTATTCTTATATTTTTCGAACTTGAGTACTGTTCTCCAGACAGGGGCTGCATAGAGCAAGACACTGTGCTGTACTGTGGCCAATATCCTTCTTCTTTATATTGCGGGCCCCCTATATTTGGCATTAGTTTTTGTAACATCTCAACCTTTCCCGCGCTTTCGCCACTGCAGAGTCAATATGGGCCGTAAAAGACATCCCTATTTTCAGCACGACTCCGAGGTGAGTAACTGTCTCCTTTGGGGTAACTGTAACTCCTTCTATCTCTAGGACCATGTCCCCCGCCCTTCTTGGTGCCTTTGACAGCAGGACTTCCGGTTTCTCGAGTGCCATGCAAAGGCCATGCTTTCCCATCCAGTCTCCGATCTTAATTACTGAGTTTCCTGCTCTAACCCTCACCTGTCTCGCGTCGTTACCCTCGATTACTACAGCCAGATCATCCGCATATGCCGCGGCCTTCACCCCGACTCCAAACTCCAACTCCAAAACCCTATTGTATACAACGTTCCACAGGGTCGGCCCGAAGACCGTTCCCTGTGGGACACTACTTGTGCATACCTTCGCTACCGACAAGGCCCTTATCCATCTCTCAGAAAAATATACCTCAATTGCTCTGATCAAATGTTCACCAACATCCATTCCTGTCAAGGCCTCAATAATACTTGACCACTTCACCGAGTTGAATTCGTTTTGGATATTTAGTAGTATGACGATGCACCACTTTTCATGCGCCTGCTGTACGAAGCCGATGACTTGTTTTATGGCTGTTACCGTCGACTTTTTTGGGGAAAAACCATGTTGATTATCGGAAATGTGTATTTCGTCTTTCAGCTTTCTAACGATCAGTTTCTCGTACAGTTTTCCCAGTGTACTGATCAATCATATAGGTCGGAAAGCTTAAGAGAGCTCCGGATCCTTCCCGCGTTTTGGGAGGAGGACTACCTTGGCCTCTTTCCAGCACTTCGGAAATTCCGAGGAGGAGCTCCAGTGTAGTTGAAAAATTAGTCTGACTGCTTCAACCGTAATGCAGTCTAGACCAGGAGATCTGCCAGACTTCATTCCCTGGACGGCCTCCCTCAGTTCTTCTGACTCGAAGCTCTCGAAGTCCTCGTTTTTCTCCCAATTATCATCCACTGTCAGGAAAAGATTCTTCAGTATTATTCTCTCTAGTTTATACGGCAGCGCATAGGTTGAGCTAGAGACTTTAATGAATCTGGTGGCTATCCTATAGCCCTCGCCCCATATGTCATCATCTAGTTTCTGAAGTCTATCAATCTCTATCTTCAGCTTCTTTTTCATGCATTTCAGATCTCGTGTGACGTCATGCACAAGATGGTCTCCGACATCCATCGCTGCTCTCATCCTAGTGAGCCTACGTCTCATAGAAATACATTATCTCCGCATGAGGTCAATATTCTCATTTCACCAATATGAGAAACCCTGTTTGCTCTCGTGCTCACCTCGGTCTACCGAGTATAGGTACATTTTTAACAGAGCTTCATATACTTCCTGTGGCGTTTTCAGCTTCAGGACCTCCGCTTGCTGTCTGAGGGCATTTATAAACATACTCTGGTTAAGTCTCTCACTTTTGGGTCCAGTATCTTTGGGGACCATACTACTTCCGATCTCATAGGAGATGTGTCCGTGCTGCGTGTATGGGTTATTATGTTCTATTACCCAATTTTGTATTTTTTTCATATTCCCAGTGCTGGTTGAGGTTAACGTCGGGTTCCCGTTATTTGAAGCCGACCATCCCAGCTGTGACATCCATTCCACCACGATCTCTCCTCTCACATCACTTGCATTAGCACCCCATGCAGGAGATTTCGCATTTATGTCACCGGCCAAGATAACGCTGCCCTTATTTCGGCTAATCAACTCAAAGATCTGATCGATTGCTTCTTTGAATTTTTGAAGACTGATATTGGGCGATATATATGATGCGCAGATATGTAGTCCATGGAATGCCGCGTAAATGACACTATTCCCACTAATCAGCCTATCAATCTCCATATTGCTATTCCTTATCATAATGGCAACATCCGTATCCCTGTCAGTAACTCATTTCCTTCCGGCGCATATCTTTTTATTTGGCTCCGAAACGATCAACAAATCTGCATCTCCTTTCGCCGCAAGCGCCCATGCTATATCATGCGCTGCCCGAGACCTGCCAAAGTTCATCTGTTGTATTCTGACTGGTCGTTTTGTTCTCCATTTAGATAGGCGACGCAAATATCGTTAACACTTATATAAAATATATACACACACCGAATATACAATCACGAACGACATAAAAATAATTTAAGACAAAAAATAATTTAAAACAAAGACGAGTTAAAATATCACAGCTATTTATCACTTCACTTCCCTGATTAACATTTTTATCACTATAAGGTCCATTCGTCATCCCTTTCTCGCCATTGGTGTTTAGTAGCATGATTGGGATGATTGTGTATCCTCGCGAGATGCAGCTTGACAATTTCTTGTATGCGTTCTACGGCCCTCCCGACCACAGTTAAGGCAGAATGGGTTCTTGCTACAGAAATTCGACACGTAGTCTTTCTCCTCGCAGTTCCTACATCTCTTGCTATAATCGGGGCCTTTACAGTCTGCCACCTTGTGCCCTATTTGCCAGCATTTCAAACACCTCACTTCATCTCTCCTCTCTTTAATGTTCGCTGTGAAGAGTCCAATTCTAACATCCTTCATTACTATTAATTTGGCAATTAACTCTCGTGCTGCTAAGATAGTGGCTGCTTGTCTGCCACCTAACATAGGCCTCAGCGCTTTCACCTGCATACCTTCGCAGTTTGTATCCGGCTCCAGGTATTCCTTCAAAGACTCCTCTACCTCTATTGTATCTATGTCGATATCTACGCCGCAAATGTTAACCGCTTTCTTAGGTTCTCCTCCATCTAGTTTCCTTACCTTCCCAGTCGTGAGAACCTGCTTGATTCTTGAATATATCTGAGAGGTAGCACAGCTACCTTTTCTCATCTCTATTAATAGGTGCCCTTCCCTAGTCCGCCTTATACCCTCTATATCTTGCTTGAGGTTTTCACTGGAATTAAGGTTCTCTTTAATATTGGAGACCATCTGGGCATACGTAAGGTCACCACTAATTTCAATTATAACGGCATCTGTATTGAACTTCCTGATTCTGGTAGGGTCTAGCCTAATTTTATCAACTTTCTTTTGGTCCGTATGAATAATAATTTTGCTTAGGAATGTTTGAAACGCACATTCTGCCACCTTCCTCTGCATTTCTTGGTTCAGTGCACCTAGGATCACCAGGTGTACCTCTTTCCCTTCAGAATCTGTTATTCTGGCCCTCGCTTGCAAACACATCTCAGAAGCACTGCTTATGTGCTGTTCTTCTTCCTGTGCCATTCCTCCGAAGTATACCATTCTGGTATCCTGTGCGGTAACGTTCCCTATCACAGACCAACTCTCTATTCGGTGCGTCACTAATTCCCCCCCCCCCCGAAAGTTTCTTCTTTTGAGATAATCCATTACCCTTTTCGAAGAGCCTGTCAACTGCTCAAGGAATTTGACATCTCCCATTGTATGGTAGGGGGCCAGTATCAAGATATCCCCGGTCACTTGAGGGTCCGTTATCCGGGTAATACTTATCTCCGTATTATAGACCGCTTCCGGCCACTGCTTTTCCAGAATTTTTGGGAGGGCTTCGGGGCTCATTATCTCTCCCAGCATCATTCTTATTTCTCGGATCCTTACCTCTTCGTCAATTTGGTCCATGCTATCTGTCTGTGTCCGAACCTCGTTACTGTCAAACGTTGCATCTCTCCCGTCCTCCAGAGTGGGTCTGAGAGAGGCTCGCATGGAAATCATTTTCTCCGTGCTAATCAGGGAAGTTAGCGCTTTGAGTTCTAGTACTCTCTCCCACACACCCCCGTCCTTTATTTCGGAGTTAATTAGCACATTTTCAATCTTTCCCACTTTTCCATGCAGTTCATCCACCACCTCATTGAAATACTTCGAGAGGGTTTTCAGCTCCAGTTTCTCAGATCTTGTTCTCTCTTCTTCCGGTGATGCTACGTCCCCTACCTTCTTCTTTTTTGAGATTCTGTCAACGGTGGACACATTTCTCCTCTTCTTCTCGTTGAGGAGCATCCTCATTGGGCTAATATCTCCCATCAACATATCATCCAACAAATCGTCCAAGACATATTTAGATTTCTCCGGCTTTTCCAAGCCGCTCGTACTTCCAGCTACTAAAGATTCCCTAGGGGTACTACAGTTACTCACTAGTTTAATCTTCATTTCATCTCCTTCTAACCAACCTTACCTAACCAACCTAACCTAATCATTCAAGCTCATCATTCAGGCTGACCATTCAAGCTGACCATTCAAACCGACCAACCAGCCTAACCAACCTAACCTACTCGACATGACCTTTTTCTGTTGAAAGGAAATGCTTAATGCACGCCGAGAGCCTTGTTTCTATCACTCTTCGGCAGTGCAGGACTACTCTTACGAGCTACCTGCTGAAACCTCCCTTCCTTCATCCATATCCCGCGACCGCTTCTCGCATTGCTTCAGGATATGGACTGTGTCTGTTTTGTTTTTCGTTTTTTCTTTAAGATATTGTTTTGAGGGATGAGGTTTTCTTCCTACTCCTCTTCTTCTTTCTTTCTAATGATCTTTATTATCTTTTCGTAATTTTTCCAAGATTGTTCGTTATCAATCTTACTATTTATCATAGTTTTAAGATTTGCTGTTTTTTCTCGGAATTCATGTATTGTTTTTCTTTTTAACTTGCATCTGGGGCGAACTATAATGGTATGATATGGGGAATCTACGCTTCCACAATATATAAATATATTGTATTGTATTAATTTGAATCGGCAAAAGTATTCTCTAAAACATCCATATCCTGTTAGGACTTGAGTGATGTGATAGTTTACTTCGCCATGTTTTCTCATGAGCCCTTTCTCTATATTTGGTATCAAACTCTTTGTAAGAGCGGCTTTCGTGGTTGTGTCCCATTGGTCTTGCCAATTTCGCATGAGATTTCTCCTTGCTTCTATTTTCGATACACCTTCGTATGTTTCTTCACGCTCCTGTACTATCAGATGTAATGAAGGGGAGCCGGCTAATACTTCGACTGTCTCGCTGGAAGCGGTGCGATGGGCACTGGTTGTTCTTCAATTTAATTATTTCCTTCCTATTGAATTCAAACTATTTCTAGAGTTTTTAAATCTAAATATCGGTTTCCTTTTGCTGCTTGATGGACCTCCTACATTAGGCATTAAATTTCCTAGAGCAGATGTTCTATCCATCATTTTATTAAGATGTATCTTAGAAGACAATCTAGTATCCAGTCATACTCCTAAGTACTTGATGGTATTTTTTGGATGAATCGTGGCTTCTTTTACCTTGAAAGATATTGAAGGAATCATTCTTTTTGTAGATATAGTGACTGCTTCTGTTTTTTCCGCAGCAAGGTTCAAGCCTTTTGAGGTGAGCCAACGGTTGATGATACTGATAGCTCCATTGACTTTTTCTCCGAATTCCACGTGTTCTCTTGCAATTGCTACGACAGCTAGGTCGTCCGCGAATGCTGCAGTCGACACACCTGTCGGCAGAACTGACTCTAGAACCCCATTTTGATGGATATTCCAAAGGGTGGGGCCCATCATCGACCCTTGTGGTACTCCACTGTATATTCCTTATAATAATAATGATAGTAATAATAATATTGCATAAAAAGTTACATATTGTATTACATTAAGGCAGTGGCAATAAATAAGAGAAAATTTCCTCTAAGTACTAAGTACTTGTTGAGGATTAGAAGAATTTGAAACAAACAAATCAAAATTGTACAATGATAACTTGGTGTTTTTTTTTAGATATTCTTTCCCAAGGAGTTAAAAATGTTTCTAATAAGCAAAGGTTCTATACAATGGAAGAATTTCACAATATGTAAACGTCTGTATATATTTTGTTCTATATTCGAATTATATATGTTGTATTAATTATGCTATTCTTTGTATTTGTAGTTGTGTCTTAAATTAACTTTCATTATGATATATCTCTCTAATCATGACTTGCCCCATAATTTTGCAAATTTATCTTATCTTATCTCCAATCTTTTCCTTCTAGATAACCTTCAGGGTTTCTGAACGAGAAGGTTGTGCAGATACTGCCTATTTCTTCTCCATGTAGCATCTGTTGTTCCAGACCTCTAATGCACTTTTTGTTCACTCCGTGATTTCTGAGTTTTTTTGCTTCGTCGTTCTGGAGCATTACAGTGTCGGTTATGGTTACATCCTCTTCGTCGACTACGATGACATTCTGTTAAAAGTCCGTTTACCAGTGCTTCTGGATAATTGCTTCAAATTCGCAATAATCACATGTGCTTAGAAGTTCCTCTTCCAAATCTTTAACTGTAGTCACGTCATGCTCTTCTCGATTGAGCCGCTCTCTGTGCATGTATTCCAGTTTCAAGAGCCTTGTACCTATTCTCCGCGTCTAAGAGATTTCTCTTCAACACATCGGTTTCCGGGCCTCCCTTCACTTCGTTGAGTGCCTGCATAAGCTTATCATTAACCAACTTCAGGAGGTCTTGTCTCCTTCTCAGTCGGTCAGTTCCGACTTTCGAGGATCCTGTGGGGTTATTTGCCGATTCTAAGGAAGCCACCCATCCAGTTAGCTTTGCCAACTCCTCTTCTAGGGCTTTATCCCTTCTAACTACCGCCTCCCCTGTTTTCAGTACTCTCATCTGAGATGCTGTTTCCCTGGTTTTTTCTTTCATGCAGGCTTTCGAGTGCAATTTATAGTTTCTCTTTTCCATCTGCCACCGACTTATCATTGCATGAAGAGGGTGATTGGAGGGCATTCGGTTACCTCCGATTCCAGCCTCGTGTGCTATCTTATTCCTAGTGTTTTTTCGCTTTTCTAGTCAACTGCCATTCATTGACCATACCTTTCATCTTGTCGTCCATAGCCACGATTTCCTGTTCCAGCTCCTTCATTCTGGGGTTTTGGTCTTCAATATGTGGTGAAGAACATGCTTCCCGTTTATGAGATCTACCCTTGGTCATTTTAGGATTTCCGTCAGTCGAAGAGTAATCTTTATCACCTAGAGAGACTTTCCGTTTTCAGTACCCATGTCACCAATCAGTCGATCGAAAAATTCATCTTCACTTCTGGTTCTTCCTCACTCAATGTTCGGAGTTTCTTGAAGGTTCATCACCGTTGTGGTATTGAGCTGGTCCACCCAGTTGAACTCCTTAGTGCTGATAGTATTTTCCGGAGTTGTGAATACTTCTTGAGAAACTTCTTCACCGTTCTGCCTAAAGATATCTTGTCAGTTACGTTTTAACTTATCAGCGAGATCAGTAGACAATCTCCTCATCTTGCGTATGCACTGAGATCTATCGGGTGTCACTGTTTGCTCTAGCTCAGTATTTTCGCCAATCTTCTCCTTGTTTTCACCATTTTTTTTTGTTTAATGAATCCGTGATTGTTCCTACGCTTTGGGTCGAAAATATTGGTCAGACCCTGGTAGTGCGCACGTTCCAGGGAGAGAGCTATCATGTCCCACGGGAAGTAACTGGTTTCCGTGGTAAGGTAAGGCTAGCGACTGGATCACCCCCAGCAATTCATTCCTTCGGCACCCCCAGACCTTGGGATTGGGAGATATTTTCAGAGGTTCACTACTGGCGGGCCATTCAGTTGAGGTAAGTCCCCCGTTTCCGAGTTCTCACAGAACGTTCCTCGGTCGCCCCTTACCTGACCTTACTTCACCTAACCTAACCATCCCAACCCAACTATCCTAACCTAACCTTATCAACCTAACCTAACCAACCTAGTCTAACCAACCTAACTTGACCAACATAATCTTTTATTTTTTTTTCCAGACGGAGGGGAAATGTGTCGCTCTGCGAAGAGATAAGGCGGTAACAAACTTGTACGTTCTTAGCATCACCCCATCCCGCACTCACTTATATCTGCGCTACCCTGTCTTCACTTCTATTTTGCACCTCTCTGTCTTCAATTTCCTTTTGCTCCATTGTTTGAACCATGTATGAGTATATATCATCCTAGTATTCTTGTGACGAAATCATGAAGGTTATGAATTTCTATACGGGTGGCAGTTGGCCGAGGCTCTCAGGGTTTCTCTGCTACTATTCCAACGTGCGCATGTGTAGATCATATGCTCCGGGTCATCGTTTACTAGGCACGTGGAACATGTGTGATTCGCCTATCCTCTTGGTGTACGTGCCAAAGGAGTCACGTCCACTCATAAACTTGATGAAGTAATAATTAGTTTTCCTAAATCTGCACTTTATCCAGTTTTCGATGTTTCCGATCAACCTGCGCGTTCATATCGCTTTCCTTTCCAGGGAGCTATATCTAGTTTGCCAAGTTCTGGTTAATCTTTTTCTCTTCATCCTTTTGACACCGGCAGTGTGTGAGTTCTGGACTTTCTAGAGGAACGTGACTTCTTTGATCTTCAAGTATATCGGCGGAGTTCCCGAAATCACCTGCACCGTCTCAATTGACAGCGTTCTGTATGCAAAGGCTATGCGTAGCAGATCTCTCCTTTGCTCAGCTATCAGCATGTTCCTAAATTTGTTAATTTTGGTGACTTGGTCTCATATTGGAGCTGCATATAAAATGGTTCTATGAGCCACAGCGTTAAGTATCAATCTCCGCTTCCATTGCGGTCCTCCGATGTTGGGCATGAGTCTAAGAAGTGCCTCGGTCGTATTCTGCATCTTTTCAATGGCCTGGATGACGTGCTGACCGAAGGTCATCCTTTCATCCAGTAATACCTGAGTATTTGATGCTCCGTACTGACTTCATGTTCACACCCGTTAAGATGAACTGTATCTCCTTTCTGTTACGGGGTCCCTTCAGTATGAATATTTCTGAATGGCTATTTTCAAGCGATCGGCAGTCATTCAGTTTTCTACCAATCTGAATGAGCAGGTGACGGCCTCTTGGATTCCCACTTCAGTGTCCGCTGTGACTACCAGCGCCTCTTGAGTCCGTTATAGGGGATCCTCATAGCGGCGTCTTAGAATTGATACCTCCTGTTATCACTACCGGTAGTGGAGCATCGCGTGCATTCTCAAACAGCCATCCCGCCTACCTCTCGAATTTCTCTCTGGAGATATTGGGGGACCAATACACACCGAACAAAACAAATTTTGAAAACTCCAAACGCAAGAACCCGTCGCCCTTCTCTCACGCCTCCAACTTCACATTTTTTTTTTGGGAAGTAGACTGCCACGTCTCTCCCCTTATCTGAGATCCAATCGGCCCGTTCGGCTCCGAGACTAGCATGTTATCCACGCAATTTCTTATCGCCAGGGCTAAATCGTGGGCCGTTCTTGCCCTACCCAATTTAGTTTGCTGGATGTATAGTCTCATCATGATTTCTTATCCGGAATATAAAGACATTACTCAGACCAGTTATTATCAGACTGACGAACACTTTGTTACTGAGATAAACGGATACCATTATATATAACAACACAGACACACTATATTTATATAAAACATGAAGGACTAGTATACGACATTTGAACAGCTAGCTGCATCACAATATTATCACTTGCGAGTCCCAGTATGGGTTTATCTGAGACGTTTTATCAATTATAGCGCCCACGTAGCATTGTGCCATGCGAATGTCCATCTTCCTTATTTAGTGGGCAGTGCCTCTCTTCTGAGCAGCTCCTAGATTGGTGTCCAGCTTTCCCACAGCTGTGGCACCTATCCTTCCTGTCTGGACCTGTACACCTCTCTGATCTGTGGTCATGCTCCCAACACCAGAAGCAGCTCTCCACATGAACGCACTTTTCTGGCCCACATCTGACAAGGCCCACCTGAATAAATTGGTGAGATAACAGTTCATTGTCATGTTCCCTGCTCATGGTCACGGTAATTGTTTCGGTGTTCCTTGCTGATGGTCTGATAGGGCTCAGTCTGTACCCTAACCTATCTATAGGGATGATCTCACTGATTGCAGCATGCATTTCCTCCTCTGTTACAGTGAAGTCCAAGTCGCGCAGATGAGTCACCACTACCACCTTCTTCAACATTCCAGGTTCTTCTGTTCTTGGGATCACTAGCTTTCAGTGCATTCCCTACTTTTTCCGCTACTTCGTCATCCTTGTCCGTGGTTATAACCAACTTACCGTCTCTCGAACTGCGAATGGTTCTTATCTCAGCTTTGACTCCGGCGATAATGAGGGCTGTTTTTACCTCCTGTATAGTGTCCTGGTAGTTGGACCTTTTTTTCGACCATGAAGGAATAGCTGTTCTTCATTTTCCGGCCTCCTGCTCCTTGCCGATTTCCTTTCAAGCTGTTCGACTATATTCTATACTTGGTGTGCAATCCATGGTTCAGGCTCTCGATCATTTCCCGCAGGGAGGGATGAGTCTCCAGTCCTGGGGGTTCGTTGATTACAACCATTTGTTCATCTGTGTGCTCCTCCTTGATACTCATGAGTACGTCACTTAGATGTGAGATCTTTCCACTGGCCTGCTATTCTAATGCGACTAGTTCTTACTAGCACTCCTATGTCCTCGTCGTCCATTTCGTTTATTTCAGGGTGTTCCGCTCCATATGGTCCCTGCAGGAGATTCAATTGCTGGCTCACTTATGGCCCACAAAGCCAGACTTTGCACGCGGACCCAACGGGGTCCGTTGCAGGGCTGCCCTCTACTTCCTCCGTGTTCTCGTACACATCATCATCGCAGTCTCTCGCTATCTGCTCGTTTCGTTCTTCCATGTTACTGCAGAGGGTCATTTGGGTAAACGCGCCATCCCGGGTAGTTTGCGTGGCTGTGGACTCCTTGCCTGCATTTTGCTGGCTTTTATCGTTTAGCCAGGTTTGGTTTACTGACCTGACTGGCACTTGCAGATAAGCTATCAGGATAACATTCGTGTTCCTCTCGATATCCCTTTCCAGCTTCCCGGCGATCCTCACTACCTCTTGGATCGCCTTCATAAACTCTCCTGGTACCTTGCTGCTTTCGTCAGTATTCTCCTTTAACTCTACTTGCTCCTCTTTGTTGGTCTGCTCGCCCTCTATTCCCTGTTTCTGTTTCTTCCTCTTGCTTTTCGCCTCCGATGAGTTGTCAGGGCTCTCTGCAAGATTTCTTTTTTCCTTCCTGGTCCCCTGCACTGTGCCGGAGCAGGAGTTGGATCTTATTAATTCGTCGAACATATCATCTCCGTCTGATGAGAGCTGTGTTTAGCGTGTAGACTCCGCTGATGCCTCCCACACCCCATGAGTCCTTTTAGTCACCTCCTTCCTGTCTGTCGGCGGTGTTCTAGCTGTTGAAGATCTCTTCAATGCCTGTATCGCATCCTCCGAGTCTCCTAGCTTATTACTTTTAGCTTCCATTGCAAATGCTTCCCCTCTCCTATCTCTCATTTCCTTGTCCGTAGTCTGTTCTGTCTTCTCTGCTTGTATCCTTCTTGTCTGTTTGATTTATCATTATTATTAAATATCGGTAATGAGCCGGGGTAGAATACCTATTTTAGGCTCAATTAATTACTTAGAATACAGTGTCTAAAGTTGTGAAGTAATACATATAGGAACAATTATTCGTAAGTTAATCGGATCACCATAAAGATTAACAATTATTTTTTGTATAACAGAACAAGTCACTAGCCACTGTAGGGGAAAACACAAGCTTTACGTTGATATTTTTCGTAACGGCTTTTGAAAGTGTTAACTGACTTAGCACACACAACATCACAAGGGAGATTATCCCACTCAGAAATAATTCTGTTAGCAAGGAAGCCCTGGCGTGACTTCGATTTGAAGTGTTCCTTCTTAAGCTTCCAATCGTGATCTCTCAAACGTTGATCCTGGTCAAGACTGAATAGGTGATTCAAATTTCACTCTGATAAACCATTTAAAATACGGTAGGTCACGATCAGATCTCGTCGAAGTCGACGTTCCATAAATGTTGTTGCGTTCAAAATGCTAAGCCTTTCTCCGTAACACAGTCTGTGGAGGCCAAATGGCATAGCATAGCGTTGTACAGACTCCAAAGTCTTCGCATCACGTGACCAGTCAATACTCCAAACCGGACCAGTGAACTCAATAATGGGGCGTGTATATGTGGTATTAAGGTTACAGAAGTGATGAGAGGAAATTATGTGAAATGCCTTAGAAAGTGAGTTAACAGAAGTTTTTGCTTCTTTCGTTACTTTGTTCATTTGCTAGGTCCATCTGCCGAAATGGTCAGTCCAAGATCCTCGTGCTCGATCACCGTCTTTAATTGAATATCATTCAACTTGTGAATGCTGTGAGGGTTATGCATTCGAATATTGAGAGGAATCATCTGCATAAAAGAGATCATTGACTGAACATAGTTACGAATATCAGAAACACATAAAATGAACAAAAGAGGCCCCAGTACCGACCCCTATTGCACACCACTATAAGTATCATATTCGGGAGAGTATGTGTCGCCAATACGCACGGCAAATTCTCTATGAGTCAGATAGGACGAAATCCATGCTAGTAAATTTATGACGTGCACCTTGTGACTTTTCGGTAAGCAGTTACTGCGGTTAACTTCAATTCCTCGGGCGTCAGATTTTTCTAAAGGTTTACTCCTTTTTGAGGACTTCTGCTAGGGTCCTCACCACAAGGCTTGTCACTATGATATCTATAGATAGCCTTGTCCCTAGGGTAGCTACAGTGAAGTGAAACCAGGGCCCATTGTAGGCTTTAATTACAATTGATACTTGGTTGAATCTTAGCTCGTTAAAAGATGGAGCAGGAATAACTTAATAAAACGGGGAACTCCAAACATTAAATATATAATAACAATAAATACACTTCCAGAATAATTAATGGAATGCAATTGAACGGTATATTACACAAAAATCTACCCAGGTGGAAAATGTGAGGAAGCTCAAGCGGTATATGAAAACTGTTACACTATGTCTATTTTTACGAAATGTTCGGTATTTAATTTCAATTCAACGGTACGGAATCGGTTGATGAATGATTCATATTTATCAATTCACGGAAAACACAAATCAAACAGGTCCTAGAGTAATAAGCGGTGTACGGTAATCATTCAGATAGCATTATTACTTGAAAATGTTGCTGAAACGCACTACGATATATCAAACGGTTAAAATTCGGTCGGATCGGAATATATATCGTAATGCCCGAAAATAAAATATTAAGCTATCATTCACCTTATGTAAAATTCACTAACGCGGAACACTTCATACAATTCGAATTTCAAATCTGACTTCACTCTGATTTTGATTAATAATCACACTTTAACGGTACTGATTGATAATTAATTGATAAAAGATGATAGAGATCCCGATCTTTTGTCTGTCACTGCTTTCATATGTATTTCGAGGTTCTGGTCAAGTCCGTACCACCAATTCCTTATTTTGTGCCGAGGCTTTTTTTATTTATGTCCCGAACAATGCTTGAAAGTGACGCTACTTTTCAGATCTAAAATTAGCGCTCATATCTCGGTAGTTCCTCTTGACACAGTAAACAAATGTTATCAGAGTTTTTTTGGTTGTTCGCCTTTTTATACATAAGGCTGTCCAAACTTTGATGCGTTAACTTACCAGATCC
Source organism: Endomychus coccineus (assembly GCA_958510875.1). NCBI lineage: Eukaryota > Metazoa > Arthropoda > Insecta > Coleoptera > Endomychidae > Endomychus > Endomychus coccineus. The sequence goes on from OY294070.1 coordinate 46,579,574, forward strand.
CCGTTTTTTGCAACATAACTTAATCGGAATGAATGCAATTTTCTAAACGGGCATGAATTAGATTCATTCATTTGGACAATTACACTCATTCAAAATTACGGAGATTTAGGAAAGTGACTATCACGGAATATACATTCGGAGCTCACGCATATCTGTTGGAATAATAAACTATTTAACAGGAATTTACGTGTAATATTCTTATTTACTGCCTGATCTAAGATGAATGATATTTCATAATTTAAGCTTTGTTACAAATTGCTCCTAATACCGGGATGTTCTAGTTTGTAAAGTGAAAGTTTTATAGGAACACGGTCAAAAGCTCTAGAAAAGTACAAGTAAGCTATGTCAACTGGCTTGTTTTTATCTTATGACAAGCTCCAGTTATTGACACAGTCGAGCAGGTTTGTGAGTACGAAGCGACCTGGTACAAATCCGTGTTGTTCAGAAGGAATTAACCCATTATTTAGAGAGAATTCCATCACTTTTTCAGAGATGATTGCTTCCATGACTTTAGCAACTATTGGAGTTGTGATCCATGTTATTCCCACGTATTGAGACGAAGCAGTGTCACCCCCAGCAGTACGCACGTACCAGGGGGAAGGCTATATACTGCGGAGGTCGCCCGTTTACAGCACTTTGCCTTAGATTTAGTCATTCCTTGGGTTCTCACCGCTCGCCCTAACCAACATAACCTAAACAGCCCAACTAACCTGACCAACTTTTTCAACTGCATCCAGATACCTCGGTCCCGAACGGGCGAGGGTATGTCGGGTTGGCTAGATGGTCTGCCTACCGACTAAAAACCCCGGTTAGGCGTGCACGCCTATGTTTCCGGTGGCAAAGGGATTGTTTGGTTATTAACTGCGATGAAATATAAAGTACTCACCCTCTGAGCTCTCTGTCTTCTCTCTCCTTTTTCTCCATAGCTTCGTGTATGTATTCGTATATCACTCCCTAGTTTTCTTGGTTTTCAACCATGGTGGGTATTATCTCTTCTATTAATGGTATCCCAATTGATTTCTGAGCTTTTTCTGCTCTTCTCTCCATCTCTTGCATCCCAAGAAGACGTGCTCCGGGCTGTCTTGTACTCCACATTCGGTGCATTTGTCATCCTCCGTTCTCCCAATTCTGTGAGTGTATGTGCTGAAAGAACCGTGTCCAGTCAGGAATTGGGTCACAAAGTAATCAGTTCTCCTGTGCTTACAGTTCATCCAGGCTATGATGTCTGCTATTAGTCTCCTGGACCATTCAGCTTTTCCCTCTTCCTTCTCCCATCTTTCCTGCCATTTCTTACATGTGCGTTTCCTTGCCTGGCGTCTATTCGCCTGTAGTCTCCCTCCGACTGTGAAGAGGTAGCATACCTCTGCTATCATAATGGTTCAATTTTTTCTATTAGTCGTTTTGTCCAATTCGCCTTTCCTGTTTGCTTGTCTCACGTTTCCTTGCCACTTTTTAGTTGTCCGCTTCCTAGCCTGTCTCCTGTTTCCTGCCAGCTTACTTCCTACCGTGTACAGGAAGCATGCTTCTCCTATCGTAAGATCTATCGGGGGGGTGCCGGATATCACTTGAACCGCCTCGGCCGATACCGTGCGGTATGCTGCCGCAATTCTTAAAAGTGCCTTTCTTTGTACAGATATCAGTTGATTTTTTTGTTTCTCTTGTTTGAGGACATCTCTCCAGACCGGAGCGGCATACATAATTGTACTATGTATTACTGTACATATCACACGTCGTCTATAGAAACTTGGCCCTCTTACATTTGGCATTAACTTCCTTAGGGCTTCATATTTTCCGTTTGCCTTCTCGATGGTATGGGTCACATGAGTAGAGAAACTTATATTCTTTTTGAAGATTACTCCTGAGTATTTTATTTGCTTTACTGGTTTAACTACGGTGTTCATTATATTTAGGGTTATATTATCGGCGTTCCTCGATCCTTTGATGACTAGTAATTCTATCATTTCGATAGCTACTTTTAAGCTTTTTTCTTTCATCCATTTTACTACCATGTCTATAGTTGCCATCAACTTTTTAATCATAGTAGGCTTGTCTCTTGCCGCGACGAGGATAGCCAAGTCATCTGCATAGGCCTTCGGTGATACACCTTCCATATATGGTAGTTTCAGGACGCCATCATACAATATATTCCACAGGGTGGGTCCAAGGACCGATCCCTGTGGAACTCTCATAGTTCATTTCTGTTTAATCGTTCCCATTTCTATATAACGGTCTCTGAGGTATTCTTTCACTCATTTTATCAAGTATATACTTATTTCCATTCCCTTCATTTGGCTTATTATATGATCCCATCTTGCCGTATTAGAAGCATTTTTCATATCTATGGTTATCATAACTACCCAAGGTTCCGTAGATGCCTTTATCATACTTGTCATCGATAGTATAGCCGTCGTCGTTGACTTTCTTGATCTAAATCCATGTTGATGTTCCGATAGGCATTTTTTTGCTCTGGCTCTCCCATTATCCTGTTAGTTATCAGGCGTTCATATAGCTTTCCGATAACGCTCAATAAGCATATAGGTCTGAAGCTTGAGGAGATGTTTAGGTTCTTCCCCTCCTTAGGTATCAATACCACTCTTGCCCTCTTCCAGGCTTAGGGGAAACTCTGCTTACTCTGTATTTCATTATACATAGCGAGCACGTTTTCTGGTACTGTTTTAACTACCGTCTTGACTGCTTCAGTGGTTATGTGGTCAGGCCCAGGAGCCATACCACTCTTCATAGCTTTAACAGCAGTTTCCAATTCTTTTATAGTGAATGGCGTATAATCTATATTGTTGTCCTCTATCCTTTCCCAGGATCCCCCTGAAGAAGGAAAGAGGTCCTGCAAATTAGTTCTGCATCTCCGAGCTGTCAAAGAGGAAGGTATTCCGTTGTCCTTTAAGTTCCTCGTGACTATTTTATAGCCTTCGCCCCATATGTCAGCCTCAACCTCACCGAGTAATTTTTCCCATCGTCTTTCGACTAACCTAAGCTAACCTAACCAACCTAACCTAACAAACCTAACCAACCTAACCTAACCAACCTAACCTAACCTAACCAACCTAACCTAACCAACCTAACCTAACCAACCTAACCTGACCAACCTAACCTAGCCAACCTAACCTAACCAACCTAACCTAACCAACCTAACCAACCTAACCAACCTAACCTAACCAACCTAACCTAACCAACCTAACCTAACCAACCTAACCTAACCAACCTAACCTAACCAACCTAACCTAACCAACCTAACCAACCTAACCAACCTAACCTAACCAACCTAACCTAACCAACCTAACCTAACCAACCTAACCTAACCAACCTAACTTCTTTTTTACCCTGAGGGAGGGGGAAGCTCTCCGAGACTCTCCTGACCGCTGGGCGGTGCAATGCTGTCAGGCGTTTGTGTGGGGCTCTCACCCACTAAACCCCCACCTCACGATTTCTGTAGAGAGACGCTGGAAAAGATTTTATCTATACTCCAGCGTCTCTCCATTATCCTTCAGACGTTTTGTGCATCCCTATCTTCTGCCTCTTTTCTCGACATTATGTTTATTATAAATTCATATATTCTTTTCCAGACTTGTTCTTCCTCTGTCATTTTTGTGATCAGCTCATCTATTGTTGGTAGTGACCCAAGCTCCTTCACCATCCTTTGTCTTTCCTCCTCCCATCTGTCGCATTCTGAGGACGCATGCTCCGGGCTGTCTTGTGTATCGCAACTCGTACACAAGTCCGTTTGGGTCTTGCCAATCCTGAAGGTAAACGTCCCAAAAGAACCGTGTCCCGTAAGGAACTAGGTAAAGAAATAGCAGGTCGTCCTGTGCCTGCATGTTATCCACTGTTTTATATTGACAATCAACCGTTTCGTCCATGCGGCCTTCCCCGTGTTTTCTTCCCATCTCTCCTGCCACTTTATATAGGTCCTTTCGCGGGCTATTCTTCTGTTCCCCTCTAATTTCCCTCCTACTTTGTACAAGAAGCATCTCTCGGCTATCATAATATCTAAAGGTGGGAATCCCAAAACCACCTGTACTGCCTCCGCCGATATCATCCTGTACGCAGACGCCGCCCTTAATAGTCCCTTTCTCTGTATCGAGATTTTTTCGCATTGTGCTTTAATTTTCGCTACCTCCCTCCATACCGGGGACGCATACATTACGATGCTGAGGATGACTCCACATAATAGCTTGCGCTTACCATGGCTCGGTCCGCTAACATTCGACATTTTTTGTAGTTGGGCGCATTTCTTCGTGGCCTTTTCAATCATGTACTTTACGTGTGGTGCAAAGTTCAAGTTTTTACTCAGGATCACTCCGAGGTATTTTAGTTGTGGTTTTGCTTTGATTTTAATCCCCTCTACCGTTATTTCGAAAGGTTCCTTACATCTTGGCCCTCTGTTCACTGTCATCTCCGTTTTTTGGGGTGCGATCTCCAGTCCTTTGCCCTTCATCCATTCCACGGCAGCTTTCACTGTTCTCTCTGCCCTTCTCCTCACCTCAGCCTCATTCTCTCCCTCGACCACAAAAAAGAGGTCGTCTGCGTATGCCTCTGCCATCACCTCCGGGTCGTACGGCACTCTTACGATGCACCATCTCGACTTTCCCCTCTCCACTCTTTCCTTCACCTCCATGATGGCCGATACTGTCGATCTTTTCTTTCGGAAGCCGTGTTGACCGTGGGATATGAGTTTTTTTTCCTCCAATTCCAACTCTAATCTGTTGATTATCAGTCTCTCGTATAGTTTGCTCATGGTGCTGCGGAGACAAATTGGCCTGTAGCTCGTAGAAAGGTTTGGGTCTTTACCTTCTTTTGGGAGTAGCACCACCCTTGCTATTTTCCAGGTGTCCGGGAACTCCTGTTTTTTTAATAGGTCGTTGAATTTGGCTAGTAGTTCATTTGGGATGATCTTACACGCCAGCTTCAATGCCTCGATCGAGAGATCATCGGGATCTGGGGCCTTTCCATTTTTTATTCCTTTGACTGCTTCTTCAAGTTCCTCGACAGTAAAGGGCTCGGTAGTTGTGATATCGATTCGTGTTCTTATGGGCTTTTTGGTCGTATTTGGGAACAAATCTCGCAATATTGTTTTTCTCTTTGCGGCTGGTATCTTATGCAACGTTTTCCCCCTCATAAAATGCCCAGTTATGATGCGATATCTCTCTCCCCAGATATCGTCCTCGAGACCTGCTAGGATGTTTTTTAAGTTTTCTTTTTTTGAAGTCCATATCATCTTCTTTAGCAGTTTGCCCTGTTCTTTCATTGTTTGCAGCCGTTCCAGCCGCTCTTCTTCAGATCCGCTGCACCGAGTATATTGTCTCCTCAATTTGATATACTCGCTCCGGTTTGTCTCTAGCTCCGCGTTCCACCAGTACGGTTTCTGTTTAGCTCCCACCCTTTCCTATGTCGCCAATTTCTTGAACGCTTTTATGATGCTTTCGTACACCTCTTCGCCTTCTTCCTCTTCTATCTCTCTTAGAAGTTGCACGTGTTTTTCCACATTCAGATGTAGCTTCTTCGGCTCGGTTCTTTCTATTTTCCCCTCGGTTTTTAACTCATACCTTATGTGGCAGTGGTGTGTGAATGGGTTTACATAGTCCACTTGCCAGTTTTTGATATACCTTGCCATTTGTATTGGGCAGAGCGTCACATCAATATGGCTTCTTGAATTATTTCTTTCGAACGTGTGGCCACCGTTGTTTCTTGCCATCCACGTCAAACTTGTTTGGGTAAAGTGAGGCCGCCTCGAGGATTTCATCTATTTTTCGTTTGAAATCGTCCAATGCGATATTTGGGGATATGTAAGTCGCATATATATGAATGCCATACAGCCTAACGTGGACGTATCCATTTTTTTATTTATCTCATCTATTTCTAAGTTTTTATTGAGTATTACTATTGATATGTCCCCTTTGTTGTCCGTTGGCCATCCCTTATTAAAGCTAATTTTTTTGTTTGGTTCGGAAACTATCATTAGATTCATTTTTTCCCCTGTTAGTTTCCTCATAAGCTATATCGTGAGCCTCTTTGGCTCTTCCCAGGTTTAACTGGAGTATTCTCAGCATTTTATTTGATAAAACTCCATCTTGATTTCTAACGCACACATATATTTGAATAACAGAAAGTTTTGGTGTATATTGCCTCTAAAATTTTGACACTTCGCGAACGTTTTGTACTTTCTAGGGTGTAAGGAGCCCGTTGATGTTGAATCACATCTAAGATCAGTCTCATATTGCCTATATTTCAATGTTTTATCACAGTCCGTTTCATGTCTATCACAGTCATATTCCTGAGTCGTGGCTAAGTCTGAACTCTGACTCTCCGTCTCAGACATATTTTCAGCATCCGGCATTTCATACTTTCTGTAAGCGAAGATTATTTGCACTGACTCCTCCTCTTTTGGCTCTCCCGAGGGCTCTTCTGTACTGGGGCATTTGCTTGTTACGGCCCTATGGCCCGCCGTGTTGCAGATCGGGCATTACTCCTCTTTTGAGCATTCCTTGCTCTTATTGCCCTCCTTTCCGCATATATGGCACATATTTGTCTCATCTGTGCCGTTACATTTATTCGCCGTATGACAGACCTCCCAGTTTTAATAACACTTTTCCAGTTCGATTCTTTGTTCCACTAAACATTTTGTCAGCCCTATTTGGAGTGGTTCTTTTAGCAGTTCTCTTGCTATAGCTTCACTTGTCGTTACCGTGACGGCTTGGGTATTGTTCCTATCAGGTCTGATGCTGCTTACTCTTATAAAGTGGGATCCTTGTCCACCGATTCTTTCATGTATCGCAGCATGCACTTCCTTTTCAGTCGTTAGTTCATCCCATGTCCCTTACATGGAGTATAGTTTGTTTTTGATTTTTGGCCCAGCGACATGTTGCTTCTATTCTATCGGGGGCTGTGTTAAGAGCTTCTTTGAGACTTTTAATTTTTTCTTCGTCCTTTTCTAGGGTTATAACCATCTTTCCGTCCCTAGTACTCCTGATCGTCCTAATAACTTGTTTTGCCGGGTTGTTTTCGAGTTGTTTCTCAACCGATTTGAGTGTTTCTGTGTATCCCGTATTTGCTGTTTCCACAACTATTGCGTATGTCTTTTTTCCTTGCCTCTTTTTTCGTCTTTATTCATGTTTTCACTGTCTTCTTCGTTGAAAATAATTATTCTTGTGAGTGAGCTTAAAAAGATTACTTCCTGCATTTTTCTCTGCCTTCTGTTTTCGTCATTATTGTTGTTATATATGATTTTCGCAACCCTGTCTTTTTTTCTTCTTTCTTTGTGGATCTATTTACTGAGACCGTAATCACGGCAAAGTTATCTCTAATTTCTGTCAGGATAGGGAATTTTCCTTTGAAGGCCGCCTGTGTTTTGCGATTCATGTCGGGGTCATCCTCTTCCACCATGACGACTCTGGTATACTGAGACTCCCAGGGTCTGCCTCGTGCAGCCTAACCTAAACAACCTAACCTAACCAACCTAACCTAACCAACCTAACCAACCTAACCTAATCAACCTAACCTAACCAACCTAACCAACCTAACCAAACCAACCTAAAATAACCAACCTAACCAACCTAACCAACCTAACCAACCTAACCAACCTAACATAACTTAACCAACCTAAGCTTTTTTTTGGGGGGGGGGAGGGGAGATGCCTGTGCGCACACCCAGAACAGGGTAGTGTGGGGCTCGCACCCACTAAAACCCCTCCCCTTTTCCCGCAAGGGGGACGGAATCGCCTTGCGGCATTACTTCATTCCGCTTGCTCCGTTCGCAGGTTACGTCTGTTGTCTTTCTCTTTCTTCCCGTTCTTTGGTCATCATGATTTCTGTTATTGCATTTCCGATGGTGTTCCATTTGTGTTCACTTTCTAGCATCAGCTGTATTATGTTGTCAACCGTTATATCTTCCCTAACATCATCTCTCATTTTGTCGCGTATCTCGGACCATTTCGTGCATTTAAGGATCGTGTGTTCAGGGGTATCTACCTCGCCGCAATATGCGCATGTATCTTCCGGGCACAGTTTCATCCTATGCAGGTATGTCCCAAAACAGCCGTGGCCTGTCAGGAATTGTGTGAGAAAATAACCTATTTCTCCGTGCTCGCGTTCTATCCATCTTATAACTGAGGGGATCAATTTCTTGGTCCATCTTGCCAGATTGTCCTGCTGATTCCACTCTCCTTCTCATGTGGTCATTGACTTTTCTTTGGCGCCTCGTAATTGTTGTACATCGTTAGAGTATATGCGGTCCCTAATTTGCAGGTGGATTGGTATTACGCCGGAAACCACTTGTATCGCGGTCATTGAAACGGTGCGATAGGCGCTCGCTATGCGTATAGCAACCCTTCGTTGCACCCTTTCGAGTCTCCGCCTATTCCTCGCAACTTGTATGTACTTGTTCCAGATAGGTGCCCCGTAGAGTATGATAGAATTCACAACTGAGCTGAGCACTCTCCTGCGTGGTACTTTTGGTCCTCGAATGTTCGGCATCAGCCATGCCAGGTTATCTGTGTTCTTTTCCGCTCTTCTGGCCACGTTCAGGATGTGTGGAGACATATTCTTGTTTCTGCTGATATATATGCCAAGGTACTTAATGGTGTGTTTGCTGACAATTTCTTGTTCTGCTATTTTCATCATCACTGAGGGTGTTCCTCCCTGCAAGGATCACGATTTCCGTTTTGTGAATGGCCATCCATATTCTTTTGTTTGTCAGCCATCTCCCTACTCTTGCTACAGCGGTTCCGGTGATGTCTTCTATCTCTTCTCTTGAATTTCCCATGGCTATCATGGCAAGGTCGTCTGCAAATCCAACTAGGCTTATCCCGTCTGGGATAGAGTCGGGCCTAGTACGGAGCCCTGCGGGACGCCACACGTCATCTTGATTGCCTCCTTCTCGCCTATAAGGACCACTCTATCTTCCAAGTAGCTCCCAATGAGATTTCTCATGTAGGGCGTGACATTTTTAGTTGTCAGGTCCTCCATTATACCCCTCCATGGGGCTGTGTTGAACGCGTTTTCGACGCCAATTGTCACTAGTTTCGCATATTTTGGTCCAGTGGGGGTTCTAGTTTCTTGGACTAATTCTTCAACCTTCTTTAGCGCATCTACTGTGGATCTCCCTTTTCTGAATCCGAATTGCAGGTCAGATAGTCCGCCGTGCTCCTCTATTTCTTCCTGTGATCTTCTATTTATAACTTGCTCGAAGAGTTTCCCGATTGAGTTGAGTATGCACAGTTGTCTGTAACTTGGTTCAGTATCTCCCGTTTTCTTCTTCTCTATTAGAGTTAGCTTCCCGGTTTTCCACTCTGTTGGGAAGGTGCCCGATTCAATGAGGTCGTTGAAGAATTTGACGAAGAGCTCTGGGCAGTACTGTGCTGCTATTTTGATTAGGTCTGAGGGCACTCCATCTGGACCTGCAGCTTCCTTCGGTTTCATTTTTCCCCACTGCTTTTATTTCCTCGATCGTGCTTGGAGGTGTCGTATCATCGTTGACGTTTACCTGCAGCCATTTTTCGATTTTGTTCTCTGGGAACAGTTTGTTAGCTATTCTCAGTTGTTCCGTGTCGGTCATGGCCAGTGGTGGGAACAGCCTGAGTTTGCTAGATACAATTTTGTAACCTACTCCCCAGGGATCTTCGTCGATATCCTCGCAAAGCTTGAGCCACTGCTTTTTTTTTGTGCTATTTATTGCCTTGTTTAGCAGCGTTCTACAGTTCTTATACTGGTTCAGTGCATCTAGTTTCTGTATCTCAGTTTTGTTGAGCTTGCTTCGCATCCTTGTTGATGCTCTTTTAGCTGTGAGGCATTCTGTGCGTAGGTTGGCGATCTGGTCATTCCACCAATAGGTCGCTTTCCGTCTAGGATTTGAGCTTTTTTTACGTAGGGTGTCGTCGCAGACCATCGCTATAAGCCTGGTGAGTTCCTCTGAGGTTGTGTTCTCCGTCATTTTCTTGGCTTCTCGTTCCAACTTTGTTATCAGGGGCTCCACCTGTGTCTTGTTGAAGATCCATCCCTTGCCGACATGGTGTTTATGGGGGTGTACCGTGGCTGGGTCGGAGATTTCTATGTGAACGTTTTTGTGGTCACTCAGGTTCTCTTCAGATCCCACTTCCCATTTCCTAATATTTGCTACCAAGCATGTTGAACATAGGGTCACGTCAATATGTGCGAGGCTTCCATTTCTTTCGAACGTAGGCGTGCCGTTGTTCAGGATGCTCAGTTCGTGTTCTTCGGCCCATTCGGCTAGCATGTGGCCCTTCGAGTTCTTGATTGGTGAGCCCCAAGCGTTTGCTTTCGCATTGAAGTCTCCTCCGATGACGTATTTCTTGCACTTTCGTTTTCTGATGCTTTGTCCGAGTTCCGCTAGGTATACTTCAAAGCGTGCGTCGTCGATGTTTGGGGATATATAGCAAGAATAGTATGCAGTTTCTTTGGTTGTGATCCATACGGAACCGTCTCCGTGTCCACTTTGGGTGAACCCGGTTGTTAGGTAGATTGCGGTGTCGATGTTTTTGTCTGTGATCCATCTTGTACTGTTCTGGGTCATGTATCTGTTGGGTTCAGAGACAAGGCCAACGCCTATTTCTTCCGTGTTGCACTTGTATTCAAACAGGTCTAGTGCGTTTTTCCCCCTGTTAAGGTTCACTTGGAGGATTCTCATGATCTGCTTCCGTGGGCAGTGTCCGTCTCCCTCATTCTCAAGATCATATTCTTGTATATTGAGCACTTTGTGGATTCTGCTTTGTGGCCTTTCTCCTTGCACAGATAGCAGGTTCTCTCGTTAGTGCATTCCCTTATTTTATGCCCTGTTTCACCGCAGTTGTGGCAGATTTCGCCGCTCTTTTCTTTACAGTCTTTCGCTGCGTGGCCTACCCTTCTACATCTGAGGCATCTCCCTGGTGAGATGATACTTTCACTCTCCATATGTGCCATCCTTTCCCAATCTTGCCTTTTGCAACAAGCTGGTAGGCGTCTTGTGTACGGATAGTAGCGAAGGCATGCTTGGCTCCATTTTTGTTTACTTAATCAGGCAGCCTGACGTTGATGTCTGCCTGGGATAATTTCGGGTCGTTAATTTCCTCATATATGGCGTTGGTTATATCCGCCTCCGTGATTGTTTCATCAATATCAAGTATCAGTACCGTTTTAGCGCTACGCCTTGCTTGTACTTCAGCCTTGTTTTCCATGGTTGCGGTTAGCTGCTCTTGGAAGGCTCTTTTGGATTCCTCGTTTGCACTTCTATATCTCAGTTGTATGTTTCCTTCTGGCGTCTTCGTCATTCAGTCGATGATGATCTTTTCTGCGCTTACCTCGGTCTTCATCTGTTTGATGATGTCAGCATAGGAGCTACCTTGGGCTGGTTTTATAGTGATGTTTTCCGCGTTCTTGTTTCTACACCTAGAGGTGGTCTTCCATTCTGTTTTGTTTTTTACTGTATCAGCCTGGTCAGCGTGGTCTTTCTTTCTGCGGTTGTTCTCAATGACATGCATGGTGGTTTGGATATCAGAGCTCTTTGTCACGTACTCGATAATTTTTCTGAGGGACCTCGTGTCTAATTCGTCGGTGGGCATGAGGTTCAGTCTATCCCTCCCCTCGTGCTCTGCTATTTTCTTTAGTTCACCGAAGGCGGCTCGCATCTTTTCTTTCCTGGTAGATAGATCATTTCCAACTCCAATGCCCACCAGAAACGTATAGTGTTTTGACCCTGTGGTCTCCTCGTCTTCTCCACAGTTTGTCGTGGTGTTGCTCATCACATAAGCGACTTTCCCTGGGTGCGGCCTCTTCTTGGCAAGAATATCCTTCGCGTGTGTCATTATATCCCCCTGGTAACCGTTGTCTGTGCCATCCTTGGGTTCTCGTTCGAGGTTGATAATGTAGACTAGGCCGTTTCTTGAGGAGGTAGTCTGCTCATTTCCCTTGGTTATCAATGTGTTTAGGAAGGTCTCTTCTGGCCAGTTCAACATGAGGAGTTCTTCGATTTCTCTTGGTTCTAGTGCTTCATCCATTTTTTTCCTAATTTCTGTTGCCCTTTCGTGATTTCCTGTGGTCTGTGTTGCTCCCTCCTGGGTTTTCGGGGGTTCCCTCCCTGGTGCTGAGAGGCGCTCGAGCCATTCGGGCTCCGTTTGGCAGGATGCTCCCTTCGTGGTTTAGGCTATAGGATTCCGCCTTGGGGTGTGGTGCTTCTCCTCATCGTCGATATGCGGGCGAGTCTTCTGGATATTTCCTTTATTTCAACTTTCGTGTTGTTATTGGCCTTCACTATTGAGTTTAGTTCTCGAGTCTCGCGTTGAACTTTGTCTAAGATTTCTGTCAGTTCCTTGGCCACGGTGTCTCTCCTTTTCGTTTGACCTCCAGCTGTACTCCCTGTTTTCTTTTTCTTCCTGTCTTCACCTGGGCTGGCTGTCTCCCTGTTTCTTTTCTTGGTCAGTTTCATGTCATCGTCTTCTGTTGAGCTAATAGACCATCTTCTAGGCTCGGTGGTTTGGCTAGTCTCTTGGAGTGGGGATAAGACCCTCGTGTCCATTTGTGCTATTGTTTGTTGGATTTGGTCCTTGGAGGTGTCAACAGTTTTTGGTTGAGTGACTGATATATTTGGAGGTCTCATTTGGGAAGGAAGGAAGCCGGATCTCTCCCTGTATGGACGTGTCGTAGGTGGGTTGCGAGGTTCCCCGGTGAAGTCCTTCATTCTATTGGGGTTCTCCGCATCCTTCCCCGTCTTGGTTTGCTCGTTGTGCGTTTCCGTTTCCTTACGGTTTCATGGACGGGTTTGTTCCTAGAAGGTGTTCTACTTAGCGAGGACCTCCTGAGAGACGGGTCATGTGTATCTTCTCAGTTGTATTTTTCGTTGTGTTCGAATTCCATGTTATTCCCACGATCTGGGACGAAAAGAGGGTCGCCCTCTGGCAGTGCGCCCGTACCAGAAAGAAGGCTATATACTGCGAAGGTCGCCCAGTTTCCGCAGGTTTTTGCGACTTCGCTGTCGGTTATTTAATAAAGGTTTCATCCTCGCAGGCCGGTCGGTGAAGACAAGCCCCCCGCTTCCGGATCCCACAGCACACTCCTCTCAGACTCGCCTCTCTGCGGTTCGTGCTGTGGTCCAGATTCACGGTGTTAGCGGGTGGTAGGCGATCACCCTCGGCTAAGGCCCTTGGGATGCCAACCCCAAAGTGCTTTACAACACTTGCCCTAGGTTGAGTCGTCCCTTGGTTTTTCACTGCTCGCCCTCGACCTGTCCGGCTTGGGAAGCCCTGCCAGGAATCCCTTGCGAGACTCCAGCCGGCATAGCTCTCAGGTTCATTGCAGTTACTTAAGCCCCTCCACCAACGACAAGGTAACACGACTCCTAGGAGGGGAACCAACCTAACCTAACCTAACCTTTTTTTTTTTTTTTTTTGAGAGGAAATGCTTGATGCACACCAGTAGCTTGTATCTATCACTACTGGTAGGGCAGGACTCACTCAAGTTCGTTAGAGCATACCTGCTAAAACCTCTCATATCTTCATCCATATCCCGGGACCGTTTATCACATTGCTTCAGGATATGGACTGCGTCTTTCTCTTTGTTTGTCGATTTTATATCGAACTGAGTTTCTTTCTTGGTGTTTATTAGTGATATTTACGTCGATTAAACGTAAATATCTACATTCGTTGTTTACGTTGATGTTCACGTTTTGTATATACCGTAAAATGGTTGATGCCCAATTTTACGGTATTTTGTTTTAGTGATTTATCCTCTGTGGATAACTTCCTGTTTGGTTTTTTATCGGTGTTACGGTTTTCTGATGTTTCAGTACTCGAACACGTTATGGATCTTTCCTGTATGTGTACCCCAATATTTGCTATTTCCACAATATTAGGGTGTCTATGTATCAGTACTATATCGGTTCGTTGATATTTCCCGTACGTATCGTTTTAACAATGTTGTTCTGGTTTCTGTGTTTCCAGTACTCCATCACGCTATGGATGTTTCCTGTGGTGTCTCGTTTTGTACCAAAATATTGTTTTTCCCAATATTGAGGTACCTGTGTTTCAGTACTGAATCAGTTTGTCGATTTTTCCTGTGTGTATCAGTAAGTTATCTATGATGGGATAACTTACTCATCCGGAACATATGGTTCTCCGTATCAGCCGCAATCTATCAATCACCCTCTTGTCAGGAACATGTGACTGGGAGTCCCACATTATATCCGGGGTCTGGGTGCCTGTTGGTCCGCGGGAGCATGTCTACTCCTACCCTCGACCCTGCTGGCAACAGGGCCATGAGCATTTCCCTATCCGCCACCTGGGGACGCGCCTGGTTGCGGTTTTCAGGCTCCGCGCAAAAGAAGAGGCTCCTGCTTTCCAGGAACCTATTCTAATCTTCTTTTTTTTTCTGTTGAGAGGAAATGCTTGATGCACACCGTCAGCTTTTATCTATCGCTTCAGGTAGTGCAGGACTCACTCAAGTTCGTTAGAGCATACCTGCTAAAACCTCTCATATCTTCATCCATATCCCGGGACCGTTTATCACATTGCTTCAGGATATGGACTGCGTCTTTCTCTTAGTATGTCGATTTTATATCGAACTGAGTTTCTTTCTTGGTGTTTATTAGTGATATTTACGTCGATTAAACGTAAATATCAACCTTCGTTGTTTACGTAGATGTTCACGTTATGTTTATACCGTAATATGGTTGATACCCAATTTTACGGTATTTTGTCTTAGTGATTTAACCTCTGTGGTTAAATTCCTATATGTTTCGTTATTTTACCGATGTTACGGTTTCTGGGTTTCAGTACTCGAACACGTTATGGATCTTTCCTGTGTGTATACCCCCAATAATGTTGTTCCACAATATTAGGGTGTCCATGTATCAGTACTATATCGGTTCGTTGATATTTCCTGTACGTATCGTTCTAACCATGTTGTTCTGGTTTCTGGGTTTCCAGTACTCCATCACGCTATGGATGTTTCCTGTGGTGTTTCGTCTTGTACCAAAATATTGTTTTTCCCAATATTAAGGTACCTGTGTTTCAGTACTTTATCCGTTTGTCGATATTTCCTGTATGTTTCAGTAAGTTACCTATGATGGGATAACTTACTCTTCCGGAACATATGGTTCTCCGTATCAGCCGCAATCTATCCGTCACCCTCTTGTCAGGAACATGTGACTGGGAGTCCCACATTCTATCCGGGGTCTGGGTGCCTGTTGGTCCGCGGGAGCATGTCTACTCCTACCCTTGACCCTGCTGGCAACAGGGCCATGAGCATTCCCCTATCCTCCACCTGGGGACGCGCCTGGTTGCGGTTTTCAGGCTCCGCGCAAAAGAAGAGACTCCTGATTTCCAGTGTGCTTGATGCACACCAATAGCTTCAGATCTATCACTATTTGGTAGTGCAATACTCACTCACGAATGAGCATACCTGCTAAAACCTCTCCTTCTTCATCCATATCCCGGGACCGCTTTTCGCATTACTTCAGGATATGGATTGTCTTGTCTATGTTTTCGCATTGTTGTTTCTAGCTTTTTATCACCCTAGGACAGGTGACCCGTCCATCGTCGGAGTGGAACTTAGCCCAGAAGTTTCTTAGTACGTCTTCATCATAGTATGTTGGTCTATTCGTACTCGAGTTCTTCCTCTTCTTTGATCTATATGATCCTTCTTATGAGGTTTGTGTACTTGGTGCGTATCTCTTTATCCCCGAGGTATGGGGGCTTCCTCCTGTTCCTCCTGTTCTTTCTAGATGATTATATTCTTTATCAAGTTTCCATATTTAATCCAGGCTTCTTCATTATCAAGCATAATGTCGACCATGGAATTCAGATCGATTACTGTAACGTGAAAGTCCAGAATCCTACGTCTCTCTAATTCCCATCTGGGACATATCATGATGGTATGATGTGGAGAGTCTTGCATTCCGCAATAGATGCATCTGTTGTCTTCTGACAGTTTGAATCGGTGTAAGTATTCTTTGAAGCATCCGTGGCCTGATAGGACTTGTCCATGTTTTCTCATGATCCACTTTCTGATGTTAGGGATCAAGGTCTTGGAATGAGAAGCCTTAGGAGTATTGTCCCATCTTGTTTGCCATCTGTTCAACCAGTTTTCTCTCGCGATGTTTTTCGGAATCCCTTCATACGTTTCTCTGCGTTCCTGGGCAATTAGATGAATTGGTGGAGAATCAGCTAAAACCTCTACCGCTTCACTGGATGTAGAGCGATAGGAACTACATATTCTCAGATTCAGCTTACGACCCATCGAATTCAGTATATTTCTAGAATATTTGAATTTGAGGATCGATGACCATATAGGAATAGCATAGAGAGCCGTAGATATAGCTACTGAGTTTATCAGTTTTCTCTGATGGGCCTCCCACGTTAGGCATGAGATTGCTTAACGCCGAGACAACCTTTGTTGTTTTTTCCATCGTTTTCGTTAAATGGGTCTTGAAAGACAATTTCGTGTCCATCCAAATTCCCAGGTATTTTATGGCCTTTTGAGGAATAATTGTGGCCTCCTTAACCTTAAATGTTAATGGAGGGACCTCCCTTTTTGTAGTTATAATAACTGCTTCTGACTTATCAGCAGCCAGTGTTAGTCCATTTGTGGTTAGCCAGTGATTAATAATCCTTATGGCACCGTTTACTTTTTCCTCTAGTTCCCTATGGTTCCTTGCGATAGCTACGACCGCAAGGTCATCAGCAAATGCAGCTGTTGAAACTCCTTCTGGTAAATCCAGTTCCAGGACTCCATTGTATTGGATGTTCCAAAGAGTAGGGCCTAAAATGGAGCCTTGCGGCACTCCACTGTTGACTGACCTTTGTAATAAGGTTTTGTCGAAGGTATTTTCGATTGATCTGTTCGAAAGATAGCTTCCTATAAGTTTCTTGAGGTTTTCATCTAAACCAATGTCATCTAATTTCCCAAGAATTTTCTTTCACGAAGCCGAGTTGAAGGCGTTCTTGATGTCAAGGGTAATGATGCATCCAATCTTACGTTTTTGATGTGGTCCATTAAGTACACTCGTTAGTTTACCCAATATTAAGTTTATCGCATCTGTTGTCGAATTGCCTTTTCGAAATCCGAATTGTCTTTCTGAGATGATAGAGTTCTCTTCTAGGAAGTTTTGAAGTCTCTTCAGAATGAGATGTTCTAAGACTTTGCCTAAGACATTTAGTAGACATATCGGTCTATATGACGATGGAATGCCTTCGGGTTTATTCGGTTTCTTAATCAGAACAATTTTGGCTTGTTTCCAGAGTATTGGGAATTCTCCTGAGGATAATGATAGATTCATAACTTTCAGAATTTCTTCTGAAAATTCGCCAATTGCTATTTTAACAATTTCCACCGGGACGTGATCTAAGCCCGCGGCGCTCTTAGATCTGAGTCTCTTTGAGGCGTCAAGTAGCTCTTGTTTCGTGAAAGGAGAGACGTTTGTAATTTGCAGGTCCCGTCGGGGAAACTCTCTGTGTACTGGGAATACATCTATGATTTCCTCCGCCAGATTGTATGGAATGTTATGCAACCTTGGGGAGCAGTGGATTCTCCTGGTGGCTATTTTATAAGCATTACCCCATGGATTCTCATCAAATTCTCGACAGAGAGCCTTCCAGCATTCTCTTTTCGAGCGGTTGATCTCTTTCCGTAAGGTCTTTTTAGAGTCTTTATACTCTTCGTGTGCAGATTGGAATGCCGCCGTCTGATGTTGAGTTCTTGACCAAGTTCTTCTCTTGGCGATACAGATTTTCCTTAGGTCGGATATATCCTGGGACCACCAATATACAGGTCGCAAGTTTCTGTGCCTAGGTCGATTGGGCATGGCTGCCTTACATGCTATTTGCATGGATCTGATGAGATCAGTTGTTAACAGAAGGTAGAGAGGTTTCCAATGACGATATTAGTTTTGTCTTATCCAATTTGTTAACATTCCACCCTGTGCGGTCAAGATGGTTCGGTTGTTGAGTAATTCCCTTGATGGTGAATGAGATCAGTTTATGGTCACTGAGAGTTTCCTCGTCGGACTTCCCATTCCGATATCGAAGCGGCAAGATCTGTGGGGGTGCATGTGAGGTCCAATATGGATTTGGAGTTTTTTCTTTCGAATGTGGGAGTGTCTCCGGTGTTAATTAGGGATATGTTGCTTTGAACCATCCACTCTCCTACTAAGATACCTCTTGGATCAGTACATGGAGATCCCCATTCTATGGACTTTGCGTTAAAGTCACCTCCTACTAATACCTTTCTCTTCGCTCGCCTGATATGTCTTGTTAATCGCAATAGTGCGATTTCCAGTTCTACCAGGGGAGAGTTCGGAGAATAGTGTACACTGTATAATCTAAGATCCTTGACGTCGATCCAGATGAACCCGTCTTCCGATCCCGATTTCTGAATCACCAGGGAATTGTTATTTACTTTGATGGCGGCTTCTTTGTTGAGGTCTACCCACCATCCTGTATTGCCAGATATTTTAATATTAGGTTCGCTAACTAGGACTACCTCCGCTTTTGATGTCATCGCGAAGGTCTGAATCACATCATGTGATTCTCTACATCTATTGACGTTGACTTGGAGGACTCTCATCACTGATTTTACGTGAGAGATTCAACTTCCTCCGATTGGGACACTTCCTTTCGAAAGTGTTGTGGCCTTTTCCTTCGCATTTCAAGCACTTAGGCTCGTTAGGGCACAATCTGGCCATGTGCCCAGGTGCTAGGCAGTTCCTACATAACTCCTTCCTAATCGGGCATTTGCACTTGTGTTCTGAGTGGCCTGTTTCCCAGCATCTAGCGCACTCTGCTCGTTGGATCCTTTGTTCTACAAAGCCTCTGGACCATCCTATATATATATATATATATATATATATATATATATATATATATATATATATATATATATGTATTTCTGGTCAATGAGCTTTTTGGCTAGATCGTTCTAGCACAATTGTGGCGTTCTGTCTTTCTCCATACGCCGGTCTCAGGGAAGTATTATCCTTTTCTTCGATGGTAGCTCCTAGGAGAGTGCTCAGTTCTAGCGAAATGTCTCTTTTTGTGGAGGTAACCTCCAATCTCTTGAGGTGAATTACGGTCCTATTCTTATTTGTCATGTTTGCTTCATGACCAGAGCAATTTTTGTTGATTGTTTGCTTAAGGAGATCGGCCTTCTCCTTACCGTTTGCGACTTGTAGCAAAAGGTTACCATCTCTGGTTTTATGCATCGCAGAGATCTTTACATCCAGGGCCAATGGGTTTATTTCCTTCTTGATAGTGGCTACGAAGTCCTTAAATTGAACCCCATTAGCCTTGATTATTACGGCGTCGGAGTTATCGGATCTCTTCTTTATGGGAAGAGCTTTGTTTCCCTGACCTGAAGACTTGCTCGCTTGCTGGGCATATGTGAGGTTCTTCTTGGCTATTCTACCGTAGATTTCGATTTCGACAGAGGCCTGGCGGAAGACATACTCGACCGTCTTGGTAACAACGTCGTTGCCGAATTTGCCCATACAGGGGAATGAGATGTGTTTCCTCTCCTTCTCCTTGCAAAAATCCTTGATTTTCACATTTGCATTATAGATGCACTCGGGAGTTAGAGATTCCTGTTCCTTTGTGGAATCCACTTTCGCATAATGGATATGCCTGTACCTATTTTGGAGTTCCTTGGTACGGTTCCCTACGATTGTTTTCGTAGAGACCGTGATGATCTCTCCTGGCTTTCCTTGGATTGGCTCTTGTTCAGCGTCTCCCAAAAACGAATCGAAGAATTTCTTCGCCAGTCCTCTGGCGTCCTTCGAGCTTGCAGGTCCGAAGACTACCAGGTCGCTTCTTGTTGGGGCTTCCGTTAAGTCAGCTTCCCCGTCTTTAGTAATTTTATATGACTCCTGGGGCCACTCCTTATCCAATATCTTTTGGAGGTGTTCAAGATTCTTTTCAGTTTCCGGAGAGTTGAAGGTTTCTTGGATGAGGAGACTACTCTTTGACTGGTTAACAGTCTGAGTTTGAGCGTCATAATTCTCCTTTTGTGGCGTGTTTTCTGAGCTCTTGCTACACAGTTGTTCCTCCAGGGTCGCTATCTTATCCTGAAGCGGCCCGATCTGTGAATTAAGGTTCTCCGACTTGTCAAGCTTGAGATTCAAGTGCGTGACCCTTGTCTCAAGTTCTTTAGTGTGATGTTTCCTAAATTTCCTTGTGTTTTCCAAGTTATCTTTAGGTCTTCGTATCCTTGAAATGAAGACTCTACAGCAGTTTTCACCCCTGTGTGTATGTTCCTCTTATCCTTCATGAACTTTTTGAGATCCTTGAACACCGTCTCCAATTTATCCCCCAGTTGGACTCCTTCCATCTCTGATTCATAAAGCATTTCTGCTTTGCTGAGAGTGCGAATCTTAGACTTTGACGTTAGCCTTGTTATCTCGGTCAACGATGTCTTGCTGATTTCCCATTTCTTTGTAGATGGAGAGAAGTAAACCTCTGACCCGGATGATGTGTCCGTGATGACAATTTCGTTCTTTCCACTTTCTCCTGATGTAGAGGGTGAATTGTTTTTTTTGTTTCCTGGGTACTCCTGATTTGGAGACTCAACTTCTTGGTCCATTTCCTAGCTAGCTTATCCTTTATTCCCCTTGTCTTGAGGGAGGGAGTCATCGATTCGGTGTCCGAGTGGAATCCTAGACAGAAAGATTTGTTTCCATTTTCGGGCGTATTCAGGAATCTATTGCGGTTTTCCTTATTGAGATAGGAGTTGTCAGTTTTATCTTGAATAATTTCGTTATCCATACTCACTTCGGATTTAGAATATACCCTATGATTCCTTATGTCGTCAATTTCCTTACTTTGGTTCTTCTTAGAATGATTACTAGAATGAAATGTCGTCCTAAAATCTGAGTCGGTCAGATATCCTTTGCCAATTCTATTTATGGTTTCCTTCTCCGATCCTTTGCCAATTCTGTTCGTATTATCGTTGTCAGTGCCAGTCCTTTCCAGAGTGCTTACGTTGTCATTTTTTAAGTTGATGTGTTCTTCCATAATTTCCTCACGATGAGCTAGGGAAGTTGGTCCACCCCTGCAGAGCCCTGCATGCCTGGGTAAGGCTATATACTACGAATTTCGCCCGTTTTTCGCAGGTTTTTACGACTTCGCTGTCGGTTTTTTATAGAGGTTTATGCCTCGCGACCCGGCCAATTAAGGCAAGCTCCCCGTCTCCAGATTCTCAGCACACTCCTCTCTGGCTTACCATCCAGTGGTTCAAACTGAGGTCCGGCCTTCCGGTATTTGTGAGTGATTGGTAAGCTTCCGCCCGCAGCTAGGGATCTCTGTTCCACGGGTCGCCACCCCCGTAGCGTTTTTTACGACTCTTTCCCTGGGAGGTTGAGTCATTTTTTGGTTTCCCTGTTCACTTCCTGGACGGCTTGGCGTGGTAAACCTACCGGTATAGCCTCTGAGATCACAGGTACAGAGCCCCTCCATCAACGACAAGGTGATATGACTCCTAGGAGGGGAACCTAACCTAACCTAACCTAACCTAACCAACCTATCCAACCTAACCAACCTAACCTAACCAACCTAACCTAACCAACCTAACCTAACCAACCTAACCAACCTAACCTAACCAACCTAACCTAACCAACCTAACCTAACCAACCTAACCAACCTAACCAACCTAACCTAACCTAACCTTTTTTTTTTTTTTTTTGGGGGGGTGGAAACGCATCATGCGCACTAGGCGCTTATTTTCTATCGCGACCCAGTAGTGCCGGACTCCTACCGGCTAAAACCACCCCATGCCCTCTCTGGATTCGGATCTATCTGTATGACATTGCACGGAAGTCCAGCGGCAGTCTTGTTTATCTCTTTCTCTTTGTCTATTCCATTTCTCTCATTTCTGTTTCCTTTTTTTTCATAATTCCTCGTATAAATGTATGTATACGTCTCCAGTTCTCCTTTCCCTCACACATTAGACCAATGATATTACCTTCGTTTATATTTGTGCCTAGCTCGGTTTCGATATTGTGTCGTTGTTCTATCCATCTCATACATTCAAAAATAGTATGTTTCGGGTCGTCCACCTCATTGCAGTAAATGCATGTTTCGTCTGCCGTCTTTTTGATTCTATGAGTGTACTTCTTGAAGGAGCCATGGTCTGTCAGGAATTGCGTCAGGAAGTAATCGAGGTTGCAGTGCGCACACCTTAACCAGATTTTCAGGTCTCTTATCAGCATCTTGGTCCACTGCGCATTTTCTGTATTTGCTGTCCACCTTTCTTGCCACTTCTCAATCGTCTCTTCTCTAGCCCTGGTACGCAGTCCGTTCTCCTCCTCTCTTCTCCCTCTGTTATCGTACAGAAACTTTCTCTCTGCCACCAAGAGATCGATTGGTGGTGTCCCCGTTATTACTTGTACTGCGCTGGTAGACGTCGTTCTGTACGCGCTGGCGACCCTCAGCAACATTTTCCTCTGTGTACTGTTCATCATGTTGTTGTATTTTTTAACCATCATGACCTTATGCCATATGGGGGCCCCGTACAGCAAAATTGATTGGACGACTCCGCACAAAATTTGTTTTCTTACGCTCCTCGCTTGGCTTACGTTTGGCATCAATCTTGTCAGAGATGATGCTAGGTTTTCGGCCTTTTTAACTGTCATTTTAATATGTTGGTTAAAAATCGCCTTATCATCCAACCAAACCCCCAAGTATTTAATATACTTGCTTGGTGTGATAGTTGTGGTCCCCAGTGTGAAGGTTATGCCGTTTCTATTCCTCGGGCCTTTCATTATCAGAGCTTCTGTCTTCGCTGGTGCTAGCTTCAACTGGTGTTCTGTCATCCAGCCATTTATAATCGCTAGGGCTGTGTTTGCCTTCTCCATCAGCTCCTCCTTTCCTTTTGCCAGGATTATCAGCGCTAGATCGTCTGCGTAGGCCAGAGTGAAGCATCCCTCTGGTAGAACCAGTTTCAGTACCCCGTCGTATAGTATGTTCCACAGGGTCGGTCCCTGGACCGATCCCTGTGGGACACCCATAGTCACCTGCAGTTCTTTCCTTCCTATTGTCAGCGTCCTATTGCAGAAGTAACTCTCCACTAGGTTCACTATATACGGGCTTATACCTATTTGTCTCAATTTGCCCAATATCAGGCTCCATCCAGCGGTGTTGAATGCGTTTTCAACATCTATGGTTATCAACGTGCACCATGTCGCGCTCCTCTCTCTCACCTTATCACATACCCACTTTATTGCGCCTATGGTGGATCTTCCACTACGGAAACCATATTGCATTTCGTCGATTCCTTGTTTCACCTCGAGTTCCATCTCTAGCCTTGCTTTCATCAGGTGTTCTAGCAACTTTCCCAGGACGTCCAGCAGGCATATAGTTCTATATTTCTCCATTCCCGTCTCTTTGTCTGCCCCCTTTGGGATGAGGGCGACTCCGGCCTTTTTCCATTCGCTTGGGAAGTTTTGCGTTCTCAGTAGGTGGTTGTACATTTCCAAGATGAGGTCCTTCCTGAGCTTCACTGCCTCTCTTACCGTCTCTACAGTAATACCGTCTGGGCCTGGTGCCTTGCCGGTTTTTAGTTTGTTGAGGGCCTTTTCGAGTTCTTGTTCTGTAAATTCCTCTCCTACTGGTACTATAGGGCTCCTATCCCAGGTGTCATCTGTTTGTGGGAATAGGGTTTCTGCAATCTTTGTTTTTTCCTCTATGTCGAGGTTATATGGAGAGCCATTATTTTTTAGATTTCTGACTACGATCTTGTAGCCCTGGCCCCAGATGTCTTCCTCTAGGTCATCACAGACCGCTTTCCATTTGGCTCTTTTCGATGTTCTGATCAGGTTTCTGTATTCCTTACGGGAATCCTTGTAGGCTGTTTCCAGGGTCTCTACTGTGGTCAGGTCGCTGTTTCGTGACCTGGCTCTAGTTAGGCTTCTCCTTGCAGAGTTGCAGGACTTTCTGCATTCTTCCAACTCGTTTGACCACCAGTAAGGCTGTTCCTTCGTTGCCTGAGTTATTTTCGTCATACTGGTTTTTTGGGCCTCTTTGATTGCTTGCGCTAGGGTTTCAGGCTCAGGTGTGGCATTACTGGTCAAAAGTACCAGGGCGTTTCTAAATGTTTCGATATCTACGATTGTTTTCCCCTTGACCTGCGTCGACGGTTTTGGCATCTTTTCCGCAACCTCGAAGTATATGCATCTATGAAGGCTCATAGACTCTTCTTCCAGTACCTCCCATTTTTGGATCTTTCCTGCTATATTCTGTGTGGCAATAGTGACATCTATGAAGGAGGTGCATGCACCTCTCGTGAATGTGGGTCTGTGGCCGTTGTTAATAACCGTAAGGTTGAGGTTGTTTATCCACTCGGAGATGTAATCACCTCTTTGGTCCTCTGTTGGTGAACCCCATAGGTACGACTTCGCATTCAAGTCTCCTAGTGTGATTGCCTCCCTCTTCTCGTCTCTCACTGATCCCATGATCTCATCAACCTTTTGCTTAAATGCCTCCAGAGGTATATTTGGAGAGATATAGCAATTGTACAACACTGCCCATTTCAAGAATACCTTCGTGAATCCTACCTTCTTCTCACAGTTGAGTATTCCCATGTTTCTATTATGACAGTATACCGCCGTGTCGCTGTTTTTGTCTCTGATCCAGTTAGTGTTGTCGGTACGTTTTTTGTTTGGCTCTTGCATCATTATAATGTCGCACTTTTTTCTACATGCTATCTCAAAGATGGCGTCGTGAGAGGCATGTCTTCTATCAACGTTTATTTGGAGGCACTTTAGATGTTTATTTAGTTCTGTGCAGATTTTTGGAAACTCCTCCTTCCCCCCCTCTGAGTGTTTCCGCTAAATGTTCTGCTCCTCTCGTTCATAACTATACTTTTCAGTTTATTGCACCTCATGGACGTGGCTTTATGTCCTTTGACATCGCAGAGGGGGCAGTAAGCTTCGTTTGTGCAGTCTTTCGCCTGATGTCCCAACTGTCCACAGTTGTGGCAGTTGTCTTTTCTTTCTTCTCCCGTGCACTGATGGGAGCGGTGACCTATGCCCCAGCACCTATAGCACCTTTCCACTTCTACCCTTTCTTCTATTCTACAGTTGGTTAATCCGATTTTTATTCTTTCTCCGAGTTTGCTTCTAACTGTCTTATCTATTTTGAGGGTGATGTTTTGTGTGCTCCTATAGCCCGGTCTTAGCGACGATAGGGTGTATTCCGCCTGGCCTAAAATCCGTTTGACTGCCGTGTCTACTTCTTCCTTTGTTGTCAGGTCGTCAATGTCCCTTATATGTAGTACCTTGTGCCCGTCCATGGGTTTTTTTGTTCGGGCGTCCACCCCAGCTTTAGTGATAATCTCGTTTCTTAGTATACTTGCACCCCCTTCTTTACCTGGATTAAGAGGTCACCAGTATTTGTCCTCTGTAAAGATGTGATCTCCACGTTTTTTCCCTCCATGTCTACATTTTCCTTCACCTTCTTCAGTAGTTCCGCGTAGGTGGCGCCTCTGTTTTTAACTAGAACTGTTTCTGTTTGTTTTTCAGTTTCATTCTTCTTTCCAGTCTCCCTGGGAGTGAGGATTGCCCATTTTGTTTCCTCTTGCCCCAGCTGGAATTCAAGTACTTTCCGTATGAGCAACCTGGTATTTTCTTCAGGTGCCATTACCATCACCTTTTTCCTATCTTGTTTTTTAACCTCCTTTAGGAGTTTATCTATCCTGCGGTAGATTTCCTCCTGGCTCGTATCAGTACCATATGGTATCGTATATACGTATTTCTCTTTTTCATTCGGGCCTGCTTTTGAGCTTCTCCTGATGTCTATTATGTATTCTACACTCCCGTCAGCCGTCTCTTCAAGTAGCTCCACGGCTTCTGGGTGTTTTTTCCTGGCGAGTTTCAACAAGCCTGTTTGGCTGTCCTCTGGATTCGCGAATATGGCCCAGTCTATTTCACTCCCCAGGTCGAGTGGGTTGCCTATTTCCACTTGTACCTTTTCAAACACTTCTTCTGGCCATTCTTGCTGCATGATCCTTTTCAGGTCCAGGTAGCTTCCCCCTGTGCCGATGTTTTCTCTGAGCTTCCTTGTCTGTATCTTCCTCAGTTCTTCTATCGCCTCTGGTTCATCTGTTTGCGTTCCCATCTCGCTGGTATTCTTTCCACTGGCTGCCTGGTTGTACCTTCGATCCTCTCGTGCCTCGGTTGCCATGTCTTCCGCATCTGTCGAGTTATCTTCGGGACGCTTGTTTACCGCCCGCTCTGCCTGCAGCTGCCTCACCTCCGCCTCTGCCTTTCCTTTGGCTTCCTCCAGGGTTTCATTCAGGTCTTTCAATGTCTCAGCCCTTTTTTTGATTCGGTGCGTGTCGGCGTCTATTTCTTTCGCAATCTTTTTTATTTCCACTTTTGTGTTAACGTTTGTTTTGACCAGCTTCATTAGCTGTGTGGTTTTTTCCCACAAATTTTGGATGTTTATTTGCCGTTGTCCGATCGTGGAGTCCCGATTTTCGGTATCTGCCTGTCTCCCTTTTTTTGGCGTTTTTAGGCGCTTCCTTTTTTTTGTTGGTTGGGCTTCTTCTTCGTCTCCGATATCAACCCAGATGACTTCATCGGAGTCAGTAGGCTCGCTTGACCTCCTTGGCTTCCTTGTGGTTAAGTCTTCATCTTGGTAGCCATCTAGTGTTGCATCCCCTCCTGGGTTATCGCCCAGGTGTATATCTGGTGTTTTATCCAGATCTGATGTCTCGTCACCCGAGCCCTGGGGGGTCATAGATATTTCCTCAGAGTCGTCGAAGGAGTCCCTTCGCGTTAGTGTTTGGTCCGTTTTGGATTTATCCTCTTCTTCCTTCTCTTTTTTTCCCTTCGGTGGCGTACAAGCCAGTGAAGGCTTCCTTGCAAAGGGGTCTTTTGTGTTCTGCCAGTCGTACTCTTTTGTTTCAGTTTTGTTGTTTTCTTTCGAATTGCTCATATTTGTCCCACGAGTTGGGTCGAAAAAATCGGTCCGGCGAGGCAGTGCGCCCTTACCCCGCTAAGGCTTCATCCCCGTCGGGTTGCCACGTCCGGCGGGCATCGCTCGCGACACTGATCACCCCTGTGCCATGCATCCCTACGGCGCGATGGTGCTACACCGTTGGATTGGGGGACGCGGTAACCCCATCCTGCCTCCGTGTCCCGGTATGGGCCGCCGAGGGAGGACGTGGCTGGAAGGTGAGTAGGCACAGCCGCCTCCCCTGTGCCTATGTAGTGAGAAAATGAAGGGCCCCTAGCCCTCGGGTGCCCTAATAGCGTCGGGGCCGGAAGAAAACAAGAGTTGACCAAGGACGGTCGATAGAAAAGATGAAAGAGAGAGGGGGCTCACCCAAGACAAGTTTAAGCAAAGTGAGCTCCAGTACCGGGAAGGGCCGAGCGGGAGAAGTGCAATGCTCGGGTTCCCAGCGTTAGGCCACTCCTCCTTTATCCTGGCTTGTGACAGGCATAGAAGGGTCTGCCCTCCTCATCAGAGGACAGCTCCCACCATGGCGGAGTTAACCTAACCTAACCAACCTAACCTAACCTAACCTAACCTTACCTAACCTAACCAACCTAACCCAACCAACCTAACCTAACCAACCTAACCTAACCAACCTAACCTAACCAACCTAACCAACCTAACCTAACCTAACCTAACCTACCTAACATAACCAACCTAACCTCACCACCCAAACGTTACCAATCTACCCTTACCAACCTAACCTGACCAACCTTACCTAACCAACCTAACCTAACCAACCTTACCTAACCAACCTAACCTAACCAACTTAATCTAACCAACCTCACCTAACCAACCTAACCAACCTAACCTTTTTTTTTTGTGGAGTGGAAAATACATTACGTACACCTTGAAATGAACTTGGTAGTGTGGGACTCACCCTGGTGGTTCTTCGTCCAGGGTATACCCACTAAGAACCACTCCTAGGCGAGGAGGTGTTCTCCTCTTTGTACAGACACTAGGAAAAAACATTGATTGTTTATAGCATCTAGGGTTCATACCTGACGTTACACTTCATCTATGGTCTCGTTCTCTCTGTCTCTATCCTCCTTTTCCTTTCTTTTCATCACTTTTGTTATGTATCCGTGGATTGATTTCCATTTTTTTGGGTTTGACAGCATTTCGGTGATTATCCTCTCTACCCTTGGTATACGGCACAGACTCTCAACTAGTTCACTTCTTTCCTCATTAAATCTCCGACATTTATAGAATACATGTTCAGGGCTATCTATCACCCTACATATATGGCACAAATCATCTTCAGTTTTCTGAATTCTATAAGTAAATGTTCCGAATGAGCCGTGACCCGTATGAAACTGTGTCAAGTAGTACTCTGTTCTTTTGTGTGTGCAAGCCATCCATGGTTCTAATTCCCTTATCAGTTTCTTCGTCCAGCTAGCGTTCTGCCCTGTGTCCCACTGTTCCTGCCATTTTTCATCGTTCGTTTCCTAGCCATTCTCCTATTACCTGGTAGTCTACTTCCCACTCTGAATAAGAAACCGGCCTCCTTCAGCATAAGATCTATCGGGGGGTATCCTGCAATGACCTGTGCCGCCTCAGTCGATACCGTGCGGTACGCAGCTGCGATTCTCAACAGTCCTTTCCTCTGGAGGGATAGTAACATTTTCCTCTGTTTTTCTTCATCTCTCCAAACTGGGGCTGCATACATAATCACACTATGCATAACTGCATACAGGACCCGACGTCGATAATAGCTTGGACCTCCGACATTCGGCATTATCTTTCTTAGCGCCTCGTATTTCTCGGTTGCTTTCGTCACCACGTGTGTTACGTGTGCTGAGAAGCTTAAGTTCTTACTGAGAATTACCCCTAGATATTTAAGTTCTGTAACCGGTTTTATATCAGAATTCATAATACGAACCGTGAGGTTCCTTATGTTTCTTGGGCCCTTGACTACAAGGAGTTCTGTCTTCTCCACAGCAACCTCGAACCCTGTTTTAGTCATCCATTCCATTATCATGTCGCCCGTCAACAAGACTTTTTCCTTCATGCTCTTTTCGTCTCCTTCCTCCACTTCTATTGCCAAGTCATCAGCATATGCTTTCGGGGATACCTCATCCACATACGGCAGTCGCAGTACTCCGTCATAAAGTATGTTCCAGAGGGTTGGACCTTATACAGATCCCTGTGGTACCCCCATGGAACATGTGTGTCTTACTGTTCCCATCTCTACACATCGGTCTTTGAAGTAGTCCTCTACACACTTGATGAGGTATGGACTTAAGTTCATGTTCTTCAGCGTATTCACTATATGGTGCCATCTGGCCATATTAAAGGCGTTACGTACATCTATAGTTACTATAACCACCGATCGTTGTGTAGATGATCTTATCGATGTTGTTAACGACAATATAGCCGTTGTTGTGGACATCCCTGATCGAAAACCATGTTGGGTTTCGGAAATACATTTTCTTTCATCTCGCTCTCTGATGATCCTATCCAAAATCATGCGTTCGTATACATTCCCTGCTGCACTCAGAAGACATATTGGCCTGTACGAAGATGACTTATCTAAGTCCTTACCTTTCTTTGGGAGCAGTACCACTCGCGCAGTTTTCCATTCCTTAGGGACTTTATTCTCCTTCAATAGGTCATTATACAGTGCCAGCATTTCTTCTGGCAATGTTCTGGCTGCTATTCGAATTTCCTCCGAAGTTATTCGATCAGGTCCTGGGGCTTCACCAGTTTTCATGGAGTCGACTGCTATTTCGAAATCTTCTTCTGTAGAAGGGGAATACTCTGTTACGTTCTCAATTCTATTCCATGATTCCCCTGTGGTAGGGAACAGGTCTTGCAGTATCTTTTTCCTTTTCTTGACACTTATTGTGTACGGTAGCCGTGCGTTTCTCAGGTGCCTAGTGGCTATCGTGTACCCTTCACCCCATACATCACCCTCAAGTTCTGTGAGAAGTTGTTTCCAGCATTCCTTCTTAGCCTGGGGAATGTGTTTCCTCAGAGTTCTTTTTTTGCCTTCCATTTGTCCGTAATTCGTAAAAGGTGTAAATCCTTCTGTGTTTCAACAGGTCCTTCCTGCATTCCTCAATATCTCCATTCCACCCGTAAGGGTCGTTTCGTGAATGCGGATTATTTATCGTTCCCGTGGATTCCCTATATGCTGTCAGGATTTGCTGATAGGTTCCAATGTCTGTTGAGTTTCTTGTAGCAGTTATACACTCTTCAAATTTGACCTCGTCGAAAATTAGTTTTTTTGGTACTGTGGATGCGGATGTTACATATATCCTATCCACTATTTCGAAAAAGATTTGACCATGATGAGTATATGGATTTTCATGCAGTATTCTCCAGTTCTTGATCTTATTCATTAGTTTGTGCGAAGCGATGATTACGTCTATATGAGTCTTTGAGGTTCCTCTGATGAAAGTGGGGTCACCAGAATTGGCCACGGTCCAAGACATCTGCGACATCCATTCCTCTAGATATTTGCCCCTTTCATCAGCCTGTGGGGCACCCCAGATTGGTGACTTGGCATTCACGTCTCCCAGCACTATGCTTTCGTATAATGCAAGGCATCGTTCAAGATTCTATCTATCATGAGTCTAAAGGTTTGCTGATCCACGTTTGGAGACACATATGTCGCATATAAATGTAGATTTTCTAACTCAAGATGTATGTAACCCCTTTCTAGTCTGACCTCGTTCACCATTATCTTTTTGTTTTGTATTATCACAGCCACGTTTTGGTCTTTATCCATGAGCCATCCGTTCGATGACGAGATCTTTTTATTCGGTTCTGATATAACTACTATATCTACCTTTCCTTCAATTTCTGTAGCCAAAGTCATGTCATGGGCAGCTCTGGCTCTCCCAACATTCAAT
This sequence comes from Endomychus coccineus, assembly GCA_958510875.1. Classification (NCBI taxonomy): domain Eukaryota; kingdom Metazoa; phylum Arthropoda; class Insecta; order Coleoptera; family Endomychidae; genus Endomychus; species Endomychus coccineus. The sequence goes on from OY294070.1 coordinate 46,610,408, forward strand.
TGTAGTATACTTAACATAATAAGTAAAATAAATAACACAAAGAATAACCATGCTCACAAATTGTAAAAATATCACAGTTCAAATCACACTTATGTCTTATATCTACATGTATATCTACCAGCTATGTTAGCTCTTCACTTTGCAACGTTTGCCGTTCTATGACCTTCCTTATTGCATATTATGCAGAAAGGTTTATCTATGCAGTCCTTCACAATGTAGCCTTCCATCTCGCAGTTTCTGCACTCCTTGCTGCGGTCCTCTCCCATACAGTTTGCGGCGTGATGACCCACCAGCCAGCATCTGCTACATTTATTATTTGCATTCCTCTCCCTTATTGTTGCTTTTGATAGCTCAATCTTTATGGAACCTATTTGCAAAAGTCGATGTAGGTTCTCTGGGCTTGCCAGTACTGTGGCTGCCTGTCTACCCCCAGACATGGGCCTCATTGCTTTGATTTCCACTTCCATGTCAGCGCGGCTCTGACCCGATCTTGCACCTGTTTCACCCCAATATCAATATCAATGCCGTATATATTGGCGGCCTTTTTAGTGCTAGAGTTCGCAAGTTTCCTCGCGATCCCCAGTCCTTCCTTTGACCTCACTGAATTATATAAATTTCCAGTCTCCTTGCTTCCTTTTTTCATCTCAACTAGGAGGTGCCCCTCTCTAGTCTGTCTGATCCCTTTGATTTCTTCCTTACTTTTATGTTCATCCTTCATTTGATTTTTGAAGCTTGCCTCCATCTGGGCATATGTAGTATTCTCCGTCTTTTTGATTAGGACTGCCTCGTAGCCAAATACTTTCCTTTTTTCCCCATGCTCTTTGCTCTACAGTATTGCAGCTCTATCATGCGAACTTGCTTCACCTTCTATTTATGTAAGGCACATTCCAGGATCTTACGTTTCTGTTCTATATCCATGAGGTTTCCAATTACTACGTGGAGATGGTTTTCCTCTTCTGGCATAGTGTCAATAATATCTTGTAACATTTGGTATATACTATACAGCTGTACCTCCCCTTCAGTCGAGTCTGTAGTGCCTGCGAAGTAAACATCATTCTGGTCTTTTATGAGTTCGTCGTTTATCATCGCCTATGGGTGAGAAATTCATTTTCCTTGATATTCCCATTTTTAATATAATTGTTAATTTTTTTATACTTCCCTGCCAGGTGCCTCAAGAATTTGATATCTCCTAGTTTATTCCATGGTGCGATGACAATGATACCAGAAGGAAGGCTGTATATTGACGAGGTCACCCGGTTTCCGCAGGTTTTTTCGACTTCGCTGTCGGTTATTTTATAGAGGTTACCTCCTCGCAGGCCGGCCGGTCAAGGCAAGCCCCCCGTTTCCAGATCCCACAGAACACTCCTCTCAGATTCGCCTCTCTGCGGTTCGCGTTGTGGTCCAGATTTACGGTATAAGCGAGCGGTAGACGAGCAACCACCCTCGGCTAAGGCCCTTGGGATGCCAACCCCAAAGTGCTTCACAACACTTGCCCTAGGTTGAGTCGTTCCTTGGTTTTCACTGCTCGCCCTCGACCTGTCCGGCTTGGGAAGCCCTGACAGGAAACACTTGCGAGACTCCAGCCGGCATACCTCTCAGGTTCATTGCAGTTACTTAAGCCCCTCCACCAACGACAAGGTGACACGACTTCCAGGAGGGGTAACCAACCTAACCTAACCAACTTAATCTAACCAACCTAACCTACCCAACCTAACCTAACCAACCTAACCTAACCAACCTAACCAACCTAACCTAACCAACCTAACATAACCAACCTAACCATTTTTTTTGGAAGAGGAAATGCCTATGCACCGTCACCAAGATTCATGTGGTTGGAGGTGTGTGGGACTCGCACCCACTAAAACCTCTCCGGTTCCCCATTCTCTTCTCACGAGATGGTCTGGACTTGTGAATGGGAAATATCCTAGTCGTGGTAAGTTCCAGGGAAAAAAACCTATATGTTCATTACATCCAGAGTCTCCACGAGTATTATTCTCAGTCTTGTCTACCCTCTTCATTTTCTCTAATTCTATCTTCTATTTCCTTCCTTTTGATAATTGCGGTGATAAAACTATATAGGGGTTTCCAGCGTTCAGGGTTCTCCAGCATCGTCGGTATTATTTGTTCTATTATTCCTGGTAGTGATCTTGTTTTGTTGACTAGCTCATCTCTTTCCTTCGTGAATCGTTTGCACTTATCGAACACATGCTCCGGGATATCCACTTCACGATATTGCCACGCGCCAGTTTTTTTTGGTAGAGCTGAATGTTTTTGAATGTATATTGGTTTGGAGGCGAGAGGCATGGCGTATCCCTGAGGATTCTTGTTTGAGATATTTTAAATGTAATTTGAAATAAACAACATTGGTAAAACTAACTCAATAGAATTCATTAAAACAAATAAGAATAAAAGACGACGCTATGTAAAATGAGTACGTTAAATGAATTGAATAATGAAATACAATGATAAATAGTTTGAAAATTAGTTTAGTTAATTTAAAAGACATGATAATGAATAGTTTTGAAAACAGTTTAATTAAATCATTAATTCTCCATTCAATGTAAATGAAAAAACATTTCTCACATTATTAACATTAATGCGTACACACGCGAGAAGAAAGTTCGAATATCCCACTTTTCCTATGTCGGTGACTTATATAAACTTTTGATGAAATGCAACAATTCAGGATTCGCACGGTAAATGAACTTGTCCGGCAGAGTAATAAACCCTAATGCTGACATTACAGTTTTACTTATTATTTGCAATATCAAAGTATCTGAGAATGAAATTAACACCGACTGACAGGAAATGGTTTGAAGTGAGTTTTGTGATAAGATGAATTGAAATAAAATATCTGGAAGATTATAATAGGGATAAAAATGATTTACAATATTGAAGAGAAATAAAGATTGGTAATAATTGAATTTGGTAAAATCGGAAACGTGACATGTCCCCCCCTTCAGAGGAAACTCCAGACCTCTGGTGTATAGTGTAAGTATGAGAAAAATTGTAGGTGGGTTTGTGTCAATATTTCTAAATACAAATTAAATATATCAATGAAGAATTAATGATACAAGTTTATAACATACAATAAAATTATATAATTTGTGCGAACAGAAGTGATTCCGTATCAACCCATTTTCCATTTGTTGTAGTGCATCCCATTTTCGATGTGTAGACCCATAGTGCTAGTACTGGCCTGTGCAATAATATAATGTGATGCAGATTGAAATTGCACATTAAGCAAAATCCTAGGTAGTAGTATGTTTCATTCCGTGACGTTGTAAACTTCGGTGTACGTGTAGGTGGCATCATAACGTCTTGTTGACCGCGTGGTCCATGATCTTGTTTTCTTGATTTTTTCGGTAAGTTTGAAGTGTACCATGACCAAATTGTTTCGATCGTGTGTTGAAATTGTTGTCCAAATAGTGTAGTGAAGTTCGTTGTACGTTTGTTTGTGGTATAATGGAGGTAATAGACAGCATTCCACCATGGCAACCATGTTTTCGGTGAGTATAATTTGTGGAATAATTGCCCCAATTTTAAATCTTCTAAAGTTGAATTAATTCAATTGTGTGTGTCTTCAATCATCAGAACAATAATTTTTGTAGCTGGTGTGAGGTATACCATTTAGATTTGTTGACCTCTAAACTTCGATGACCTCGAGGGAACGGAATGACAGTTGCTTTTTACATTGTTGTGTTTTTTGTTGTAGGACAGAACCAGTACTATGGCGGAGATTTTGTATGTATTGCTCATGGATGTTGTCGTTGGTATCAGAGCTTCAACGTGTAGTTGGGTGTTGATATGGAACTATTCTGTTGCTTCCATTGACTTCGACTCAAATGCATGGTTACATGTAAAGATAAAAATAAAAGTAAGTATTGTATATATCGAAGGGTCGTTCTCACATTGGTTTTCCATGTTGATAAAATACAACATAAGTCACAAAACTCTTAATAAAAACAATCAAATAAACAAAATACTGAACGTGAATAACTCAATTGCCCTTCTATGATAAATTACGTGTCTAGAGTTCGTAAAACCGTGGTGATCTCTCGCAGTGCCAAACAAAGACTGTCCTATCTCTCTCCTTCCGTTTATTCAAGGAAATTCGGTATTTCCCCGAAATTACGTACTGCTTGACACTCCGCTGATTCCACTCAAGTTAGGCAACACAACTTGCTGCTATAAGAGATCCCCGACATGTATGCAAAGAGTTCTATAACTAGAGTGGACAAGTAAGGCATTTATTCATACGAATCGAGTGCGTCTGTCCTTCTCTTTTCTCCCAAACGCATGATGAAAAACAAGGACAGAATACCTACTCGCGTATGAATTTAATAAATTGAATACATTGGGTAGGATCCTACTTGTCCACTCTAGTTATAGAACTCGTTGCATGTATATAAAGATTATAACAATATTCTGCAGACTTATTTATATAAGAAAAATAGCGATATAATCATGAATGTATTCTACTATTTCTGAATTATTTGTAGTGGTAAATAATTATTATTAAATGGAAAAATAATATAACTAAATTTACTGTTTTAGTAAAACATGATAATAATCTAACTTAATATGTTCATTCTAAAAATCTAATTAAAAGTAGTTCAGTTCAGATAGGAAAAAAAAATATTATCGATCTATTCTAATTGGTTGATAATACTACCTATAAAATATACAAAATATGTTTATCACTCAACGAAAAAATATTTGAATATTTTTCTAATTATTAATTATATCAAAATGTTAGTCACTGTTAGTGGTTGGTAAATTTCAAAACATGTAAAATAAGTAGTGACCATTGAGTATTAGTTATTCTAAAAGTAAGTGTTATTTATTACGTTGATTAGTAGTAGGAGATGATGTATTGGTTAGCGTTCTTATCCAAATTTAATACCTCTGTCTATGTATTGAAAATAAATTGTAATTATAAGTAGGTAGGTATTGATAAATTGGTTAGTTGTAGGTTAGATTACCCAAATATATTTTGAAAGATAAATATATTTAATTAGTATTTATTTAATTACGATGCTATTCGATTAGAAGTCAAAATAAGATTTGTGCACAATATTGATTCCTAACTTAATATCAAAGTACGTCAATATACTAAAGGAGCTCCTGGGTTATAATGTATTTGATTTAACTTTATTTGTTAAATGTTGGTAGGTTTGTCTATTCTGGAGTAAATGAAGACCGGGAATTTCTACATTTTTGTGGGTATTACACACGAACGTAGCTTCATTTACTAATTGTATTGGTTATATGAAGCTCTCAGCTTCATCCAGACCGGTATTGCTTGGTGTAAGAATTAGGTTCAAGGTTTTACCTTTAGACAGGGATAAGAGGCTATCATTTCCATCAACGTGTAATATGTATTGATTATTTCGAGAAGTAGAAGCTTGGTGTTCTGAAAAATCATGCATTTCTAAATCGTTGGTTTTAACATTGATATTTTGTGTTTTAGGTGTGCTACTACACTCTAGCAGCGAAATTATGAGTCTAATGCTTATGTACATGATGGAAATTATTAAAGCAGCATGGATCCAATGAGAATGTCATGATGAATAGCGTTTTGAGGGGTGTTGGTGTCCGTGAACAGTGGGAACTGTTGCTATAATAGCAGGATTCCTTCGGAATATGAGATAAGCTACAGCAGCGGAGATAATGCAATTCCAGATCAAGAAAACTGAATCACCATGGAGTCCGTATCTCGCAGGATATGTAAGCTCTTCTGGAGGGAGATTTTGTGAAGATTCTATGATTTCTTTATATGTACTTGCCGAACTTGTTAAATTTGAATGAGGTAAATTAAGTGTCCAATTTTGATTCAAACATTCACTTATATTTTCATATGATGGAACGTAATTTTTTGAAATAGGATTCAGTATAGATGATTTTAAGTTAGACCATGTTGCTGGTATAGTGTGAGTTATTTTAGCTTGCTGAGGGAAATTGTCTTGACAAGGGTATCTTTGTGGTATCACGGTAAAGTTTTCAGACATAAGCTTACAATTACATGGCAATTTAACTTTTAAAGCTTCAGGGGTTGTATAGGCTGGAGAAGGTATATTGTGTGAGGTTGAATTGCAATGAATGATGATATTGGGTTCAGGGTGTGTTAGGATGTTAACTTCTTCTTCAATTTCTGTTATCAACATTGCTGTTGAGGTGTGGCAAACCATTGAGCAGTGATTACTAATATCTTCAACAGATGTAGCTCTGATTAATTTGGTGGCACAAGCTGGACCTTGTAGTGAATTGCCAGAAAATCTTGGAAAGTAACACAACTTATCATGAAAAGGTTTACAGTGATGTAATCCTGTTCCTGAAATTTGTCGAATTGTGTATTCATTAAAAGTGTTTGAGCGGGCTGCTAAATATGATGTATCGTAATGAATTTTACATGTTTGGTTGAACCAAAGAAAAAGAGCTATAATTAATTCAAAAAGTTTCCATGCTACATTTTCTTGTAAAATTGGAATTTTCAAATGGATTGAGACTGTCTCTTGTAGAAATGTACAGTCGCAAATTGGTAGTTGATAGTACCTAGAAATGTCTGTTTTCGGGATGGCCAGTCCTTCAGCGGACAATTTTAGTTCTTCTTCTAACAATAGTAAATCGTGTTGTAAAGTGGCAGGCTCTAAAATAATCACAGGTATTTAATGTTGTTTACATGAATTAATTATGCTCTGACTTTTAATTGCTCTAGTGAGTTGAATTATTTTTTTGAGATTTGAAAATTCACGAGATAAACTTGAAAATATTAATCTTGTTCTTCTGCTATTGTGTTGTACGTAATTCTTTGATTATTTATGAAATTTTCTAAAATATGAATATGAGCTTCAGTTTGTTTAAAGTTTTTTGCAACATCCTGCTCATAAGCCTTGAGCGTTTATGAGTTTTCAGTGATCTGTTTTATTGATCCTGACAATTCTTTATTCAGTTTAAATAAATTTGCCCTTAATCTGTTCTCATTTGTAACTAGAGAGTCTAGTTTATGTAGAGTTGCCACACCACAACACCATGATAAACCTTCACCTAGGAAATCTAGGGAACGTTTCCTTTTTGGTTTGTTATGCATGTCGAAGGTTGGAGTACAGTTCTTGAGTACTCCAACTACTTTCGAACATTATAAATTCAACTTCATAAGCTTTTGATAAATAATCCATTTTTAGTGAAAATGCACATAAATCTTTATTGATTGATGGGTGATGGCAAGTTGTCTTTGTTGGTTTAGAAAAGGTGATTTTTTCTTCAAACCATTGAGTTTCGTAAGTTAATGGTATCGTTGCTTCATAACTAATTGTTTCTGATAGGTTTTTCCAAAACGCCCCTGCCGATACTCCGATGGTTTCGGTTTGCACTTCTGTGATAAGTAGTAGAATTATAATGGAGTACCTGTGACAATAATACTTTAGTTTTTTATTCCTTTCAATCATTCCTGGTTCTTATTAGAATGTGTATCGTTCAATTATCCAATTGAATAAAATGAAAATATCATATCCTTGCTCTATATGGATCAAAAATAATGTGAAATTACCTGCTTTGATATGAGCAGGTAATTAGTTGAAATGAGAATTTTTTTTTCTAATATGTGAAATGAATGTTATTATGCTTATGTATTCTAGTTACTATTCGATATGTACATTTACTCTCAATTTTCAATTATACTATTTAAAATAGTGAATTTATTTAAAAACTTAATATATAGATTTTTATTTGAGTTAGGGTTGAGGGTGGGTATTCCATTTTACTGGGGTTGGTATGTTTTCGGTATTAATCGTTCCTTCATGTGACACTGGAGGTGTCCAAGGGTCGTAATATGGTAGTATTCTACTAACATGAACTATTTCTTTTTTAGATTTGTTTGATGGACCTTTCTGAATTTCATAATCTACATCTGAAATTTTTCTAGTTATGTAGTATGGCCCAAAATATTTTAAAAGTAGTTTTTCACTTCTGCCTATTTTCCTAATAGGGGTGAAAACTTCAACTTGGTCCCCTAGAACAAATCCAACATGACGATGAGATTGGTCATATCTGTTTTTGTCTATTTGTTGTTTTTTGTCAATATTTTCAATAGCTAAATTTCGTACTGCTAATGCTTTATCTCGTATTTTTATAACGTCTAATGAATCTGTGAGACGCATCAAATTTGCTTCTGTTGGCAGGACAGGTACTCTGCCATACACCAACATGAATGGTGAGATTTTAGTGGTTTCCTGTCTAGAAGTATTGTAGCCAAATGTGATGTGAGCTCAGGTATTCGTCCCAGTCTGTTTGGTCAGTGTTCGTGTATGCTAACATGTATGCTATAGTTTCATTCAGTCGCTCGGTGAGACAGTTACAAGCTTGGTGATACGCAGTGGTAAACTTACTTGTAGTGCTCATTATTTTGAGCAGGTCTCTGACTAATTCAGATTGGAAAGTTTCACCTCTATCACTCAAAATTTCTCGAGGTGCGCCATGTTCTTTGATTATTCTTTCCAAAATGAATTTAGCGATATGTTCACTCTTGTCATTAACTAATGCTTGAGTTTCAGCCCATCTTGTGGCATAATCCGTAGCTACGACAATAACTGTCTTACCGTTTCTACTCCTGCGAAACGGACCAAGTATGTCTATGTCTATTTTGTCAAAAGGGTTTCCAACAGGAATTGGCTGTAATAAACCACAGCTTTCCTGTTCTTCTGACCTTTTCGTGCTTGACAATCTGGACAACCTTTAATAAACTTATCGATATCTTTATGCATAGTTGACCAGTAAAACCTATTTTTAATTTTGTGAGAAGTCTTGGTTGTGCCAAGATGACCTGATGCTGGTTCACTATGTAGGCTATAGATAATTTCACCAATAAGGTGTTTTGGTACTACTAATAAGTAGTCTCGACCCTCTTGATTTGGGTTAATCCTGTATAAAGTCCCATCAATAAGTCGAAAATTCTTCGCTTGTTTTGTGAGGCCAATTGTTGCTGATTCATGTTTTGAGTTTTCTAAAATATTTATCAGTGAATTCAATTGTTCGTCCAATTTTTGGTACTTTGTGAATTCAATAGAATCGATTAGATAGGTATGCACCTCTTCAGTATCGTGTTCAACTGCCTCAGTTGCTTCTAATACAGGATACCTTGATAAACAGTCAACATCTTTATGATTTATCCCACTTTTGTGGACAATTGAATAATCAAATTCTGATAGTTTGATAGCCCATCTCGCAAGGCGACCTGTGGGGCTTTTTAGTGATTTCAAGTAGCATAACGCATGATGATCTGTTACTATTTTAACTGGCTTCCCATAGATTAGGTGTCTCAAATATGAAAGTCCCCAAATAGCCGATAAACCCTCAAGTTCAGAAATTGTGTAATTTTGCTCAGCTTTTGTTAAGCTGCGGCTTATATAAGCAATTGAATGAACTTAGTCATCTGCACCTAATTGTAGTAATATTGCAGCAATGCCATATTGGCAAGCGTCTACTCTTAGCTCACATTCTTTTAAAGGATCAAAATGTTGTATTACTGGGGCTGTTATCATTTTATTTTTTAATTCGTCGAAAGCGATTCGATGTTCTTTTTTGGTTGCTTTGTACAAAGGATGTGCAATTTTAGCAAAGTTGTGTATGAATTTTCTATAGTAGTTACAAAGACCTAAGAAACATTGAACTCCCTTCATATTTCGAGGTGTTGGAAAATGTTTAATAGCCGCTAGTTTGTCTTCATCAGGGGCTAACCCTCCAACTCCCACAACGTGACCTAATAATTCAACTTTGCTCTGAATATAGTTACATTTGCTAGGCTTTAAAGTAAGTCCTGCTTGACTTAGTCGCTGGAAAACCTTTTCTGGTTTTTCTAAATGTTCCTCAAAAGTTTCTGAGAATATAATAATATCATCTAAATAGATGAGAATATCTTTCCATTCCATTCCCTGAAATACTTTGTCCGCAAGCTCTTGAAAAGTTGCAGGTGCGTTGCATAGACCAAAAGGTAACACATTGAATTCGTATAATCACTGACCCTGAGTTATAAATGCCGTGTACGCCTTGTGTTCCTCTTTTATTCGTACTTGCCAGTAACCACTAAACATATCTAGTGTTGTAAAATATTTTGCGTTGCCTAGATAAGTTAAAATATCGTCAATGTTACAATGGGTACATAGATTTTTTCGTTACATTATTGATATGCCTATAGTCGATGCAAAAACGAACTGTGCCATCTTTCTTTTTTACTAATACGATTGGGCTAGACCAGGGTGAATGATTTTCTGTATTTGATTTATTACTTTATATTATTTGTTTTTCTTTGTGGGAAACTTTGTAAGGTCTTGATTTGATAGGTTTATCAGTTTCAATAATAATTTCGTGTTCGGTTAAGTCAGTAGTACCCATTGATTTGGTAGTTTTAGAGAACACGTTGGGATATTTTTCTAATAAAGAAATAAGTTCAAGTTTCTCGTCTAAATTGTTGATATTGTCTAAGTTGTGGTCTTGTAGTGTTACAGATCCGTCAGTTTCTTCAGTATACAGAAAAATACTCTCGTTGTTCAGATTTGATGCAGCTTTTTTAAAATAAAGACCTATTGAAGTACCTATGAAAAGCTTGATGTTCATGTGAGATCTGGAAACGATATTTACGTATTATTTTCTAAATAAGGTTCACTAATGCATAGTAACCCTCTAAGAATTAAAAACATTCATTCGCCTCGTAGTAAAGTGTGGATAGTATTTCAGGAAGAATTCCAGAATATTATGTAATAGCTTTACTTTGATCTCAACATTTTGTCTTTATTAGCAGTTACTTTGATCCACTAATGTCATTATCAAGCGTGGGTTGTAAATTGTAGCATATAGGCAATATATTAGTATTTTGTTTGTGTAAATTTACGCTAGATATTTTATTGTTGATATCAAGTTGAACTGTAGATGAGTTGAAATCAATTACGGCCCTATGTTCTTGCAAAAAATATGTGCCTAAGATTAAAGGTTTGGGTAATGAATCGATTACTAGAGCATTAGACTCCATGAATTCACCAGCAATTCTTAGTTTAAAACATACTTCACCTATTGAATTAATTTCGGTAATGAGAACCTTATTTGTAATTTTGATCGGTAAATGCTTTACTAAATCTCTTAAAACAACATTTTGGCTACATCCAGTGTCTGAAACTATTTCGATAATTTCTGAATTGTTTATATTACCCTTAATGATTAGAATATTTTTTGACACTGATCCATTTACATTATGAAGGACGACCTCAGGGGATTTTAGTGTCATCCCTTCTCATTTGGGGGTTGTCTGTTAGTTTTGGTTTTAGCTGTAACCTTATTTTCTCTATAATTTGAATTTGTATTACACACTGATGTGTAATGTCCAACCCTATTACAGTTAGAACAGATTGGACTACCTTCTTTTGTTCTAGTCTGTGGTATGTCATTTTGTTTAAATCTGTCGTTTCTGTTTTGATTAGAAAAATGAACGTTAGGTTGGTTAGTCTTTTTAGAATTATATGTGTGTATTAATTGCATGTCCTTTAATGTCGCTTAGTTTTAAAACTAATGCTTTAAGTTGGTCCATATTCATTCCAGAGGAGCTCAACATATAATAGCTTTCATGATAAGTCGGGTGTAAGCCATTTTCAAAGTGATCCTTGAATATATCAAATGCCATATATGGATCGACTTCATTTGACAATGATAAAAGGTCGTAGAAATATTCTTTTATGTCCTCATTATCTTGTTGCTTTTTCGTATTGAAACGCAATTTAATTTGTCTCAAAGGGTGTTCGCCACCGAATTCTTTACAGAATTCTCCCGATATCTGCTCCCAAATTTTATTATTGTTAGCCGATTCAGCTATATATCTAGCATACCAGTTAATAGCTGCTCCTTCTAGAAAGCTGCCTAAATAATTTATTTTATATGCATCATTCCAGCCATTTGCTGAAGCTGAACGTTCATAACTTCTAATGAAAGTTATGGGGTCGCTTGTGCATGGGTTGAATAAAGGTGGTGACAAAAATTAAGGTACTGTAGGTGACCTACCAGCAGTTGTAGCATCTGCCAGTGTTATGTTGTGGGCCATTTTGCGTGTTGGTGATTTAAAAAGTGACTTTTTCCTTGTGGATCCAGTATGTGCTTCTAAGTCACTTAGGAAATTATCACCAAATTGTGACGTTCGTCTAACTACTGTGTGTAATTCAGCTTCTTCTTGCCAAGAAGTAGTATGTGAAGGACTATCAAAGTCGGTTGGGGTGGATGATGTTGATTTAGTAGGGTTTCTGTGTGTTATGAATGCATTTCCAAGTACTTCTGTACTGCAAAAGTTAGGTTCAAAATGAGTGTATGTTTTATCTTCGACAGTTAACTTTAATCTAATGTCTGCATTTTTTGCTTTAGCTCTTGTGAATGGTTTGTCATTTGACATGTCAAACAGTCAGTAGTCATTGGCTTGTTGAAAATATATACAAAGAACAAAAACTTAAAGTGATGTTCTGTCAGATATCTTAGAATATTATTTGAAAACGTAGATAATATTAACTGAACAATAATGTTTCAATTATGTGAAACAATGATGATAGTAGAAAGGTGAATTATACTGTATATATGTACGTAGAAAATGAAAAAACAAAATATGTATAAAATAAAAATTAAGGAATGGAGAATTAATTTTAATTAGGCATTATACAAGAATCACATTCCAGGGATGATTAAATAATAAATAATAAAAATATTTATTAAGCATTTTTCAATTAGTGAATTATATGTATTCAGTTTAGTTTAATAATTTTGATTAAAATCATACAGGGAACTTCCTCCTTAGCGTATCTAAATATGCCAAAAAGAAAAGAACGGCGCCTCCACCACATGCCACGCGCCAGTTATTTTTGGTAGAGCTGAATGTTTTTAAATGAATATTGGTTTGGTGGCGAGAGGCATGGCGTATCCCTGAGGATTCTTGTTTAAGATATTTTAAATGTAATTTGAAATAAACAACATTGGTAAAACTAAATCAATAGAGTTTATTAAAACAAATGACCAAATAAAAATAAAAGACGACGCTATGTAAATTGATTAATCAAATACAATGATAAATAGTTTGAAAATTAGCTTAGTTAATTTGAAAGACATGATAATGAATAGTTTTGAAAACAGTTTAATTAAATCATTAATTCTCCATTTAATGTGAATGAAAAAACATTACTTACATTATTAACATCGATCCCACTTTTCCTATGTCGGTGACTTACATAAACTTTATTGATGAAATGCAGCAATTCAGGATTCGCACGGTAGATGAACTTGTCCGGCAGAATAATGAACCCTAATGCTGACATTACAGTTTTACTTATTATTTGCAATATCAAAGTATCTGAGAATGAAATTAACACCGACTGACAGGAAATGGTTTGAAGTAAGTTTTGTAATAAGATAAATTGGAATTAAATATCTAAAAGAATATATTATAGGAATAAAAATGATTTACAATATTGAATTTGGTAAAATCGGAAACGTGAGAATATACATGGCATCTATCATTCTCAGTCTTTTCTATCCTAAAGGTAAAAGTTCCGAAGGATTCATGAATTGTGAGGAACTGTGTCAAGTAGTAGTCAGTGTTTTTGGGTCCACAAGAAAATCATGGTTCAATGTCTCTGATGAGTTTTTTGGTCCACATTGCCTTCTATTCTTCCTTATCACATCTCTCTTGCCACTTCCTTATCGTACGTTCTCTCGCCACCCACCTTGTTCCGGCCTGTCTGCTTCCTACAGTGTATAGGAAGCATGCTTTCCCCATTATTAGGTCAATCGGCGGGATGCCTGCTATCACTTGGACTGCCCCTGCCGACACTATTCGGTAGGTGGCCGCAATCCTCATCAAGGCCTTTCTCTGCATGGATATTGGCATTTTCCTCTGCTTTCCTTGTTTGAGGACTTCTCTCCAGATAGGTGCCGCGTACATGATTGTGCTATGCATTATCGTGCATAGCACTCGCCGTTTGTAGAAACTTGGACCACCCACATTGGCATCAGTTTCCTTAGTGCGTCATATCTTTCATTTGCCTTTTTCACCATGTGGGTTACATGCGCAAAGAAGCTTAAGTTCCTTTTGAAAACTACTCCCAGATATTTTATTTCCATTACATTAAGTTTTATTGTCGTGTTCATTATGTCAATAGTGAAATTTTTAACGTTCCTTGGTCCCTTGATTACTAGCATCTCAGTATTCTCGATGGCGACTTCTAGTCCCTTGCTTGTCATCCATTCTATAACTAGGTCCATTGTGTTCTTCACTTTTTTTCATGTCCGGTTGGTCTTTTGCTTCTATGAGCACAGCTAGATCGTCAGCATAAGCTCTCGGAGAAACTCCTCCCATATAGGGTACCCTAAGAACACCTTCATATAGAATGTTCCACAGTGTTGGACCAAAAACCCATGGATCACTTATGTTTCACCGTCCCCATTTCAATGTAGCGGTCGCTGAAATAGTCTTCTACACATTTCGTTTGATATGATTTCATATTTAACCCCTCATTTCTTCTACTATGTGATGCCATCTTGCCGTATTGAAGGCATTCTTGACGTCGATCGTAATCCACCACCCAGCGTCGATGATTTCATCACTATGGTCATGGATAATAGAGCTGTTATCGTCGATCTCCTGGGTCGAAACCCGTGTTGGTGATCCGATAAGCATTTCTTTTCTTCTTATTCATCAATTATTCTATTTACAATGTACCTACCGCACTTAGTAGGCGTATTAGTCTGAATGAAGACGACTCATTCAGATTTTCCCCCCTCTTCGGTATAAGCACGACTCCAGCTTTCTTACAAGCCTTTGGAAACCGCTGTTGTCTCAGTAGGTCGTTAAACATAGCTAGTATGTTTTCGGGACAGATTTCAACTGCACACTTAATCGCCTCAACTGTTATACTGTCGGGCCCGGTCCCGCCTTCATTACCTAAACAGCTGTATTCATGTCTTCTATTGTAAATGGAGAGTATATGATACTATTTTCCTCCATCCTTATCATTGGTTCCCCTGAAGAGAGAAAGAGATCGCGAAGTATCTTTCCTTTTCTTTGGACTGTTAGGGTGAAACACAGCTCGTTGCCTTCCAGATTTCTGGTGACTATCCTTTAGCCTTCCCCGACACATCACCTTCCAATTTCGCTATCAATTTTCTCCATTGTTCTCTCTTAGCTTTGGATATAGAGTTTCTTAGGGCTTCTTTCAGTTCCTTTATTTCTTCTCGTAATTCGTGTATAGTAAGGTCTTCGACAGAAAATTTGGCTCACTTTCTGGTGTATCTCCTTCTGTGTTGGAGAAGGCGTTTTCTGGCTTGCCGTTCCACCAGTATAGAATCTTGCGAGGTCCCAGTAGATTTTTGAAAAGCCCCGAGTAATGTCTCGTATGCTCCTGTATTTGTAGCCGTTTCCATTGACATTAAGTGTTCTCTGAATTTAGTCTCATCTAGTATTAATTTTTTCGGAGTATAATATATTCTGCTCGTTATCTCCGTGATGTTGAAGTAGATGTGGCTATGGTGCGTAAACGGGTTTTCATGTGCAATTCGCCAATTTCTTATTTTATCAATCATATTATCTGGAACCAGGGTTACATCTATATGTGTACTGTGGAGTTTCTCCTAATAAAAGTGGGGTCTCCAGTATTTGCCGCTGACCAGGATAACTGCGTGAGCCATTCATCTATATATTTCCCTCTTTGATCGGTTTGGGGGGCTCCCCAGACGAGAGGTTTCGCATTCACATCATCTACGACTATGCTGTTTTTTGGATTTTTTCGCAGCATCATTCGTATTTTAAATTTTAGTACGTCAATGTTTGGAGACACATACGTCGCGTACAGGTGCATCTTCTGTAATTCAAGATGTATGTATCCCTTCTCCTTTCTGACTGAGTTTACTGGTATTCTTTTATTCCCAATCATAATGGCCACATTTTCCCCCTTGTCCATGAGCCATTCACTTGCGGAGGCTATCTTTTTGTTTGGTTCAGATATAACTACTATGTCTATGTCCTCTGTCATCGTTGCGGCTATCATAATGGCATGGGCAGCCCTGGCCCTACCGAGGTTAGTCTGTAGGATTCTTAAGATGTTGTCCTTTATGAGCACTTATTTGGTCTCGCAACATGTGCATGCACGTGTCACACCCTCACATACGTAGATATACGTTGTCAACCCAAAGATTTCTTGTAATATGGAATGGAATTGGAAGCGTTGGCTAGTAAACGTAAGTGTTCAAGTTAATTATTCGAATTTGACATAAAAGTGAACTTAGTTATTAGATAAAACTATACCATTAAATAATAACATTCCCGTTTCATCATAAACTAGTATTACTTCTAAGAAAAGTTTCATGATTCACGCTGTAAGTACATTAAAATTCGTAAAATAAATTGGATTATCTCGTAGACATTAGTTGTCTCCTTATCGGAATATCAACAGCTGATATAGTTTAAAGGAAGGCGTGAGGTACACTATCGATTCACATTTATCCTCGAATTCGCTACTTCCAAAGTTATAACTTGATGAGCTGATCTGGAAATTCACAATACACTAAAATTATATTTGATAATTAACATATAAAGCCCGCTCAAGATAAAGATAATGTCTAATCACTCAAATATAACAAACACTGAAATAATCAATGAAGCCAAATATATTCGAACAGAATTTATACATTAATTAGAGGCAACTGAGTTACTGTTTCG
Source organism: Endomychus coccineus (assembly GCA_958510875.1). NCBI lineage: Eukaryota > Metazoa > Arthropoda > Insecta > Coleoptera > Endomychidae > Endomychus > Endomychus coccineus. The sequence goes on from OY294070.1 coordinate 46,627,140, forward strand.
TATAGAAGAAATCACTAAAAAGTTGTTTAAAGTGGAAATTGAAAATAAATTGCTTCATGAAGAAATTGAAAATATAAAAAAAGTGAGAAGAAAAATAATGTAATAATATTCGGTCTGAATGTCGACAACGACCAAAGTCTTACAGAAAATGTTATATCAAAAATTAATGCATTGTTGAGTACTACTATTACGATTAATAATATCAATAACTTGTATACACTAGGCAGAGGAAAGCACAAACCAATGATTATTCAATTTATTTCATACTTGACAAAAGTGGAAATATTGAGGAATTCATACAAATTGAAAGGCTCGAACATCTACATGAACAACGATCAAACTCACACGGAAAGGAAACAGAATAAGATTTTACGAAAGCATTTAAATCTAGCCAGACTAGATAATAAAACTTGCTATATTAAAGGTGACAAATTATATATAAACAACGAAGTATATAGCACAGAAGTTTTAGAAAATCTGGAAGATATAGTTAATATTCAGTGAGAAGAGATCAGATTCAATGTATTTTTTATCATCAATTCCGACAGACAGTCAATCTTAATTAATTACAAAAGAACGTTAGTCATAAACATGGATTACATGATCAAACTAAATATATCAACACTCCCACTTAATCCATATTCATGACAAACCCAACTTGAATAAAACATCTTTAAATAAATGTAAAGACAGTCCTTAAGTAAAAATGTCAGCAAGTTGTTCTTGCGATGAAATATATTTCAACATAATTTGGCCAGAATCTAGTGCTTCTCGAATGAAATTATATTTCACATCTATATGTTTCAATCTTTGATGTTTTCTATGTTCAGTAGCAATTTTAATTCATGACCGATTATCTTCATAAAGTATTGTTGCTTCAGTTAATACAATATTCATTTCATTCAACAATCCTCTTAACCAAAAACATTCACTCACTGCTGCTGCAAGAGCATTATATTCTGTTTCGGCAGTTGAAAGTGCAACTGTTGATTGCCTTCTGGTAGACCAAGAAACAGTGGAACCGAAACATTTGAAAATATATTCAGATGTAGACTTCCGATCTTGCAGACCATTTGCAAAATCTGCATCACGAAAACCTTCCAATATATTATATTTCTGTTTGCTGAAAATAAGACTAAGATCTTTCGAAAATTTAAGGTACCGTAAAACCCTTTTCAAATGAGACCAATGTAGATCTGATGCCTTCGATTGGAAACGACTGAGGAAATTGACGGCGTAACATAGATCAGGTCTTGAATTCACCATTAAATACATTAAACATCCTATAACTTCTTTATAAGGATATTTTGTTGATGGTCCTATTTCATTTTCAAATTTCAAATTGACCTTTATTGGAGTTTTTGCAGCATTACAATTCTTCATATTGAATTTTTGAAGTAGTTTGGAAATGTAATGACTTTGATTGAACTTAATTAATTGATTATCTCTATCATAAATGATTTTTTAATTCCCAGAAAAATATCAATGTTTTCCAAACACTTTATTTTGAACTCTTTGTTGAGAATATTTTTTATTTTATTCATTTCCTCAGTAGAGTTGCCCACTAGAAGAATATCGTCTACAAAAACTAATTCTTCATTCATCGCAGACTCCCACTTTTTCCGACATGGATGACTTTTCACTTCATCATAAGACAATGGTACATTATTAACAAATTCTCCAACTGAAAGTGCAAATATTACTGAATCTTCAGAAAATGGAAAATCATTTTCACAAGATGGAACAAAATGTGATTTCATTTCAAAATCTTTATGCCACAAAGGAGATTTTATAATTCGGAATATGCGTTCTGATGATCCAGAATGATTGTAGTCTTCTTCAAAGTCCCTATCACCTTGATTTACTGAAGATTTTCTGCAAACATTCTCATCGCTCTGAATGTCACACATAGTCATTTCTTCGGATTCAGTTTTGTCTTCATTACTCACAGGATGAAAGTCATTTTCTTTATTTTCAACAACAACCAGAGGATATGTTTCAAATTTTTTCATGCATTCCATTGATTCATCAAATATCACATCTCTTCCAATCTTCACACATTCAATCTCACAATCCCACAATCTGTATCCGTTTGGAGCATAACCAATCATAATACATTTCAAACTCTTTTTATCAAATTTGCTATTTTGAAATTGTTTAGGTTTGTGAAGATATGCCTTACAACCAAATATACGTAAATTTGATAGATTTGGTTTCTTACCATTCCATATTTCAAATGGTGTTTGAGATTTTATACCTGTTGTGGGAGATCTATTCAACAAATATGCTGATGTTCTGACTGCTTCACCCCAAAAACGTTTATTCATATTTGCACCAATTATCATAGAACGTGCCCTTTCAACTAAAGACCTATTCAGTCTTTCAGCATGACCATTTTGTTCTGGAGAATATGGTACAGTATAATCAATAATGATTCCATTCGAATCACAAAAATCTCTAAACCCTTTAGAAACATATTCTCCACCATTATCACATCTCAATTTCAAAATTGATTTTCCTAAATATGCCTGTGTCATATTTTTGAATGATTTAAAATATCCAAATACCTTAGACTTTGAAGACAATAAATATGTCATGCAGAAATGAGAAAAATCATCAAGAAATGTCAAAAAATATCGTTTATTATTCCATGTAGATGGCGTTATTGGACCACATACATCTGTATGAACAATTTCTAGAGGTATTGTTGCTCTTGTTCTATGACCTTCATATGACAATTTATGTTGTTTAGCATTCACACTACTCTCACAGAATTTTCTTTCAGTCAAACCTTTCAGTTTGAAACCTTCTACCATGTTTTCCAATTTTCTGATATACTGTTCATTCAAATGACCAAGCCGTTGATGCCATATATCATAACTATTATTTTCAGCAATATAAACTTCATTTAAATCTATATCAACATCAAAGATTACTTCATATAGAGTGTTATTTTTAAAGCCACTTACCACAACTACATTATCTTTCAATATGCTGACTACATTATTATTAAATACTACCTTGAAACCATTTTCTTCAATTCTACGCACTGACAAGAGATTTTTTCTCAAATTAGGTACATAAATTACATTATTGATGGTACAAATACGTTTAACACCTCTAACATTATTTGATACTCTCACATATACCTTCTAAATCTTCTTAACTACACCTATTTTCAAAGAAGTTTTCAATTCCCGTACTCCCTTCAGTAAATCCATATCATTCACAAGATGATCGGATGCTCCCGAGTCTACACACCATGATGACTTTCTTGAATTATTCGTTGAACATCCTTCGTTCGTCATGAATGCTATAGCTTCTATATCCTCTTCTGATTCAGCATCTTTGGACATATCACCTTGCTTCTTTCTTTGCCAAGGTTGTTGTCTCAAAAAACGATTCTTTAGTCTATTAGGACATTCATGTCGAAAATGTCCTACTTCATTGCATCCAAAACAACGTACTTCATTTCTTCTATTTTGTAGCTTGGAGCCAAATGCAGTACCATGATTGTCACCATGAACAATCACATGTCGTCTTTTAGCTTCCTCATCCAAAAGCCGTCCCTTCACAAAATCAGTAGTAATCTTGTCATTTGATAGAGTTTCAATAGCAGTGACAACTATATTATATGATTCTGGTAGTGTCAGTAGTAAAATACAAGCTATCATTTCTTCCTCCAATTTTCCTCCAGCTGATTTAATTTGACGCGCAATATCATCAAATTTCACCAAATGAGTTTCCATTGACATCCCTTCTTCATATTTCATTGTCAGTAAATTTCTCAAAAGATACAGTGTATTAGAAACCCCTTTTCTTTCAAATGTATACACAAGCTTATCCCATTTTTCTTTTGCTGTAGATCCCTCTCGAACGTACTCTAAATGCGTATCAGCAACACACTGTATTATTATTGACTTTGCTTTACTGTATTTTCTATCAAATACCTTCTTATCATCTTCTTGTTCTGGCCGAAGTTCGTTAAGACATTTCAAAACATCATGTTCCTCTAGAATTGTTTCTACTCGAAACTTCTATGTACTAAAGTCCAAGCCTCGGAAAGGATTAATACCATACCTGTCTAAATTTTTCTCTGGGCCCATAACCAGTTAATATTCAGTGAGAAGAGATCAGATTCAAAGTATTTTTTATTATCAATTCTGACAAACAGTCAATCTTAATTAATTACAAAAGAACGTTAGTCATAAACATGGATTACATGATCAAACTAAATATATCAACAGATATTGGAATAGTGAAATCTAGCAGCGCTCCTCCCACACCAGCAACTCCTAGTACTACAAACGTAAACTCTATCCAACTTATAAGTGATTGCAATACCACTCCACTAAAATCAATCCACCCAAAAATAAGTGCAGACTAAGCTAATGAAAAGGGAAGTGATATGAATATTGGCAGAGAAAATCTTAGAAATCGCGTTAAATCTACATCTTCTTACAAGTCTACAATTCGAACCATAGCCGATAGGAAAATAAACTCATTAAATAAGGTGAAACAAAAGGGAGGATAGGAAAACAACAGTGGTAGCAGGAAACCACGAAAATCATAGCTTCTCTTATCCTCATGCTCTTATTTTTGACATACCTAGTTCCAGACTAACCTTTGTATGTGCTCATATAAGTGTCACGATCTGTGGCCGCATGACGTGAAATGTGTGTCTCATGTTTAGATAAGTTGTAAAAAAGAAAAAATTTCAATATAAACTACCAATTATAATTATTTCATAATATCATGCGTATACTTTAGAAAATGTACGAAAATACTTGTATTCAATCAGTACTTATAATCAAAGTCTAACTATTACTATTAAATGTTCCCTTATAAAATCATTGTAAATTATTTAAAGTAAATTCCAAGTAAAATGGACCCATATATTAGAGATTTTGAAATAAAAAGTATCAAAACTGAAGAAGTGCAAAAGAAGCAAACATAATCCTAAATATAAATAATTCTAATAACAATTTTAAAATTATGCATACTAACATTCGAGTATCTTGAAAAATTTTGAAGAATTGGAAATATTTTTAATCAATTCGAAAGTAAACTAGATTGTATAGTATTAAGTGAAACATGGCAAATCTTAGATTTGGATTTATTCAATGTGCATGGTTACAGATTAATACATAATTATGGAAAGTTAAATGAAAATGATGGATTAGTGATATTTATACGTAAACATATAAACAGTACTAATAAAATGCGAAAAATTGGGGAAATATCAGTAATAGACTTAGAAGTAACATATTTGGATAAAATATTCAAAATCTATTCAATCTATAAATCACCTACGCTAAACATTAAAGAATTCGATATAAATTTAGAACTCTTTTTAAATCAGAACAACATAAATAGAGATTTCACATTAATTTTGGGTGATATGAATATAAATATACTGGAAAAAAATTGAGATGTACGAATATTTGAATATTCTATCAGAGTATGGTTTCAAATCTATGATAAATAAAGCCACACGTATTAATGAGAGAACCAGTTCTTGTATAGATCATATTTTTACTAAATCTGAAAGAAGCATTGATACAATATTACCTTTAATAGCACAAACATGTATAACTGATCACTATACAATCATAACACAAATAGTATTAAACAATAAAAAAGATAAAAATTACGAAACTTACTATATTCGAAAAATTGATTATAAAAATATCAACAAAATGTTACAAGTGCAATCTTGGAAAGAAGTTTCAAACTGTCACTGTGTTGAAACTACAACAAATAAATTTATTGAAATTTTTAGCAATATCGTTCAAGAATATACAAAATTAATTTAAAAAAAATATGAGACCAACCGTAAGCCATGGATAACACCTGCAATACTAAAATCAATTACTGTTAGGGATAATATGTACAAAGAAATGCAGAAAACCATAGAAAATAAGGAACTAAAATGTAAATATAGTGTATATAGAAATAAATTAAACCAGATTATGAAAAAATCTAAAACAAATTATTTTAGGGAAAGAATAAATGAAAATAAACATTGTACAAAAATTTATGGAAAACAGTTAACAATTTACGTGAAAACAATAGAAATAATACCGTAGTAACTAAAATAATGAACAATCGCAATGAAGAATTATCTTCCTTTAAAGACATATCTGAAGTATTTAACATACATTACACTGAAATTTGAGGAAAACTTGCGTCAAAAATAGAGCAGAAACCAAATTATAGAGAAAAAAAATATTAAATTGCAAATCTATGTTCCTTGAACCGACGAATGCGAACGAAATAAATTATACCATAAAAAAACTAAAATTAAAAAAATCGCCAGGATACGATGGTATAACTTCAGAAACATTCAATTTTGTATCTCAACACATACTAGAACCAATTTGCATTATAATTAACAGAATCTTTGAAACTGGAGTTTGCCCTATGGCTTTCAAGACTACCATAATTAAGCCTATTTATAAATCTGGTGACCCTAAACTTGCGACAGATTATCGTCCTATTTCATTAAGAACATCTCTTACTAAAATTTTTGAGTAAATATCAAAAACAAGGTTAACAAAATTTCTATACAAATTTAAAATATTATCACCATTACAGTATGGGTTTCAACCATGTAAATCAGCCCCGGATGCAATAGACATGCTCACGAAAAAAATATACAGTTTAGTAGATAATAAGAAACCGAGTATATGTGTGTTTGTAGATTTAGCAGAAGCATTCGATACGGTTAGTCACTCGCTTTGGCTAGAGACACTCGAGAACGCTGGAATTAGAAACATACCACTAAATCTCATAGAAAGCTACCTAACAAATAGAAATCAATGTGTTGAGCTTGAAAACGTTAGAAGCAATTTTCTGAATGTTAGGTATGGAGTTCCCCAAGGAACGATACTCGGCCCATTGCTGTTTATTGTCTACCTTAATAACCTATTAAATTTGAATAATACAGGTCAAATTATCCTATTTGCTGACGATACTGTATTTTACTACGTAGCAAACACGTGGGAGGAGTTGAAACAAAAAGTTGAAGAAGACTTGATACATATAAGAGATTGGTTCGATCAAAAATTATTGACTATAAATTATGAGAAGACATTTTTTATAGCATTTTTCTCTTATAAAAATACATTACCAAACTTCACGCAAATAAAATTCGGAAAAACAGTTATAAATTCGGCTTATAAAATAAAATATGTGGGTGTAATGTTCGACTCACATACATTCCGATTTATTAGAGATATATTAAATAAAAAACAATTATGGATACTTTATGATGCATTAGTTCAATCGCACCTGACATATGTCATAACGTCATGGGGAGGAGTAGCTAATTCACATCTCCATAAGTTGGAAACAATCCAAAAACGAATCATCAAAATAATTCAACGTAGACCTTTTGTTTATCCAAGTGACAAACTGTTTGAAGAGTCTGGTGTCATGGATCCGCGAAAACTATTTTTCTTTGCACTCTGTACTAAACAGTATCCTGAAAGACATAAAAAACTAGAATGTGCATATAATATTAGAAACCAATATAATATACCTGTATTAAGAGCTCAAAAAACTATTAGACAGAGATGCAGTTCTTTTTTAGGCCCTAAAATATTTAATGCACTTCCGACTTATCTGAAAAGCATAGAAAACTTAAGAACATTTAAATTGAAGTGTCAACAATATATACTCAAATTATCCCAAGAATATATATCTAAACAAATAAACATAAATATTTAAATATACTATAAGCACTCACTTTTCGAAGAATTCTATTTATAGTTAATAATCCAAAAATTAATTATGATTATCTTCCATTTATTGCTGATGTATAGGTGTATTTCCAAAATTCATCTATTGAAATAGAGGAAACTAAATATCAAAGTACTAACCCATCATATTATATATTGTATTGGTTTGTACCTCATTGATGGGAACCAGATTTTGAATATAAAATTTTTTTTTCAATCACATGTAATCTGGCATTGCCAAAAGACTGTATATTATATATGTAAAAGTGAACTAAAGTGAAAATTGTATATTGTATATATGGATATATGTGTGTATGTGCGTATGTCTTTGTATGTATGTATATGTAGGTGTATGTGTGTATATATGTATGTATATATGTACGCATGTATCTGTGTATATATTTAAATTTCATATGTTTTAAATCACATGCAAGTATCGCATAGATACTTTAGTGATTTTATTTTATCTTTATTGCTCGATTGAATCTTAAATTAATATGTAAAAATCTAACAAATATATGGCAAATAAAGATTATCATATTATATATTATATATATAATATTCGGGTATGTAGAATATATTGTGTATCTAGTAAAAACTTGTATTAATGAAAATATTTCTTCCAACTAACTCCTGGGTTACCACAGATTATTACACATATATCACAGTTCATTTCAAAGACTATTTCACAGTTTATATCACAATTTATATCACAGATTTTATAACTGGTTGTTTCCCGGATGATTGTACACGAGGTCCCCTGTGCGAGTGTACCGCGGTATACATCAGTAATTTCCCTTCCACTTGTGATCGTGTGCACGTCCCAGTAGCTGGACTTCACTTCGCCGTTTGGTGTAGTGGTGCGTTTATTCTTGTTCATATTATCTGAATTTCAGTACTTACTGAGGCAAGCTTTCCGACTTTCCTCCACTAATGTCTTGGAATATGGACACCTCAGATGGTCATGCCTATGTCCTCGGATGTTGCACTTCCAACAAAAGGTTTCCTCCTCGCAATATTTGGCTTTGTGCCTCTCCTATCCACCTTAATACATTGCTTGGACCTATCTTGGCCCTTGCAATCAGCCGTCCGATGTCCAAATTTTAGACATTTTTAACACCTATGCAGTGTTACCTTCTCCACGACTTTACAGTTCAACCATCCGATCTGAATGCATCCAGCCTTAAGCAGGACATTCATTTTCCCTCTGGGCATGTCAATTATAGCTGAATCTCTCTGTCCTGATCCATGTCAATTTCACGTTGTGTATTTCCTCGCCTGTGACCTTGGATATTGCCTGGATGATCTCTTCCCCTGTGGTCGTGATATCCATGCCGGTTATAATCATCGATACGCCTGCCACTTTGGCGTTCAAATCTTTATTTTTTCTATTGATTTCATCCCTACGGACCATCCCTTTTAGAGTCCTCTGATTTCTTCCTTTTTTGGGTTCCCTCAGTACTCGCCGCCTTAACAGGTCTCTCATCAGATTGTAGTATTTCGAAAGACTATAGGATTTGTCCCCTTCTTCCTCTTCTTCCTCCAGGTTGGTCTCGGGTTGGACCACCTCCCTATTGTCACTTGAGAATGCCGTTTCCTTCCCGTTATTCTTGTTCGGAGATCTAAGAGTCTTTCTTCCCTTTGCAGAAGAGTTCTTTTTCGAACTCCTCTCTGTCCTGCACTTCATCCTCGTTCGTATTCCTTTTCATTTTGTTTTTGTTTATAGTTGTTCCCACGAAAGGCAGGGGAATTAAAACGTCCACCCCTGCAGAGCCCCGCGTGCAGGGGTGAGGCTATATACTGCGAAGGTCGCCCAGTTTACGCAGGTTTTATCGACTTTGCTGTCGGTTATTTTATAGAGGTTTTCTCTTCGCGAGCCGGCCGGTAAAGGCAAACCCCCCGGTTGAGTCGAGCCCCCCGCTTCCAGATTCCTCGGACCACTCCCTTCTGACTCGTCTCTCAGCGGTGCGCGCTGTGGTCCAGATTTACGGTATTAGCGAACGGTAGGCGAGCGACCGTCCTCGGCTTAGGCGCCTAGGTTACCAACCCCGTAGTGCGTTTAGGGACACAGTGCCCTGGGTTTGAGTCATTTCTTAGTTTTCATAGCTCTCAGATTCATTGCATTCATTGCAGTTACTTAAGCCCCTCCACCAACTACAAGGTGTAATGACTTCTAGGAGGAGAACCAACCTAACCTAATCATCCTAACCGAATCAATCTAACCTAACCAACATAACTTAACCAACCTAACCTAACCAATCTAACTTAACCTAACCTTTTTTTTTAGTAGAGGGGAAACCCATCATGGGCACTCGGCGCTGGTTTTCAATCACGCCGGGTAGTGCGGGACTCCCACCGCCATAGTGTGCTGGCATCTCTGCCCCTCACAAAACGTGCAGTGGACCTACCCGCTGGAACCCCTCCTTTTCGCTACGTACGCGCTGGATCTACCATCTCTGGCATAACTTCGGTGCATGCGTTGACTGTTGTCTCGTATCTGTTTCATATAATTTATACCCCGTAATTTCAGGGTTTTTTTCACGTGTTCGGGTTTGCTTCCTGATGTATACGCTCCTCCTTTTCCTTTCGGTTCATGATTTTCTCATAGTATGGAGGTTATTCCATGATTTTTCGTTAGTTACCATTATTTGAATCATATTTTCAGCTTTCAGTCCCTGTCCAATCTGCATTTCCGTGTCTGACCTGTATATCATCCATCTGTCGCATTTGAACAGTTTGTGCTCAGCGGTGTCTTGCATTCCACAGTAAAAACATATGTCGTCTACAGATTTCTTGATACGGAAAGTGTAGCTTCTGAAGGATCCGTGACCGCTCAGTGCCTGGGTTAGTAGGTAATCCGTTTTCCTGTGTTTACATTGAACCCATTCTTTGATATTCGGTATCAGCCACTCCGTCCACTGTCCTGTAGTCATGTTGGAATCCCATTTCTCTTGCCATTTAATTAGTAGTGCGTCTCTAGTTTGGTCTCTATTGCCTTGTGTTGTTTTTAATTCGTGCAACTCTTTCCTCTCTTTGATTTGAAGGTCTATCGGGGCTACTCCTACTATTACTTGTAGTGCCTCACCTGAGGTTGTCCTATATGCGCTCGCAACTCTCAGTAACATCTTTCTCTGGACTCTATCTAGCATCATTTTATATCTATTTATCCTAAGTACATCGCTCCATACTGATGCTCCATATAGGAGGATCGACTGTATAACGCTGTTTGGGATAGTCCTCTTAATGCTGCTTGGCCCTTTCAGATTCGGCATCAGTTTTGTTAGGGACGCGACTCTAGTCTCTGCTTTCCTAGTAACATATGTTACATGTGCCCCGTAGGTTCCTTGGTCGTACAACATGATTCCGAAATATTCAATTGCCTTTTAAGGTCTCAATTCTACTTTGATTGGAATGTGACATCCTGTCGTTTTCTGGGTCCTTTCAAAATTACTGCTACCGATTTCCCTGGTGCCAAATTTAGGTTTCGTCGAGTCAACCATACTTCTATTCTTCTCATTGCTTCGTTTGTTCGCCAGATCAGATCTTCTTTATTATCCGCCATAGTCACCAAACCAAGGTCGTCTGCAAAACCTATGAGGACCGTTTCTCCGGTAACTGAAGCTTGAGAATACCATCGTACGCAATATTCCACAGTGTGAGGCCCAGGAGCGAACCTTGTGGTACTCCTGCTGTGATGGTATGGTACTCATTTCTCCCCGTTATTATTCTCCTTTCCGAAAGGTAACTACTCATAATATTTATCAGGCAGCCGGGCATGTTTTCCTTGAAACTTCTTCAATAATGTTCTTCCAGGAAATGCTATTGGAGGCGTTTCTCACGTCTAGTGTAATCAGGGCACACCATCTCCTTCTGGTTTCCTTCACGAGTCGTATCACATGTAACACGCATTGAATCGTTGTGCGACCCTTCCTAAACCCATATTGTCTTTCTGACAAGTTTGTGTGTGCCTCCAGATGATCTACTATTCTATCCCTAATGATGATCTCGTATAGTTTCCCCAGCGAGTCCAGGAGACATACGGGTCTGTTAGCCGGGGAATCTTGCGGGTTTTTCCCGCTCTTTGGGATCAATACTAATCTCGCCGTTTTCCACTCCTCCGGAAATATTTGATTTCTTAGATAGTGGTTTATTAATATATCTGCCACCGTTTTCGGTGTCATAGTTGTCAGTATTTTGATGGCTTCTGGCATTATACCGTCTGGATCTTGGGCTTTACCGGTTTTTATTTTCCTTGCAGCTGCCTTTATTATTTTTTCCGAAATCTCTATCGTGTTGCCTCCTATCTTTGTTCTTATCCAGCTCTCATGTGTTGGGAAGAGTGTTTCGATTATCTCGCGTTTTTTCTCGTTAGTGATGCCATGGGCAGGTTTTGCCATTTTCGTGTGTTTCATGACAATTTTATACCCATCTCTCCAGATATCGTTTTGCAGTTTCGTTAGGAGTGATTTCCAGTTTTCCTTCTTTGAATCATTTATGCAACCCTTCAGTTGTTTTTTACAGTTTTAATAATCCTCTGTGAGTATATACAGCTCTGGTTTGCCAGTTCTATCAGTTCTTATGCGGTGTCTTGTCATAAGTCTTCTTGCCCTCGTGCATTGTTTTCTCTTTTCGTCAATTTCAGTGTTCCACCAGTAGGGGAAGCCCGGCAATTTCCTACTCGTTTTTGTGGGACTGCACTTATCTATTATTGCTTTTCAGTTTAGTGGTGAGGCTCTGTATTGTTTCTCCGTCTGTGTTAATATTTCGAAAATTCTCAGAAATTTTCGCTTCCATCGACTTACCGTCAATAACTGGTTTGATTCATTCTGCGTGAATTTGTCGTATCTATGCGTCCTGATTTCGAAGTAAATATGTTCGTGGTCACTCAAACTTTCTGCATCTGCAATTCTCCAGTTACATATTTTCTTGGAACTTTCTTTAGTGGAGCATGTTATATCTATGCAAGACGTTGACGTTCCTCTCCTGAATGTGGGGGTAGTTCCAGTGTTATGTACGATCAGGTCCAGCTCCGCCATAGCCTCTGTGAGAACCATACCCCTGTAGTCAGTCCTAGGATCTCTCCATTCTGGAGATTTTGCGTTTAGATCACCGATGATTATGTTTTCCCCAGGTTTCGTTTTTATTTCCTGTGTTACAGTATTGATATACTCTGAAAATTGTTCCCTAGTTATATTCGGTGAGCTATAGCATCCGATCATAAAAAACCTTTCATGTGTATGTTTACGAAGCCTAAACCGCGTGTTATGCTTTTCACCGCAATGTGTTTATTGGAGAAAAGGATCGCCAAGTCCGCCTTTACATCTTTCATCCACTCTGTACTATTTACTAATTTTTTATTTGGTTCCGAAACTACTATGATGTCCACTTTTCCTATCATGTCGTGTGCGGCTCTCGTCCCACCTGCATTTGTTCATAGGATTTTCATGATGCAGTTCTTTTGTTCTTCCCTTCGATTTCAGCAATAGCTTGCCGGAAAACTGGGCATCTTGTTGTATCCGTCCTGTGACCTTTATTGCACTTCTTGCAGTGTTCCGCATTCCTGCAATCCTGTGCTTTGTGCCCCACATTGCCGCATTTCAGGCATTCTTCAGATCTGTCTACACTGGTACACTGCCATGTTTTGTGACCAAAATCCAGGCATTTATAACACCTGGTAACTTGCACCCTCTCTCGTAATCTACATTGAACCTATCCAATTCTGATGCCACCTTCGTTTACGAGGTTTCTCTTCAGCTTCCTTGGTACTATCACTGTAGCACTCTGGTTTCCGTCCCGGGTAGGTCGCAGACTTTTCACCGAGGCTTCCTCTATTTTCGCCCCAGTTGCCTTACTGACCGCCTGTCCGATTTCTTCCGCGGATGTATCCGCGTCAATGTCGGTTATGGTCAATGTTGCCTCTGTATTCCATCTTTGGAATTCTGTTCCCTGCATTTTATCTCGTAGTTCGTTCTCCAGAACTCCCGCCATCTTATTTCCCTGAATGTTCATATGCATGTCACCAGTATGTGTTTTCTTCATCCTTTGGACCTTTACTCCCAATTTACTTATATCGACGTTTGTTTTGACGCGTATTAGGAGTTCAGCGTACGTGTCTTCTCCTCTCCTTATCACCAGAGTCTCCATATTAGTTTTCCTCTTTTTTTTGTCTCTCTGTCCATAGCCACTCCTTGGATAGAGCATCTTCACATCTACCTCAGTTTTCCTATAAATGTATTCTAGTTTCTCCCTGTTTTGTTCGGACGTCTGTTCTCTGAGATCCTCAATCAAACTTAGAGCATTTTCTCCTTTCCTCTCCTCATCCAACCAGTTTAGTGGCGCAAGGTATTTTGTTTCACCGTCTCTTCCTTTCTTTGTCTGGTTTTGATTTTTTTCGCCAGTGTCAAAAATTCTACTCTTCCTGCCTCTATCCCCTCTTCGAGTAACTCTTCGGGGTAGTTGTCTATTATAATTTTTGTTGCTCCCTTTTCCCCCGTATCGTCAGGGTTTGTTATTAGGATGATATCCCTATCACCCTCCAGGTTCTTTGGGCTACCTGAGATCCTAACCTAACCTTACCTTTTTTTTTTGGTGGGTGGAAGTCCTCAAGGACACTTGTCGCTCAATATCTATCACGAGAAATAGTGCCGGACTCTTACCAGCCAAAACCACTCTTAACCTTAATTATATTTGGGAGTATGTTACGTGGTGAATGTGACCCAACTTAAGAAACGACTATAATCTATGACACAGTTAATCATAATTTGTGTATCTATTGTTTCAGTGACGTCAGTGGTTAAGTGTGGGGCAAAGTTCATTTGTGGTATCGCGTTTCTTTAATTTATTGTAGCATCAAGTTTTAAATTGTTCCATGTCGGTGGTTATATATTAAGAGGTAGGGATACGTCTGACAACGGATTCCATTTTTGTTTCGTGCTCCAAGCCGTGCAGTTGCAAAATTTGTTTAAAAATCATTTGAGTGATTTATTGGTAAAATACCAGATCTAACAATTTGGCAATTTAGTAAAGATTTAGTTGTAAAATCTTTTAACCGTGGAAACGGGTTATCGTGTACGATGTACTTGGAGTAATTCTTTTTTCGCTGTTTCAAGATCGTTGTAGGTAAGTCTTCTTAACATGGCCGACGTGTAAATTATATTTTCTTATGGAAATTGTGGAACAATTAATTCGTATTACGATGATTCAGACTTAATGTTATTTGTAGCGACCAAGTTTGGGAACAAATAATCATTAGTATACGACCAGTGTAGCAGAATAAGTAGGACGATTGCCGCTTTGGTCCATTTCAATAATTGTTGATGTACGCAAGTCAAGAAAGTTAATCCGACCAGCTGAGGATATTTGAGCTTACCACACATTGTCGCATTGAAGTTCGTCATTTGAGTGTCTAATGGAGTTTGGTTGTTTCGAGACATGTCAGATAAGTAATTTCTTACTTATATTAATAGTGTATCTGATTCATTCTGTATTCTCGTATATCAAGTTCATTCGTTAGCTAGACTGGTGATGATGATCTTAGCTTGACCTATCCTCAGGGATAAAACAAGTCGACCTGAGCCAGAATATATATTTATTGGCAGTGAAAGTGTCGTCAGTCGTACTTTCCTGAATTCTTCATTTGCTTGCCTGAAGTGTAAATTGGTTTTCTTGTCGTAAGACGAGTAATTGTTAAATTCATTCACGTTCGTATAGAGGGCTGTGATTTCCAACTATTTTAGCGAGCTAGGGAACAATAGCTTCGCTCTATACGAGTGTAAGGCCCATCCGGCATATCATCTGTTTGCATAGGCTTACAGTTTCAGTTTTTGTAAAACTTTCCATTACCTTTGAGTTAATTAAATTTGGAATAACTCAATTTCATTCAAGTGTAAATTTTTACTGTTCTTTTAAAGTTTTGTCTGTACTGTCACATTAGGTTATGTTCAAATCGTAAACCATCAAATTCCAACTCTGAATCATATTCAGTCTAGTAATCTGTGTTGCCTAGTTCGATTTGAAATAACTATTGATTTCATTTCATTTGAACTAAACCACTCAACGTTTCTTTGGTCATTTTAGAATATCTATTGTGTAGACATAAAAATGTGGAAGAGGATTGTGGATATTGAACGGCCAACAGCTACCAGAACCGAATTATATCAAAAGCTCACATGAAGACAAGTGTTTAATAACAATGTGGAGGTAAAATGATCCTCAAGTATATGGACAATTTAAAGTAAAGACATTTAAAAATCTTAATACAATATATACCTACTACAAATTTAAAGTATGTGAGAAATAATGTAGGACACTACTCTATATTGCAGCATATGAAAATCCCTGACAGTGTGTTAGTGTCCTGAATATGCAGTAAAGAATACCTTGTCAAGTATGTGCACTTGGTAGGAATGTAAGAAGAGCGAATAGGAACTAACTCTGTTTTAGATGAAGTTTTGAAGTATTAAACCACAACATGATGAGGAAAGCAACGAAGTTATCGGATGAGATGGAAGTTTAGAGACAAAAGTAAAAGAAGTTTATTTTAAGCAGTATATTGACAACATTGCCATGGGGAATTTTGAGCTGTACGATTAGTAAATTGCACAGAAGGTTCATCTTTGAATATAATTCAAAATATGTACTTATTTTAGAATGTAGTTATTTATTTGTAATACATGTTATAATTAATGAATCATTGATAAATAAACCAGACTAAAATTACCGAAACAGAATATGTAAAACAGAAATACATTAAAATCATTCAAAACATCTTTCTGCACTTTAGAGCTACAAAATCTTTTTACCAAATCAACAATAATTGTTTGTCACATGATATCTGACTGGATACAAAGTAGAGGTAACGAATGGAGAATATTTGCTCACAGGTAGGTTGAAAGTACTTGACTTTTGAATGCCCCTGTCGTTGAGACTTGTAAGTTATTTCTTTGTTAGCTTGTACTCACTGTAAATAAAACAATAGTATCTGAAGCTTTTTATTTGTCTTTTTAAAGTGAAATAAGTCATTTTCAAATGCTTTTATCAATTTATTGTTTCAATTATTCATTTAAAATAAAATAGATGTCAAAAGTGAACGGTTTAGTTGGTTTGGTGTGGTATAATAGTTATTTTTGTTATAAGTGCGTGAAATGAGTGTTTTTTAATGGCATACGAGAATGTATCATTAAAACAAGAATTTCACAAACTAAATAATTTTTTATCTACCACTGACTTTGAATTAATCTGCTGAAATTGTGTGTTATAAATGAATAATCGCTATACTATTTCCATTTCACAGCATTTAGTTAACTTGCTATGTCGTTGGTAGAAATGGTTTGTTGCAGTGATAAGTCTTTCATAGTGAAAAAATACTTTTTCCTACAAGCGTGCGTGATTCACCCTCTACCCGCACGCAATTCAGTTTGGAAAGTGTCATTTTCCCGCACTAGTGTGGGAAAAGTTTTCCCATACTAGTGCGGGAAAAACATTTATATGATATCCTCGTAAAATATAAGTGGTGGGTGACAAAATATGAAAGTTCAAGCTTTTTTGTTGCAATACTAAGTGAGTTTGTTCAAAATCATCCATCATTTTGCACTATTTATTGAAAAAATGAACAAATATTGATAAATAAAAATGTATTGTTATGAAAATCACCCTATATATAGGCTTTGATTGATCTGATAACGAGTAGGTAGATAGATAGATAGATAGATTTATTTGATCATGTTATGCAATGGATTACATTTATGACAAGTCATAGGAGTTAATGGGTACAGAGTACTACATAGTAAATAATTGTAAAAATTTAAAACTTACATCAATAGTCAACACAAATGGGTTTCGAATGAATATCTAAAACACTTATTTGTTAAAATAAATTTAAATTTAAAATCATTTTGTTAATGTACAATTCATAAAATCTTGGATAGAGTAAAAACAATTCTCAAGAAGATATTTTTTCACCCTCCTTCTGAACACATTTATGCTTGAAAGCGTCAGATCAAAAGGTAGGTGGTTATATAATTTGAAATCCAGCGAGTTACGCCTCGACATTTCGAGCCTAACCTTTGGTTGACGGAGTTTTCCTGCATTTCTAGTGGGGTAATCATGGAGGTCTGAGTGAGTGGAGTATGAATTTTTATTCTTGTGAATGTGGAGTAAAGTGTGAAATATATAGATGCAGGGCAAAGGCATTATCTTCAATTTATTGAAGAGTGGTTGGCAGTGTCCATTCAAAGGAACACCAGCTATAATTCTGACAGCTTTTTTTTTGCATACGGAATGCTCTTAGGGCATTAGTAGACTTTCCCCAAAGCAGTATCCCATATATTAAGTGAGTGTGAAATAATGCGTGGTACGTGGTTAGTAGTGTTTGGGGGCTTAAAACTTTCTTCATCTGACGGAGTAGAAATAATTGAGTGGATAGTTTTTTGCAGAGTTGATCGATGTGATTTTCCCATTTGAGTGAATCGTTAATGGTTATACCAAGCAGTTTAACGTGTTCATTACTAGTAAGTCTGTTATTTGAAGAGATTAGGAGATTCTGGGTTTTATCCCTATTCAATTTTAATTTGTTACAAGCAAACCAGTTTTCTGCTTTTTCTTCGATTTCTTCAGTCTTTTCTAGTAGTTTATCAATATCAGAATTAGATTCTAACATTGTGGTATCATCTGCGAAACAGATAATTGTGCTGGGTAGTAACTGATAAAAAATGTCATTTATATAAACAATGAAAAGTGTCGGTCCCAGAATAGAGCCTTAGGGTATACCATGGAACATATTTTTTTCATTTGACAAAACACCATCCACACTGACGGCTTGTTTTCTTGAGTGTAGATAAGATTGAAAAAAGTTTGAAGCTGTTCCTCGGATTCCGTAATATGAAAGTTTTTCTATTAGGATATTGCGGTTGATGCAATCAAATGCTTTGCTTAGATCCCACAAAGTCAAGGAAGTGTGTTTACCATTTTCTACATTATCGATTACATTGTGTATTACTTCGACTACTGCATCTGATGTTGATCTTTTTTTTATGAAGCCATATTGATGTTCATGTAGTAAATTGTATTTATTGATAAAAGTCATTAGCCGCTCTTTAACTATTATCTCTATTATCTTCCCCAAAATAGGTATAATAGAAATTGGCCTGTAGTTGTCAGGTGAATCCGGATCCCCTTTCTTGAAGATAGGTATCACTTTGCTCACCTTGAAAATATCTGGGAAAACCCCTTCAGAGAAACAACGGTTAATAATAATGGTTAATGGTTCAATTATATATTTAACTGTTTCTTCGATAATTTGGCTGTTTAGATGATATATATCACGGGAAGAGGATTTTTTTAGTTTTTTGATAGCAAGTGCTACATCTTCATGTGTCACCGGGAGCATGAAAAAGGATTCTCTTGGTGTTGGGAGGCTTGGGATGGAATTTAATGTGTTGATATTGCTAGTTGGCAGATCTTTGATGATGTTTTCTGCTATGTTGGAGAAAAATGTGTTGAATTCATTAGGGCTGATGTTTCCGATAACATTTAACTTACTAGCAGAATTTCGCTCATAATTAACTAACTTCCAGATGTCTTTGGATTTTTTGTTGGAATTTTCTATGAATTTATTGTATGATTCTCGTTTAGCCAGTGTTATAGCTGTTTCATAACTGAGTTTGTATTTTTTATAGACTTCTCTATCATCAGGATTTTTTGAGGAGATACTGACTGTTTGTAATGCTTGTAGGGTGCTTCTCATCTGGCGTAATTCATTATTGAAGAAAACGGTGGGTCTCTTATCCAGTTTTTTGTTTTTCATTTGCCTCAGAGGGAAGTGTTGACAGACAAGAGAGCTATAAGTATTATTCAAGAACTCTGCTAGTGAGTCCAATGAAATATGATCATCATGAAACATCTGCCAACCCATTAGTTCAAGAGATTGTTTCATAGCATCCAATCCTCTCTTGTTGTGTATTCTATTAAATTTTTGTTCATGGGTATCTAATGGATAATTAGAGATTGTTATGAATTGTGCATTGTGGTCAGAAATACAAGGATCAGAGGTTCCAATATAGCATTCGTTATCATTTAAATTTGTCATTATATTATCTATGCAACTGGAGGATGTAGGACTTACTCTAGTGGGCATAGTTATTTTGGGTTTAAGACCAAAAGATTCGATTATATTCAACCAGGATTTGGAGATATGATCTTTTTTGTTTATGTCAATGTTAAAATCCCCAAGCAAGATAATGTTTTTATATTTTGCTGTCAACATTGTTAGAAGTTCTTCAGTTTTGTCGAAGAACAGGTCGTGTTCTCTGGATAAAGAAGATCTGTATGACGTTATCAGTGCGGTTTTCGTTTTCGATAATTCAATTCCACAAAATTCTGCATGTTGTTCAATGCAAAATGCATCCAGAAGGAGTGGTTTACATGATATATTTTTGCGAACATGAATGGAAACGCCACCATGTTGCATGTTTTGTCTACAAAAGCAACTAATTAGTGTGAAATTGTTCATATTAACGGTTTTCAAACAGTTCATGTTGAGCCAATGTTCAGTCAAACATATGACATCACATAGTTCATCTTCGAGATAACACTGTAACTGTTCGATTTTATTTGTTAGGCACTGTATATTGAGATGATAAATCTTCACTGAATTTTTCTGAAGATTTGCTTTAGTAGTTCTTACATTAAAAAAGATGTAAATTGAGATGTGCTAACTGCTGATGGTTTTTTGCTTGAGTCTAAAAATCTCTTACCTTTTCGAAAATCGAACCTTTCAAAAACTATTTTCCTAGGCCAAAAGTTTGGGTCATAGACTGGTTGTAGTTTATCAGTGTTCACTCCAATCATAAAGGATTGGTTCTCTGGGCGGGAGTTTGGAAATTCCAACTTTTTCACGCTGACATCTTGAGTATTCAGTTTAGTTTGTAGGTATTGGCTGATGTTATCTTGAGATGTGTGGTCCGGGACTCTTGTAATATATAACCAGATCTTTTTATTTTCAACCTTTCCTTGGAAATTTTGGTCACCTTCGCCTGTCCCATAAGTAACCTTTTTCTGTTTTCTATGCCTCCTTTTGGGTTTCATGAAGCCTTCGTTATTATGGTTATCATGTTCTTCGGAATCCAAATTTATAATATTGTTCATTATTTTTGTTTGATCCTGTTCTAATTCAGAAATTATTTCTGTTGTTTTGTAGGCTCCACCCTGTATTGGTTTCCGTGTTCCATTTCCACTATCTAAGAGTGGAATTTCATTCATCTTGTGTTCTGTCTTTTTATGACTCATGTGGGAAGTTTCTTCTTTTGTTTGTTTATCTTTGGAAGAGAGTTGTTTTTTTTGGTCAGTGTCAGGACAGGGTTTTTTGGTAACAACCTTATCACTTTTTTGCCCCAGGTCTTTATTGGCATGTTTTGTTGTAGAGTTAATTTCTTTCATGAATTCAATTTGAATATTCAGTAAACTGATTTTTTCCTGTAGTTGTTGGATTATGATATCTTTTTGTTTGAGAATATATTTGATGAAAACATAATCAGATTTAGACTCACTGTTGCAAGTTTCGTCAATAGCACTATAGAAATCAGCGTCTTCACATTCGGCACTTGTTATCTCCATCACGGGGTCATGAATACACACTGGGTTTTTTAGTTGAAGTGATTGTCTCCAGCATCCTGGATGAAAATTATGTTTGCACTTATTACAAAATGATTTATCTTTGATAATATTTTTATTGCAGTGTTTGCAAATCGTTTGATATTTGTTTTCTAAGAGCAGATCTGCACACGCACTCGACCCGGCGGCCATCTTATCAATCCGTAACAATTGATGTTGTCATGCCGATCAATACACAAATTTGTTTGTAATTGTCAGAGTGACAGACAAAGCGTTACTTATATAAAATTTTCGATTCAGTGAAATTGCCACAATGGATTATTCATCTGATGAAGAACTTCCACAAGAAATCGTGCAAGCAGCTACAGATGCGAACTTAGTGTTATTGCCAACGAAATCTAAACAAAGGTATGAGAAGCAATACACGAGTTTTATTGAATGGTGCAACAATAAAAAAGTGAAAACACCAAATAGTATTCTTGGCTTATTTTCTAGAAATGTCTAAAACATGGAAGCCGAACACTTTATGGGCAAGATATTCAATGTTGAAGAGTGTATTCAAAGTACATAATGCATCAAATTGTACATTTACAATAAATATTACGAATAATTAGTGGATAGAAAATGTTACTCTTGTTAGTTGTTTCCATTTGCATGAATAAATAATTGAAAAAATTAATTTGTTTCCTACGCTTGTAGAAAAAGTATTGTTCCTAACTCATGCGGAAAGTGTCTTTCCCGCACTCGACTGCTTAACGGCAGTCGCGTGCGGGAAAGCATCACTTTCCGCACTTGTTAGGAAAATTACTATTTCACGTTGAAAAGTATTAGTTCACGAATCAATAGAGACACAAAAATGTCAAGTTTTTTTTGTTAGCGGTACAAAAAGATATAGACATCTTGATCTTTGTTAAAAAATACGTTACAAGCACCATGAAGTCTAGAATGATAGACTTCTTGATTCTTGGCATGAATTGTCAGCCAACTAAGACAGCTGTGATTGTTTTATGCTTTTGGGTGAATTCCACCCTCTTCAGCGTAGTGCTATATATTTTATAATTTATATGGTCTAACAGGTTGTTGCTTATGGTTTATAGCCACTGAAATATAATTATACTGGAACGCGCTCTGGCCGCCTCTTCTTTGTAAATGACGCGGGTAGAGAGAGATATTGCACAAGGATCATTTCTGTCCTTTTCGTGCATAATGAAAGCGTGTTAGCTGTAAAAAAAGATGGTTATAATATCTGCACTATACTCATGCTGAAGCACTAGTATTCATTACCTTACTTATACTAAAACATCGGCAGTATATTACTACACAGTAAAACCTTTGGGAAAAGTTGATCCAGCTCCAAGTACTGAATCAATTGATTATGAAGTTGAATATGAAAAATGTATACTTGAATGTCAGAAATTACGATTGATTATTTCCGAACAAAATAAACTATAAATCGTTTGAAAATTTTAATTGTCAATACAAATATAAAATATTAAAATTGTCAAATAATGCGGTAAAAATAAATGAAACTTTAGAAGAAATATATTAACTAAAAATCAGATAGATTTGTTACTTGAAAATTCACAGATTTCGCAACTCTTGCAACCATCTGAGGCTGTCGAAAAAAATGACGACTTTTGTCTATTGAATCTTTTGTACCATTAAAGGAAAGTTATTGCATGTAATGGTCCCAAATGACATTTACTTTAGTGGGTATGGCACTGTCATTGTTCAAATTCTAATTCCGTCTCAATCTATATCAATAATATTTTTCATAATTATGGAAGTTTTTCAACATTCCAACAGTGGGAGCTAAAGCGCGCAGTCTTTGTGTATCCTCAACACGACCGATCCGCATATATTATCAGTCAGTAGATGAGAAACGTTGCGCGTGCACGTGGTTCCTGAAGTCACGTAGTACCCGGCAAAGGCTGAAGTCTTCATGAATGGAGCAAAATGATTTAATTTTTAACAAAAACTACTATAAACAAACAAGCTGATGCGCAACGGGCAATCTACTTTCTTATTATTATTACTTATTTATAGAGTCGATACCATACTGTAAATCCGATCTGAAAATCTTGTTATATTCCTTCTCACTATTATCCTTGGGCCAGAGCGCGTTCCAGTTTAAGTATATGTCAGTGGTTATAGCTGACTACTGATTTTCGCATGCGACAGGACCACGGTCGTACATACAGGTCTGGAAACTCGAGGTTGTTTCCTATGTGAGAAGTGAGACCGCTAAGCGTCGACTTTCGCGTAGTACCAAAAGACGCCACGTAAGAGTATTCTCTGACAACTGTCAGTTGACTTGTCAACACAAGGAATACCTGCGTTTTTAGAAACAAATTACGAAATCGTGCCGAAATGCAAAACGGGGTACAAAAGTGTAAAGCAAGAAACTTCTGTTTTTAAAGTGCCGAAAGATGCGGAAATGCGAAAAAAGTGGATGCTTGCGATTCCGGATGGAAATTGTGTTAACGAGGTCTTTTATGAAGTTATTTTTAAGGTGAGTTTGACAAGAGTAACAGTTCTATTCCTCTCTCAAATCAGAATACTTAGTAACACTGCTTGCGATTCCGGGAAGTAATCGTTTTACCACTTCGTGATCCAAGCGCTTGCTAGTGGCTGAGCGAGGGACTACGAGTTTGGCGACGCGTATGAGACTCATGTCAACCATAGAGTTTCCAGACCTGTATGTACGACCGTGGACAGGACACAAATGACTCTTGCAGTCCTCTCTCTTGGATTGATCTAGTTTGCCGAACGCACCCGCGCAAGCTTATAGTTCGATGTTTACAGTTACGTTTACGTGACCTATTAGTCTGAGACGTAACCCATACCCATAGATAACTCTACTACCGGTAGTAGAGTTATCCATGCCCATACCCATACATAACTCTAGAGTTATCTATGACGTAACCTGTGGTTCGTGGTACTGCACTACTGCGGTAAAACAAAGAAGATAGCATAAGCTTACCTACTTTCAATTCAATGAATTTTTCATTTTACTTTTACCTTTCCAATAATTGGTCGCGATTTCGCGATAACTGATAACTGTGACTGTGTTGTCGGTACAAAAAGAAAATGGGATCGTTATCGTTAGATCAAAGGGAAATAGTTGAACGTGTTTTACAAAGCCCAGAGTTGAAACGTACTCTGGATAATACCATCAGAAATATAAATAGCGAACAACCTCCAGAACAAACTCAAATTTCATCAGTTAACCAGGAATTACATAGACTCTTTCCCAGTATTAGAGGTTCAAATAATCCGGTTTTGAGAAATGTAATAAGGGCTCGAACAAACAAAAGAAATAAGCCAGATACAAAAACATATTTTTACAAAGAAATTAACGTACTTGTGTCTCCAAATGCAGCAACAACATTGACTGGCTTAAGTA
Source organism: Endomychus coccineus (assembly GCA_958510875.1). NCBI lineage: Eukaryota > Metazoa > Arthropoda > Insecta > Coleoptera > Endomychidae > Endomychus > Endomychus coccineus. The sequence goes on from OY294070.1 coordinate 46,651,896, forward strand.
AATCACAAGCTTTCGAAAATGGTAAGTTTATCCTTAATTATTTATATAGTTAAATTCACTGCAAAATATAAAAACACAGTTAGGTATATTTGGGCCAAATTTAGGTTACAAAATTGTCATATTAATGTATGGTGACTTTTACCTAATTATTTTTTTCAAAATTTTTAGGTTTAGCATTGTCAAACGCCAAGTTTAGCATTGACTGGTCATATAATGAAATTTATAATTATATAAGAGATTTGTTCAAAGCACATCTGGGAGAGATACTATTTGAATTAATGGTACCAATGAACCGTCGACTAGTTAAACTAACTCTTCCACAAGGGGAACAATTGAATGGAAAATCACTTAAAAGCATTTTTCAACAGAAAGTAATATATGTCAAACCATCCCAACCAATACTGATTCCCTTAGGTGACAATTTGAGTGATGAAGATTCTCACATAATAGCAAACGATGAACATTCTCTTGTTGGTGTCATTAGTGACACTAGTAATGAGATAACATTAAATGTAAGTTCATTTTTTTGTATATAATAATTAGTGCAGATCTCACTTACAAGTCTTGTACTTTTAATATTGTAATTTCTCTCCACTAGGAAGAAGGAGAATTGGTGAATGTAGATGAACAATTGAAGAATGACACTCAAATCGCAATGGAGCGAAGTCTAGCTACTAACAGTAATAAAGAAATCTGTTTGGTGAATATACTTTCAGATTTCAAAATTAAAGTCAACAATGACATCATTTCCCAGTTTAATATCTATCGTGAAGATATATTTCAATGTTGTATAAGAGCTATGTGTAGAAAAACATTTTCTACATTTAATAGAATTTCAGTAAAATTTAGTGATATAGAGGGCAATTCTGAAGGAGCAGTGGATGCAGGTGGGCCTACAAGGGAAATGTTCAGATTAGTCCTAACCAGTATTAAGAACAGCAAATTGTTTTTTGGAAAAGAAAAGAAATATTTAACTCTAAATAGTGATTCTATAAAAAATAGGGAATACTTCGAGGCGGGGCGTATAATTGCCCTTTCTTTAATTCATGGAGGGCCAGGACCCCATTTTTTTTGTGACAAATTGTATTCTGTACTAGTTTTTGGATTCTCAGAGACAATTTTTTCAATAGATGAAGTAGAACCTGAGATCAAAGAAAAAATTCTAAAACTGGAAGAATTAGATGATTTACGTTTACTAACAGAATATATTAATCAAGAACCTATATTTTCTATAGCAGGATGCCATTTTATATCCAATGTTGAAGAGAAAAATAAACTTTTCATTGGTAATAGCAAAAAGTAAGTTAGTTACTAATACTATTCATAAAATCTGATTTCAGATATGATAGAATTTTATGCATTCCATAGAATTAGACCTGCATTAGAACAGTTTAAAGAAGGACTAGGAACAGGTGAAATATATACTTTGATGAAGTGCAATGCAACTATCTTTAAAGATATGATGTGTGCAGACCCTGGGCCAATTAATGCCCAGTTTTTGGAAAATCTCTTTAAAAGTAGAATACAGTGAAATAGGTAGTTCTAAAAGAATGTCTGAAAATAGAATTATTACTTTTTGGAGGGACTTCCTAATAGATTTAGAAGGTAGATGGATGGGAATTAGTACAGTACAGGCTTTGTGTGTGGTACAAGATCAACAAAAATTAGTACAAATTGGTTTAAAATTATTCAAAACATTCATGCAATTTTAGATTCAACCAGAAGTACTTATCAAATTCACTATTTTAAATCAAACATCTGATATATTATCACATTATTGATTTTATTTGAATATGTATTCTTAGATCTAGTCCAGTACATTTGGTGACATTGAAATAAAACTTTTTTAAAATATTGTTCAAAATTCCACTGAAATACTGCATACAATACCTGTATATACTGCCATGTATAAAAAAATAGTTATTACTAATATTTATATTTCTTTTTAGAAAATGGTGGGGAAATTACATTGGAGGATATTTTAATATTTGCCACTGGAGCAGATAGTATTCCTCTTCTTGGATTTGACCCTGCTCCTAAAATTACTTTTCTTCACGATGAGAGTGTGTATCCAACAGCCAATACGTGTTGTCTTGAGTTAAGAATACCAACTATTCACAAAACATACACTAATTTTATATATTATGTTAGTTTTGGTATAAGCAATTGTAAAGATTTTGCATTTGCCTAGATGCTTGCTTCATTTGCTTTGATTTTTGAGTTTGAAAAAATTTTTTTTAGGTTTAAAAATTTGTTGTGTTTGGAATATACAGATTTTAACTTTTCAAGATAATAAATAAATAAAACTTGTTTATTTTATATGTTGTGTTTTATTAATCCTTATTATGATAAAATAATGCATGAAATTTCAACAATAAAAATGCAACAGTTCTTTCAGTATTAAAAATAATGGATACATTTTGATATTTTATTTTATTGAAATAATGATAAAAAGATATAAAAATTAAGATAGCATTAATTGCTAGATAGTGTTCAATTTAGAATTGAAATCAACAATTTATAATTAGGGACAAAAAAGCATAGCTAATTTTATAAATATTTCATTGAATGTATTGAGGAAATAGTTTTGAATACAGAATTGTAAACTGTCATTTGATATTTTTTATTTATACATTGAAATGAAAAAGTTTAAATTGGTCTATATGAATGAATTGGCTCATTAAATAATAAATGTAATGTATAGTAACTTTAAACTTTGAAACAAATTATTGGTGCAGTAGATCAGATTATTTTACATTTTATCAATACATTGTTACAAGTTTGGAAGATTTCCAAAAAAAACTTAGAACAATTACTATAATACTGATTGCAGTTTGCGGTCATTTATGGCTTTGCCATCTCTAAGTATATAATAAATACAAAAAAAATATTTTTCTTCTCCAGAGTTTGCACTAATAGAACAACTACATAGATAGTGTACAATACCATTATACAGCATATAGTAAGACACGCTGGCGATTCACCGTACTTACACTTACAAAGTATCTCTGTCCTCTTCACATCTCATTTCTACGATGTGGGAGAAGGATATTCTCTGTAAGTACGATGAATCGCCTGCTTATATCTATTTATAGAACTGTTATACAACCACATTTTGATTATTGTGCATGAATTCTATACTCACTTGATCTCAACAAAGTGACTCAATCACAAAAATTATACAATAAAGGAATGACGATAATCCTAAAATGTAATAGACATAGGTACCTCAATTATGTGAGTACTGACATGCCAGTTGCAAAGATTATATTACATTATGATTTTTATCTATAAACTTAAATAATCTACTTTCAATAATGATAACCATCAACATTTTACTCAAAATATCAATATCTATATTTCATAAACAAATGAACTACTATGAATGCTCAATTTTTTGAAGGTATTGACCGATTTATTACACTACCTAATAAAAAATCCCTAATTAAGCACATGTACATATAATAAGTATGTTCTATTTTAAACCAAATAAAGTTACCTATTATTATTATTAACTAACAGCATATTATTTAATAAATGCTTCATCCTTAAATAATGACTTATTCCGTTACATTGATCATCCTGAAGAGGATCAGGAACCATATTATTCAATTCTTGTAACTGTTGTTCAGAGAGGTTTATTTCTCTTTCTGGAATTATTACATTGTTAGAAGTTTCGATTTCAGGGAGTGGCCCAAAATCCTCCACCCCATAGTGATCAGGGCTTTCCCAATAAAGTAAATCATCATGACCACTACCTTCCAATTGCGATATATTCCATAGTTGTATTGGAGATCTTGCATTCATAGTACTAAGACTATGGTTGTTCCATTGTCGTACAAATTCTTCTAACGACTGTCGTATTCTTGGTAGATATACATAATCCAAACAATACAGATCTATTTCACTGGTTTCATCTAGAATGTTTTCACTTTCCATTGATAAAAATTGCATTTTGAAACGTTTAGTAACAACTCTATTCACTTCTGACCAAAGTCGTTCAATTCTTTGATTATGAACAGATCTTCCAGTAATAAAACTACCTCTGTTTAATCCCTTCTCGTACAACATAAATCTTGCAACTCCTATATTTTCAGTTCCCCTATCGCCACGTACACGACTTGGTAAACCATATTTCCTAACACCATTTTGAAATAATGAATTCACAGTTGCAGCTTTATTATCAGGCATACACTGTAAATAGATAATTGCTCGACTATAACCATCTATACAGCCATGATACACAAATCGAAAATTCACTAGTTTATGATTTGAATCAATATGCCTATAAACAAGTTAAACTATTAATATATATATATATAGGAAGCAATTTCAAATACCTACCATAAGTAGTTTGCCCCTCTCACACGGTATACTCTTCGATGTATTGCTCTTCGTCTTCTCAATGCTATACCTATAGGGTCAAGTCTCCTTAAAATATCTCTCACTCTTCCTCTTGATACAAATATATTTCTGGACCTTAAACTGCCAAGAACATATACTTCTCCTGCATCGGGTGTCTCTAATTTTATATCTTGAATAAATGAAGTTAATTGGTCATCATTGATGATTGAGTTTCTAAAATTGAATTCTCTCCTCCTCCTTAAGAGTGTATTTCTCGATATATGCAAAGTGTTGCTTATTGATGTCCAATTTAGTCCAATAGATCTCAGATGCAAAATTTGTTCATTTTGAATGTTGTATTTGGGTCGGCCTGAATGTTGACTTCTAATTAAAGACATATTGTTTGATGTATGTGGTGCTGTTATATCTAGAAATATAAGAATACTCATAGCAATTTAAAAAATAAATTAATAAATGTTACTTTTCTATTAAGATTAGAACATTGTGTGAAAATTACTTATTCATCAACCCATGTCAATATATATATATAAACAGTATAACACAGAATTTAAACTTACCATCTTGTAGAATTGATTGCATTGATTGATACGATGTGGAATTGATATTGTACAGTATCAACAATAACCCTTGAAGTTCTTCATTTTGCACATTTTGTATCAAAACTATCAAAGTGCGGCAATTAATTTCAATTTTATTTGAATATTCAGACAGAATCCGAACGTCTGATTCAAACAAACGTCTGCGGGCTTCTTCGTAATCACGAATCAGCTCAAAGAAAAACTGTTCTACAGTCATTACTAATAGATAGACGCAACTTCTTACCTAAATCGATGACTTCAAAAAATCAAACCAACAGAAAAACGGTGGATTTCAAATTAATAACCTATACCAAACCAAAACCATCTACATGTATACATCTACATATGTTACACCATCGGTGTTGCCAAACCGGATTGATAATTCCTCAGACTAATATATTAGCCTGAGCGCCACCAGTGGCGAATAAACGAACTTAAAGTTCTAAATATATTCGTAACATGTTCTATATATTTACATTCTACAATCCATATATATAAAACGTGTTCAATATATATAGAAAGTTATTCAATATATATGTGAAAGTTTAATATATATTCTAAGATGTTTAAAATATAAATAAGTAATAATTATGGCGCAAACGGCGCCTCATAATGTTGCCATGATATGATATGTTACGTTTTATTTGTATATTACATATGTATTATTTGGTCATTTGACATTTAAATTCATTGTAACCTTTCTGTATTTGAGATTTATTCTTTGCATTGGCTATAAAGTAGTCCATGTAGATACAATTTTGTAATTGATATCTGTTTAACTGCTCGACTACAGGGTAGTCGATTATGGTGTATTGGGTTATATTTATTTTTATTGAAAATAAACAATAATATATTCACGTAGACTGCATTTTATTCTGACTTGCTATCACAAAAATAGGGAGTATAGAGAAATCAAATTCATCATCTGTGTTAACTTAAATTTGAATTTACCCCAGTTTTATCAAATTTGTACAATCCTTCTAGTGACAGCCCAAACGGGGTTGGCGCGATATAAATTTTTGTTGTCCAAGTATATATTTACCCACGACCTACAGCCTCACTGAGCTATTCCGCGAGCATATATACTGGCAAGTAAGACTATTTACGGCTTGATTGATTTGTTTTATTTGAATTCCTGGTAAATAATTGGTATTTACGTAGGTTGTTTAATCAATTATAACTTTTAGTACCAATAATATAGTTTAAAAATTATATATTGAGTAAGTAAACAGCTTCGCTGTAACAACTGTCTTGTCGACATCACGTCAGATATAAGTGGACTTATCTCCTTATGATCTTTTTTTCCGGTGTTGCTATTCTAAACACTTTTCTGTTCACCATATACTCCATTACCCTGTATAATCTGTGAGTCGATTCGTTCGCGATGAAGACACACGCACATAAATATATATACACATATACGATCCATCGCAACCAAATCGACAAGGCACAAGTGAAATTACCTCACATTTCTCCATTTGATTGTTGTATCCTTTCATCCTGTTCTTTCTTACTCATGATTTGTGTTATGAAATTATTGATTTTGTTCCATTTCGAATCTTGTGATATCATGATTATTATTATGTTTTCAATATTCAAAGTTTCTTGGAGGTCTATTTCGATATTATTACTCTCTAATATCCATCTATTACATTGGAATATTGTATGACTTGGTGAATCAGTTTGATTGCAGTATATGCAGTTTTCTGAGAAGGCTTTCCCTATTCTATTTGTGAAAGTTCTGAAGGAACCGTGTCCTGAAAGGAATTGTGTAATGATGTAATTCAGATATCACATCTGTGTTTACATTGGACCCATGTTTTTACATTTGGGATAAGTTTTTTAGTTCACTGTTCTACTTCTTTATTTCTTTCCCATCTCGTCTGCCACATTTCTAATGTTTCCTCTCTTTCTTTCGTTCGATTCTCTCTACCCTATTGTCTGCACTCGTATAATCTCTCACTTTCATCTGCTAATATGTCTATAGGAACCACCCCTGTTTTCACACATATCGCTTCCCTTGAAATGGTTCTATATCCACTCGAAACTCTAAGTAACATTCTCCTTTGAGTGCTTAACATCATTTTCTGGTAAGTTTTGACGTCCATTGCACGCCGCCAAATGGGTGCACCATATAGTAAGATAGATTGAACTACATTGTATATCAACAGTCTCTTCTTACTTCCAGGACCTTTTATGTTGGGCATTGAACTTGTTAAGGCTCTGGCGAGTTTCTCTGCCTTCTTTACCGTGTTTCTTATATGGAAGTTGTAAATTTGTTTGTCGTCTAAATGTATCCCCTAACATTTTATTGATTTACTTGGTTTTATCTGTATGTTGTCAATTTTAAAGGTAATATTATCTTTCTTCCTCGGTCCTTCCACAATTATTACTTCCGTTTTTCCAGGAGCGATCTTCAGTTTATTTTGCAGCATACAATTTTCATTTTGTTTGATGGCTCTATTTGCTTTCATCATTAGTTCATTTATATCTTTAGCTTTGATGATGAGGGTGAGGTCATCTGCATATGCCACCATAAAACATCCCTCTGAAAGTTTGAGTTTTAGTAGAGAGTCATATTAAATATTCCACAGCGTTGGTCCTGAGATCTAGCCTTGTGGTACTCCTTGGGTCATATCCATTTTGGTTTTTCCTATCTGGATCTTTCTATCTGAAAGGTAACTCTTAATAAAGTTAATCAAGTACTTACTCATCTTCATTTCCTCCAGACTGTGTATGATTTTGCTCCATACTGCAGAATTGGAGGCATTTTGAATATCGATGGTAAAGAAGGCTACCCAGGTGTGTTTTGAGTTAGAAATGTGCTCATTCATGCTCTTGACGGCGTCTATAGTGAACTTTCCCTTTCTGAAACCGTATTGCGATTCAGAGAGGGCTTTCTTCTCTACAAGTTCTTCCTCTATTCTAATTTTGATCAGATGCTCTAGGATTTCCCCAACAGAATCCAGCAAGCATATCGTTCTATATCTTCTTGAATTTTCCTCCGATTTTCCTTTCGGAATGAGCACTACTTTTGCAGTTTTCCATGGAGTTGAGAAGTTTTCTCGCTTGAGTAACTCATTCAGTGTTTCAAGAATGGTATCTGGTATTATCTGAACTTCATCTGAGTTTCATCAGGTCCAGCCGCCTTTTCATTCTTGATTTTTTTCATAGCCATTTCGAGTAGTTCTGCCTTCGAGAAGAGTTTGTACTTGTTTGTTCTGATTATTAGGGGTTTTTCTTCGTGAATTAGTGGAAATAAATTCCTTACTATGTCGACTTTTGTCGTTTCTGTCTGTTCATAAGGGCTGTCCATGTAGTTAAGATTCTTTGTAACAATCTTGTATCCTTGGCCGAAGGCATCTTGGTCTAGTTCTTGGCAGATGTTCGTCCAGTGTAGTCTCTTTGCTGTTGAGATTGCTTTCATATATACCCTTCTGACTTCTTTATATTCCCGTTCTAATCGTAATATATACTCTTCATTTGTGATTGGCATATTTTTCTTTCTTTGTAAAATGCGTCTGCTTTTGTTGCATCTTTTTCTGAGGAGTGCCATCTCGTCGTTCCACCAGTATGGTTGTTTGATGTATTTTCCCTTAAGCCTTCTACTACTTGCTTTCTGGGCTTTTTTATGGCTTGTATTAGAATGTCACTATTCTTTTGTATACAGTTTTGTGAGGTTTTGAGAGCGTCTTCAAAAGTGCTTTTGTTCAGGAATATTTTCCCTCTTATCTCTCTTCTTTTGGGTACCTTCTCTATTATCTCAAAGCTGATAAAACGGTGATGACTTAGGGATTCCTCTAGAGACACTTCCCATTCCTTGATCATATTTGATATACCATTTGTTGTAAACATAACATCTATATATGATTTACTGTTACCTCTGACAAAGGTGGGAGTTTTCCCTCTGTTCTGTACTATCATGTCCAAAGATGAAATCCACTCTGCCCAGTGGGTACCTTTGTTGTTAGTTTCTGTGGCTCCCCACATGGGAGATGCCGCGTTCATGTCCCCTAGTACAATACACTCTTTCTTTCTGTCCCTGGCCCTTGTCATTAAGCAGTCCACGTTTTGTTCATATGCGTCTAGGTCAATGTTGGGAGATATATAGCAAGCGTATATATCGAATTCGAGCAATATTAGTAACACAAAACCATCTCCGTGTCTTAACTGAAATACTCCTATCTTCTTATTGATTAGTTTAACTGCCACATCACCTCTTTCATTTCTAATTCAGTCTCCTTTGGTTGTGAGTTTTTTATTCGGTTCTGCCACCACCAATAAGTCGATGATCTTCTCTAAAACTGTGATGAACACATTTTCATGGGCAGCTCTGGATCTCCCCAGGTTGGTTTGTAACACTTTTATTTGGTTCTGTTTCACGTGTAATGTTTTATTCTCTATTTATTCCATGCATATGGTCTGTAGCATAAGTCGCCATTCTATCTTTAGTTCGTCTATACCGTCGGCTGATTCCCTCTCTTACAGAAGACGCCAGCCGTTATGTGTCCTTCTAATTTACAAGTTAGACAGTATGGCTCGGCCTTGCAGTCTTTGACCATGTGACCTTTTTTCCCGCTATTCCTGCACAATCTGCTGCGGTCTTCTCCTTTGCAGTTTATGTGGGTATGTCAATCTACTCAGCATTTACTGCGATCGGTGTTTTCCTTTCTTTCCTTAATGGACACGATAGAAAGTTCACTTCTAATGAATCCTAATTGTAAAAGTTTATACATATTTTCTGTACTTGCCAGAACGGTAGCCGCTAGTCTACCTCCTGACATTGGTCTCAAAGCTTTGATTTCTATTTCCTGTTTTCCTTTGTCAATATTTAGTGCATCGCATATGTGCTCCTCTATTTGGTTTACCTCCATGTCTATGTCTATTCCATATAGATTTGCAGCCTTTTTTTTACTGTTCTGCGTTAGTTTCCTTGTGGTACCAAGTCCCTCTTTCTGCCTCACTTTCTCATATATATTTGTCGTTTCCTTGCTTCCTTTCTTTAATTCTACTAGTAGGTTCCCTCTCTAGTTTGTCGTATGCTCTTTATTTTCTCAGAGATCTTCTGCTCATCTTTCATATGTTTTTTGAAATTTGTCACCATTTCGGCGTATATGGTATTCTCTTTTTCTTCAATAAGGATGGCTTCGTTTCCTGAATTTCTTCCCTTCCTTTCATTTGCCTTCCTTTTCGGCTGTGACTGCTCTATCGTGCAGGATTCTTTTTCCATTATGATCCCTGAAAGCACATTCTATCAGTTTTCTTTTGAGCATCAAGTCAATGGCAGCGTTTCCCATGACAATATGTATTTCTCTTTGTTCATCTGTTAAATACTCTTTGATAACCTTCATATTCTTATATATACTGTACTCTTTAAAATCTGCCCTAGCGACATATTTAACGTCACTTTTATCTCTTGAGTGAATACCATTTATGATGGCGTATCCTTTTGTCTTCTGTATGATGATCTAGTTTTCCTTTATTTTTCCATTTTTGATATGGTTGTAGATTGTCTTCGACTTTGATGTCAGTTGTCGCAAAAATTTAATCGCTTCCATCTCATTGTGTGAGGCAGTAACAACGATATCACCTTTCGTGTCTAGATTAGTGATATTATCCTCTGTAACTTCTTGTTGAAATGCTCCTTCCGGCCATCTTTTATTATTATTTATTATTGCTTCTAGTTCCTCTTGACTCATGGAGTCTTTAATTTCGTTGCGTATGCTAGAGTCTTCAGTTATGATTCCTTCCAATTGGTTTTTAATTTGAGTGATGGTTTCCATCATTGTGGCATATCACTATCCATACTAACTTTGATATTTGATTCTCTCCTCTTTCTTTTATTCGAATTATCAATAATCCATTCAAGGATATTCTTGTCGTCATTCATCATCTAATCTTCTGGTGTGTTCGGAACAAGTATCTTTTCATGTTCGCTAGCTCCCGCGTTTGAGGTTTCTGTTCCTTGAGTCTCTATCTCACCTTTTGTGTTTGCCTCGCTGTATTTCTCAGTCTTTTCCTCTCCGAGTACAGGAGATCTCAGAATCTTCTCACTCTTCTGTTTCTCGAGAAGTTCATTTTCGAAGATCTCTCTTGATCTCCTTTCTTCAGCTTCAATAGCCTGTCTTTCTTCCTCGCTTATTCCTCTTCTCTCTGCCTCGCTCGTACCTCTTCTCTCTACCTCCCTCGTACCACTTCTCTCTTCCTCCTTCTTCGTTTTTTCTTTAGTTTCCTTCATAATGATTTCCACGATGAGCTAGGGAACGAAACAAAAACGTCCACCCTATCAGAGCCCCGCTTGCCAGGGTGAGGCTATATACTGCGGAGGTTGCTGGGTATCCGCAGGTTTTTGCGACTCCGCTGTCGGTTGTTTTATAGAGGTTTTCTCCTCACGAGCCGGTTGGTTAAGACAAGCCCCCCGATTCCAGATCCCACAGAACTCTCCCTTCTGACTCGCCCCTCAGCGGTGCGAACTGTAGTCCGGATTTACGGTATAGCAGGTGCCCTAGGTTGAGTCATTTCTTAGTTTTCACTGCTCCCTTTCGACCTGTCCGGCTTGGGAGACCCTGCCAGGAGTCACTTGCGAGACTCCGGCCGCCATAGCTCGCAGGTTCTTTGCAGTTACTTGAGCCCTCCACCAACGACAAAGTGTAATGACTCCTAGGAGGGAAAATCTAACCTCACCTATCCTAACCTTTTTTTTTCTGTAGAGAGGAAATGTTTTATGCACACCAGAAGCTTTATGTATCTATCACTCCTGGTGGTGCAGGACTAACTTATCTATTTTAGCATACCTGCTAAAACCTCTCCTTTTTCTATCCATTACCCTGGAACCGCTCTTCGCATAACATCAGGGTATGGATAGTCTCGTTGATTGTCTATTTTATATGTGTTACTTCAAGTGATTTTGTCTTACTCTATTTCTTCCTCTTCTTTAGTTTTGATTATCCGTCTTATTACGCTTTCGTAGATAATTCATGATTCTTTATCTTGCAACATTTTATCAATGGCTCTTATGTCAATAGCGTTATCTTGGAAGTTTTGCATGCCCTGTCTCTTTATGTTCCATCTAGGGCATACAATAATAGTATGATGGGGGGGTATCTATTTCTCCGCAGTAAGTACATATAGCATCTTACATGATCTTAAATCTGTGTAGATATTTCCTAAAACATCCGTGACCTGTCAAATTTTGTGTTGAATAATAATTAACTTGTCCATGTTTACGGTTAATCCATGTTTCTATATTTGGTATGATGTTTCTTGTGTGAGAAGCTTTCAAGGTATTATTCCATCTCTCATGCCACCTACTCATCAAGTTTCATCTTGCCTCGATCTTAGAGGTTCCTCCATATGTTTCCTTGCGTTCCAGCGCAATAAGGTGGAGCGGAGGTGAATCGGCCAGTACATCGACTGCTTCGCTCGATGTAGTGCGATATGCACTACATGTCCTTAGGTTCATCCTCCTTCCAAGAGAGTTGAGTTTATCCCTCATATTCTCCGGAAATTCTCCTGTTTCTAATGCTCAATTCATTACCATCAGTATTTCTTCCGGAAATTCACTGATGGCTATTTTGATTATTTCCGCTGGGATTTGGTCTAATCCTGCGGCGCTTTTATTTCTGAGTCTTCTAGATGCTGAATCGAGTTCTTCTTTTGTAAATAGTATGATTTCGGAAGGATTTATCATTCTCCTTCCAAAGTCCCCATGTACTGGAAATAGAATCCTAGTGATTCCTTGGGCCATGTCAAAGGTGATAATATGTTGTTGGGGAGAGTAATGTAGTCTCCTCGTAGCGTTGCCCCATGGGTCATTATCAATGTCTGAGCATAGTAATTTCCAACATGCTCTTTTTGACCTGTTGATCTCCAGTCTTAGGACTTTTTCCGAAGTTTTGTACGCTTCTATAGCTGCGTCTTTCATCTCTTGAGCAGCTTTGATCTTTCATTCTTATCTGTTTCGACACTTGTCTCCTTTTAGTAATGCAATCCTTTCTCATGTCCGCGATTTCTGTAGTCCACCAATAAACTGGTTTAAACCTCTTATGGCTTATTTTACTGGGCATCGAGGCCTTGCATGCCTTTCGCATGAAATTTGTTGAGTCCATGACGTTTTTTACTTGAGATATCGTGTTCTTCAATGACATAATTAGTTTGTTCTTATTTAACTTATTTGTATTCCAACCTATCGTAGTATGTCTACTTAGTTTTACAGGTTTGCATATCTCAATCATTATTGCGTTGTGATCACTTGCAGTTTCTACCTCGAGTACTGACCAACTTAATATGGAAGAATTCAGGTTTACTGAAGCAAAAGTCAAATCTATCATGGACGATGTATTATTCCTTTCGAATGTTGAACTTGTTTCTTTATCTAAAAGTAATATATTGCTTTGTGCCATCCATTCCAATACCAAGTCTCCTCTTACATCAGTTTTTGGATATCCCCAATCACCGATTGAAGTCACCCCCTACCAGGATGTCTTTATTTGAAAAGCTGATATGCCTGGATAGACGTCACAGAGCTGTCTCGAACTGCTTTAAAGTTATGTTAGGAGAGAAATACACACTGTATGTTAGTAGTATATCGAGCGGGATTCTGGGGCAGTTCGATGGCATGTCCATCCGGCTATGTTCACTAACTCTAACTTCTGGTGGGGTTGTTGTCAATGACCAGAGGCTTCTTTGAAGAAGTTGTAGTCAATAACCGGAGGAAGAAGTGTCACACGTCATAAGGTGTGTCTACCCTAATGTGTTTCACCTTGATTATAGGTAAAGGTGAGCTTACCCTCGCCCATAATCAAGTCGAAGGAATGTGATTTTTATTTTGTGTTACACAATTAGGTTGAAAATAGTAATTTTCTCATCTCTGCTGACGTCACACACAAATATGAGATGTTAAAATTATTTTGTATTAATAATTCAAGTTTATGATGATCATATCTCTTGTTGACCTTCACTGAACTTTCTATAGAAAGTGAGATAATTCAGAATCGAGGAATGTAAATAAAACATGTGTGTTCGATATCATAATTATTTTATTATTTAAAAGAATTAGGCTACACATTTTACATCTTTGTTCTCCTCAATTTCATACGACATGTACTTAATTTAACTGAACACTTGTGTTTTTTCGATAGACATTAATTTTCCCTGTCAATACAATTACTGATATTTTGAATGACATCATTTTTCATATGTTGTTCACATAACAAGTCTCCTTGGAGAGATTCAAATTTAAGTTTACAATTTGCAGTCCATATTTATAATACTTATATTTACATTCAGTGAATCTAGTATTGTCATTAACAATGTAACATTATTTTTATATTCATTAATCAAAGTGTAGGCTATATTAATGCGTTCAGTTAGTTCGCTGATTCTTCTTCTTAAAGTTATATTTTCCTGTTGAAATGTAGACGTTAATAAGATGTTATCTCTTATCAATGAATCTCTATTAGAAGAATTGTAATTTAAACGTTTGATGTTTTCTTCATATTTATTCAAGTTATTTAAACACATATCGGACATTTGTATTTCTTCATCTTTCAAATCATCACATTCATCAAGTCTATCGTTACATTCTTGATACAATATAAGACTTGTATTGTAAAGTGTATGATATTCTTCATTTTTTAAGTTATACAGATCTTTGTAATAATCAATTGTTGTATGATGATAACCAATTGCATTATCACATCCAATATAGGAGTGCAATGTGAAGAGCAAGATGTTGTACAGTAAGAACAACTTCATTTCTACAAAGGTATTGAGAGAATGAATGGAACATGTGAATATCTCTCTTTATATTTGGTAAAACTGTTTGAAACATAAGAAAAAAGTTACCTTATAACTAATAATAATAATAATAATATTTGTCTGCTTTTACACTTACATACTAATATTATCTATGTTTACGTTGATAGGGTTTACAAATGTGAAATTAATGTCATAGCACAAAAGCGTACACACACCATCATAATACACAGTTTTTTCTTCATAGTCAAAGTATGAAGAGTGAATGTGTTTGGGACCGCTGATTCTTTTGAAAGCGCATGCAATACATGGAACATCATCCATGTCTGATTCACCTTTGCATGTGGGACACTTTAGTTTTATTGGTACTGGCATATATCTTTGATATTATCGAAATTTTGAAAGAGAACGTTGAAACACAAAATTTGTAATGTTGGTGGTGGTGGTGTTAAACCTTTTTTATGGTTGTCTCCACCCTTTATCCCACAAAGCATTTGAAACACGTGAATTTCGATTATTCCTCTTGTTTCCGGAATTGTAATAGTCCCAAATATTCTTATTATAATTATTATTAGATTTTACCCATCGATAATAATCTTTTCCAATAATGTCATTTTCTTTAGCCTGTTTATATCTTTTCTCCATTATTATCCAATCCTCATCCAAAAAGGGCTGTGCCTGATACAAAAATGAATGTTCTGCTACATTACCAACAAGCTCATAACGTAGTTCATATAATTGATCTGTATTGTATATTATCATGGTGAAAATGATTGTGTGTTTCAATAAATCGAAAATATATAGATTTTTGATTGATGTTAGAAGGGAGAACCTTTCATTTGCTCCCTACACTGCAATTCATCTACGAGAGCGAATATTGTTTCTTGAAGTTCACAAATACAACTGAATTTGTAACAGTTGGAACAACAAATTTTTCATGAAATAATCCAACTCTACTGGTTTCCTCTGGTTCTCAGTTAGTTCTCCTAGATCTTCATCATCATCTCTAGAACAATGATTACTAATATATTTTCTCTCTGTTTGCTTTGATATATCTCCTTCCTTTAGATCATCATCAACATCATCAGCAAAAAGAACTCCATGTTGATAAAGCGAATTGATACAGTAGCGGAAATATTTTTGACACAAGTAACAATAATTTGTACCATTCAAATTTCTTTCCAACTGATATGGTTTAATTTTTCGGTTTTGTTTCAAATAGCCAATATTATTACCTGCTCGCTCTCGATTCATGCAAATTTCTTCCAATTCATCAATCTGAGAGTGAGAGAGAGAGAAAGGAAATTAGAGATGCATATAAAATTATAATAAAACAAAAATACCTTTTCACTTTTTTCAAAGACTTCTTCAATTTCAATGAATCTAGGTTGAGTGATCACTGAACTATTCTGCAATAAAAAAAAACATACAACAACAATAAACTTACACAAGAAAAGGACAATAAATCTTACATTCTATATAGTTGTTATTGTTATTACAGTGAGAGAGATAACCAAGACAAAAGATGTTTCAACAAATTATTAATCATTAAATCCCCATGGAATAGTATCTGTGTATACATAATTCACAATTCTTTCATCGTCAAAGGGGTTTAAAGCAGTTTCAATTTGACTAACAGTGAATACCTCATGTTTTTTTGAAACAATCATATTTTGTACAACATCAACATTTGCTTTATACATTAAACAGTTATAGTAATCTTCAAAAGTTATTTGTCGTAATGATGCTGATGTTATACCTTTTGCTTTTTTTGTAATTCCAAAATTTGAATCAAATTGTTCAATAAAATTTTGACTGCACTTATTTTCAACTGAATTCTCAATTTTCTCAAGTTTTTCATTTTCTATCAGAATTTAGTTTGAAACAATACAGTTTAGAACGCAATCCAATGAATTCAGTCATGATAATACCATTGTTTTCATCCTTCATCAGTCCTATTACCTTTTTATTACAAAGATGAATGTATAAACATTGTTACGTTGATAGTCTGATGTATCATACATATGGATATCATCGTTGATACATTTGTAAATATCATCAACATAAAATTGATATATTAAACTGTCAGTATCAGTGTATAATAATTTTACATTGTTTTGAAATTTTTCTTTTATATAGTTATGAAAATCATATAAAATGGTTTTTGAAATATCCAAAATTGTCATACCTGCGTATATGAGCTTATTAAAATACACTTTTAATCTTTTCATTTCAATTAATATCATGTTTTCACCAAAAATTTCAACTTTATCACAATTTGGTTGGGAAATGTAATAATTTGCCCCATACCTTCCTTTCCATTTAGTTACAATTTTATGTCTTTATATTTTCGCACATTTTCTATCGTTTTCCCATAAGGAGCATTATTCATTAATTTATAAAAATTCTTCTCAAAATCATTCGAGCTCTCTTTTCTCAAATTGGTATTAAGATCTATATATTTCTTTAATCATTGAGATTGTCTAAATTTCAAACAACGATGAACTTTCTGCAGTTTCAATCCCAATTTGAGAACTTGTAGATTTTTATAATGAATCACATACTTTTCTTTATCATATAGAGTAGTTAACAATTTTGGAATTTCCGAAATAGCTGTGGGTGGAACTAATTGTTGAGGAGAAAGAGGTAAATCTTTATGATAATTAAACAAATTCTTGTGATAATGAAGATCTACATCCAAAATATATCCAAATTCACTAGTGTCGCTTATATTTAGAATGTTTTCTATGGAAATATCATAAACTGGTACCCACGTGAAATCTCCTGTTGGAAGAGGATAACACATTGCTGCACCATAAAGATTGTTAACATCAAAATACATTAGATAAGATGATTCTTCTACAGAATTATACTCATTCATATATTCATTGTTAACTTTTCCATATCGGTTTGAGCATTGTGATATTCCTCCTCTGATTCCTTTCTCAATAAACATAATCATATTCACGTCAGTAATTAATTCAAATTTTACCTGTGTTATTTTCAAGCAACTGTCAATTGCGAAACAGGGAGTAATGAAATAAAGCAAACTATCCAAACCTTACGTACTATGACAAGTTTTTCTAAAATTCTCAAAAATATCTGTCAATAACAAAACATCTGTTTACAAGTGTAATTCTGAATATTGTCTTAGATTTTGGATTTTGAAAACTTTCCAAACATTCTCAGCATGTTGATAATCACTTAATGAAATTAATGTAAATTACAATTTGAATGTGCAGGACCTCGATATTTCCCTGTGAAATGACAATGGTCTCTAACCTCTTCTGCACAAGATAAAATTGGTTTTTTACAAATGTGACAAATTACTAAAGTAGCATATGTATATGACTCATGTGAAGACATTCTTATAGGTACAACATTTGAAAATATTTCCTTCAGTTCAAAAGCAATATTTTTCAGTTGTTTCACAAACCAAATTTCACAATCTTGACCAGTATAAGAAGAAAATTTAGATAATGTGTCATCATAGAAACATTTTAAATAATGAGTGATACTGAAAAGTTCGTGTTTTTGGTATTTTCTGGTCTTGGAAATAGTATTATCAGTATGATTCATCAAAATACTTTCCAAATCTGCATATATTACAAAAGGAACCTGAATTTTATGAGAAAAATGTTTAAAAGATAATATTTTATCGTTCTCTTTCGGAAGAATAATTTTTGTGTTATTAACATTCTTACATTCCTTAGAATGTTTGTCAAGATTTGTTTGACTTATAAAATGATTTAAACATCTTCCACAAAAGTATTTTTTATTCTTCGCATCTCCTACCTGTTTATGTAACAATCGAGAGAAATCCTTTATATAGGTGAAATGGTAAATTGTATCTTCCTCATTCACTTTATTAAAAATCATGAGTAAATTGATAGTTGAAGGAAATTCAGTTTTACTAAGAGTCAAAGGTAAAACTTCCTTCTCATTTTGTATAATAAGAATATTTATTGACAAATTATTCAATGATTCAAATTTTGAAATATCTCTCAAAGAAATTGGAAAATTGATACCCTCATGGCTTGAAACTGTACCAAAATGAGGGTAGTATCTCTAGAGATATTTTTGTTTGTTGGAGCTGGAAAAAGTGCTGCTACAACTGACCATAGGAAACAATAAATATCATCATTTTCAATATTAATAACACTTTTGGTGTTTTCCATAAATTTTGGTGGCTTCAAATAAGTACTGAATCCAACAGTTATTGAATTATAACAATTTATGTCAACTTTCAAGTACCAAATCTCCAATAGGGCATAACCACTGTCCCTTTCTTGAAATTCTCCAAGTTTTGTCAACATTTTATCAGTCACAAACTTTTTATACCAATCTTTCAATTTTGTACTTGATTCGATAACATTATTTTTAGTGGTGAAATGTTTAATTGATGTTTCACAGGATTGTGGCTTGATAAATAATCCAACAAAAGTTGTATTCACTTTTAAGAGAGAATTTTGAATTTCCTTTCCAATCCTATTTGCAAATATACGAAATGCTTGTTTGAAAAAAACATGAGGTTCCTTCATTTTCAAATTCATTATAGCTCCCGTTTTTATACGATTGTTAAAACAAGATTCAATATCTTCCCAAATTAATTTTCTATTAGCATTAATTTTGTTCAATTTCAATTTAAATTGTTGTAAGTAATATTTCAAAATAGTCAAGTTAGATTCAACAACTGCAGAATTATGTATACAATTCAATCTATTCCTTAGAGTTCTTTTCAATTTAAAAATATTTCTTTTCAAAAAACCAATTTGATTTAAATATTCATCTTTTGTCTTAATTAATCTACTCACCATTTCAATTGGAGCAACCATATCGATTGAAACACCATCAAGTGTATGAGAATTCGTTCCATTGTTTGTTCTTGACATAAAAAGAACTTACTTTAACTTCAACTTGATGCTTAGCTGTTTGCTTGTTTGCTTCTACCGAACTCGAACTGCGATCATTGTTCACATGCCACAGCTATTCAAACATATCCAGTATTGACGTCAATCTAAATTTTTATGCAAAATGTGCTGATATGCAAAACTATTCCACAAACAGCATATGTAATTGCATCATAAATAAAAATGTACACGTGTATACATGGAATTGATGCATGTTGCTGTTACACAAGTTAGAGATAAATGCACACGATTCGATAAATATGTGCAACGTGTTGTTGTTATTGCATCATCCTTTACGTTTTACGTGAATTATAAATAAATGCATTGGAAAAAACACAGATCCAATGGGTAGTACCGGTTCGCTGATTCGGAATTGTTAATAGAAAAATGTATGCATTCACGTAACTTGTTTTGATCCACATGTTGTATAAAATGAGAGGGAACTTCAATATTCTTCATCAGTTCACAATGGCAAACATACCATGTTCGATAGTCGTATTCTCAGAGGATCAAGTGAATTTCCCCATTTTATGGGTGAATGTAGTTTTAAAAAAATACGTTTCAGTGAGTACTTTTTCATTTATTGATTTTTATAATTTCTTATAACAAATGTTATATATTTTATCAAGTTTTAATCAATATATTGTTAACTTAAGGTCTTTTTAGCTTATTATTTATTATGAATTATTTTTAATTGATTTGATTCTTTCAATGTGTTGAATTCTACCGGCTAGCTTTCTTATTGTATTTTATTTATTTTGAATCTTATGTTTGTTTTGAATTGAATAATGAACTTTTACCTTTTTATTTTATATGGAATTATATATGGAATTAAACACAATGTTCTTTGAATGTTAAAATTTTTTATATTTAAATTTCTATGACTCTTATTTATCTCGGGTATCAATTTTTACAATGTTATGTTCAAATAGATCTATGATCTAACCTCAAAATTATTTACTATTAATCTTTGTTTACAAAGTTATAATCTACAATCTTTCTTCCAGATTTACAGACAGATAATAATACAATGGAGAAATAATAAATGAACTTACGTTCAGTTTATATCCAAGAATATGTTTTAAAATGTAGGCAATGTTCAATTGGCTTGATCTTCTTATTAATTTGATAATTCACTTTAACAGTACACAATTTCTCTGCTATACACAATAAACACAGGTAAACTATTTTTGTTACTTCTTTTGAAATCAGGAACTGTTGAAAATTGTTAACTTAGTTTTATTCTTTTTACTAAAGATACAAAACTCTTCAATGATGGATTGGAATTTTATCGAAGGCTGGCTATCGTTCGAGGTTACTTATGAATTGTAGGTTATTATAACCTTTAAACTTTGTTCGTAGACTTGGAACACTACTTGACTTGTTGGAATTATTTATTAACTTCGGTTACTTTGAACTTCTCGAAGATTGGAACACTTGGGTTCACCGATGTTTATCCAATAAACTAATGTTATGGAAATTTTTATGAGTTGCAGGAATACAGTTTCTTGACTCTTCAGATGTTGATTGCTAACTAACTTGGCTTGTCTTCAGATGCCTTTTATAGGCCTTCAAAACCGACGCTACTTGATGTCATAATCCACCTATGAGGTGCTTTCTTTACCTATCAAGAATGCTTTGATGATTTTTGCAAACTGACATAAGTTTTACATTGTCACATGTCTGACGTTTATAATCCGTCTCAACCAATCAGGATTTAGTATTCTACAAATTTTGAATTATTGGAGATTTTCAACTTATTTTAAATGATGATGATTCCTTCTTTTTAAATTAATATTGCCTACATTTTTCCACACACTTTGGTATAAGATAACCTATGATAAGGTTATTATTAATATGATTATTCCAATAATTATTATAAATTTGACAGTTGTCATTCTTAAAAACTAATACATAATATAATATATCAATAACATTTCTTCAACATTATATAACTCAAATTTACTGATCCTAACTTATATCTATAACATTTTTCAATAGTTTGTCCTATCTCATGATAGTTTTTGTAATCATTTTAATTATGATTTCTGCCTTCGTAACACTGTACGTTTATTCACTTTCACTGAAGTTCTTGTTTTACACTTCTTATTCTAATTACATTGTTGTTTATTATGTTTGACATTGTTTATTATATTATACTAACTATTATTTAACTTTTATTATTGTTTTTAATTCCATATAATATCTTTTTATTAATCTTTTCTGATTTTCAATGTTCGGTAAGTTCTAATTTTTATCATTTTTGTTGTTTAGGAAATGAAATCATAACAATATATTCTGATCAAATGTGTACACATGTTATGGATTTGTTAATTTCAATAGGTTATTTTGTTTAGTACATGGAATTATAGAAAAATAATTCCTTCCAGTAAAAAAGAAAAAATGTTTGATATGATTATTTACTTCACAATTTATAATTATTATAAATGCATAAAAACTGTGTACACAGGCTATTGTTTGTTGGTTCCTTGAGTTTTAATACATGTTTTTGTTTCTTCAGATATAGCGTCAAATTCATAGATGTGAAGAGTGATAGAGTCCATTTGAATTTGACGTACTGCCCGAGGCCGGCTACGTTGAAAAGAAAATTAGGAAACCTACACTTGTGATATATTCGCACGAAACTGGATAATGAGGCGGAGTTCAAAATTATGCAAAAGATTGTGCAAAGATATGGGATTAATATGATTGGCGATGAAGATGAAGCGGAGGCCTCAACATCGTCCTCCTCATCATCATCACCGTCAAAAAAACTATCCAACGGAAGAAAAATGATTTTACCTCCTCTAACAATTGAAAATTAGGAAGAAGAGGAGGAAGAAGAAATGTAAATATTTTTTTTTCTGTTTTGTCATTACAATTTAATAGTATTATTATTAGAATAAATAAAACACATCAATTACATAATATAATTTTATTATTCCTTTCTATAAATATACAACATTGAATGTTAAATTTTACAAGCCACTCATATAAACAAAATACATTTATTTTTGCACACTTGACATTTTTCAAATAATTACTAGATGAATGATGACAATTACCACCAACTCTAGGTTTATCAAAATTATTTTTTGTCAATTCTTCTAATCTAGGACATTTTAAATCTTTCAAGTCTATAATGTTTGATAGAAATCTATTTAATACAGTCTTTTTCTCGGATCCTTTAACAAACACTATTGTATCTTTGTTTTTCACAATTTCAAGTAGCTTACTACTAAAGTTTTCTGAATAAATGTAGTCGGGTGAGGTGTTGTTGTAGCTCTTGTTGGAATTCCAGTCTAAGCCATGAAGTATCTCCTTGCGCCAGTTGATTCGATTTAAAAACACTCTCGAAAGAAACTTTTCTGGGAGTATTGGACGAATTATGAAATGTTTTAATTTGCATGTAACGATATTCAAAATTGTCATTTCTTTTATTATAAAGTTTCTGTCCTTATATTGAAATCCTTGGATGTCAATCACAAACATTTTTATAATATTTTCATTACACTGGTTAAAGGATTGTACTTCACTAAGCGATCGTGTAGTATTAGACAATAAGCTGATGTTTTATCAGGAATATCTGTATTTGTCTCCAGCTCCAATCCAATGTCCACAGCACCACCTTTCAACGAATAGTTCTGACGACTGCAATCTATCACTGCTAACGCTGTTATTTGTTTAAAATATTCTGGTGATATGCAAGGTTCACTTTGATGTTTATGATAATATGACTGTTGGAACTGCGCAAACATTTGATATAACAAAATCCAGTGATTAGTATCAAAGTTCAAATTTAGGTTATCATATGGATACACTTCCGAATTCGAGTATAATTTGATATTATTCAAATTACAGTGATCAAAGTAGCCGGCATTTCTTGTTTTATCATTTTTTCTATTTGTTTGAAATCCAAATATAACAAAACGTGGTTTTTCCAGTTGAGATGTAGTCTTAATTGCCCATGTATGGTTTTTTGTTTCTTGTAAAAGAGGATATTCCTGCAGTTCCCAAGATCTAAAAGCAATATCGAGGTCTCTGTTGTTATCGATATATTTCAATAATTGTAATTTATGAGCGTCAGCAACTGATACATGTGGCATTTTCCATAAAATTTTCTGTAACTTAACTTTAGGTTTATCTGATGCAACTGTTGTATGTATTGAGTTCAAGTCAGAGTCACTCCGTATCAACACCAATTCTTGACGTACATTCACGATAATTCTATTGAAATCCTCTGCAAATCCCATAATACTCTTCAACGGTATACACACACTGAAATTACCCTTGTCATCAGCAATTTTGAGAGGTTGATCACCAATCTCCCAACATACATTTTTCAAACGTTTATTATCATTGTCTGTGTATGAAACATACCCCTTCATCAAAGATGTAATTCCAGGATTTTTAACTCTGTCTATAATAGTACCACCAATTTCAAATCGTATTCCTTCAAATAGAGAAAGTATTCCATTGTTAACGAAAGTTACGGTTGCTAAAGACTTACCAGCTTCATCTGTAAGTGTTCCTTCAAGATATAAGTAGCTCTGAGAAGGTAGTGTGTATATGTCTTGTGTTTAAATTGGTATTCTTACTTCATCGTCATTATTCAATGTTGTAGCTGCATACGGTTGATGAGTATGGTACTCTGAATTTATTATTGAATTATCAGAATAGACTGATTCGTTAATTTTCAAAATATTACTATTCATTTTTCAGTATATTTAGACGAACAACGGAAATATATTATAAATTTTTCAATGTCCATTCTGATATTCAATTTCAGATTGCACCAAAATTTTTGGATTTTATCACCGATGTTGACTGTGTACAATAAAATCTAGGTCAAGTAAAATTTTTCTACTCTCAGGTGTTAACGCTTTGAGTTTTATTTTAGAACTGAATTTGTTGCATTCTGTTTTAGGTTTTATATCTTCCCAGATATCAGTTGCAAAATTTGACTCGATGTTATATCTAAAAACCATTTCATTCTCTCTCTCACTCAATTTCTCTTAGATGCAGTCTGACCGTTATCACTTCACCTTTAAAATTGACCAAATTTCCATCTAGATCGACAATTTTAAGCACAATCTCATTAATATCACGTGTGTTGATTGGTAAATAGATAACATTCGAAGGAATGTACAATCTTATAACCAGGTGATACGTTAGGATACAACATATATAACATATGGACAGGTTCACCATTATTATATGAATTTGTAACAAAATTACATTCTACACCAATCGCATTCACTTTAAAATTATTGATGGGATAATCTGATATATGTCTAATGTTTTTCTTCAATTTTCTCTTCTTGAATCCTAGTAATTTACCAATACTATTAGGCAAGGTAAAATCCATGTCCTTGTTGCACTTTAGCTCACATTTCGAAGTGTTCACGTTAGCTTTAAGATCTAGGAAATTTTTTTCTTTGACTTCTTTCTCCACATTAATCAAATGATGATTGATATATATTCTGATGTTTTCAATTTCATAAGAACTCTCTGGTATTTCTAGGAAAACTACCTGATTCAAATGGAATGTATTGTTACTTTTATCAACATTTGGTATTGAATCATAAGTCAATGTCAATTAGACCTGAAACATAATTATAATTATCATTTAACCGAACAGAAGGATATATGTTTGAAGAAATAACCGATATTCGGTCTGATAATGTGAATGTGTAGGACATGTTCATCTACAAGATAACTAATTATATAAATAATTGCTATTTATTATTCAAAAACTGTAAACACGAATGACCACAGTTATAACTATTATACATTTGATAACGATCGTGGTTGTATAAAATATTACAACGACCTCTAGAATTGAAATATTTGATAGCTTCTAATGGAGGTTTTAAATTTCCATAACTATCGAAATAACAAACGTTATTCGCACATTTTTTGTAACAACACCAATGTGTACCTGGTTCATTAATACCATCCATATTTATTATTCCAGCCTCATTAATATGTATTGTTTTTGGTAATCTATCTCGCATAAAAACTCCTCTAAAATTGGAAATTTTCAATAGTTTTGCATAGTTAAGTATATCGATATTTGTTAAAGGTCGTCTAGGTAATGTTATCGATAGTTTTTTGAGAAGTGCTGCTGTTGTGGTGCTAAAAAAAGTCACAAACCACTCTTGTAAGGTATCATATACACACCTCTACCCAATGCAATAGATTCCATTGGTTTGTTGTGTCGTTGGGATTCTTCCAATTGTTGTTTTGCACTTTTAGCGTTTGACACGGCTTTTGCAATAGTAGCAGCTCCACCACTCGAAGCACCTAGAGCACTCAAACCAGCGAATAATGAAATTAAAGGTAAAAATCCTCCTGTTTTCCGAACCTTAATTATTCTCGATTTAGGTAATGTTATTTTCTGTTTGGGCTTATTGGGAGTTTTTAACGCTAATGCAATTGCACTTTTCAAATCTCTTGGTTTACGATTCGTTAGAGTAATAAACGAAATCTTTCTTTTACTTCGTTTTTTATTGCTTTTTCTTCTAGGAGCCATTTTTGTAAATGTTGTTCTGACAAAAATTATATTACGTATAAAGTGAAAATGAAAAATCAATTATATTTAAAACAATTTTACTTTCTTATTTGATTCAAATTCGTTGTCATCATCTTGTAGTTTACGTTTCCTATTAGCTATCATGTCATCATAATCCATAACATCACTTTCTCCCAATTTAGGTTGTTTTGAATTGAAATTATCATCATTGTTGTTGTGGTTGTTGTTGTTTGATCGTTTTCTTTTTAGTAATGAAATTTTCTGTATCACTTTTGTATTGGAATCTTGTTTAATAATTTTAAACGGTACATCATTATCATTGTCATCATCATAATCATCATGATCATCATCAGAGTTCACCTTTCGTTTTTTCGATTTGGGAGTCCATTTTTCTGGTATAATATCATTCACAAGAGGTTTACGAACCAATTTTTTTGGCATAATATTGTTTGCTTTTATTTTTTTTGAAATTGGTTTGGAATTTTCCAATATTTTCGAAAACAACTCAAGATTTTTCAAATTATTTTCCAACGCATTTTCAGATTTTCTAATCAAACCACTACATCTACTCAATATTTTAGAACACTTTTTTGGGGGTTCATCATAACCCATTCCAAGTTTAACTTTTGCTTTCATTATACCTGCTACACCTAATGAGTTCAACTTTTCACCGAGAGATGCACTACCAGAATGAAAATTTCCCATCGCTCTTTTAGCTAATGTAGTATCTGCTTCGTGACGCTTACTCACATTTTTTCCTTGTGAATATGCAATAGCATGTTCCATACATGCTCTATCTAAATTGTTGATAGGTTTATCACCACGATGTAACCTTTTTTGAAGTTTTGTTCCGGGATCACAAAAATTATAACCAGGTAAATGTAATTCAAATGGTAAGCTATTGATCATATTATTAACGTATCCATTTCCAACGTAATACTTCATTTTCAGTTGTCTACTGTCAAAAATGTTTAGATAAACTATTCAAATATCACAGTAACGGAGGTTTATATATTAGTTTCATGTTGATCGTCATCATGAAAATTACTAAACAAAAAATCACACTACCTATTAATAATCATGATATAGAAACAAAGAAAAATCATAAACATGGTATATTATTACCTTCAACGACAAGGGCTATCATTGTAGGTCCTTCAAACTGTGGTAAGACAAATGTAATGATCAGTCTGATTGAACATGAGAATGGATTAAAATTTGAAAACGTATATTCATATTCAAAGTCTCTATATCAACCGAAATATAAATATTTGGAGAAACTATTAAAACCAATAAAAGGTATTGGATATTATGGTTTCAGTAATAGTGAAAGTATATTGGAACCTTCAGCGGCTAAGACAAATTCGATATTTTTATTCGACGATGTGTCCTGTGCCAACCAGAAGGTGATAAGAGAATATTTTAGTATGGGAAGACATAACCACATCGATCGTTCTTATTTATGTCAAACTTATGCGAAAATACATAAACATTTGATAAGAGATAATGCCAATTTATTTATTCTCTTTAAACAAGACGATCCAAATTTGAAGCACATATATAATGATCAAGTGGGAACTGATACGACTTTTAGAGAATTCAGAAATATATGTTCATACTGTTGGAAGGAACCATACGAATTTTTATGTATTGTTAGAGATGATGTTATTGATATAGGAAGATATAGAAAGTGTTTTGATAATTTCATACAGCTATAAACTATTTCATAAAAGGAAAACCTAATGAGAAACTATTCGATAGATGTTTGAACCTGTTCAATACCTGTTTGAAGCTGGTTAATAGCTGTTGTAAGCTGTTCAAAAGCTGTTCTTAAGCTGTTTATAGCTGTGTGAAACTGTTTAATATTTGGTTAATTAGATACATATCAACCTACTTTATTCAAACATACTTAGTTTGAAATGTTATATCGTAGAGTGAAGAACATCATCATCAATATGAATATTACACAACGACATTTGAAACAAAAACTAATAAAGAAACGTAAAGGGATAAAAAATTAATTGGATGTATTAAAACATGGTGAAATTCTCATGGAGAAAATATTTTCACCGATTACTAAACATTTGAAAAATACAGAAAATAAATTAGATAAGAAAACTGGTGATATTTATACAGATTTTAGCGGTGATGGTGAAGAAAGTGAATATTTTTCACCAAAAAATGAACAGTCTGATGATTATCTTAATGTTCCTATTAAAAATACTGATTCAGATGTAAATAAATTACATACTCCTGGTACATCAAAGCGAATATTTTCTTCAACACCAAAACTTGATTCTAGACGACTACCAACAGACAGTTTCAAACAATCGATAATTAGAGAATTAGAAGAAGATGATGATGATGATTACAATGATAAAGTAAATATTAATAGAACTAGAAATGATGATATAACTGAAAAATTCATTGTCATACAAACGAAATCAAATCCATCGTGGAAGAATTACGAGAAGCAGAAATCATTGAATAAGACAATCATGTCTAAATTTATCATGGAAGCAAAAAGACAAGTTGTCGAAGGAATACATAAGCCTGCTAGAATTAATATGAAAAGACGTAGAGTTATTTTGAAATCGTTAAATGACTTATATCAGGCAGATCTTGTTGAAATAATTCCATACTCTAAAGAAAATAAGGATTACAAATATATGTTATTTGTAATTAATTGTTTTTCCAAATATGTTTGGGCATTTCCCATCATAAACAAGTCTGGTGCTGAGGTATCAAATAACATGGAGAAAGTTTCGAAAATAAAACCACCAAATAATCTACAAACGGATATGAGTAAAGAATTTTTCAACAAGTAATTCAAAGAATTGATGAAAAAATATAAAGTAAATTATTACAATGTATTCAGAGAGAAAAAAACATCTATAGTCGAAAGAGTTAATAGAACATTGAAGAATATTATGTGGAAAGAATTTAGTTTGCAAGGTAACTACAAACGGTTGGATTTACTACAAAAAGTTGTCACAAAATATAATATTACCAAATACCGTACCATAAAGATGAAACCAAATAATGTTACTAAGAAGGAACATGAAAAACAACTTTTAAACACAGTTTATAGTCATATCAAATTAGCTCCAACAAATTTGAAATTAACATTGGGAGATCATGTGCGTGTTCCAAAATTTCGAGGGATATTCGATAAAAGATACACCCCCAACTGGTCAACGGAAATATCTTCAATAAGAAAAATTCAATTCACAAATCCAGTTACATATTTATTAAAAGACTCAAAAAATGGAGATATTTTCGGAGGATTCTATGAACAACAACTACACAAGGTTAAATATCCAGATGTATATTTGATGGAAATATTTAAAAAAAAGAAAAATAAAAAGGTATACGTCAAATGGCTGGGATTCGATAATACTCATAACAGTTGGATAAACTCTGACAATGTAGTTTAATGTGAAATAAATTATTATTATTATTATTATTTGAATGTTTTTATTATAAACTTCCATGCAATATCCTAATTATAACATCTTATATCATATTTGTTTGATCTTTGTGACCTCAGCAGAGATAATCATAAAAACATCATATTTGTTCCACCTTTGTGAACCCTCATTGATGTCAGCAGAGATAAGAAACCTGCAAGTCATGACAAGAAAATTAAAATTCATAATAATATCATATTTGTTTCACCTTTTGTGACCTCTACTAACATCAACACAGATAAGAAAATAACAAGTCTCAACAAAATAAAAATTACTATTTTCAAACTAATTGTGTAAATAAAAAATCACAATAAAAATCACATCGACTTGAAATTATTATGGGTGAGGCTAAGCTCACCTTCACCTATAATCAAGGTGAAACACATTAGGGTAGACACACCTTATGACGTGTGACACTTCTTCCTCCGGTTATTGACTACAACTTTTTCAATGAAGCCTCTGGTCATTGACAACAACCCCACAAGAAGTTAGAGTTGGTGGACATAGCCGGATGGACATGCCATCGAACTGTCCCAGAATCCTGCTTGATATACTACTTATATTCTCATGTCCCTAGTCTCTATCCATGAGAAACCATCTCCAGATTTGTAAAATACCAGTTCATTATTATTAATTTCAATTGCGACCTGAGAAAGATTATCCATATAGTAGCCAATGTTATTTGATAATTTGATGTAAGGTTCACTAATAAGTGTTATTTCCGCGTTCTGCGCCATTGCGGTCGCGTGTATCGAATAATGTGCTTCCTTACATCTATTTACATTAATTTGAAGAACTTTTATGTTTCTCACGTGAGAGGTTAGGTGTTTTCTTTGACCTACTTTTTCTTTCAAAAGCGTTATGGCCCTCAGTCTTGCATTTATAGCAAAACGCGTAATTTGGGCAGAATCTAGCTACATGTCCTTCTTTTGTACAGTTTCAACACTGCTCTCTCATATCAGGTCCTTTTTGACCAACCGATATAAATCTCTTGGGTAGTACACTTCCGCGGACAGCTAATCCTAAAAAAATCTGACGTTTCGCCAACCATTACAGGATTTTTCCTACAATAAATACGGCTACAGAAACCAGTAGAACCAGTTTCAGTTCAAGCCTCAAGCCTGCCCTGAAGGTGCCACCTGTAATGGTTGGCGAAACGTCGGCATCAAGTCGAGCTATTGTGACGCGGAATCCATCCGGAAGACAAGATTTTTTACGATATAAATATGTTTATAATCGATCAGTTTTTTTGCTGTTTCTTTTTCCAGCACCAACGTAGCACTTTGCCGATCTCCGAATGCCGGCCTTAGAGAAGTAATACCTTTCTCGACTATGGGAGTGGCCAGTTTTAGGCTAAGCTCCTCCGCGATTTCCTGTTTGGTTATTGTAACCTCTAATCTCTTGATATGTACAAATACCCTATATTTATTGATGGTAGAGGCTTGGTGCCCGCTGAATTCCTTATTAATCTCTTCCCTGAGACTATCCGCTTTATCCTTGCCGTTTGCAATTTGTAAAAGTATATTTCCTCCCTTAGTTTTGTGCATAGAAGAGATCTGCACATTCAACGCCGACGGATTTATTTGCTTCTTCACTTTACTCACGAGGTCTTTATAAGAAACACCATTTGCCTTTATAATTATGGCCTCCGTGTGGAATTGCCTCTTTGCAGTATATATTATCTTCCTGTCTGTTGTAGATAGAGGCTTACTTGCTCTTTCAGCATAGGTCAAAGGTTTCTTTTTCTTCCCGTATATTTCCAGGATTATATGGAAGTCTCTGAATGAATATTCTCATATTTTCCTAATTGATTCGTTTCCGTAGTTGTTCATACTAGGGAGACCTAAATATTTCCTTCCCTGTGACATCGTTAAATCCTTGATTTTTGATAGAGCTTCATATATGATCCCTACCGTTGAGGATTCAATCTCCTTAGGCATAATGAATATTTCTCGATTGAGACTGTAGCTGCTCCGAGCCGTTCCCTATATAAGTTTGCGTTGTAACAGTAATAACTTGTCCAGGTAATTCTTTAAGCACTTCATGAGCCGACTCTCCTATGAACATGTCCATGAATTTCTTGACCAAGCCTTCGGCCTCTGAAATGTCTATTGGTACATACACTACCAGATCTCTATTGCTGGGAGCGGTCATTATGTCCGACATAACCTCTCTGGATGCCTGATATGACTCATCAGGCCACTCCCTAGATAGTATTTCCTTCAAATGGATAAAAGATTTTTCCTCGAATGCAGCGGATAATCTGTTCGAAATTCCCTTTTCTTCCTCCGTATCATCTCTAGTTTCTGTAGATGAGTCTACTTTATTTGAGACTCGTGTTAGGTTAACTGATAGATCGGAGTACGAATTTGAAAATTTTTTAGCTAATTGATCCTCAAGGAATGCCATATCAGTTCGCATGGGCTCTATTCCGGTTAATTGATTCTCAGCTCTTACTAGTTTGAGATTTAATGAGATAACCTTGCTATCCATTTCCTCGGTATAAGATCTCCTGTTTTTACCCATTATATCGAAGGATCTCTTAAGATTGCGATGACCTTGGACTAGAGAATCTACAGGTTTCTTAACTGTGAGGTGCACATTCCTTTGATCTTTTATATATGGATGAAGTTGTTTCAGTACCGTTTTTGTTGTTTCTAGCATAGCCTTTCCTTCCAGCTCCGCTTGGTCTAGCTGTTCCAGCTTAGTAAGACAGCGCTGTTTAGACTTTGGAGTCAACCTTTTCATTCTCTCGAATGACGAATTATTCTGCGATTTGAATGACCTGTTATTTACCGAAGATTAAAATACCTTCGATGCCTACGAAGAGTCGGAGACCACTATTTTAGTTTCTATTTCTCCTTTTTCTCTTGAAGAATTACTTTTTCTAGATTCAGAAGGAAATGCGTTCTTCTGTTTTCTAGGCATTTTCGTGGAAGCCTGGTTTCTCGAAGTTGTCCTTTCTGTCTGGTTCTTTGAAAAAAAGGTTGTATGAAAATCAGAATAAGTCCTAAATCCTGATCTGACTTTATTGTACTCCGTGTCAGTTCCTTTTGCAGGGGGTGTCATTTCTCATATGCAGTCGTTATCAGATTGGAAGTTTTTGTTAGAATTATCCATAGTATTCTCACGATGAGTAAGGAAAAATAGTCCACTCGAACAGCGCCCCACATGCCTGGGTAAGGCTATATACTATGGATTTCGCTCAGTTTCCACAGGTTTTCACGACTTCGCTGTCGGTTTTTTATAGAGGTTTATGCCTCACGAGCCGGCCAATTAAGGCTAGCTCCCCGTCTCCAGACTCTCAGTACGCTCCTCTCTGACACTCCATCCAGCGGTTTGTACTGAGGTCCAGCCTTCCGGTATTGGCGGGAGGTTGGAGGCTTCCGCCCGCAGCTAAGGTCCTCGGGATGCTAACCACGAAGCCTTTGTTCTGCGCTTAGCCCTAGGTGAGTCATTCCTTAGTTTCCCTACTCAACCATGGGCAGCCCGGGCCCTAGGTTTAGCCTCATGGTGGTGCAATGCAAGTACTTAGCCTCTCCACCTACGACAAGGTTTTATGACTCCCAGAAGGGAACCTATCCTAACCTGACCTAACCTTACCTAACTTTTTTTTTTTCACGGAGGAGGGGAAATCTTGCATAAGGCACCCTGAGGATAGTGCCAGATTCTTACCGGCTAAAACTCCTCCCCCTTCTCTACTGTTACCGTGGACCCGCTTCCGCATAACATCATCAGTAGCAGTTTTGTCTGTTTTCCTCCCAGTTTTTCTTCCCTTTTAGTTTTTTTTCTTTTAGTTTCTTCGAGGTATCAGTTGTCTCTCTTCTTCTTCTTTCACTGCTATTATGTTGTACATTACCTGTGCGATACTTTCCCAATTTGCCTTGTTTTCTATCATGAATTGGGTTAGGGTCTCTGGAGTCAACCTCCTCCCAATTTTGGCCTCACATCTCTGTCGATCTTCTTGCCAGTTGTTGCACTCGAAGATAGTGTGGTATGCTGTGTCTATCTGGCCGCAGTAGAAGCATTGATTTTGCTCTGCCCTTGTTCTTTTGTGTAAGTATTCTCTGAAGCAACCATGCTCAGACAGCACTTGGGTGATCCAGTAGTTTACTTCGTCAAAGCTTCTTTTGCACCACTTTGGATATCCGGTATTAGTTTGTATGTCCAATACCATTTATCTCGTTTTCCCATCTTTCTTGCCACTTTTTGAACAGTCTCTCTCTTGCTTCCTGTTTTGGCCTGCCCGTGTACCTCTAGGATCTTTCGCCTACCAGTAAATCTATCTGCATAGGAGACCGTCCGATAGGCATGAGTCGACTAAAGAGTGTTGCTGTTACTCTGACTTTCGCTACAGTTCGATTTATAAGTTCAGCGAACGTGAGTTTAGTATCTAGCCAGACTCCCAGGTATTTTATGTTCTTCTGTGGTTTGATGGAAATTTCATTAATAACGATTGTAATTGGTGGGGTTTGCCTCTTTGTTGTCAACCAAACCGCCTCCGTTTTCTCAGGAGCCAGCTTCAGGTAGTGGTTTCCCATCCAGACAGCAAGCTTCTCTATCGCGCAGTTCACTCTGGATACAACAGTGTCTTTATCCCTATCTGTTGCAACCATAATTATGTCGTCAGCGAAGTCTATCAATTGTACTCCTTTCGGCATCTCAAGTTCAAGCAGCCCATCATACAGGACGTTCCATAGCGTAGGTCCAAGTACCGGTCCTTGGGGGACTCCAATGCTGATCTGTTCCGTCCATGTTCTCTCCCCTGCATCTACCGTTATCTCTCTTCCATATAGATAGGATCTAATCTGTTTTATGAGGTATTCTCTCACTCCTCTGCCTCTAGGATCTGTTGCCAGGAGGCGCAGTTAAAAGCGTTTCGCACGTCAAACGTAATAGCGTTTTTTGAGAAGATCTGCGTACGTTTCACCACCTGCTTTTACCAGCACCGTCTATGGTTTTGATCTTTTTCTTTTTGGCTGTTCAAGGTCTCCGTATTCGCCTTTAAAGTTACTATCTCCCGATTTATCTACGCCATTGGTGTGTTCCTCTGTACCTTTGGAGGGTTGAATTCTCATGTTTTTTTGTTTCATATCTTTCATTGGAAGGTACACTGCTGTCTGGATGCCTGAGTTTGCAAAAATATAGGTAAGCATTCTCTTTATGTGCTCCCAGTTTTTGCAGTTCACTTTTGGCATAGCCAGCCTATTTCTCCCTTGTCGAATCATGTTTTGTTTGATTTCTAGAATGCTGTTATATACATATTCTTTGGTTTCATCTTCTTCCTGCGCACCTATTGCTATTGGATAATGTACATACCTTTGGTAGCTTCTATAAGTCCCGTCTCAATTTGGGGAGCTGATTGTGCTCATCATTACTGCACATTCGCCTCTTTTTTTGTTCTGGTTAGCGAGTTCGTCCTTGGATCCGAACCTATCTTTGAATTTTTAGGCGGTGCGCGTTCTCATCACAATTCCTTCCGTGCCCGGTAGCGCTAAATCCCATTCTGTCGCTGTATTCAGCACATTTCCGTATTCCTTCGTTGTTTCACTGCGTGGTTCATAGTCTTTCCACTCTTTTTCTGTTATAGTGCAGTAGTCTTGAAAGGTGGTTTTATCGAAGCGTAGTGGTTTGGTTCCGGTTTCTTCCAGCTTAGCTATACGATTTTCCAGTTTTTCCATTTCACCTTTGAGTAGCACGTATTCTTGGAGCATTGTCTCATAGTGCTGCAGTTTCATATTCAGCTATTCTCTTTCCGCTTCAAGATTTTCTATCTGTTTTTCTTGTCTTTTTAGTTCGATTTTTGATGGTTGTGTCTGTCCTAGCCAGTTTTGTATATCTGCAGAGTACATTTTCTCAGTGTAATAGTATAATTTCTCTGATGCATCAGCTAACTTTTTTTTGGGTGGTAGGTTTCTTTAGTTATTCCCTGTAGCTTCTTTGTTTCGTTTCGTATGCCATCTAGAATTGACTTAATTTTTTCATTGTAGATAGGTTCTGCTTCTTGTACTTTGTCATCTTTCCTCTTTTTTTCTTTACTGTCTGGAGTTACACCTTGTTCCCTTTTCCGCTTTTCTCCATAATCTTCCTCGTACAGGTCTATCACTTGGGTTGATGGTTTAGGGATTTCTTGCTTGTCTCCTTAACTATGGGTCTCGGCTCCCATTTGCATAGTTCCCCGTGAATTTGGCAGGCTTCCCCTGCGTGTTGGTGGTGTTCGCATAATGCCTCCATTTATAAAAGGGTTTGCTTCTGTTGTACTCATATCTTTTCCTGTTGCAGTGTCATTTTGTCTTTCTCCAATCAGCAAGGTGTTCTTACCCTCCTCAGAATCTGTGGGGTTGCCAGGCTTTTGGCCAGGGTGGGATTCCGGGCATTCTGCCCTACCCACCTGAGGTATTTTATTTTGTAGCACCGACATGATCATTTTGTATTTTTACCGTTTATACCTCCAGTCAGGTATTTGATCGCAGCCGCCCGCTTCGGGTCCGACGCCGACCAGCAAGCCGCTCGCTCCGAGACAGCCGCCTGCTGAATTTTCCAGTGTGTGTTTTTTGGTTCACCCGGGTATTCCTTTTCCCCGGTACCACCCATATGTGGGCGTTCCCCTATCCACCACCCGGGAGACGCACCCGATGGAGGAAACATAATAAAACCCCTCACGGGAACCTAACCTACCCCAACCTAACCTTTTTTTCCTTATTGAGTTCTCATAGGAGGGGGAAACCTTCAAAAGGGGCACAGAGGGGTCGATGATTCAATTCCTCGGCGTCTGTGGGATTCTTACCTCACTAAGAAAAAACCTATTTCTTAGGACAATCCGGAACCGTTTTGCACATTACATCAGATTGTCCAAGTGATTTTTCTATGTCTGTTCTCTATCGTCTGCTTCTTTTGCCTTGATCACTTTCTCCATGTATTCTGTCATTCTGTACCGCTTTCCGTGGCTCTCCAGCATCGTCTCCACCAAATTGTCGGCTGTTAACTGGACTTCTAAGTTGATCATTAGGATCTGTCTTGGTCGTTCCCATCTGACGCACTGGAATAGTGTGTGTTGCGCATCGTCCTCCTGTTCGCAATACATGCACGTAGCTGACTCATTTGTTTATACGGAATAGATATTTCATAAAGCTACCGTGATCGGTTAGGCACTGCGTCATGCAGTATCCCACTGGACCTCTTTTACCGGTCATCCATCGTCTGACGTCTTTGATCAGCCTCCTCATCCATGGAGCGTTTTCTGCCTGCATCCATTTTCGTTGCCACTCTTCCAGTGTTTGCACCCTTTCGCGATCTATATCTTCTCCGGTCGCCTGCCCTATTCGAAAAAGCCTTCTTCTCTCGTCCGCCTGAAGTTGTAGTGGTATCACCGCCGCTATCGCTGTCACCGCTTCGTGGGACACCGTTCTATATGCCGCGCAGACTCATAACAGTAGTATTCTCTGTGCGGAGTTGATCTGTTTTCTGTACTTTTGCATTCTCAATGCTTCGGACCATATGGGAGAGCCGCACAGCATTGTTGACTGTTCCACTGAGCATAAGACCCTTCTCTTGGGCTCCCTTGGTCCTCCGATGTTTGGAAGGATTCCACACAGGGCATTTGCGGTCTTCTCCGCCTTTTCTACCGTCTTGGTGACGTGTTTGTTGAACATCAGTCCTTGGTCTATCGTGACGCCGAGGTATTCCACTGTTGGACTTGGGGTTATTCGTCTTCTCATCATCTCGAAGAAAACTTCACTTCTTCTGTGTCGATTCGGAAGTACAGCACATGTCTTTTCTATGGCTATTTTTAATCCGTTTGCATATATCCATAGCGCTATCGCGTGGAGACTCTTGTTAGTCTTGCGCATCAGACTCTCGGATGTTTCAACTGTTACGTTCACCGCAAGGTCTTCGGCGTAGCAAATCAGCGTGGTTCCTTCCGGTGTCTCCGTCTTCATGATGTCGTCGTAGAATATGTTCCACAGGGTTGGTCCTAGGACTGAACCCTGTGGGACTCCACATTTAACGTACCTCACGTCATCTCTGTCAACCCGCACGTTCCGGCAGGAAAAATAGCTCTTGATGAGCTTCACCAGGTATCTAGATATTCCGCTCCCCTCAAGTTTAGCTACAATCTTCCGCCATGACACCGTGTTGAAGGCGTTTCTGATATCCACTAGTATCATTGCGCTCCAAGTTGGTTTACGTCCAGCTTGTCGTCCTTTCACTATGTTCATAACTCTCTGGATTAAGTGGACCGTAGATCTTTCCTTCCTGAAGCCAAATAGTAGGTCATTCAGGTCACCTTTGCTCTCGAGTTCTACTGTTATCCTCTTGTTCATTATGCTCTCGTATAGTTTTTCCATGACGTTAAGGAGACATATTGGTCGGTATTTGGGGTCTTCGGTCGCCTTGGTTTTTCTATGGAGACTACTTTCGACTCCTTCCACTGTTCCGGGAATATATTTCTCTTCAATTGATCGTTAAGCAGATTTCCGAAGAAGGACAGCTCTCCCTGGACTGCGATTTTCACCACCTCTGGGGGTAATCCATCCGGGCCCGGGGCTGTTCTAGATATGATCTTCTTACAGGCTATTTTTATTTCCTCTTCGCTGAAGGGTATGGGGATTTCTTCAACCACTTCATCGAATTTTTCACCTCCTCTTGTGATAAACAGCTCTTCGAATATTTCTATCCTTTTTTCTTTAGGAATATCTAATTTTGGAGCTTTCAGTTTGAGCTGACTCATCACGGTCTTATATCCTACTCCGAAGATGTCCTGGTCGAGGTTGTTTATCAGTTCTGTCCATTTCATTTGCTTCGCCTTTTGGATTTCGTTTCGAAGTTGCCTCTTGGCTCTTGCGTACTCTCCTCTCAGGTGGTCTGCTTGGTCGCTTCTGTTTGCTCTCCTTTTCCATTTTCGCCGTTTTTGTTGCGCAATTTTATGTAGGGTGCATATTTCTGAAGACCACCAGTAGGGTGTTCCCTGGTCAGCCTCTACTCGGATTCTTGGTGTGCTCTCTCTGTATGTCTGCTGTAGCATCTGTGTGGTCTGTTTCACATTCTGCGGGTTTGCTTCCCGAATTTGCTCTCTTAGGACTCCTTCAAATTTTTTGTTGTTGGTCTTACCGTGCCTCCAGGTACGAGCTTGCCTGTCGTTACAGTGATGTTTCCGCCCCAGACGACGTGATGCGCGTTGAAGTTCCCTGTCATAACGATGTTACCTTTGCGGTTGCGTATATCAGTGCTGACTTCTTCTATCTGGTGTTGGAACTCGTTCACCGTGCAGTTCGGGCTGATGTATATGCTAAACACCGTGCACTTTTCGTCTTTCAGCCAAACGAAGCAGCCCCGCCACCGTAGGCCAGTAGTTTGTTTTTATGATGGCTACAGACATGTGTTCATTGCTGTACATATTTTCCTTCTGTTTTGTTATTTTTATGTCGGGTTCACTGAGAACGACGTAGTCTGCCCTTCTGTTTGCAGCTGTTGCGCAAGCCAGATCTTGAGCCCGCACAGATCTATTTGCGTTGATCTGTAGTATTCTCATTTCTTTTTGTGAACGCCCCTCTCTTTTTCGCTTGGGACAGCGCTTCTTTGAAAGCGTTGCACCGCCCCATTCCCGTTTCGTGTTCGTCTTTCTTACATATCGGAAAAAATGCATTGTCCGTACACGTTGCCCTAGTATGCCCCGTCTTAGCACATCTCTGGCAAAGCGTGCTCCTGTCTGTGCCCTCGCAGGCAAACGCTCTGTGTCCATATTCCCAACACTTGTAGCATTTTAGAACCTCCATCCTCTCCTGTATCCTATAGAAAGTAAGGCCCACTTTGATCTTCTCAACTCTCAGAAGCCTATCTGCATCGTCCCCATCCATAGCTACTACTGCGATCTGGTTTCCATCGCGGGTAGGTCGCATGAATTTGACCACCACTCTCTCTATTTGGTGTACCTTTCCGGTATTAAGGATGACTCCTTTGACTTCTTCCTGCTCCGCTATCATATCTATATCTCTCACGTGTATAGTTTTTTCCCTGCCGTCTCTGAGGATCGTTATCCTTATGTCTCCCATGATCTCTTTCATTTCACTCTTCATTTTCTTCCGAGTCTTCCTTCACTGCAATCAATATTTTGCCCTTTGCCGTCTGTTTGATGCCTTCGCTGTCCCTCGTCAAGTTCTCGTCCGTCAGTTCGTTTCTCATCACCTTTATCATGTCGGCATCGCTTGCCTTTTCGATGTTCACTAAGATGGCTTCGCCTCTTCTACGGTTTCTGTAGTGTGTCTCGGTTTTTTCTTCGTTTCTTGGAGCGCTAACTGTAACTCCGATATTTGTTTCTTTAAAAATCACTTCCGCAATCTTCCGCATTGTCTCATCCGTGACTCCTTTCGGAAGGGTGATTGTCAACTTTCCGTCTGTAAGATGGTCGCATAGCTGTTGGACCTTTATTAATTTCGATGTGAATTACGATCACATTCCTTTCATTCACGATTTCTCCCCGTTTGGGTCACTATACCTGTTTGTCTGCAGTAGCCTAATGTAGCTGTCACTCTTGCAGGCTGTTTTACTGCATTTTTTGTATCTGGGTATCTTTGAAGTATCCCTCTTGTCCATTTACTCTGCTGCTTGTTCATTTCTCCGCACAAATATACGATATTCTCGCAATCTTCTCCTTGCGAATTGGTGTTTTGGATCCTTGTGACGAAACTTTCTTGACGCCATTTCTTGTCTACGATTGTTGTGAAATCTACGAATAATTTTATCTCAGTCTGCCTCAGGTCGAACATCTCTTCGGTTTCATTGGTTTCATCCATTGTTTGGCATCCCTTTCCCACCCCAATAGTGTTCTGTTTCTCCTGGTATTCTCTATTGACTTTTTCCAGTTCGCGTTGTTTACCTTGATCGTGTTTGTTCTCCCGTATTGCCATGCTTGTTAGGGTTCCTATATCCGCAGTCAGCCTCGCGACCTCTTGGTGCACGTTGTTGTTATCTTTCCCGAACTTTAACAGCTCTTCCACCTTCTTCTTCAGATTTAGTAGGTTTTTGATAGTTCCTTGGTTTTCTGGTTTCGTTTGTTCAGGAGGGCTTGTTTTAAACTTCCTCTTCTTTGCTGAACTGTTCTCGCTAGTTATTTCGTCGTTTGACTTCGTCTTTTCGAAACAGTCATCTTCATCGTCTTCCAATTCAATGGCGTCTAATTAACATTCGCTCATACTCCTTTGTGATTTCGGTGGAGTTCTTGCACTAGATTCCCATCTTTTGAGGGGTTCATTGCTGGCTCTATGTTAGATCTCCCTGCCGTTGCCGTTTCGTTTTCCGTGTTCCTTGCTTTGTTGTCATCGATTTTTCCATAGGACCGGTCGCTTGCTGACGGTCGGGGGGTGCACTGCTCTGCGACATTTTCCCCTATCGGTTCTTCTATCTCCACTTCCGCTGTCTGTGTATTTCCTCTTCCAATCTTCCTCCAAGATACTTTGATATGCGTGTTTATCTCGCAATTCATTGTTTTAACAATTTCTTGTATAATCTCTTCATCTGTCGTT
The DNA here is from genome assembly GCA_958510875.1 of Endomychus coccineus. NCBI lineage: Eukaryota > Metazoa > Arthropoda > Insecta > Coleoptera > Endomychidae > Endomychus > Endomychus coccineus. Next base: position 46,693,032 of record OY294070.1, read on the forward strand.
ATCTTGGCCATTTCTCTGATTATAATCGCTTTTTTTCATCTCTATTCGGTTTTCTTATTTTTACGTCCTTCCATTTTTCTTCTATGGCTGTTTTTTGTTTTCTGTTTGTCCCCTCGCTCCATGATGATTAATATTTCGTCCTATCTCGTTTTCCTGATACTTTTTATTCCTTTTTTCACCCCTGAGTTTGTTAATTCCGTTCGTAGTTTTCTGAGCATATTCGTGTACGTGGTGCCTTCCTTTTTGAGTATTATTGCCTCACTTGGGAATCTCTGTCTCTGTCTGTTGTTTTGTGGCATGTTTTTTCCACCAGGTTTGATATGTATTTTTATTTTAATATTTATGCCTCGGGAAACATATTCCGTAATTTTTCTCAGCTGTAGTTTATTTCACTTGGTTTTGGGAATGCTATCTCATTCCTATTTCTCCTATTTTGTCTTTTGCTTTTCTCAGGAATTCTGTCCATTGTTTTGTTGTGATTGCATCTGATTCTATCTTGATTATATTTTCCTCCTTTGTGTATGTTCTGTCATCTATTTTTCTATGTGTTTGTATTTGCAGATGTCCTATTTCTTCTTTTGACTTTTTTATTTGGTCTATTCCATTGTATTTATCGTTATATGTCTTCCATAATCCAGATTCTAATCTCTTATCTTCCTCTCTTATTAGTATTATTAGATGGTTTTCATTTCTCTTTTCCATTCTGAGTGGGTTTTCCTCTATTATTTCAGTTGTTTGATATAATTCATCCGGCCAATCTTGTTCAATAATTTTCTCCGCGCATGTTGCTTGATCAAATTCCTCTTGTGTCATTTTATTTTCTCCCGTTTCAGACGTTTGTGTGGCTATTTCCCTCGTTTATGTTTTTTTTTTCAATTTTCTTCCACTTCCGTCGTTTGTATGGCGATTTCCCTAGTTTTTGTTTTTTTTTCTTCTATTACAGTTCTTTCTTTTTTTGTTCGCATTTCCTTAATCACTTGTTTGAGTAGTTTGTTTTTCTTTTTTAGTGCTTTTGCCATGCTCTTAATTTCAACTTTTGTGTTAATATTTACTTCCGTTAGCTCTTGTAGATATTCTATTATGCCTATCATCTCTATGAGCTTGTCTTCGGTGTCTTGTTTTTATTTTCTTTTTTTTTTTCTTCCTTATCCCATTCGTCAGTTTTTTTTATGGTGGGGGGAAACCGCATGGCACCAGAGCCTTTGGCGCCGGAGTCTATCAGCCCTGGTAGTGCTCTCATCCTCTCTTGTTCCCGGAACTTTTCTTATAGGATATAAATCGAGAAACAAGCGGATTTCATCTCAAATTTCATGTATCTTCTTCTTCTGATTCTTCCTTATCCTACATTTCAAGACTTATTCATACATTCTGTCTGCGAGCTCTTTCTATTATTTAGTGCGCCATTTCTTCTTTTAATTTTTGTTTCATGACCTGTTCCAAATAATTTACTATGTGTGAACTTTTCTTCCTATCTTCTACCATAATTTGTACCATGTTGTGTGGAGTGATTTTCTGATTAATCTCCAATTCCAATATGTTTCTAAATATAATTCATCTACAGCATGTGAAGATAGTATGTTCGGGATCATCTATATCTCCGCAGTATATGCAAATGTTGTCATCCGACTTGTTCATCTTCAGTGTATAAGACCTGAAGGATCCGTGACCGCTTAGCGCCTGTTTGGTGAAGATATTTGTTTCCAAATGCTTGCACGCTAGCCACAGCCTGAGATTCGGTATAAGTTGTTTAGTCCATTGGGCTTTATTATTTAGATTATCCCATTCGAGTTGCCATATATCTATGGTCGTTTCCCTCTCTCTAATCCTGTTCGCCGCTGAGACTCTCTCGAGTAGATCTAGGCGTACCCTTTCCTTCACAAGTAGGTCGAAAGGAGGTGTTTTGGTGATTACGCATATTGCATCTGCCGATACCGTTCTATAAGCCGATGCTGCTCTCAACAGCATCTTCCTCTGTGTTGATTTGTACATGCTATTATATTTTTTCACGTCCATTACTCTAGCCCAACACTCCGTATATTGCCCGCCTTTTGTGTGAACCCGGACCTCTCAGATTTGGTAGAATCCTGGTTAAGGTTGTCTGTCTTTCCGCCTTCTTACACGTTCTCCTAATATGTTCATTGTGGATCTGTTTATCATCTATCCATACACCCAAATACTTTACGTACTTTTTAGGAATGATATTCGTTCCATCGATGTTAAAAATAATTCGTTCCCTCTGGTTATAATCGCCTCAGTCTTCTCTTGTGCCATCTCCAATCCACTTTCTTTAAACCATGCCTATATTCTATTCAGTGCAAGATTTGCTTTCCGTAACAAATCCTTTTCTTCGTCTGCCCTGACAATCAAGACCAAGTCGTCGGCGTATGCGGCTGTGGAGCATCCATTGGGGAGTTTCAGCTGTAGTACTTCATCATAGAGCACATTCCACAGAGTCGGTCTCAGCTCTGATCCCTGTGGGAGTCCCTGAGTCATTTTTGGCTGGTATGAACCGCTTACGAGGCTTCTCCCAGATAGATAGTTCCCAATTTTGTTAATCATGTAACTACTAACATTGAGGTTGCGCGAAGTATTCATTATCTTCGTCCATTTTGCCGTATTGAAAGCATTCTCAACATCTATCATTATAATTACACCCCATTTCTGGGTTCCTCCAGTGAAACTCTTCATAACGTGCTTGACTGCATGTACCGTCGATTTGCCTGCTCTGAAACCAAATTGTGTCTTAGAGATTCTACGTTTTTTTTTAATTCCTTGTCTAGTCTGCCTCTCAGCATGTACTCTTAGATTTTGCCCAGAACGTCATGTAGGCAGATAGGCCTGTATTTTCTGCTGAGGTTTTCCGGGTATCCGATTCTTCCATGTTTCGGGGAAGGTGCACTCTACTAACATTTCATTGTATATTTTTAGCATCGTATTGGAAATAGCATCTATGGCGAATTAGATAGCTTCTGTCATAATACCATCAGGGTATGGGGCTTTTTTCTTCTTAATTTTATTCCTGGCGATAGTAAGTTCATCTATTGTGAAAAACTTAGGTCCGGCGCATTTCATTACTTCACGTTCCTTATGGTCTCTGTCTGCAGGGAATAACTCCTTAATCTTTTGAGTCCTGGTCGCTTGTTCAATGACATATGGACTTCTTGTATGTTTTAACTCGTAAGTGACAATCTTGTAGCCCTGCCATCAGGGGTCGTCTTCCAGTTTATCGCAGATCTCTTTCCATTGCTCCTTCTGCGATTTCCGTATCAGTTTCTTCAGCATAGATCTTGAATTCTTATATTCTGCTCCAAGGTGTATAATGATTGGATCGGCATTGTTCCTTTTCCTGACATTAAGTATCTGTCTTCTCCATCTATTACAGATATCTCTTGTCCCGGAGATTTCTTCATTCCATCATGATGGTCGGAGTCTCGGGGAATTTTGATATCCTCTGTGAAGGTCTTGTGTTCGCTTGAAAGCACGTCCGATGGCGTTCTCGATATGTAACAATTGTATGGTATTCATGAAATCTGCTTTATTCAAGTAGGTTTATATAGGCCAGTCCTTCTTTGGTGTCTTGTTCTCTGTAACAGCACTGAAGAAGATTAATCTGTGAAGCCTCATACTTTCTTCAACGGAGACTTCCCATCCAGAGATGCTTCTTGCAAGATCTGGTGTAGCGAGTGTGATGTCGATAATAGACGCTTGGGCTCCCTTAACAAAATTTGGTGTATTACCTTCGTTGAGAGCTGTTAAATTGAGCGCATGGATCTATTCTGTCAAGTAGTCCCCTCTCGTATCTCCATTGGGCGAGTTCCATGAGGCAGACTTTGCGTTAAAATCCTCAGCTACTATGGCTTCCCTCCCAGAGTCTGTGTGTGTGTGTGTGTGTATCTCAATATATTGGCCTCTTGTTTATGTAGCCATTTTTCGATAGAAATAAAAATACCATAATATCGAACAAATTTAACCTATCAACCTATAAACCAATTACGGACAACGAAGGAATGCAAGGTGAAGTTTAACATAGGATAACATATAATAAGACAAGGACACAACTGGCCAAGGGACCCATCGTGGCATTTACTCTTTATACACAAACAATACTGGGCCACGGAAGGATTTATGATGGGATTATAACAACAACTAACCTCAAATAATACCAACAGACAGCTATTATACTACTATGTTTATATTTCGGATATGATCAAATAGTTCCAATAGTGCATTGGAAAGTTCACAAAAGACGATAGAATTCAAATTAATTGGTTTAATTATATTGAACAAATGAATTTTATTCAAAAAAATATTATTCTGGGCTTCATTATTAGGGCAGTCTAGGATTACATGAGTAAGTGAACCAATAGCGCCGCAAGTGCACAATTGATCTTCATTTATATTAATTTTGTATAAATATTGAGGACAGATTGCATGTCCAGATCTAATTCGACATATGGTCTTGATAAAGGCTTTGGTTGAGGAATTCTCAATTAGGATATTTGAAAACCAAGAATGAGTCATCACTTTTGGGATAAAAGATTTAAAATTGCTGCTGTGTTCGAGTTTTGGTATAACATGCTCCATTTAGATGTACATAAACGATTAATGTGACTAAAGATATCGTTAACAGGAATCTTAAAGGATTGTACATTTAGTAGGTTGGTAGCTTCTTTGGCTAATTGGTCAACCACCTCATTATAGCGTATACCACAATGAGCCTTAACCCATAGAAGGGTAACATTTTTATTGTATTGCCTAATTTGGTTTACCTTTTGAAGGATCATATAGATAATGTAGGAAGAATGAGAGTTGAATCACAAGTTTTTTATTGAAAGTAAGCTACTCAAACTGTCTGATAGAATTATTAAATCAGAATTTACATGAATTTCTTCGAAATAAATTAGAGCCTCATATATAGCTAATAATTCATTATTGTAAATAGAGAACATATTATTTATTTTATAGGAGTTACTAAAATTCCTATGAACATCATATATAGCTAGACCGGTACCCGATAAGGATTTGGAAGCGTCTGTATAGATTTTGTAGCTTGTAACATAATTTGACATAATAGAATTAAAATGGGCTTTGATAGTACTGTTGCAGATTGAGTCATACTAAGGGATTATTATGTTAGGGATCTGTCTAGAAGCATCAAAGTCAATGCCAAACATACCAGAATAGTTGCTAGTAAACGAAATTTCTCTAAACGATAGAAATTCTTCATAAATTTCGAGTATAGCTGGTAATTTTTTGTTAATACAATATACATGAGTCAAAGACGATATATAGAAATTATGAAGTTTATTTAAAAAACTAGTTTGAGATGCATATTTTTTGATATGTACTTGAGAGCTAAGTAGTTTCTTCTTATTTGAAGAGGACTTTCATTGGCTTCGTTCAACATTACATCTATAGGCGTGCTTCTAAGATAACCTAAGCAAATTCTCATGCATTTATTTTGTAGAACATTTAATTTTGATAAATGGGATTTGGCTGCAGCACTATAAAATAAACAGTCATAGTCCAATGAGGACCTGATGAAATTCTTGTAAAACATCAATAAAATACGTGGATCTGCTCGCCAATTTGTGTAAGCAACAAATTTTAGTATGTTCAAACCTTTTTCACATTTCCTTAAAATTCTGCTTATATGTACATTCCAGAGTAATTTGCTATCCAAATGAATGCCAAGAAAAGTTATTTAATTTTTAAGTGGGATAATAATGTTATTCAGAGAAATATTGAACTGAACATTACTACGTCTTCTTGAAAACACACATATATTTGATTTTTCAGGCGAAATCAATAACCCCAGTTTTAATAAGCCCGCACTAACTATGTTAATGAAATCTTCAATATTTGTTAAACAGACATTAATATCAGCATTCATAAAATATATGCATATGTCATCTGCAAATTGTATTATATAGATGTTGTTATTAGTACAGAGAGAATGTAAACTGTTGACATATATAATATATAAAATAGGTGCGAATATACTTCCTTGGGGTAAACCTTGTGACGTACGTCTTTGTGAACCTAATTTGTTCTGAATTTTCAAGATAATATTACGATTGGAATACAGATTAAATGTGCAAATTTAACAGGAACGCCTATTTCCACTAATATATTTTGAAGGATATTGAGATTGACTGAGTCATAAGCCGAAGAGATGTCTAAAAAAGCAGCACATAAAAATGTCTTCTCTTGGAAGGCTTTATAGATGTCATAATAAGATTCTTGACCCAGTATGAATTATATATAAAATTCTCGGGAAATAGGTCACAATAACACTTTGTTTTAAATATTCGTCTTTACGTACGTTTCGGTCTCACGACCATCATCAGAAGACTCACTATGTCTAAAAAGGGGGTTTATAACTAATTATAGCACAAGCGTCCAAATCGCACAATTTAACTTCAATCAAAAGAGCCCACGCCGTCGAAACGAACAGAACTACGAATAATCGAAATTGTATCGTCAGAATTAAAGTATAAAAATTTTTTTTGTAGTAAGAATCCGCTATTCAGTAATATTATTAAAATATATGAGTGCATATTGATTGGTATTCTCACAACAAATGAGGAGAACGAAGTTATTTGTCAAGTATCTACTTTCGAAACCAGATGTGTAGGATTTATGACTAGGTACTTAAGAAAGGTTTCAGACCTGTACTGGGAAATTACTATTACGAATTTCCCAGTACAGGTCTGAAACCTTCAATTTTTTAATGTTAGACCATATATCTTTGACTGGTGTGGATTTATTCATTTTGTTTACGAAATCTTTCCAAGAGGACCGCTTAGCATTCTTAATTCTTCTTTTTGCAATTGCTGAATTTCGTTGATATTCTAGGAAATTTTCCAAGGTTGGATTTTTAATATATCTTTTGAGGGCCGCTTTGCGATTGAAGACGGCGTCTTGACATTGGGTGTTCCACCACTTATTTTGAAATCGTTTATTTATATTTGATGAATAATAAGGAATTGAATGTGATGCACTGTCCAGTATAATATTCAATAGCTGCTCATAACTGACAATATTATCTGCGATTGCAGCTTCTGTGGCTAACGTGGCGAATTCTATATATTTAGTCCAATTTGCCAATTTTATGTTGAATTTTGGAGGACACATATTTGAAGAATATCCATTGTGAATAGATGGAGAAACAAAATCAACACATATCAAAAAATGATCTGAGCCCAATGTCTCTTCAATAACTCTCCAATTGAATTTATTTTGTATGGTGGAACTACATAGAGTCAGGTCTATAGCAGAGGGAGCTGCATGTGGAAGGCGCATTTTAGTAAAGGAACCATCGTTGAACAAGGTAAAACCAAATTGTTCGATAGCATCAAGAAAATATTCAGACGAATTGCTATTGTATGAACAGCCCCATGATAAATGATGAAGATTAAAATCCCCACCGACCATACAGGGGTGTTTAAAAGAGAGAAATAGACAATTAGCTCGAAAAATAAAGGAGTTCGGTTTTACATAAATCGAATAAATGAACAAATTGTTTGTTAGGGCGGAGGGCCTGGAAATTGATATGGCTCTGCACATTATGTTATTTGCAAATGTGGATGATATATCGTTGTACAAAATATTTTTTTTTGTTAGTATCGTGACACCAGCTTTGCCATCAGCCCTGTCAAGTCTAAACAGGTTATAGCCTGGAAATTTTATGGCAACAGATGGTTTAAACCATGTTTCTGAAATGACTGCTACGTCGACATTGTTCGAGGACAAATACTTTTCAAAGCTACCCTTGTTTGCATAAAGAGACCTAGCATTCCATTGAATTATGTTAAGCATTTACAAATAAAGTGTTAAGAAGTTTGTTTTTAAATTTATCGAAGAAATTAATATCAAAACTATTATTATTAGAACCTTTGCAGTCTTCAAAAATTCTTGTAAGAGTCTTCGAAAAGGTGTCAGGAGACTCTAAAATATTATATGAACTACATTTATTTTTAAACTGAGTTGAATGTGAAATAGCGTGAGGATTATTCAAACAGACACCATTCCCAGATTTGTGGGCCGGTTGAGAGATAATAGATTTATGGGATTCCCATAGCTTGTTAGGAGGACTAAATATCTTCCGTCTTTTCTCAACTGATTGAGTATTACTCGTAGCTTGCGAATACTGTTGAGTAGAAAATTGTTTTGGATTTTCCAAAATTGAAGTTCCTCCAGTGATACTAGCGTAACTATTTTTTACAAAATTTACAGATTCTTCATAAGAAATATTTTTAATAGCCACAGTTTCTTTGATTTTTTTTTTATTTAAATATTCTGTACAGTTTTTAAAATCATTTGCTTTGTGATTGCCTTTGCATAAGATACACATAATGGATTCTGCTGTACATTCCTCTTGGACGTGGGGATCCCCACACTTAGGACACCTTACAGTGCCACGACAAAGTTGAGCAACATGACCAAATCTCAAGCATTTACGACATTGAGTCACTTTTTGAACAAAGGGAGATACTTCTCTTACTACATTATAGATTGAAACTTTTGAGGGTAACTTATTTCCTCTGAATTGAACAAGGAGACTTGTAGTAGGGACGTACTCAACAAATTTATCTTCCTTAATAAGTTTCCTATTCAATCTTTTAATATCTAGAATTTTAAAATATTCTCCCATCACTGGCTGAATGACTGAATGAAGTTCGTCCAGCGGAATTTCTTTGTGAACTCCCCTGATTACACCCTGTCGTCTTAAAATGTATTGTGGAATAAAAACATCATAATTATAATTCTTTAAGATTTGTGAATCTATTAAATTATTAGCACTTAAACTTGAACGCAGTTCAATCTTGATTCTTTTACGGCCTAATCTGCTGATATTAATTACGTTTTGGGCGATTAGTGAATGTTTCTGATGTATTATTCTACCGATTGAAATTGGATGAAGATTACCTATGTTTTCATCATTGCTCTCTATAAAAACAATGAACGGGCCGGGCCACCATCTGTTACTTCATACTTAAGGATTTTTTTATTCCTTTTTTCAGAACTCGATGAATTATTATCGATTTTATTCGATGATTTGTTAGGACCATTACCGATAAATTGACTATCAACTACGTTACTTATCTAACTACTGTCTGTTAGGCTTGCGTTAAATTCCATAACATCATTATTATGATGATGATTAGGGCTGTATAGGATGCCTCCTCCTTTATCAGGCGGGATATCATCAAACTCCATTATCACCTTTTCACTGAATCACAATTATAATTTGAAACTACTAATAACAAGCGAAAATTACAGTTTCAGTACGCCAATCCGAAAAGGATGTATAGGAATATAAACTTAATTAATTATAGTTTACACAATTCGAAATAATCACGTCTCGCGTATAAGACACACGTCTAACACATATGCGAACTATCTCAACACTGCCCTCCCAGAGTCCCTTACATGTATCATCACATTGTCTACATATCTCTTGTACTCTTCAATAGGCAAGTTCGGTGAGATATAACAGTTATATATAGCCAATTTGCTCAGAACAACACACACAAAACCCAGTCCGACTTCGTGTGACGAGATTCCGCATGCTGGGTTGACACAATAAACAGCCGTGCTGTTGCCCAAGTCCCTTATCCACTTATGATTTTTACTGGTCAGAGCAATGTTTGGCTCTTGTATCAGAGCAATATCTATATTTCTTTCTTCAACAACTTTTAATAGGAGATGATGAGCGGTCTTTCGTCTATCAGCATTGAACTGCATAAGTCTTATCCTCATTTTGATTCAGCGCCAATTGATGGGAGAAGCTCACATGATAGCAGAACTTGATAAGTAATATAAATAAATAAATAAATAGTTGTGGTTGTATAACATTAAGAGGAATAGATAAAACCGACAGTCTAAAACAGCACCAGTACATCTAATATCACAGATACAGTCAACATCAGCACTATTACATCTAATATCACAGAAATAATCTAAACAAGCACTATTACATCTAAAATCACAGTTACAATGTAAAAAAGCACTATTACGTCTAAAATCACAGTTACAATCTAAAACATCAGTACTACATCTAGTATCACAGCTTATTTCACTAGTATGTACATAAGTATCTATGCTCTTTTAAAGATTCATGTATAGATAATTAGATAGATAGATAGATAATTTTATTGAACTAATGTTACATTTCAGGGTAAATGCTATATTTTAATATAAATACATTGCACCTAACTTCTGGAAAAGTTGTAGTGTGCCTGATTGGTATATTTGAGTAGCAAGTAAATCAAGTGAATTACCTATATCGTTATACATGAAAATGCTTATTCTAAATTGACAGTTTATATCAGTAAGCAGAAGGAATAGAAAATATTTTTTAAAATAAAATTAATTGTACTGCTTACATGAAAATACTTATCGTTAATTGATAGTTTTATATTCAGGAAAAAAAAGATTAAAGTAATAATAAGTAAAATAATAGTATACATATATACATACATACTATCTGCACTTACAATATACATTATAACTTGGTTTAGTTGATGATTTAGAGGACCAGAACAGGGGTTTTTTGGAGTGTATAATTTTTTGTTTTTTATTTTCATCATATTATTGACTCGATATTGTCTCTGTTCTTAAGTATGAATTTTTTCGTTTTATTGCAAAATAATTTGAAATTTCGTATATTTTTTAAGTCTTGGGGTAGACAATTGTAAATTTTTGGGCCTGTTGTACATATAAATTTTTGGTATAGAGTTGTTTTAGTTTGGGGTGTTTTTATGTTGTCCCTTTTTCTTGTGTTGTAATCGTGGTTATTTGAGTTTTTTTCAATTTTATTTTTGTACATGAATTTGGAAACGTTAAAAACATAGAGTTCGTGTAGGTTCATGAATCTTTTGTCTGAGAAGAGCTGTGTTGTTGAGAATCTTTTTGGTTTTGATAGTAGAACTTTCAAGATCCATTTTTGTGTCAATATAAGTGTTTTCAGTTGATTTTGGTAAGTACCGCCCCATATGATAATACCGTAAGATAAAATAGATTCGACCAGCGATTTGTATGCTATTACGAGAATGTCTATTGGAAGAAACTTTCTTAGTTCATAAAACGTGTATACCAGTTTTCTCAGTCTTTTTGTTAGATACTCAGAGTGGCTATCCCATTTCAGTGTATTGTTAATCATTAGGCCAAGATATTTAATATTTTCGGTTTTTTCTATAATTCTTTGACATGTACATGGATTCAGTCTGCAGTTGGAGTGATATTTTAATGTGGTCAGATCGGGTTGATTCACGGTACTATTTGAGAAGGTCATGAATTTGGTTTTTTGGAAGTTCAAGCTAAGCAGATTACTGTCTAGCCAGCATTTGATTTTGTAAAGGCCCTTTTCTGCCTGTTTTTTTGTTATTTCCCAAGTGTGACTTGTAAAGAGTAGCACAGTATCATCGGCGTATGATATAATATCTCCCGAAATATCAACATTCAACATGTTATTTATATACAGTAGGAATAGCTGGGGACCAAGAACTGTTCCTTGGGGGTTACCACATTTTATTTCTTGTATTTCACGTAAGTAGTTATTTATTTTGACTTTTTGCGTACGGTTGGTCAGATAGTCCTTAAAAAGCTCAAATACAATCCCGCGGATGCCGTAAGATTCAAGTTTTGGCAAAAGCATTTCATGAGATATACTATCGAAAGCCTTTGCCAAGTCTATAAATATTCCTATAACTTTTTTATTCTCTTCTAGGTTTTCATGTATTTTTCTGGTGAATTGAAATAGAGCATCTTCTGTAGAAAGATTTTCTCTGAAGCCGAATTGCCGTGCTGATATTATATTATTTTTTGCTAGGTATTTATTTAATCTGGAGACTATGCATTTTTCTAGAATTTTAGCAATTATCGATATGACTGAGATCGGTCTATAATTTTTAGGGTCATTCTTATCGCCATTCTTATATATGGGGGTTATGATTGATTGCTTTAGTGCAGTTGGAAATTTTCCGGAAGTGAATATGGAATTTATTATGTGTGCTAGTATTGTAACAATGTTTGCTCTGATTTCCTTGATTGTTTTGGTATATAGTTGGTCCGAACCACAGGAAAGTTTATTTTTCAGTCTTTTGATTATTTCTGAAACTTCTTCCGATGTTACAGGATCTAGGTACATGGAGTGTAATTGATTGTTTTCTATAGGGAGAGTATCTGTAAAATCCGAATGTTCGTCATTTTTTATGAAATCTGACATTTTTACCCCAACTGTTGCAAAATGTGAATTGAAGATATTGGAAACTTCATTTGGTTTTGATGTTATTATGTTTTGATCATTATACAATTTAAAATTTTCCGACGTTATGCTTTCCGTATTTTTTATTATTTTCCATATGGTTTTTGTATCATTTTTGGCATTGATTAATTTAGTTCTATAGTAATTTTCTTTTGTTTTTGTTAATAGTTTTGTAAGGTGATTTCGGTATTGTTTATATTCATTCCAGTTTTCTGGGTTATTTTCGTTAATGCATTTTTTTTTCAGTTTATCTCTCTTTTTGATTGATGTGATTAGTCCCTGTGTGATCCAAGGCTTAATTTGTTTGTGAATATGAATATTCCTATAATGCGTGCATCTCGTTATAGCAGAGGATAATTTATTTTGAAATGATTCGTAGGCTCTATTTACATTTTGTTCGACGTAGACTTCGTTCCACGTTTCTTGTTGTAAAATATTATTGAGTTCGTCATAGTTAATATTTTTTATCTGTTTGTAGATGGGTTCTGTATTTTCTGAGTAGAATTTATCTTTTTCAGAGATATTTATTATAACACTAAAATGGTCTGTTATTGCGCTTTCGAATATAATTGGAATTATTTGTGTATTACTAGAGTTGTGGTCCATTTTAATAAATGCATGATCAATGCAGCTCTTTGTTTCTGAAGTTATTCTAGTGGCTGATTTTATATATTGTTTGTAGCCACATGAGCTAAGAACGTTAATATACGAATTTGTTATTATGTCTGACTTATTTAAATCTATGTTCAGGTCTCCTATCAACACACTGAAATGGGATCTACCGTTTTGTTTCAAAAAATACTCCAATTGCTCGATGAATCCCATTTCATCTGTGGATGGTGGTCTGTAGATTGCAAAAATATCGTAGTTTGATTTGTTGATTACCATCTTAATTTGTGTGACGCTTATATCTGAGATTTTTGTGACTAGTGTTGTGAAGTTCAACTTATTATTAATAAAGACACATGTACCGTCGTTTTGGTTAAGATTAGAATTATTATAATGTGTGGTATAATTTGGCAATTTGAAGTTTTCTATGTTTGGAACGTTCCAAGTTTCTGTTAATATAATTACATCGCATTGAAAATCAAGAGATTCCAGATACACAACAAATTCATCAAAATTTTTTCTAAGACTACGTATATTTTGATGTATGATATTGATTCCAAGGTTCAGATATTTTAAGGTTGATTCTTGCAATTCATTACAATTCTTTACAATATGTTCGTCCATCCTGTTATAATCTTCTAATTCCTCAACATATTCTAACATTTCACAGCAGTATTGGTTTTAACCTCTAGTTACTATAAAAATAAATAGATATAGAAATAGAAATGCCAACGGAAAAGATATTTGATAAAGTAGGTGGGTTTGAGTTTTTACGTGATTTTGTTTGCCCATTCCGATATGAATATAGTACTTTAGAATTTTTATAATTCATACTCTCGGTTAGACATTTTTAACAATTCATGTTATGATGACAAGATATTATTGTGAAATATGTAATTGATTTATTGTTTTCAATTAAATTTTTTTTTCATCTATAAAACCAAATATTTTACCATTCATGCTCCAGATATTTTTGTAACCATATTTTTCAGATGCTTTCATCATCAAATCTAGTTTGTATTTGGTTAGGTCTTCTTTGATATGTATTCTTGTCCCTTTTAGTTTCCTCCGGTTTTTTAGTATCTCCAGTTTATCCTCGTAATTTGACAGTTTCACAAATAATGCTCTTGGTTTGTTGGCGGTACTTTTTCCTATCCTGTAGCATTCGATGGCGTTTTTCTTCTGGATTCCCAGGTTAACCAACATGTTATTGAAGTCTTCCATCGGTCCACTATTGCGGGTTTCGTTGATACCGTATATTCGTAGGTTTTGCCTCCGTGAGTGTTGTTCGAGCGAGTCTATCTTTTCTTCTAAGTTTTTTATTTTGTTTACATAAGATAATGAAATTTCATTCAGCTTCGTATCGTTTTTGTTCGAAAGTAACACTCACTCGTTCTATTATACTTTGCACAAGGTCGTCCTGTTTCAAGAATTCACTAAGTGCATCTTTCACGTTGTTTTTAATTTCTAGTTTGATTTCGCACATTTGTTCCCTAGTGAAAGGCATATTTCGTTTTGTCATAGAATTTGATAACTGAGAGAAATGATAACTCAACTTGCGAAATGTTTATATCGGAGCGGCTTTTAACACGTCTACTCGCTGCAACGCATAACTAGCAAATATATATTTGGATACTTTCACCTGTCTCTGTAAGACCATCCCAATCGCTTATATCTCTCTTGATATCATCTCTTTGATCCATTGAGCGTTTTCTTACGCCTTTCCTCAACCAAGACTTTGAAAAAGGGGCACCTCATTTGGTCTTGTCTGTGGCCTTGTGTATTGCACTTCCAGCAGAAAGCCTCTCCTTCGCACTCTTTAGCTTTGTGCCCTGTCTTACCACATTTTATGCACTGTTTTGATCTATCATGCCCCTTTCAATCGATAGACTTGTGCCCAAAGTCCAGACACTTGAAACACTTTTGAATGTTCACCTTCTCGGAGACTTTACACAGTAGCCTTCCTATTTGGATATATCCAAGTTTTAGTAGGTCTGTTGCTTTCCCTTTGGATATTCACCGTGGCCGATTTCTCGTCAAATCTTCCTACCCTTATCACTCCGATCTTAACATTGGTTCTTCCTTCTCCAGTCGCATCCGTAATGGCCTGGATTATTTCCTCGCTTGTAGTGGTAACATCCATGCCAGAAATAATCATAGATATCCCTCCAATCACATTTACACTTAGTTCTGTTTTTTTTACTTCTATCCTCCCTGAGAATGTTGGCCTGTGTCTCCCCTCCCTCTATACTGAGACTTCCGACTTCCGGACTCTTGTTATCTTTACACCTAGTTCGTTATCCTTGATACCTTCTTTAACTTCCCTCACGAGGTCGACGTACGTTTTCTGGGTACCGTACACTGTGACAATACCCTGATTGGGTTTTGTTTCAACTTCCTTCTGCGCGGGACTTTCCGCTGTTAACAAAGTAATCTCGATATCTGTGAATCTGAAAATACTCTCTAGTATTTTTCTGGCATATGTATTGTCGAGTCCTGGGGGAGGCGACATATATACATTCATCCTTCTGTGTTGGATCATAGTATCTCGCAGTTTGTTCGATATCTCGTACAGCGATTCCATGTCATTTACTCCTTCTGTATCCGCGTCATATGGTACTAGAAATACGTACCTCCTGTTGTCGGTGTCCTCGCCCCTACTGGTTTTCATCTTGGTTTCACTCATGACAAACTCTATCTCTTCCATATTGATAGTCTTCATCATGTTTGCTACTGTTGGGTATCTATCACAGATTCCTATGAGATATTTTTCCTCCATTGCATTTTTTCCTGTCAGTATTGCAATATCACCTCTATCGCTTGCTTTTAGCAAACTTCCCACTTCCATTGAGGTGGCTCTGTAAAAACCTTCTGGCCACTCCAAGTCCATTACGTCACCTAAATACTGTAGGTCCTTGAGGTTGACTTCGGTGATCCCCTTTTTCATTTCAGTCATTTGATGAAAGTCTCCATCTTCGATATTGCCAATCTGCACGTGCACCTCTGTGGAGATAGCATCTAGTTCCCGTGCCACCTCAACCAAGTTTGCTCTTGTGTTCGGCATTTCCCCTGCCATTTGTAGCATGTCCTTCACTTTTTGGGTAATCTTACGTACGGTAGCTCCCAATTTTTCCAGTGAGGTGCAATCCTTCGGCCTTTTCATAATTTTTGGGGCTAGCTTCAGATCGTTTCCTTTTTTGCTTGTCTTCAAAGAAAGTCTTAGTAGATTCTTCGTTCGAATCCTCTATTGCGATTACCCTGGATCCTGTGACCATTTGCGTTAAGATTTCACAAGACACATTCTTCATCTCCACATCTTCAGATGTAGCTACTATTTGCGTCGTATCTCGTGCCTTCTCTTTCCCAGAATCGGCATTTACTGGCGATCTGAGTAACTTTTTCCCCTTTGATTTTTTCAGGAGCGTCCTTCCAAAGTCCTCTCTAGATTGAGCATCCTCTTTCATTTCTATATTTTGCTTACTGATTTTTGGATTGTTCTGCATAATTATTCCCACGATAATCACGGGAAAGGATGATCCACCCCTGTAGTGCACGGCTTACAGGGGTAAGGTTTTATACTGCGGAGGTCGCCCAGTTTCCGCAGGTTTTTGCGACTTCGCTGTCGGTTATTTTGAAGAGGTTTATTCCTCGCGGGCCGGTCGGTAAAGACAAACCCCCCGCTTCCGGATCCCACAGCACACTCCTCTGAGACTCGCCTCTCTGCGGTTCGTGCTGTGGTCCAGATTTACGGTGTTAGCGGGATGTAGGCGAGCGACCACCTCCGGCTAAGGCCCTTGAGATGCCAACCCGAGAGTGCTTTACAACACTTGCCCTAGGTTGAGTCGTTCCTTGGTTTTCACTGCTCGCCCTCGACCTGTCCGGCTTGGGAAGCCCTACCAGGAGTCACTTGCGAGACTCCAGACGGCATAGCTCTCAGGTTCATTGCAGTTACTTAAGCCCCTCTACCAGCGACAAGGTGACACGACTCCTAGGAGGGGAGTTGACCTAACCTAACCTAACCAACCTTTTTTTTTTCGACAGGGGGAGAAATCTGAACCCAGATGGCTCGTCCTCAGCGGACGAAGGTATGTCGGGGTGGCCAGCTGAACTGCCTTACCGACTAAAATAACCCCTGTATATATCCTTCTATTTTTTCAGTAACATGGATCGGAAACAGACCTATGGGTCCTTATCATCAATCCATGTTTCTTGTTCTCATGCGCTGTCAAAATCTGTGTGCTCGTGAGTCGTCTCATTTTCTGTTTGTCTATTGTCTCTTGTTTCATTTTCCTGTCTGAGTCTGTCTTCTTTTTCTTTCTTCTCCATTATCTCTGTTATGTATGTGTATATCTTCGTCCAATTTTCCCTGTTCAGCATCATATATGGTATTAGGTCTTCGCGTCTGGGTAATGTTCCTATTTTGTTTGCAGAGCAGCTCTCATCGAATCCCACCTTTTACAATTGTAAATCACGTGTCTAGGATCATCGACCTCATTACATATATGACAAAGGTCATCTGTAGTCTTCCCTATTCTTTTGGTATATGACTCGAAGGAGCCATACTCACTCAGAAATTGGGTGAAATAGTAGTCCGTGGTGCGAAACTTACAGTTCACCCATTCTCCTATGTTTTGAATCAGACTTCTTGTCCAACTGGCTTTTATATTCATCTCTCGCCATCTCCTTTGCCATTGTTCCATCGTTCTCTTTCTCGCCATTCTTTTAACCCCAGCCGTATTTGAATTTCTAACCTTGTAGAGGAAAGAGTATCCTTTGATTCTTAGGTCTACTGGAGGGATAGCAGCAATTGCTGATGTAGCTTCTTCTGAGATGGTTCGGTATGCCGATATGACCCTGACTTATTTTTCTTTAGGCTGAGCCCAGCATTTTCCTGTACTTCTCAAGGCGTACAGTAGTGAGCTTTGTGCAACCCCGCTCAGAACACGCCTTTTTGGGTAGCTAGGTCCTCCTATGTTTGGCATCAGCTTCAGAAGTGCATTTGTCACTTTCCCCATCTTCCCGATTACATGTATAACATGTTGTCCAAAGTTTAGTTTTCCGTCCAAGACGACTCCTAAATATTTAAGCTTTTTCACCGGTCCTATTTCCTCCCCCATGATATCAAACTTCGGGTGGCTTCTTTTCCTCGGCCCTTTCAATATCATAACCTCTGTACTATGTTTAGCTACTCTCAGCTTGTTTTCATTCATCCATTCTTCCACTTTATCGAGAGCCTGTGTGATTCTTGTTCTTAATCCACGTTCTGTATCTGCTGAGATCATCAGGACTAAGTCGTCTGCGTAGGCCAATGGCGTTGTGTTCTTCGGGTAGTCCAGTTTTAAGATACCGTTATATAATAGGTTCCACAGAGTTGATTCGAGGACCGGTCCCTGTGGGACCCCGGTACTTCACTTATATGTGACACCTTTCTTGATTTCGACTTCTCTGTCAGTGAAGTACGATTCCACTAGACGAATAAGGTATGCACTGATTTTTCCATTCGTCATTTTTGTTATTATTCTCGACGAAGAGGCATTATTGAAGGCGTTTTCAATGTCGATCGTGACCAACGCACACCTTACCTTCCCATTTTCTTCCACTAGGCTTGAAATCTTCTATACGGCTGTTAATGTTGACATCCCAGCTCGGAAACCGAATTGTAAATCCGATAATATGAGGACAGGTTCTGTTCCTTTCCTGCCTTCGGAATCAGGATTACCTCTGCGATTTTCTGGTGCTTTTTTCATTTCCAGCTCTGCGTTGCATTTTAACAGTTCACACAGGGTAAAGGCTGGGGGATCCCGGACTGGGTTGTTTTTATGTTCTACCTCTGTAATTGTTGGTAAGAGGTCAGTAATGATTTTCTTCCTCCTTCGAATTGCCATTTCAAACGGTGCCGGTTAAGCTCTAAGGTGTCTTGTAGCTATTTTGTATCCTTGTCCCCATACATCTTCATCCAGCTCTTTGAGAAGGTTCCTGTAATGTTAGCGCTTATTTGCGTTGATTCTTCTTTTAATTTCTCTCTCTATATCCTTTTTTTTCATCCTAAGTATTAACGCTGTATATGTGTCTGACGTGGCGTTTGCTCTGGTAAGAGTGCGGCATTGTCGTTTGTAATCTGTTTTGAGCTGATCTGGTTCTTCTGACCACCAGTATGGGTCGTTCCCTTCTTTAAATGTCTCTAGTCTCTGAGAGTTCCTGAACGCCTCTACTACAAAGTCATAGAGGCTCATACTTCCCTTGTATTTTTTCGGTTCCTCGATAAATTTGGAGGTTTATTTCGGTATTTTTTGATGATGGGTACCTACTTCTGAATTCCTTCAATACTGAAATAGATTGGCCCATGATATGTGAAGGGGTTCTCGTACGCAATGCTCCAATATTTTATTTTGGTCCCCATGCCTGGTGAGCACATGGTGAGGTCAATGTGGGAGAGTGATTTATTCCTCACGAAGGTCGCCTCACCCGTGTTCATTGTGACCAGATCCAGCTGTGCCAGCCACTCTTCTATTTTTTCACCCCTTGCATCAGTGATCGGTGCACTCCATAGTGGAGATTTGGAGTTGAAGTTCCCTGCAATTACCAGGGGCTTCCGAGTTTTCCTAGCTTCATCGAATATCTTGTTCAGGTTCCTCCCAAACTCTGCTAATGCTATATTCGGAGACAGGTACACTACTATCAGAACAAATTCCTCAAGGTTCACTTGTACGTACCCCTCCTCACTATGGTGGGAAATGGCTATCAGTCTATGGTTTAGCACATACAGAGCTGCGTCCCCTCTTTTATCTGTTAGCCATTTTGGTGAGCTGATAATTTTCGTATTCGGTTCTGTTACTATCATTAAGTCAGCCTTCTCCTCCATCGCTTTCCTATACGCCATGTCATGGGCTGTTTTGGATCTTCCTAAGTTTGTTTGCTGTATGACTATAGACATAGTTGTCTTAAAAGGTTCCTAATCCTAGCTCCTCTATGGACATCTACGCAGTAAATTAACATATGAGTATATAACAAAACGACACCTTCACATATCTGCACAGACCCATCAAGTTTATTTCTTAAGATATATAACAGCACGCCACCAACACATATATGTACGACCAGGGCAGGTATAGTTGTTAACATATATGTCATTTTCCCATTCTTTTTCTCTTTATCTCCCACAGATAATTTCAGGGTAGTGGTATTCTTAATTTATATTTATATATTTACTCAAAAGAAATGGACCAATATATACGTGACTTCAAAGTAGAAAATATTGAAACATTTAGCATAGATACAGTCGAAGAATGTACGGAAGTAATAAATGTTAACAAAACAAACCACAACTTCAAAATCTTTCAAATGAACATTCGTAGTATCAATAAAAATCTAGATGAATGTCTCATAATGCTACAAAAATTAAGTATTGATGTAGATTGTCTTATCTTCTCTGAAACCAGAGAGATAGTAGACGAAAGTATTTTTGCTATAGAAGGCTATAATATGATATACAATCAAAGTATTTATAACCAAAATGATGGAGTAGTGGCCTACATCAAAAAATGTCACAGTTGTACATATAAAACAATAGCTATAGTGAATAATATAAAAGCGCTAGTAATTAAAATTAATCTAGACAAAAATAATACAACACTAATAACAGCAATGTATAGGTCACCAAACTCAAATACTCAAGAATTTATTTCAAACTTAAATACATTTTTTGAAGAAATAGAAGATCGGGACTGTAACATTTGCATTTTTCTAGGAGATATAAATATAGATATTCTTAAATGCGATGAAGATATAGTTGTCGAATACTTGAATACCTTAAACGAATTCGGATATTTATCTACAATAAACGAGCCAACTAGAGTACAAGGTAATAGTAAAACATGTTTAGATCACATATTTATTAAATCGCAAATATTGAATATAACAGCACAAATTATGCCTATAGTGTTGAAGTCTCATATAACTGACCACTATTCCACAATATTGCAGATCATGTTAGGCACAAAAAATAAAGCACAGCTAAATAATAAAAGAACATTCAAATTTATCAACAAAAATAAAATACATAACATATTCAATAATATTTCATGGGTTCCTGTATTTTCTGTACAAAATCCAGAAGAGGCTACTGATTCATTCATTAAAATAATAACAGAGGCACTGAAAACTTGTACAGACGAACGTACAGCACGAAGGAAAGACACTAAGATAGCACCATGGGTAACTAATGGTCTTCTGATTTCAATTAACAAAAAGAATTCGATGTTCCAACTCTTGGAAAAACAACCCTGCAATGAAGTCCTAAGAGACAATTATAAGGATTATAAAAATAAATTAACAAGAATAATTAATAAAACTAAATTTTCATTTTACACTAAACAAATCGATGAACATAAAAAAAATTCAAAAAAACTATGGGATGTTGTTGAACAAATATCGAAAACTAGAAAGCAAAAACATCTAATAGATAAAATTAAATGCACAGAAACGGGCGAGATTCTTATTAAAAAAAAGGATATAGCTAATGAATTCAATAGAAGTTTTTCTGAAGTTGGAAAAAAATTAGCTAGTAAAATAACATTGAATCGTCTCGATCTACCGAAAAAACCATCTCGGTCAAATTCCTTTGTATTTCTAGAGGTTGATACAACTGAAGTTCAAAGTGCCATATTTGAAGTTAAAAACAATAAGGCAGTAGGATACGATGAAATTAATGCTGAATCCCTGAAGAGTATTTCTGATTATATCATAAGACCATTAACATACATAATAAATAAGTGTGTATGTCAGGGAATTTATCCATCTGCTTTTAAAAAATCAGTCATAACGCCGTTGTATAAAAAAAAGGGCGACCTAATCGATATTACAAACTATCGTCCTATCAGCCTTATGACCCATCTCTCAAAAGTGTTTGAAAAAATAATTAAAAAAAGATTAGTTTCCTATTTAAACAAATATGGAATCATTTCAAATAAACAATTTGGATTTAGAGAAAATATCTCAACTGAAGATGCTATTTTAAGTCTCACAAAGAATATCACGGAATCCCTTAATGAAAGTAAGCCATGTATGTGTATATTTATAGATATGTCCAAAGCATTTGACACTGTGAGTCACCGTTTTCTTATTGATACCTTGGAAAACATTGGTATTCGAAATAATAGCCTAAAGCTTTTTAAGAATTATTTATGTGGTAGATATCAAACCGTAAAAATAGATGATGTATGCAGCACTGAAATGATGATTGACTATGGAGTACCTCAAGGGTCTGTACTTGGTCCAATCTTATTTAACATCTACATCAATGGACTTTTCTCATTGACTAGCCAGGGCGTAATAATAGGATTTGCTGATGACACTGCGATTTTTTACACAGCAGATACTTGGTCTAACCTAAAAATTAAGGCTGAAACAGATTTTGCCACAATCAAAAATTGGTTAGAGTCAAAACTACTGACAATAAATTTCGAAAAAACCAATTACCTACCTTTCAGCTGTAATGCGTCTGGATTGCCATCATTCCATGGGTTAACTATCATATCAAATTCAATGTCCTTCAATATTTTGCCTGAAAGTAAAATAAAATATTTAGGAATAATAATAGATTGTCATTTGAAATGGGACAGTCATATTTTATACATCATTAGGAAAATGAGAACAATTTTATTTAGATTTAGAAAACTTAAGCAATACTTAACCATCAGTTACTTAAAAACCTTGTATTATTCACTGGTAGAAAGTCATATTCGGTACGGGATAGTGGTTTGGGGAGGAGCACTTAAAACACATATTAAGTCTCTTGAAGTTCTGCAAAAGCGTTTTCTTAAAGTTATATTCTCGAAGAGTTCGAGGTATTCAACTAATGATCTGTTTGCAGAGACAAAAGTCATGGATATTCGACAACTATATTTTCTCTGTGCCAGTATAAAGTATCATGCAAATAAACAACAAAAACTCTCACATCATTATGAAACAAGACATAAAAATGCGTGTGTTGTACCCTTAATGTCGAGGGTGGTATCGCAGCGTTCGTATACATACTTTGCCCCAAAACTCTATAACTCTATTCCCGAAGAAATAAGACTTACTACAAATATCAATACTTATAAGAGACGCCTAAAACAATATATTCTTGGAAGTCAACGATTACAACTTCTCCCATACTTCGATTAATAGCCACTTATAAAAATGATCATACAATTACTTATATGTATTTGTGTATTAAATTACTGTCATTCCTTATTTACCTATACATCAAATCATTATTATTTCTTGTAAATATGTATCTCAAATCGAATGTCTCTTGAAAATTAATATAGTAATAACTCACATAGTGCATATTAATTAATTGTTCTCCCAACTTTGTTGATCTATCTTAATAATCTTAATCACACACCTTTCTATGTCTCGAAACAAGTGTTAACTCACTTATCGAGTATTTTATTTATCTTCAATAGAATAATATATTATTGTACAGTAATTATAAACATGTCATTGTTCAATACGGTAAATACTTTATTTATTAGTTTTTATTGCTCTGTTTATTTATTAGTTTGTATCTCTCTGTATATTTGGAGACAAATAAATTTATTATTATTATTATTATTATTATTATATATCTTAACTTTTGTTTCCGCTCCGTGGAACACTGCTTCCACTAACTTCTGTAGTTTTTCCAGTGTTATGGATCGTGAGTGGTGCATCACTACCCACTGCTCCCAGTCCTCTTCTTCTCGAATTCGTTTAATGCTGTTCCATATTTGTTGTTCACTATCATTTAGTGTGAGCTTTATTATTTTTCTACGTGATATTTCTTCCTTTGTCCTTCCTTTTAGTCTTGTGAAATTTTCGATAACTTCAAAATCACCGCTTGAATCTTTGAGCTCCGGGAACCTCTCTCCGTAGATTTTCTGGATACTTTCACCCATTCTCGAGTCACCCATTTCTACAAAGACTTCTTTCGGTTGTCGCGCCCTTTGATTCAAGTGGGCTACCCACTTCCACCTCCGTGTTTGTAAATAACTCCTTTGGTCATGAGAGATCACCGATTTGCTCCATTTCCATGTAGGATCGAATTTCCTCCAGGTTCCCTTTGTAAAACTTTTGCGGTTGATCACCTTTTTCTGGTTCCCTCCTCAGTATCTCTAATTCTTGTCTCATGCATACGTTCCTGTATTTTAGCATTTCCATCTCTTTATTCTGTATCTCGAGTTGTATGGTCAATTTATCAATTATTTGCTGATTTAGCTCTTTGTTTCTTTTTTCTTCTTTCTTTTGTATTCTTTCTTCTTTCTCCCCCTCCGCTTGGTTCCATTCCTTACTTTTCAGTTTCTGTAGGACCGTGCTTTTCTCGTCCAATTCTTGGGCTATGCCATTGATTTCTTTAGATGTCTTTTTAATTTCGATCTTTGTATTTACGTTGTCTTTCACCAACTTCATCAGGGATTCCGTTTTTTTTGTAAGGTGTTCAATTATTTTCTCTAATTTCTGAATTTGATCATTTCTCACTTTTGCGTTTTCTTCAGGGCTATCAGGTATTTCTTCCCTCTTCCTTTCCTTTTTAATGTGGGCGTCACATGTTATTTTAACATATTCGTTCTGTTCGGTATTTACCTGCTCCGTCATCGTGGTTAAGTCTATTGTTTCCGGTGTGTCGTGGTCTTCTTCTTGTCTTGATCCGTTCCCCTGTTTAGGGGAGTCTTGCCAGATTGTCAGCAGTTTTCTTCGCTCTCCTGGCTACGCTCAGAATGTGTGGTGACATGTTCATATTTCTGCTTATATGTATACCGAGATATTTAATGGTGTATCTGCTAGATGTTTTTTTCCACCTATTTTTACGCTCACTGTTTTGAGGGAGTTTTCTCCTGCGTTTCATGTGTAGCTATGCGTAATCCCTTGTTTGCCAGCCACCTGTTTATTCTTGTCACTGCTGTTTCAGTGATGTCTTCTAGCTCTTTTTTAGTGTTCCCCAGGACTATCATGGCCATGTCATCTGCAAAGTCTACGAGAGTAATCCCGTCTGGCAGCTCAAGTCGGAGTACCTTGTCGTAATATGCATTTCACAGTGTCGGGCCTAGTATGGAGCCCTGTGGAACGCCACATTCCATTAAATTTCTCCTTCGTACCTATGAGAACAACTCTGTCGCTCAGGTAGCAGCTTATCATATTCCTCATGTAGGATGTGATGTTCCTATTTGCCAGATCCCCTCTTTTCCTTTCCACGGGACTGTGTTAAAAGCATTTTCAACGTCAATGGTAACTAGGATCGAGTATTTCGGTCCAGTGTAACTTCTGGTGTTCTGGGCTAGTTCTTCGACCTTTTTTAGGGCATCCACTTTGAACCTCCCTTTCCTGAATCCAAATTGCAATTCTGAGAATCCACTTTTATCAATGATTTGCTCAAAAAGCTTCCCTATTGCGTTTAGTATACACAGTGGTCTGTAACTTGTGCTAGTTTCTCCCATTTTCTTTTTTTTTGATAAGGGTCAGTCTACCGATTTTCCACTCGGTTGGGAAATTGCCTTTCTTAATGAGCTTATTCAGGATGTTTAAAAAGAGCTCTGGGCAGAACTGTGTTGCTAGTTTTGTAACGTTCAAGGGTATGCCATCTGGGCCAGCGGCTTCCCCTGGTTTCATCTCGTTACCGGCTGCTTTCATTTCCTCGATTGTACAGAGAGGAATCATGAGGTCATTCACGTTGGCCGTTGGCCATTGCTCCGTCTTATATTTCGGGAAAAGTTTTTCGGCGATCCTCAGCTGTTCGATGTCGGTCATAACAAGTGGTGTGAATAATAGGAGCTTACTTGTGACTATTTTATCGCCCAGCCCAGGGGTCGTCATCAATTTTTTCGCAGAGCTTGAGCCATTGCTTTTTTTCGCGCTGTTTATTGCTCTCTTTAGCATATTCTTGCTGAGTTTTTGTGAAGGCTTATAGCGTCTATCTTCCTGCCTCCGTAGTGTTTTGTTTGCCTCGTAGCCTCGTAAGCGTTTTTTTTGGCTGTATAGCATTTTGTTCTTAGGCTGGCGATCTGTTTGTTTCACCAGTAAGACCTTTTTCGTTCGAGTTTTGTACTTTTCTTGCGTAGAATGGCGTCGCATGCAGTCACTATCGATCTTTTGAGGTCATCTGGGGTCGAGTTTTCGTCTAATTCTATAGCTAATTAATGAAGTTTTGCAATTAGTGGATATATTCGGGTCTTGTTGAAGATCCATCCCCTGCTGGCATGTAGTTTGTGAGTGTCCTTCCTGGCTAGATTGGAAATATCTACATAGATATTTCTGTGGACACTAAGGTTCTTTTCAGCTCCCACTTCCCATTTCGTAACTTCACCTATCACACAAGTGGTGCATAGAGTTACGTCGATGTGTGAGGAACTTTCATTTCTTTCGAACGTTGGTTCGCCATTGTTCAGGATGCAAAGCCCATGTTCATCGGCGCATTCAGCCAACATGTGGCCCTTCAAATTCTCGATCGGAGAACCCCATGCGTATGCTTTTGCGTTGAAATCTCCTCCGATGATGATTTATTTTCTCTTCTGATTTTTTATGCTCTGCCCAAGGTTTGCTAAGTAAAGTTCAAAGCGTACAGAGTCGACATTAGGGGATATATAGCACGAGTAGAAAGCGGTTTATATGTTTACGATCTACACGAAGCCATGTCCGTTGCCACTTTGGATAAACCCAGGTGCCGCTATCGGTAAGTATATTGCTGAGTCGCTATTTTGGTCTATGATCCATTTTGCGTTGTTTTGAGTCATGTATCTGTTTGGCTCAGATGCAAGGCCTACATCTATTTCCTCCGAATTACACTCATGTCTGCACAGATCTAGCGCATTTCTACCCTGTTGAGGTTGACTTGGAGGATCTTCGAAGGTCACCTCCATAGGTAGCGCTCATCCCCCTCAGTCTCAGTATCATGTTCTTATAGATTGGACACATATTTTCGATTCTGCTTTGTTTTCGGACGCTTTGCATAAGTAGCAGGCTCTTTCATTTGAGCATTCTCTTGTTTTGTGTCCTGTTCCGCCACAGTTGTGGCAAATTTCATCTCCCTTTTCTTTGCAGTCTTTCGCTGCATGGCCTACCCTTCTGCATTTGAGGCATCTCCCGGGTGAAATAAAGTCTTTCACTCTCCACCTATGCCATCCTTTTTCAATCTTGCCTATTACTATGAGCTGATTTGCGGCTTGTATTCTGATAGTGGCAAAAGCCTGCTTTGCTCTATTTTTGTTCACTTTGTCTGGTAGTCAGTTGCTGGTTACTGTCTGAGATTCCACCGGGGCGTTAGCTTCCTCGTGTATTATTCTGCTTATATCCGCCTCCAAGGTTGTTAGGTCGATATCCAGTATTAGGACCGTTTTTGTACTGTGCCTCATTTGGATTTCGGCTTTGTTTCTCATGGATGCAAATTGTTGTTCTTGGGAAGCTTTTTTTGCCTCCTCGTTTTCTCTTCTGATCCTCAATTGTAGGTTCCCGTCAAGCGTCTTTGTCATTCTATCAATGGTAACCTCATCTGCATTCATCTCTCACTTCATTTGTCTTATGATGTCAGCATATGAGCTGCCCTGCGCAGATCTTATGGTAATATTCTCCGCATTTCTGGTTCTGCGCTTTGTGAAGGTTTTCCATCCTGCGTGTCCATTTTCTGTTTCAACCTGGCTGGGGTGATCTTTCAACTTGTTTTTCAGGTTTTTGGAATTAATTTCCTCAACGTACATGGTCCAGTGTATTCCAGAATTTCTTGTTTCAAATTCGATAATTTTCCTGAGGGACTTCTTGTCTATTCCGTCAGTGGGCATTAAATCTAGCCTTTTCCTCCCCTTTTTCTCCGCTATATGACTCAATTCGCGGTGGGCGGCTCGTATTTTTTCCTTATTGATCAACGGGTTTTATTCAGTTTCCATACTCACCAGGAACGTGTACTGTTTATGCCTTATTGGTTCCTCCTCTCATCCGCAGTTCGTCGTGATGTGGTTGATGATTATATACGCAACTTTCCCCGGTTGCGGCTTCTTCCTGGCGAGCATATCCTTGACTTGTGTCATATTTCCCCACTGGGTGTCCTTGGTGGCGTCGTCTTTGTCTTCTCGTTCATGGTTAAGAATGACCAGGTCGTTGCCTGAGGGGGAGTCTGCTTCTTTTCCTTGATTACGCTACTGTTAGGGAAGGTCTCTACTGGCCAGTATTGTCTCAGGAGTTCTTGGATGGCTCTTGGTTCGAGTACATGATTCATCCTTTCCCTGATATCTAAGGCTCTATCTGGATTAACCGTGGTCTGTGTTGCCTCCTCCTGCATATTCAGCGATTCTTTTCCTGCTGTGGTTGTGGAACACTCAGGCCAGTTCGGTTCTCTTTGGCATGCTGCTTTGCTCGTGAGATGGCTCTCTTTGTTTGAGGTATTCTCTCTTGTGTTGCGGTGCCGTACCTCTTCCTCGCTCGGCGATTCTGTTTCGAGCCATTCCATTATCTCCTTGGTCGCGAGGACAGTCGAGATGCGGCAGAGTCTTTTGGTAATCCCCTTAATTTCAAACTTTGTTTTGGTGTTTGCCTCTACCACTTTGTTGAGTTCTCTAATCTCGCGCTGAACTTTGTCCATAAAAACTGTTAGTTCCTTGGTGACCGTGTCTCTTTCCCTCGTCCGTTTTTGAGGCGTTTTCCCTGTTCTCGTTTCCTTCCTATCTCCTATGGGGCTGTTGGTTTCCCTATTTCTCTTCTTGTTCATTTTGTGATCATCCTCCTCCGTAGAACTGATCTACCATCTTCTCAACTCGATTGTTGGGCTAGCTTCTTGGGATGAAGATGGAGCGTCGGTTTCCATATGACTTGAAGTATGTGTGGTTTTCATATTTGGGTCTCTCTTGTACGGTAGGTTTCTTTTTTCAGGATCTGTAACGGTTACTTGCGTGGATCTTGCTCTCGTGGGGAGATCTGTGGGTGTGATGTCCAAGAACTGTGGAAGTCTTCTATATGCTTTTCTGGCTGCCTTGTATTTTTTTGCTCCTTTTGATTGATCTTTCCTTCCTCCAGCGTTTGTAATGCAGTCTGCACCTCCTTCGTGAAGGGGTTTCAGTAGATCACAAATGTCAACCCTTGATTCGTTGCTGCGACTTGGAGGTGTTCTGCTCAACGAAGATCTCCTAACAAACGGGTCCTGTATACCTTCCCAGATGTATTTGTTGTTTAATTGTAAATCCATAGTTTCTCACGATTTGGGCCGATCTTAGGGTCACCCGACTTCGCTGTCGGTTGATTTGTAGAGGTTTACTCCTCGCAGGCCGGTCGCTCAAGACAAGCCCTCCGCTTCCAGTTTACACAGAACACTCCTCTCTAACTTACCACTCAGCTGTTCGAACTGTGGTCCAGATTCACGGTATAAGCGAACGGTTGGCGAGTTACCGCCCTCGAATAAGGGTTTCCAGCCACGAAGCGCTTGCAGCGCTTTGCCCTAGGTTGAATCGTTCCTTGGTTTTCACTGCTCGCCCTCGACCTGTCCGGTTTGGGAAGCCCTGCCAGGAGTCACTTGCGAGACTCCAGATGGCATAGCTCTCGGGTTCATTGCAGTTACTTCAGCCCCTCCACCAACGACAAGGTGTAATGACTCCCAGGAGGAGAACCTAACCAACCTAACCGAACCAACCATATTTTTTTTGTAGGGGGAGAACCGCTTGGAACCGGACTCTTGAAACGAACCGCTTTGGATAGGTTTTTATTGGCCCAACTAGCTCAAATTAAAGTAATTAATCTCACGGCTCGTAGTGAAACGTGCCCTGTGATTCTAGCCTTGTGAATTGCCTGAGCGCCAACTGCTTAGTAATAACTACAAAAATTAAATGAATTCACAGTCAAGAATACAGGCCCTACGAGATGGTTTTATAGTTGATGGAAATTCAGAAAAATAATACAAGTTCAACTTAACAATTTGGTTTATTCCAAACGGAATTTGGTAATAAATTAAAGAAGGTACAATTTTGATATTACATAAAATAAAATTTTGAATATTCACAAAAATGAAATTGAATACTTGGTACAATTTCAATACACAAAATAAATGAACATCAATTTTAGTTAAGAGATTGAAATCGAATATTTAATTAAAATGAATTATCGAATGCTGAGAATTAAAGTGAACCTCGAAATGGGCTCTATAAAATTAGTGGAATACAACTTGAGTTGAATAACATAATCAGAGAAATGAAACTATGGTCATTGAAATGAAAAATGTTACCTTCCTTGAAACTTGATGGATCTGGATGTCGGTCCGGCCAGGAGATTCACAAAACCGTCTCGAGAAGAAGAAGAGAGGCACCTCAGTTGTTCTTACCCTGTAATTTCAAAAACACGAACAGAACCTGGCCTGGTTCAAAGGACGAGTAACACAATCAATCGGAATAACCATGCGATACCACAACTGACTATGTTATCTTCCCAAATTGTAAAAACACTATTACACAATTGGAATCTTGAAGAGATATCAATTTAAACAACAATCTAAATTAATCTAAAAGAATTAAATTATTACAATTGATACTTAAATTAGCAAACAATTAAAAAGTGACTATAAGAACAATAAATAAAATTTGACTGTAAGAATAATAATTAAAATGTGACTGAAAGAATAAATATTTAAATGTTGGGATTTGTCAGTTAGCACAAATCTGAATTACTTGAATTAAATTGCATATGAGAATTGATGTTGTAATTTATACTACAACCCACACGAGCGCAGCAGATTTGATAATTATGTATCCAATAAGCAGTAATTGAATACTTACTTTATGATAATCCCAAACAATATTTACTGCACGCTTAAGTCAAAAGACAGCTCTGTATACGCTTGTACAGATCTACAAAATGGCGGTCCAAAAATAAATCACTCAAACTACCATGTGCTATTGTTGGATTAAACACAAAGGGAACAAAGAGATATTATCTCTATAATCTGCCCACGTCCCGCTAGATTGTTCACATACAAAAATTACAAAAATTAATTCAGTGATGGAAACGATTATCTCTGAATTATGCTGAATACAAATTGATTGTGTGGAACCCTAGATAAGTCGAGCAACACTTCCACTGAAATATAATCACATTCAGACACCGAACATCCAGTAATCCAATTACAAAACCAAATCAAATTATATAGTGCCTGATGTGAATTATAATTCAATAGCAAAAATTAAGAAAATGGATGCAAAACCAAAGATTGATAGAATCCCGACTTACCTAGTTTGAGGTTCACACGACAATCCACGCTTGAGACTTCCGTTCTCATATCTACCCCTCTTCGCGATACTCGCGCTACCGGACCTGCGGCAACTAATTTCAATAATCGATGTTATTGAACGCACAGGTGTCTCTGAGATATCATCGGACAAGTTTCCTAACCGAAAAGAAACCTTAAATTGTTAATTACGGTGTTCTTTAAATCACGTAACGGCGAACCCGTTACACTCTTTGGCAGAATTCGTTGTCTATCGACTCTCGGTAGTGTCGGGCGCTAGTTCGACTACAAACCCCCCCTGTCTTTTTTCTTTATAACGCCTCCACCCGGGATAAAGCTATTTGCGTGTAGCATCAGACGGTTGCAGTATCTCATTTTCCATTTCTATATTTAACATATGTGCGTCTAGTCTTCATCGGTATCGCTCGTACTCTCTGTTTCTTCGGCTCTGTCTTCTTTTCCATTTTTCTCCATAATTGAGCATATACCGTTGTAGATGACATTCCATCCCTTGATACTGGCTATCATTGTTGGAATAATGTCCTTTACTTCGGGAAGCAAGCCCAGTCCTTCTTCGATGCTCTTTTTCTCATCATCCCATCTGGTACAATGGTACAGCACGTGCCTCGGACTATCTACCACCCCGCATCTTGCACATATTTCGTCTCTAGTTATCCCTATTATTTTTGTGAATGTTCTGAAGGAACCATGTCCCGTAAGAAATTGGGTAAAGTAATATGACGTCCTCCTGTGTCCACATTTTATCCATGTCTATACGTCGTTAATTAATTTTCTAGTCTAATCCGCCTTACCGTTTTCTCTTCTCCACCTTTCATTCCATCTAGCCATAGTACGTTTTTTTGCCATTCCTTTCACACCCTCAGTTCTGCTTCCAATAGTATACAGAAAGCATACCTCATTGATCATAAGGTCTATGGGCGGAAATCCCGCCACCACTTGCGCTGCTTCCGCAGGGACAGTCCTATAGGCACAAGCAACTCTCATGAGTCCCTTTCGTTGAATTGAGATCAAACTGTTTTTATGTTTGTCTATTTTAATGACCTTCCTCCATACAGGAGCAGCATACAAAATCACACTATGTACCACTGAGCATAAGATTCTCCTTTTGTAGTAACTTGTTCCGCCTATGTTCGGCATCACGACAGGTTTTTCTATATTATTACGCCTAGATACTTCAGTTCTTTGCCCACAGGGATGCCTACACTTTCGATTATGATCCTTACGCCGACAAAACTACGTGGGCCTTCAGCTAGCCATGATTTAGTTTTGGCTGCAGCCATTTCCAGACCTTTTCCCTCTAACCATTCCTCCACCTACCCCATCACGCTGGCTAACTTCACTCGCATCTCTGCAATGCTGGAGGCTTCCACTATCAGTATCAGGTCATCTGCATAGGCAACCTCCTTCACCCCCTTACTGTACTTGCATCTCAGCACCCCATCATACAGAATATTCCATAACTTGGGGCCCAGGACTGAGCCCTGGGGAACACACATCGAGCATCTTCTGTTCAAATTTCCCATAAATATCGTCCTGTAGATAAAATACGATTATACAAGTCTGATCAGGTATTCACTCAAACCTGCCTTGGGCATTTCGCTGATAATTTCTTTCCAGCTTGCTGTGTTGGAGGCATTCCGAATATCGACCGATATCACTACACAGCACGCCCCTGTAGTTCCTTCAATTTTTTCTACTACTGACTTTATGGCAGATGTTGTTGATTTTTTTCCTCTACAACCGTGTTGCTCTTGCGAAAGGATGTTTCTTCTCTCGATCTCATCTATCATCCTGTTCAGTATGAGCCTTTCATAGACTTTCCCAAGACAATTCAGCAGACAGACTGGCCTAAACGTTGAGGACAAGGTTAGGTTTTTGTCCTTCTTTGGTAGCAAGACAGCTCTGGCCTCTTTACAAGCCACTGGAAAACACAACTCTTCTAAGAAACCGTTATATATGCCTAATAAATATTCAGGTCGTAATTCCATCACAGCGCGTATCGCTTCTACCGTAATACCATCTCTGCCAGGGGCTCTACCGGATTTGGTCATGCGCACCGCCTCTTTCAGCTCATGAATTAAAGTTGTCTGGTGCCTCGTTAACTGGTAGGTCCCTGATCATGTATTCTACAGTCTGTGGGAAAAGTTCGCTCAGTATTTTCTTCCTACGGTTTGCGGATAAGGTATAAGGAATAGCGGATGTTATTAAATGGCGCGTTACTTTCCGGTATGCCTCGCCCCAAATGTCGTTGTCTAGTTCTACCAGTAGGTTCCTCCAATGCTGCTTCTTAGATCTTGACATTTCGACACGTAGCTTCCGCTTTTCAATATTATATAGTCCTTCATATTCGACTATACTCTCCTTGATATATGGACTCTAAGTCTTGTAATCCTTCTATAAAGAATGCATCGTTCGCGAGACTATTGTATGGCCTCGTTCCACCAGTACGGAAATTCCCTGTTCGCGCCTGATTGATTATGAGCATGAGCACGATCAACAGTTTCCGTTAATTCAGCAAGGCACAGTTCTGGTGTCTCGCTCATAGATTCCACAAGCTCTCTTAGGAGGTTAGTTAGTAAACAGACATTTAGGAATTTTTTCTCGTAGTCTAGCCGTTTTGAGATCGATTTCACAGTGTTCACCTCGTATGTAATCGTCCCATGGTGAGTACATGGATTATCTTGGGTAATCTTCCATTCACGAAACTTGTGGCTGTACCTTAGCTGAAGCAAGGTAACATCTGTATGGGTTGCTGACGCTCCACGGATAAAAGTGGGATCTCCAGTGTTTGCACATATCCAGCTCATTTTTGCCAGCCATTTCTTCACGAATTCTCCTCGAGGATCCGAGAAAGGTGATTCCCATACCGGCGATTTTGTGTTTATATCCCCGAAGATTATGGTTAATCCTGTACTGCGGCTCCAAAAACCGGGTCCATACTCTATGTTGATGTGGTTCCGATTATACACCAACTAATCGTATCGATGATGATAATTGTGTGATTAAAAGTATTACAATGTTTGTTTTCAAATTGTATTTGATAATACGATACAACGATGATAATACAAAAATTTCCAACTGACAACACAAAACACAAAAAAAGAGAAATATGAAGTTTACAATAATCTCGTGAGATGGCACTGCAATTCAAACCATAAACAAATTGATATGAAATTAGATTACACATAATTCTGCTCCCTTGAACAATCCAAGCTTGATAGGATTTTCAATTCAAGTTATTGTTCAATTGGTAACACACAAAGTTTCTGCACTGCACGCTTCGTAATTCCAGTAGACATCTTCACACTAACTATATGTACAATACCATCGTTTCCTGGATACAATTCGACAATACGTCCCAATTTCCAACATACTGGTGGCATATTTTCATCGACTAATATGACCATCATACCAATTTTGAATTCCACTTCTGAAACATTCTTCCAATTAGTTCGATTTTGCAAACTTAGCAAATAATCCTTGGACCAATGTTTCCAGAATGATTGGATGACTCGTTGTAGTGTTTGATATTGATCTAGCCGATTTTGTGAAATTTCGCTTATGTCTGTCTGAGGAAAGGAAGTCAGAGCATTTCCAATAAGGAAATGACCAGGAGTCAATGCTTGGAAATCATCGGGATCTTGAGTTAAGGGAATTGATGGTCGGGAATTGATAATAGCCTCTATACGTAATAAATGAAACTTTGCTCTTTTCACTGCAGCCTCTCACAAACCTCCATGATGTGGTGGATAAGGCGGAATAAATTGCCACCTGATTCGATTTTGCAAAAAGAACTCAGAAAATTCAGAACCATTCAATGATTGTTTCAACTGTTCATAAATTACTTTTATCTCGTGTTATCTGCTCCCGTGGAATTTGTACCATTGTCTGAATACACAATTTTAGGCAATCCACGACGCGAGACGAAACGTTTAAATGCGTCCAAAAATGAAACAGTGCTAAGATCACTTACAACCTCCAAATGTACCGACTTTGTACTAAAACATATAAAGATGCACAAATACGCTTTAATAATCGCTCTATTACGTAATTTACCATCTTTAATATGGTAAGGACCTGCGAAATCTACGCCACTTACATAAAATGGACGATTGGGCACAACTCGATCTTGTGGTGAATCAGCCATTTTATCAATGATTTTTATTGGATTAATGCGGAAACCAGTAACACATTTGTTTAATCCGCTGCGAATTGTTGATCGACCGTTCAAAATCCAATATCGTTCTCTGATTGATGCTAAAAGTGTTTGCACCCCAGCATGAAGCTGTCTGTTATGTTCACTTCGAATCATTAATGTAGTCAATGGATGTTTTGAATCAAGAATAATTTGATGTTTAGTTTTGTATGGCAATTTAGCTCTAGTTATTCTTCCACCAACTCTTAAAAAACCACTTACATCTAAAAATGAACTCAACGAACATAACTTAGATTTTTTCGATACTTTTGGAAAATTGATATCCAAATCTTTTAGATCATTGATTTCACGTTCAAACGATTGATATTGAGCGATTTTCAGTAATACATTCAGAGCTGATTCCATCTCATTTACATCGATTGCACCTCTTAATTTTGTTCGAAATCTAAGACAAAGTGCAACTACATGGATTATTCGATATAACGATGAAAATCTTTCAAACAATTCAAAATTTGAGATAACACTTACAGATGAAATTTTCATAGTTCGCTTTTCTGGTGAATCTTGTTTGATATTATCCAGATTTGGATAATGTATTGAGCTCAGCTGAAGCCATTCAGGTTCCAAAATATTAATTGCATCATCAACGGTTATATATTATGATTCACTAACGTCTGAAACATTGTCGATAACAGAAATTTCATTAGATGCCCACTTTCGTAGATTAGATCCGTATTGATTTAATATCATATCTAAATCATTTTTAATTTCTTTGTTGAATCAATTGTATTTGATCCGGTCAATAAGTCGTCAACGTTGAAATCATTAAGTATGGCGTTTGCAGCATCAGGAAAGTCTGTGCATTGTTCATGTGCAACTTGTTGTAAACTTCTAAGCGATAAAAATGCTGCCGGTACTGTTCCATACGTAACAGTATTGAGTCGATAATGTTTTATAGGATGATCTGGATCGGTTCTCCATATTATACGCTGTAAATCTCGACTTGATTCATTAACCCAAACTTGCCTATACATTTTTTCAATGTCAGCCGTTATAACGTAGTTATGTATTCTAAAACGTAAAAGAATCGCTAACAAATCATCTTGAATCGTTGAACCTACCTCAAGAATATCATTCAATGAAATTCCTGTTGATGTTTCACACGATCCATCAAATACTACCCGTAATTTTGTTGTAGTACTTGATTCTTTTATTACACCATGATGTGGCAAATAAAAGTGTGGTTTATCGATATGGATCTCATCCTCGTTTATTTTTGACATATGATTCAATGTTTCGTAATCAGAAATCAAATCCAAATATTTCCGTTTGAACTCTGGATTTTGTTTGAATTTACGTTCTATTGCTAACAGTCGTTTTTCTGCATATGGTAATGATTGACCCAATGGAGCAGCTTCACTTCGAATTGGCAATTGTACCATAAAATGACCAGATTTATCACGTTTTGTAGTGCTTAAGAACAAGTGCTCGCATTCTTGTTCCTCAATTGTATGCTTACGTGTTTCAATTTCCTCAACTTTCCAAAATCGTTCAATTTTCTATTCAATGGAATCGTTATTTGAATGAATTGCTAAATGACATGTCTGATGATTACTCAAACTGTATTTTGAAATTGAACCACCAATTATCCAACCCAACGATGTAGCATGTAAAATTGGTAAATCATCACCCAAAATGATTTTTTCTGATTCAATGATATCCATGAAAACACTCACACCTAATAATATATCAATTTCTCCAGTTAGATTGAAGTTGGGATCAGCCAAAACAATATGATTCGGAATTCCAAAATCATTTATATTGAATGATTCAAGCAGTAAATTTTCAGTTATTTTGTCTAATACTAAAAAAGTTAATTGAGAACTGAAATTAGTTGTTCGCGATTTAATTTTAATACAAATGTTATCATTGATAACCGTTGTTGTTTTCCCAATTCCAACGATCGGTACTGGTGTTTTGAAAGTTACTAAGCTTAATTTTCGTATTGCGGTTTTAGTTATCAAATTAGGCATTGAACCATTATCTATCAACGCTCTAAGACAAATCCATTCACCTGATTTGCTTTCAATCAACACTGCTGCTGTCGATAGAATAATCTGTTGTATATGATGAGTACAATGCGTTGCAACTACATTACTTGATGAGTTTATCAATACGTTTTGTATATCCCTGTTTGACTCATCCGTACAATCAACATGCAATATTGTATTGTGTTTCTTCTGACATTTCTTACAACCACGGGAAGTACAATCGTTTGTAGTATGATTATTTCGTGAGCAATTTAGGCAGAGCTTAGAGTTTGTTAATTTCATTAATACGTGACGCTATCGGCAACGCTTCCAATCGATCACACGTATAAATTGGATGCTGTTGTTTACAAAAATAGCAAGACATGAAACTGTTTGAAGGATTGTAATGAACCATTCTCCATTAGTTACAAATCAATTTGAATATTTCAGTAGAGTCGAATTACATAGGCAAAGTTAAGAGATCAAACTTCGTGCACATCTATGTATAAAAACTGGTGAACTGAATTCGCGAGCCGGTCACCTGTTCACGTTACGTCACACGCCGCGATCTGTATAAAAGCCAGCTCATTTCATAGCTAAAAGGGACTAACTTGCCAAACCCGCATCGAGATTGACCTGCAGTAATTTATTTTCCGAAACAACCCGAAGCCGTTGCCGTTGTGCAAATCCGAGAGACAAAAAGTGAGTATTAATTGCCGTATAAAATCCATTCAAGTTATTGAATCAACATTCCATTATATAAGTCCGATTCCAAATTCGAATTTGTTAATGAATTCAATAGTCTACAAAACCATCCTGGTAGCTTGGACGATTGCGATTCAGCTCCTGCGAATTGTTTTCTAGAGGCTAAGTTAGGATATTACCCGAGACCGATTTGTAGAATTGTGCATAAATTCACAGCCGGAACAGGCTGAAAAATCAATCCTGGTAGCTTCGACGATTGCGATTCAGCTCCTGCGAATTGTTTTCTAGATGCTAAGTTAGGATATTGCCCGAGACCGATTTTTAGAATTGTGAATAAATTCACAGCCGGAACAGCCTGAAAAATCAATCCTGGTAGCTTGGACGATTGCGATTCAGCTCCAGCGAATTGTTTTCTAGATGCTAAGTTAGGATATTGCCCGAGGCCGATTTTTAGAATTGTGAATAAATTCACAGCCGGAACAGCCTGAAAAATCAATCCTGGTAGCTTCGACGATTGCGATTCAGCTCCTGCGAATTGTTTTCTAGATGCTAAGTTAGGATATTGCCCGAGACCGATTTTTAGAATTGTGAATAAATAAATTCACAGCCGGAACAGCCTGAAAAATCAATCCTGGTAGCTTGAACGTTTGCGATTCAGCTCCAGCGAATTGATTTCAGGGCCTACGTTGTGATACTTTCCGAGACCGACGTGTGAAATTACTAATTGAGTCATAGCCGAAGATCACTGAAAAATGAACGTGGTCCGAAATGCCCCACTCCGTAAGAAATTACGTCTGAAATACAGGTCAGAGTGGACATACGATCCACGCTCCGTCGAAGTTAAAGGTGTACTAAATATTTAGATTGTCGCGTTTCATTTCTAGACCTAGGGACAAAAACTTGTTTATCATCTCACGCAGATGGTGGAGACTCCCGGCTCTAACCGACGATAAGAAAACATCTAATTAGCGAGTTATTTTATGCACGGAAAACGAACGCATGAAACGGCCTGTTCTGAGCAACATTTTGTAAATATATTGTACATAGCTAGTGTAAATATACCAAATGTAAATAGGGATAATTGATAAACTTAGTTGAACAAGAAACATCTGTTTTATCTGGCAATCCACACGAAAGAGAAATAGCAATTTTAAAACCTATATAAAAGGGGACCTGGACCCTCAAGAAACCCGAGCAGGTCAGTTACTGTCATAAGAGGACAGTAAGTGATAACCTCCCCCACTTGTAATTAACCATTCAAGCGGAAGGAGGTTACACGATTAGCAGCTATATTTGATACTTCAGACTTCTTTTTGAATGTAGATTTATTTCCAGCATTCCAAGATAACATATTTATGTTAGATTCATTCCTGTGTACGGTAACTTCCAAAACCTTACACTTTTGAATTAGGAATTCAATCATATCTTGAAATGATGGCGATTTATTTTTGCCTTCCGAAGAGATGTTCTCTACAATCCAGTTCTAGATTGCGATCTAAACGTTGCATGAGTATTTAAATCAATAAAGAACTCCAGCTATCAACTGGTTCACCGATAACTCTTAATGATCGAATGCGTTTTTGAATATCATCTGTTAATTGCCGTAATGAATATTCTTTAGATACATTCGGTAATTCCATAATCGCTTTGATATGTTCATTGATCGTTATTGAATTATCTTCATAACGTTCTTTCAGCAATTCCCAAGCGATGTTATATTTCTCATCTATTACTTCGATTGAATCTATGACTTTAGCTGCATCACCTTTTACACAACTGATTAAATGATAAAATTTCTTAATATTATCTAATGTTCGATCATTATGCACTAGAGAAGTAAACATATCTCTGAAATGACCGAATCTTTCATAATCACCATAAAATTTTGGCAATTCTAAAGTTGGGAACGTTAGAACTAATCGATACAGTGTTATTAGATAAACTGCTCGAATTATTACTTATGTTAGATTGTTTACTTTGTTGCATTTTATTACTGTGGGAATCATGTAAGATTTTCTTAGCCCTTTCCATTTGAATGTGGTAACGATCTTCAAACGATTCATCTGATGTTGCTGTTTCATCGTACAATATCAATTTTTGTTCGGCTTCAGTGAACTTATCTAACAATGGTTCAAGTCTCTCAAGTCTCGATTCTAATTGAAAAATCTGTGATTTATTATACTCATCAAGAAAATTTGCAAATTCAGTAAGAGCTGTTCGTGCGGTTGTTCGTTCAATTCGCAATTTTTTCAATGTTAATTCGACGTATCTATGTCAGAATGAGAGTTAATTTCACTATTAACAATCCCGTCTTCCGCCATTTGATGAATTGAATTGAATCTGTTCAAGACCACCAAGGAAGAAAAAAGTTTCACAATTCGTTAATTAATATAAATACCATTTTGTATGATAAGTACTACTATCTGTATAAAAACAGGCTAATGATTGGATAAGGAATGATTGGGAAAGGAAAAGACAGGAACAGACTTACGAATTCAGACAATTCCACTTATCTGTAAAATGGCCGTCAAAATACGTTGATGCTATCTGATGTCAATCCGAGTTATTGATTTCTTCAATCGATTTTTGCTTCAAATCCAAACGAAGGACCAAAATATGTTGATGTGGTTTTGATTATACACCAACTAATCGTATCGATAATGATAATTGTGTGATTAAAAGTATACCAATGTTTGTTTCCAGATTGTATTTGATAATACGATACAACGCTAATAATACAAAAATGTCTGACTGGCTACACAAAACACTTGATTAAAAAAAAGAGAAATATGCAGTTTACAATAATCTCGTGAGATGGTACTGCAATTCAAACCATAAATAAATTGATATGGAATTAGATTATACACTCTCCTTGTATTTAGCAAGCGTAATATTAGGTGATAGATATACCACGAATAAGTCGAGACCTTGGAGCACGATGTGTATGAATCCGTTACCTGGTACCATTTTACATACCACCAAACTACGATTTCGAAACAAGACTGCCACATCGCTTCTCACATCCTTCATCCATCCTTGGGCACTACACATTTTCTTATTTGGTT
The DNA here is from genome assembly GCA_958510875.1 of Endomychus coccineus. Lineage (NCBI taxonomy): Eukaryota > Metazoa > Arthropoda > Insecta > Coleoptera > Endomychidae > Endomychus > Endomychus coccineus. Next base: position 46,734,103 of record OY294070.1, read on the forward strand.
CTGATATTATAAGGAGGTCTACATCTGTAGAAGAAGCCATGGCCCATGCGATTTCAAGGCCTTTCCTCGCCCTCCCGAAATTAACTTGCATTACACTAATGCTCATGATGTCTACAGATACCACCTAAGCAGATACCATCTCCTGCTATCAAAATTTGGTACGATAAGTATTGGTCCAGGCTCAGAATTATTTCTAGGGTCACGGATGGATCGTTACTTATATAGATGGAAGAATATGTATATATATATATATATATATATATATATATATATATATATACATCTCACTATATTCTGGGCGTCCTTACAAAAACGCGACTCTCAGCGTCCGGTCCAATTTTGTAACAGGGATTTATAAATTTTTGCGCATATACTCGATGTATCATAAACAGATGTTACCTCACCAAATTTCAGCAAATTCTATGAAGTCATATACACTTCACTATATTCTCAGCGTCCTTTCATAAAAACGCACCTTGGCGTCTACAACATATACGAAGCTTTCATATTACAGATTCCTGGGCGTCCCCACGTATAAAAACTGTTTACATGGCGGATGCCTGAGCGTCCTGTGGCGTTGTCACGATTATGTTCCAATAGCAGTACCGAGTAGAGGCAAGGTAGAAATATTCAGGTCCTCCCCGATGCACGAGTGCAATAGACACGGACCGTCAAATCAAAGGACGGTGAAACCGTTAGACAAACACTTACAACTCCTATGGTACCCGACTAGTGAAAGTATACTGTTTATCTTTTGTGACGCACAAAAATGAAACATAAGTTTCATTTGTATCAGAAATAAAAAGGGTCATTTCACATTTGTTCTTTGAACAAGATTAGTTAATCGTTCAGTTCATTTCGTCTCCATTTTTCAGTGATATCATTGTAAAAAATTCTAGGTACCTATAAAACAATAATATAACAACTTTGATTTTTCGCATAATTCCGAATAGTTTCAGAATTTATCTTTCTTCTTACTTCCCATATCTTTGATAAAAAGTGTATATATCATCAACTTGCTGATCTTACATTGAAAAACTATAAGCAGGATTCTGAAATAATCGTATCTGTAACTATTTGTAAGACAACATTACAAACAAAATAGAATTTTCTATTTTAAGGACAGAAAAAAATCGATTATCAGGTACCGGCAAGAAAAGCAGCATCCTTCTTTGAAAAAATATTTGGATTCTTCAGAAACAAATGTTTTTCTGAGATTACCGATGATGCTTCCAGCAGATGTTCTTCCCACCGTACTATCTGATGACCCTGTAGAATGCCCATTTAATAATTACATCAGCAGATGCAAGATTCCCAACCGAAAAAGAACACTGTAAAATGACAAAATAGAATTACCCAATAAATAAAATAAATTAAATAAAGTTTTGCTACATTTTTTTACCAGACCATTGCCAGAGGAGAAAATGTTGTAAGTGATTGGCCCATTCATTCTACAAGGAGATATATGGTTGACGTTTCTGTTGCAAACTTTTTGGCAAGTGTTTAACAGACTCGTCCAATAAGGAGAATTGTTCTGAATGGAAACATTTGTCACTAGTACTATATAGACACAAAAAGAGTAACTATCATGCATACAATTTCGGATCTTGGTTGATTTTCTTAACTATTATATGAATGAGAGTAGATCATTTACGTTCACTGGATGTACAACTAAATATCTGTATCGTATCATTGAATGAATAATTTTTAATCAATACAGTTTATATGTCCACAATGTCTAGCTTCACTTGGTACATCTACCAAACTGTATGAAAATAATGATGAACATTTCTTGAAATAGGCAAGTTTTCAAAATTTAATTCTTTAATGGAGCAACATTACAAAATTAATGACAACCAATAATACACCCGAACATTTCTTATGAATTTCATCATAATAGATGAAGCCACTTCAATGAGTTAAAATATTTATTTTTGATTTTTGGATACACTAATAAAACGTCCAGCTTAACTGAAATCTCCAGAAAATCGGCTGACAATTTATCATTAGATTTGGAAGATGAAACACGTCAAGAGTTTGATGTTTATTGCGAATGACTTATTTGATGAAATTTGATGTTTAAAATATCACGAATAGTCCATTAAATGATGGTTTTTACCCACGGATTTTTGAGAGTGCTTCTTTATTTACGAAACTTGGCGAGTAGGTTCAGGGCGTATCCCATATTGCTTGTGGGCAGTTAGGATGACCGCTTTCACGTGCCCCCTAGAAAAAAAAAGATCAAAAAATGATCGAAATTGAAAATAAATAATATTTTCGTATTTTTCGGATCCAAATGCAATATTTCCGAAAAACGCAGTCTTCTCGAGTTGAAGGGGCTCTGAAAAAAATCGAGCAAAACATAAATCGGCTAATAATTAGATGAATCAAAAAATTTTATAATTGGAAGTTGAATTTTTTGTTACCATAAATTTTCTTCCCGGTCAATATTTCGAGAGATATTCCAAAACAAACGAAAAAAGTCCAGTCCAAAGGTTGAGAAAGTAGCCAAGGACGTTTTTAAAATATCCTAAAAATTTGAGCACATATGACCCCCAATGAACATTTTTTCATTCTTGGCAGTTATTCCAGGGATAGTAACGATTTTTCAGCGGATATTTGAAATTGGGCAGCTTCCATTAAAATTACGATAGAACGCGTTCTATTCGTTCGATTTTTACGAAATTCGAATTTTGTCTTGTTTCTTGTTCACTGGTTATGAATCCTTCGAGGAAATTTGAAAATTCGAAATGTCGGAACCGAATTGGTCTCTGTCCGTATTGGGACCTTACGAAAATGATAAAAATAATTCTATCGTGGTATATTATGACTCAAAATAAAATTTTTTGATATTGTTACTGTCATCTCTACGTTTGCTCATTCTACTGTTCGGAATATTGCAATTTAGGTATTGTTATAGGCTTATAAGCTTATTTAATTTTATCAATATTTTTTATATGGGACACTTATATTCGATCAATATTTTGATATTTTCTGGAAATTTCTTTAAAAATTGACTTTAGATCAGATCAGGTCCAAATGTATGTAACCCAAAGGTATTATTATTATTTGAGAAGAGTATAGATACCCAAAAAAACCTAAATTTTCGTTGTTTCAATTAAAGAAGTCTCAAAAAAATATTCTTATGAATAGTCATTGTGGGACATCCTGTGTGCTGATATGATGTATAAGTGTGGTTATTATGTTTGAAAGATTCTTCGCGATAGCAATAACCTAACACACCAAAATACTTAGAATACTTTGAGATTATCGATTAAAATTTAATATTATGGTGTTCTCAAATTAAGTATAAGTACCAAATTTTGAGATACACTTCAAGATTAGTGTTTCTCGTAACTCATCATTTCCTTTCTGTCAGAGCTATCAAGATGAAAATCTATATCATCAATGGTTTCCAGTTTTAATTAATTTTTTTTTAAATACTTTGACTACATGAAAGGGAAACATATAATGTTCCAAGAAGATCATGTGAGTCAGCAGTGGAATGTAGAGACGGAAGATAGGCTTTCGTTCTTTTCTTGGAAGTTTGGAGGTTATAAGCATAAGGAAAACCTACCTACATAGTTGAGCCAATCTGCACCCCGTGGTAAGAAGTTTATTCTCTTCTAGCAGGTTGTTCTGGGGGCAGTTTTGCTTCGCCGATGTAACGGTGCCTGAAAGATGTCAAAGCAGGGCATTCTAACAGGATGTGAGGGGCAGTTTCTTCCACCTCTCTGTTTCACCTACATTATAGGATCATCTGCGATACCCATAGTATAGAGGTGTTTGTTACGATGACAATGACTCGTTAGGATTCCAGTCATCTCTCTGATGTCCCTTCTGTTCAGAGAAAGGAGTTTCTTTGATAGCCTAGGTACAGGCTCATTGATAAATAGCTTGGCCTGCCTCATACGTAATGATCTTGCCACAAGTCAGAGCACTCTTTGTACAGTTGACTCAGAAGTACAAGATCCCCACGCATTTTGATACAACTCCTGTCAGACAGGGACGCCAGATGACCCCCGCCTGGTCAGGCAGTAAGCCATTTCAGTTCCTTCAACTCGACTGTATCCAGGGACCCAGATGAGTTGACTTTATTTTTCTTGGCTGGTTCAGCCAGTGAATCCCTGCATTATTTGTCAAGTCTTGATGTGACTCTAGGTGACTTGAGAGCGCCCAGGGCAGACCGGCTGTCTGTGCAAATATATATGCTCCTATTTACATAGTTTCTTCGCAGATTTTCCATGGCGCAAGTCAATATAGCGTAGACCTCCGTCTGAACCCACTAGGTGAAGAGTTTCACAGCTTAGCTGTTCGGTGAAACAATGAAGTCTGGTAGAAAGGAGTTTGGCAGGTCTTGAGCTTGACAGTGGAGGGGTGACTACTTTGAGCTCGTCTCGTCCGCATTGAAGCAGACGAAATGTCTGATGAACTCCGGTCATTGAAATATCTATAAGGGTATGAGCTAACACCAGACTATAGTCTGGATCCTCATTCTCAATTAAGATGGCGTCGACTGACGGTGTCGGTGATCTCGATGGTGAAGAGAAAGTGGAAAAAAGGTGAAAAAAGCGAAATTCTGATGAAATGTTGTAGCAAGCTATGTGCAGTATATGTCTATATAATTTGTTATGGTATTTTACACAAAAGTTATACAAAAAGTAACCCAAAAATCCTATTTCTGAATGGTCAGAAAATGGTAAGTTGCAGTGAGACCAGTGAGGTTATAAGAAAACAAGTGGAATTACAGGAGCAAAACAAACTTCTAGAAGCTGAACATAGGTACTTCAACGGAATAATTGCAGAAATCAGAGATAGAAACAATATCTTGCACATAAATAATGATTTACTCCTTCAAACGATGAATAACTATGACGAACAGATAATCTACCCACAAAGAGCCGAACAAAATACGATCAAACCAAACCGGAGCAAGGTAGTCAGTGGTTCCAAAAATGTGAACAACCAACACAAATTGGTCCCACATCTGCACAAATTGATACTCCAATTCGGTCTCCAGATTCCGGAAAAGATTATGAAGTTAACAACCACCCAAATGGGCTAATATCGTGCCCATCTGGAATTTCGAAAAAGGTTGGCTCAGGAGAAACAAAGACGGATACTGACAATCAGATCAAAAATGATGGGTTTCAACAGGTAAAATGGTGTAAATAAAGAAAAAACGACAAAGACAGATGGATTTTCAGGTGTTCAAAAAAATTATGGATATACCTACACAAGGTGAAGCGAGAAGCTACTGGAGACGAAATTAAAAGCTACATCAGGAACAAAGCTAGATTAGAGGAAGATAAAATACGGGTGGAAAAGATTCCCATAACTGGCAATGGACTCAGAAAATATGTTGTTCTTGCTCCTCTGCAGAAGAAAGAAGAAATGTACGACTCTTGTTTTTGTCCAGGTGGAGTTGGCATTAAAAGATTTGACTTTCAGAAACACAAGCAATTTCTTGTGCAAATTAGACAGGATAATGGGGGGAAGCAGTGGATCAGAAAAATTGTGAAATTAGTATTATACATCAAAACGTGCAGTCAATAGGTAACTGTGTAGACGAGTTGGAATAGTTGATGTCAGATAACGCATACTCCCAAATTCTATGTATCACAGAACACTGGAAAACGGGGGAACAACTAAAAACATTCAGCCTGAAGGATTTCTTCTTGGAGGCAAGTTTCTGTAGACAAAATGACAATGAGCATGGTGGGACAACAATATACCTAAGAAGAGGGACTTAGGGCGTAGAATGAGACGAGTTAAAAAATCGTCAATAGAGAATCAAATTGACTGTGTAGCGAGTGAAGTTATTATCGAAAGAAGAAAAGTGCTTATAGTTTCTAATGACAGGCCTTCAGGTGCAAACGTTGACATATTTTTCTCTAAATTTGAAGAAATTTTTAATGTGGTATATAATGAGAGAGGAAAGGTTTTAATTACTGGAGACTTCAACATCAATGTTTAAGAGGAAACAATAGATAAATTCAGATTCTGTGATATGATGAACTCAGTCAACATCATCCACAAAATTAATAAGTACACCAGAGTTACACCATCATCTCAATCATGTGTAGATAATATGTTCACTAATATTAAAGACACACCTCCATATCAGATCACTTCGCACAGATATTAACATTTTTGACTCAGAGAACCACATGCTCCCATACTTATAGCATATGTTTCAATGTAAACAATGTGGAAAAATTCGAGAGCATAATGAAAAATCAAGATTGGTTTCATATAAATGACATAGCTAGTGACAAAATAAATGAGCCGTGGGAAATGTACATAATTCCATGAAAATACGGGGAATTGCACATCACATTGCTGACAGCTTCTTGAACTATATAACTGATTATATTGATGAGTTAATAATTCGTCAAAATCAGCCATATCTAAGCAACACAACCAAATGTATGAAATCTATGTTTGTTGATTTAGTTAGTGGAAGTGATTTCCTGAATATAGTTAAAAATCTAGAAAATAGAATGAGCAGTGGTGTAGATGAGATCACGAACAAATTGATAAAAATTGCTGATATTTAATTGTAGAACCTTTAGTCTACATCATAAATAACTCCTTCAAAATTGGTATATTTCAGTTGAAAACGGCATGTATAATTCCTGTATTGAAAAATAATGGTGATCCAAAAATTACAGATGACTATAAATAGACCAATAAGCTTATTGTGAGCTTTTTCAAAAATCTTTGAAACTGCAATGTGTAATAGATTGATTCTTACAGCATGTAACTTGATAAGTGACTCTCAACATGGTTACTCGGAAGGAAAATCTAAACATACTGCAATTTTCCAGTTCATACAGCATATAATAGACTCATTAAAGGATGATACATTAGCATTAGACTCAATCTTAGACCTTTCTAAGGCATGCGATTGCTTGAATCATGAAATATTGTTAAATAAGCTGGAATATTGCGGAATAAGGGGACCAGCTTTAAGATAGTTCAGATCATACTTAGAGGATAGGAAACAGATGGTGAAGATCACGAAAGATGAAGTTGAGGGAAGATCCTCCAAAAAAATATCAAACATCAGTATTCCACAAGGTAGCATAACGGGACCATTGCTTTTTAGAGTTTATGTGAATGATTTGAATAATTTCATGAAGCGTAATGAGGCTTGTAAGCTGATTAATTATGCTGACGACACAAATATGCTAGTAAAGGCTCCTGATATGATCAGTATGATTGCCAAAGCAGATTTAGACTCTGAAAGAGCCAAATCTTGGTTCATACAAAATAAACTGGTTCTTAATGAAAATGAAACAAATCTCGTACTGTTCAAAACAATCTATGCCCGCACTGACTTGCCTTTTGATGTTAGTTCAAGTAAAAATAACTTTATAGTTAGTAAGCACTCCAAGTTCTTGAGGGTCTAGATAGATAATTTTTTATGCTGAGCTATCCATGTTGGGCAACTCTGTCGAACTGAGTCACATATGTTACTCACTCAGGGTAATTAAAAAATATGCAAGCTTTCAAACACTGAAAATAGTGCATTATGCAAATGTTGAAACAAGAATAAGATATAGTTTGATATATTTTGGCACTAGTAGACATATTGAAAATGTGGTCTTAATTCATAAACGAGCATTAAGAACAATGTTAAAGTTGAAGTACAAAGAGTGATGTAGGGACTATTTGAAGAAAAATAGGATACAGAGAGTACCAGCTTTATACATTCAAGAATATCTGTTATTTCTGTTCAGAAATAGGCATTTACTCACACAATTTGAAACAAGAGGCCTATACCCAACTAGACATGTAAAACTGTAAATAGACTGAGTGTAACTGAAAAAGGGGCACTGTACTCTTCTATCAAATGTTTCAACAAGTTGCCAGAATACATCAAAGTTATCAATAATCTTACTGCATGTAAAACAGAAATCTATGATATGTTAATAAACTTGGAACCCTATACAATGGGAGAATTTTATAATATGTAGGTGTTTTTGAGATCAACTCTATTTTCTTCAATGGCTGCTCTACATGCAATAAATTGTAATTATATCTCAAAATGAAGATTATTAATATCATTATTATTATTATTATTATTATGCATTGAATGAACACCTTGTAAATTGGGTAAACTACTACCACAGTAGTTAGAGGATACATTAATAAAGCTTTATGCGCTCACCACCCACTTTAAAGACACAGCGGTTTTGAGTTATTAGAAACAACATGATCAGGATAATTTTATAAATAGGCTTCGAGAATATTGTAGAAGTATGTGTGTGTGTATGTGTGTGTATGTGTCTTATGAGAAAATGTCTTGTGCTGGAGTGACATTGGGATGTCAAGACCTTACAACTAATACAAAAAATAAAAATAATTTGATACCAATTTGAATTTGTTCAAATACGTATATCGGCAGTCATGCTCTCATCTAGATCGGCTATCCTCATTAATAATTCATATAAGATGATTTTCAAAAGATCTATTGTATCGTCACTTGATGAACTGAATTCAAACTAGAATATTTAAAATAAAAAGCTATTACGCTATTAGTTCGATGAATTTCCAACCCTGATTTACAACAACGTTAACAAAATACTTTGAATAACTTTATTTTGTTTTATACAAAATAATCTTCATTGTGAAATAATTAACTACCGTCTACTCAATAAATAACATTTATTATTCTGGAATAATATCACACGTCCAAACGCAACGAATGAAAATTAAAGTTTAGCTTCAATAGACAAATCTGCATAAATTAATCAAAGAACGAATTGTATTACACTCCGTAATTCCAACAAATTGGTATGATATTTGAAATAAAACATCGGGACAGTCGCAGCAGCTATTGTACAGTTACATTCCTCGCGAAACGTTAAGTTTACACATACAATGTTGCCAATTACGGACGCCGAGGAATCCGTGAAATAAAAGCTGAAATATGCAAGAAGGACGCCGAGGGATTCATGAAATAAATCATGTATATACATCGGACATACGGCGGCGCGCGCTGCGCCTCTCACTGCAAACTGATTGAACTATTATATACAGCGTAACATACAAATAATTCATTTCACTATAATCTGGGCGTCCTAGTCGATTTTCGGCAAACACTTCTATAACACTATACGAGTCCTCTGGCGAAATTTCAATGGGGATTCCACTCGGCGTCCACATACGGACGCTCAGTTGGACATGGACGCCGAGAGAATAGTAAATCGACAATGTACGGACGCCAAGAATATAGCGGGATGTATATATATATATATATATATATATATATATATATATATATATATATATATATATATATATATATATATATATATATATATATATATATATATATATATAACTTAAGAGATATAGAATTAAATTTTCTGAATTATGAAGATAACTCAGGTAATTTAACATAGGATTATAAAGATGAATAAACGTAAAAGATTGAACCATAGGCGGGATTCGAACCCACATTTCTGGATTTCTAGTCCAGGGTGTTTACCAATTACACACTTCGGTAATTGGTAAACACCCTGGACTAGAAATCCAGAAATGTGGGTTCGAATCCCGCCTATGGTTCAATCTTTTACGTTTATTCATCTTTATAATCCTATGTTAAATTACCTGAGTTATCTTCATAATTCAGAAAATTTAATTCTATATCTCTTAAGTTACATACACGATAGTGGCCAATTAGGCAAAGAAACTTTAAACTTGTTTATATATATATATATATATATAGAAGATATAAAGTTCTTTTCAACCGTGCTGTATATAAATTATTCGATATTATTATCAGGTATGCGGTCAGAGGATGCTGAATTAATACTCAATTATTTTAAAATTCTCAATATTTCGTCATATATTCATGACTTCTTCAGGAGACACTACAATAAACATAAGAAAACAATTTAAAACTTAAGTAAGTCATTAACTAAAAACAAATTACAATTACTTACAAAATATTAGAGGTCCATGTGATGGTTCAACATTTATGTTGATGTTGCATTATTATAGTCGTCAAAACTGTGGAAACAATCAGTTAGGCACGAATCAGTCGATGATTCAACAGAAAATGCAGAGCAAATGAAATTAACAGTGATAACACATCTGTGTGTCGTTTGTTATGGAGTTTTTTTATTTATTAAAAGTGAATGAATAAATAAAAAAACTCCATAACAAACGACACACAGATGTGTTATCACTGTTAATTTCATTTGCTCTGCATTTTCTGTTGAATCATCGACTGATTCGTGCCTAACTGATTGTTTCCACAGTTTTGACGACTATAATAATGCAACATCAACATAAATGTTGAACCATCACATGGACCTCTAATATTTTGTAAGTAATTGTAATTTGTTTTTAGTTAATGACTTACTTAAGTTTTAAATTGTTTTCTTATGTTTATTGTAGTGTCTCCTGAAGAAGTCATGAATATATGACGAAATATTGAGAATTTTAAAATAATTGAGTATTAATTCAGCATCCTCTGACCGCATACCTGATAATAATATCGAATAATTTATATATATATATATATATATATATATATACGTACGTAGAAGTTTATATGAATGAAATACGTGCAGTGTGTCTTACCATCCAGCAATGATTGCATCTGGTGATCTCCTTCCTCTCTTTGATTTCAACAATAGATAGGCCTATTCTCAACGAGCCTAGTTCCCGTAGTCTCCTCATATTACTCGCTGTCGCCAATACCGTAGCAGCCTGTCTTCCTCCTGACATAGGTCTCAGTGCCTTCATTTTGATATCTATTGTAACGAAGCTTAAATTTCGAAAGATTATTTAATTCAGATCAGGCAATAAATACGGATGTTACATGAAATTTCAGTTTGAACAGTTCATTATTTCAATAGATATGAATGAATTCCGAATGTGTATTCCGTGATTGCCACTTTTCTAAATCTCCGTAATTTCAAATAAGTATAATTATTCAAATAGATGAATCTAATTCATGCCCGTTCAAAATTGCATTTCATTCCGATAAAAACATGTTGCAGAAACAGGGGCTGGCCAGTTAAGACACCAAACTTTGTGCAGCCTTATGTATAAAAAGGGCGAACAACCTAAAAACTCCGATAACACTTGTTTAGTCCGCCGAGAGAAACTACCGGAGCGTCATGTGCGCGAATTTTAGATCTAAAAAGTAGCGTCACTTTTAACCATTGTTCGGGGCATAAGTAAAAACTATTGGCACAAAAATAAGGATTTGGTGGAGCAGACCTGTCCGAAACCTCGGAAAACATATAAAAGCCGTGACGACCGAAAGATCGCTCTCTTGTGTTTTTGAATTTTGATCAGTGCAGTTACTCTCTTGTGTTTTTGAATTTCGAGCCGTACAGTAGCTCTTGTGTTTTTGAATTTCGAGCCTTACAGTAGCTCTTGTGTTTTTGAATTTCGAGCCATACAGTAGCTCTCTTGTGTTTTCAATTTGAATCAGTAAAGTAGTTCTCTAGTGTTTTTTTGAATTGTGAGTCAGAAATTTAAAGGTTGTGAATTAATAATAGTTTTCCGTGCAAGTGAATTGTTTCAGAAGGTAAATGATAGCAAATAAGTTTATATTTTCGAGCATTACGATATATTGATTTCCGTAATTTATGATTGTTATTGTAATTGGTGAACGTTTGTACGATACCTGAGTTTTGTAGTATTCAGTAATTTGAATTGGTGAATTTGAGTTTATCCTAGTCATAGGTCGAATCGCACACGATTTGAATTCGCGCGTGAATTGAAATATTCAAGTAATTGTGTGGTGTGTACAGAGTGTGTATGTTTGAACGACAGGGGCGTCTTTGGTATATTTGTGCACACTGTGTCACTCCAGAAGTATAAGTATATCCTAAGACGACCAAACCACCAACGGCTTGTGCACACTGTGTCACTCCAGAAGTATAAGCTGAGGGTGGTTGTGTGATTGTGTGATTGAGAATCGTAATAATTCCCTTAATACTATGAGAAGTCCTCGGCCGTGGATATAGGGGTTATTGCAGATACGGGTTTGTGCACACTGTGTCACCCCGGAAGTATAAACCCTAATTGTCTAGGTTCCGAATCTGTAGAGTGTATCAAATCTAACACTGTCACACAATTACCGGGTACTCCGTGAAAGTTAGTACAAGGGTGGGTGAGATGACAGAATAAACTCAATTAGAGTAATTAAAATAGTAAAATCTGATATCGTACAATCGGACAACTAGTGCAAACAATATTTTCCGAACCAACCGAATTAATAACCGAATATATCGTAGTGTGATTTGAACATTCCATTTATTAGTGCTGCTATCTAAGATTGACCGCATACCGCTCATTACGCTGAGACCTGTTTGATTCGTACTTTTCCGCAAATTGATCATTCTGAATCATTCAGCAACCGATCCCGTACCGCCGAATTAAATTTAGTGACCGGACTTATTGTAGAGTTGACTTCTTCAAAGAGTTTCCATTTACCGTTTGAGCTTCATTACATTTTCCGTCTGGGTGTAATTTTGTGAAATAATACCGTTCAATTGCATTTAAATTGATTATTCTGAAAGTGTAATTGTTAAAATCATTATATATTTTAATATTTGGAATTCCCTGTTTTATTAAATTATTTCTGCTCCATCTTTAACGAGCTAAGTTATAACCAGGTATCAATTGTAATTAAAGCCTACAATTTCGATACTGTTTTCTGCCCATTGGACTCTGGTTATACTTCACTGTAGCTACCCTAGGGACAAGGCTATCTTTAGATAGCATAGTGACGAGCCTTGTGGAGAGGACCCTAGCAGAAGTCCTCAAAAAGGAGTAAACCTTTGAGAAAAATCTGGCGCCCGAGGATTCGAAGCTTACCGCAGTAAGCAATCAACCGAAAAGCCGCAAGGGCACGTTATACTATATCGTCTCTTGCGAGGTTTAGTGCCATTTTGACTGCCTGTTCCACCAAGATTGTTCCCATATCGATATCGATCCCATACAGATTTGCAGCTACCTTCTGGTTGGAACTAGTGAATTTTCTCACCGTTCCAGTGTTTGTAATAGCTTTCATCCTTTTTAATACATTTTCAGTTCCCTTGCTACCATTTTTCATTTCGAGCAGTAAGTGCCTCTCTCCGGTCTGTCTTATGCATTTAACTCCCTTCGTGACGTGACTATCTCCCTTCAGATCATTTTTTGGACTAGCTACCATCTGTGCGCCATTTTCGGTCTTCTCAATTAAGACCGCTCCGTTACCAAATTGGCTCTTTTCTTCTTCGTGACCTCTCTTTTTGGATGCCGCTGCCTTGTCATGGAGGCTGGTCTTTCCTGTGTAATTTTGAAATGCACATTCCACGATCTTGCGTTTGATTCCCAAATCTATTTGATTCTCAATCACTATGTGAAGGCGTCTTTCTTCCTCCATTATGGTTCCCCTAATTTTTTTCAGCAGTTTGTAGATACTATGGATTTGGGATTTTTCTTCTTCTATATCCGTGGTGCCCGCAAAGTAGACATCGCTTTGGTCTACAATGATTTCATCATTAATGATTGCGTGTCCCTCTGTTCTATGAGTAAGTATGTCATCCTCTTTCATATTACCGGTAGGTATTACCTACCCTAACCTAACCTAACCAACTTAACCTAACCTAATCTAACCAACCTAACCTGACCAACCTTTTTTTTTCACGAGAGAGAGGAGAAATCTTCATGGACATCAGCGCTTTTTGTCTATCACGACTGATAGTGTGAGACTCCGGCTCGGAGTCTAAAGGCTCCACGTGAGTAGATGTAGTCCACTACCTTTCGGGCGGAAGTTGTCTGGGTTGCATCCGGTGTATGTGCAGCTGACCCCCAGACCATAGCTAGAGAACTAACCGAAGTTATAGAAACCATAGAGGTATCGGTTATAGAGCTAACCTAAGTCAGAATCATAGAAACCATAGAACTATAGGTTATAGAGCTAACCTAAGTAAAAACCATAGAATGTGGAAGTCATAGAATATAATAGATGGTGTGTAGATAGAACTAACCTAAGTCACAACCATAGAGCCATAGGTTATAGAACTAATCTAAGTCAAAATCATAGAGTGTAGAGGTTATAGAATATATGGTGTGTATATACAGGCTGTTTCTAAAAGGTGCTTTGTCATGGCGGGTGTATGAACTGTCATGACTGGTGTATGGAGTCTCATCATAGATCTGTGAACTATCGTTGATGGAATTGCTATGATGGATCTATGTAATGTCTGTTCATACCATCTCCGCAACGTTATATATGAATTTGTCAATCGGTTTATGACGTATGTAACCTATAAGGTTTATGTTTAAGATACAGACTGTTTGTAGGAGTTACGTCTGTCACGTGATTGTCTGAAAACGATTGGAACAATCGAAAAAACGGAAAAGGTAGGTTATTCACCTACCATATAGGTAGAGGGGTTATTCGAAAGTATTGGAATTCGAACTTAATTAGAAGAAGAGATAATGAAATCAAATTACTTTTGAATAACCTCTTTACTTACACAGCTGTGAACAACATTTCTTTCGTTATGGAATTTCATGTATATCAGACCGATTCACGAATATTTTCAAAAATTTGAAAACTATCTTCCCTTCTTCAATTATTTACTTTTGATATCAAATGCTTTTTAGAATTAAAAATAACACTGACTAACACAGAGAATCTTCCGATATAGATATATCTTTAAGTGTTTTAGATCCAAATCACCTGAAAAAGAAATGTGTGAAGAATAATAGTAAAAGTTCAAAAGTTTATTTATTTATAAATAATAGTTATAATAATAATAATAATAATAATGATAATAATAAAAATAAAAAATAATAATAATAATAGTAATAATAGTAATGATGATTTTAATTCTAACATTTAAATTCTAATACATAGCGACATCCCCGCCGCTCTTGGATTCGCCTTATCTGAAAGCACTCAACATTATTATCGAATATTAAATAGATCATCCTTTTCATACTTCACTTATATGATCCTGAAAATCATTCTCTCCACCATTAACAACCACCCCTACTTTATGCATTCTAACTATGGGGTGTGGTGGTGGTGGTAGTTCTACGAGATTCCTCAGAACCCTACCACTCTTCCTCTCAGAGTTTGGATTGAACTCTTGTAACTGTTATCATACAATCATAATTATTGTGTGCAATAATGAAACAAGATGAAAACTCACCTCATCGAGAAGATAATCTAAGTCAGACTGCTTCCCATGAACCCGTATATGATACTTCCTAGGTGTAGATACCCCTGGTTCACTATATTTAAAATATGAATAGAGAGAATTAGTTATTCGATTATTCTAATAGGAATTTGAATAACTTACGTTAAATCTATAGTCTCTTGGTGGGTCATCAATTTAGCCTCTTTGCATAATCTAATATGGAAAAGGAGAATTAGTGGGTTATTTTATTCAAAGAAATATATAACATACGATAAATCCAAAGGCCCATTAGGAGGTGTTGGTGATATACCTCTTTTGCGTGATCTGATATAGATGAATAGAGAGAGAGAGAGAGAGAGAGAGAGAGAGAGAGAGAGAATTAGTGCTTAGTTGAATAATCAAAAATTTAAATAACATACGTTATATCTATAGCCGTTTGTGGAGGAGACTGCTGATGCTGCTGCTCAGACATCGATTCAACACTTTTAGGTAATCTAATTTAAAAGGATAGAGAATTAGTATAAAAATAGACAAGCTAAACAGAAAAACATACGATAAATCTAGGACATTATCACAAGACGGCTGTGATGGCTGAGGTGTTGGTGACGGTGTAGGTGTCCGTATCACCCCTCTAAAAGAGAGAGATAGAAAATTAGAGTTAAAATAATAATAATAATAATAATAAATCCAACGAATGGAAATAACATACGTTCGATCATCTTCAGGAGATGTTGGAGATGATGTACACCCTTCGAGACATCTAATATAGATAAATAAAATTAGCTATTGAATATTTCGACAGAATAAAATAACATACGCTAAAAGTAGACCTGGTATCAACAACTGTTGATGGTGATGAGGTTGGGGTGATGGTGGCCTAACATCCCCACGCAGGTAATCTAAATAATCCATCTCAACCTCAATTTCAAACTCAGAGTATCCACTAAAACAACTCTACTTACAATATGTTTTAAAATAAAAATGGTTACTTACTTTTCTATGAGCCATTCTACGAAATTACCCTCATCTATATCACACCTCCTCGTTAGATAAACTATCCTTTCCATCACCAGACTCATTTTTACTTTACTCCACTAATGACTTATTGCGCACAAGAAAAAGTAGTATACTGATTTCGATTAATGTTCACATAATATATTTATATGTTGGGGAAAACAGCTGTGGTAGATGTGAAAAATAATATTAGAAATAATCGACCGCTGATAAGTAATTCATAAAATATTTTTGGTTTCGAATCCTGTAAATGATAAGGAAATATAGACCGCGTGTGGAAATTAATATCAGTTTTGAATCTAGTAGGTATCTAGAATAAGGGAAAGTTCAGACTAAATTGAAACCGCAAAATTTAATTGGAACGTATGATAAGAAAAAATATAGTGATTGTGAATGTTAAAGGAGGAAATATGGAACCGATTACAAAAGTGAAAGAACCACAAATTAATTTATAGAAATAATCAACTGTGCTGATAAGTAAGTTATGAAATAATTTTTGTTTTGAATCCTTTGAATAACAGGAAATAACAAGAAGTCAAGACTGAACTGAAACCGCAAAATTCGATTTGAACATATGATAAGAGAAAAATATAACGATTGTTAATGTTAAAGGAGGGAATATGAAACCGATTACAAAATTATGAAAACCGCAAGACGTAGAATTTTCGATAGGAAAAGATAACACAACATTATTTAAGACGGTGATTTCCTGTAGTGTGAGAAATAAAATCAGTCTATGAACATATCTCTCGCAAGTAAGAGCTAAATCGTTGTGTGTGCATTTCATCAAACAGAAAAGGTAGGATTTATTATTATTATTATCATTATTATTCCACTGTTCTGTTGTATATCTATAGAAATTTCTAACCCTTAGAGCTTTTAAATCTACATTTATTTGTTTTCAAGAAAGATTTTTTTTTCCTTGTTATAGATTCCAATCAACCCCTTCAAATTCCTCCAATAAGAAGAAGATTTCTCTGTTCATCACATCAAACAGAAAAAGGTATATATTTTTCTTTTGATTCTTCTTCTATACTCGTTATATTACTATTACTATTTATCTAAGAAGATTCTCATCATTCTTTCACCTACCTACCTACCTATTTGTTTTGCTCGATATCTAAGAGTATTTTTCCTTGTTATAGAATGGATTTGTCGGCATTAAATACAAGCTCTCTATTGCAGAGAACACTTGTGAAGAGTGTGAGTGAGCTGGAGGAGGATAAACTGTATATCATACAGAAAGCTAAACTTACAAAAACCCGTTTTGGGGATGCTGTTTTCGCAGAGCTTAAGGATTTCGGAGTCTTCATGCCCCGTCGACTAACACCCCTTCTTTCACCGTTACTAGAAAAAATCAACTCAAAGCCATGTATCGGGTTGATTTATAAAGGAAAAGAAAATTTGGGTAAGCCCAATTCTGCATTCAAAATAGAATTTCGCTATATATCAGTCGAAGGGTAGCTTCAGCAATAATATAGGATTAAAGTGAAATAAGGTGGGGTTTTGTTCTAATTTTATCATGGATAATATTCCTAGAATAAGTTCTGACATTGTGCGAATTATCGATCAGGCTCAGAGTGACTTGTTGAAATCAAAATTCCCCTCTAGGGAAATTGATAAATGGATTGGATTTTGTACTAAGTACATCCGCTCTTTCTCGAGACATTTATCTCAAGATACATTAAATTTAGCTAATAAGAATCAACTCATAACAAATATAGGACATATAAAACGTTTCAAAATTTTACTTCAAATTAAAAATAAACCCTCTGTAACGAATCAAAATCGTAGTGCAAGAATTAGGTGGGAAGATGGAAAAACTGCTTTTAAATGTAGACTTAGAACTGGATTCATCATCAATATTACACATTTAGACCCAATAAATTTTTTATACGATTCCTTCCATCTTTTCAATGCAAGAATCTCTAAAATTCTTCATGATAATAATTTCATCAAAGTTAATTCCACATTTTGTGGTGAGTTCATAAAAGGAAATGTAAACGAAGAAAGTATTCAAACAGACTTCAAATATTTCCATACACAATCAAGAGCTATAGATGATACAACAAATATATTAGATTGGTTCAAAGATAATGTTATCGAGAAAATTTTAGCAAAATTGGAAGGTTTTCAAGAAAGGGAGTCAAACTGGTCGCTCAAAACTATTATTAATTTACAAATTAACATCAACAAACATGAACTTATAAATTCGGGATCTTCATATATTCGACTCCCTCAGGAAATCGCAAATAAACATGCTGTTATAAATATAAAGAATTATGATGAATTTTGTTTTGCGTGGGCGGTATCAGCTGGTTTACACCCCGCTACTCATCTGAAATCAGATCGAGTATCTTCATACCCACATTTCAGTACTATTCTAAATTTACAAAATTTAACTTTCCCACTACCAATAACACAAATTCACACATTCGAGAAGCAGAATAATATAAGTATTCACGTTTTCGTTTTAGAATTATGTGATAAGAATGATGATAGTAAGGAAAAATATAAGGTTCTCCCCGCATATCTTACAAAAAATAAACTGGAAACACACTTTAATCTGCTGTTGATTCAAGATAGATATTACCGTGATGTTGAATCATCAAACACACCAAAATTACTCAATCACATAGTCAAATTCCACTATTGTTTGATTAAAAATTTAGGTCGACTTATTAATTCACAAATTACTACTAAGAATAAAACATACTTGTGTGAACGTTGTTTAAACAATTTTTGGAGTGAGAAGAAATATAAGACTCATATTGAGGATTGTGGGAGAATGAATACATGCAAAATTAAATTCCCTAAAGAGGATCATTTAGAATTCAAAAATTATTCAAATAAAATACCTATACCATTCGTGATCTATTTCGACTTTGAAGCTCTTTTGCTACCAATTCAGAACTGTTCCCCATCGAATTCTGATTCATATACAAATAAAACGCAAATACATGAAGCATACAGTGTAGGATATTATTTAAAATGTCATTTCGATGATTCCATATCTAAATATGATAGCTATAGAGGACCTGAACCGGCTAAATGGTTAACAGAGCAATTAGATAAAATAAGTGATTTTATCGAAATGAAATTGAAATCTAATATACCCATGAGTTTGAGTGCGGCTAATTTAGTATCTATAATGAATGAAACCAAATGTCATATCTGCGAGAAAAACTTTAATGAAGATGAAATACGTGTTAGAGACCATTGTCATTTCACAGGAACATATAGAGGCTTAGCCCATCAGGGTTGCAATCTAAATTATAAACATAAATTTATTGTACCAGTCTTAGCGCATAATTTGAGTGGGTATGATATGTTTCTATTAATACGAGACTTAGCTATAGCCAACAAACAGAATATACAAGTACTCCCCATGAACAAAGAGAAATATATAAGTTTCACACGAGGGTCTTTCTCATCCCCTGTAAAATTCCGCTTTATCGATTCATGTAGATTCATGAATGCACCATTAGATCAGTTAGTATCTTTTTTAACTATAGATCATTTGAAAATTTTAAAGCGGGAATTTCATCATTTATCTGATGAACAGTTCAAATTACTGTCTCGTGAAGGGGTTTTCCCATATGAACATTTAGATGGGTGGGGTAGATTAGATGAAATGAATTTACCTCCGATAGAAAAATTCTATAATAAATTGAAGGAAGAATCCATAAGTGAGGAGGACTATAAACATGCACAAAACGTTTGGTATAAATTTAATTGTAGTAATTTGGGTGAGTATTCTGATTTATACTTAAAAACGGACGTTTTGCTGCTAGCCGATGTATTTGAAAATTTCAGGGAAAAATGTATGGAGATATATAATCTCGAACCAGCATACAGCTTCACTTTACCAGGCTTCTCATGGGATTGTATGTTAAAATATACGAAAATTTCCCTCCAAATTCTCAAAGATATCGATATGATTTTATTCATAGAAAGGGGGATACGGGGTGGTGTAAGTCAATGTAGTAATAGATTCGCAGCCGCTAATAATAAATATATGGGAGATTATAATCCGCAAGAGGAAAATAGCTACCTCATGTACTTTGATGTGTGTAATTTGTATGGGTGGGCGATGGCTCAATATTTACCTTATGCTAATTTCGAATGGTGTGATGATCTAAATATTGATGTAACAAATATTTCGGATGAAAGTTCTGTTGGATATATTCTCGAGGTTGATTTAGATTATCCCCAACATTTGCATGATACTCATAAAGATTTACCGCTTTGTCCATTACACTCTACACCCCCCAATGCTAAGCAACCAAAATTATTATCCACGCTATATAATAAATCAAAATATATCATCCATTATAGGAATTTGAAGCAATGTTTAGCATTAGGAATGATATTGAAAAAGGTACATAGAGTTCTCAAATTCAGTCAATCACCCTGGTTGAAAGTCTATATAGATTTAAATACACGATTACGTGCTTGTGCGCAGAATAGATTTGAGGAGGCTCTTTACAAACTCATAATCAATGCAATCTTTGGGAAATCGATGGAGAACGTGCGTAAGCATAGGAACGTCAAGCTAGTTAATAAATGGTATGGACCTTTTGGAGCGCGATACTATATTTCACAACCGAATTTCAACAGTAGTAAAATTTTTGACGAAAATTTGGTAGCAATCGAGCAAAACAAACTCGAAATCTTATTCAATAAACCAATATATGTTGGAATGGCTATTTTGGATATTTCGAAAACCTGTGTGTTCGATTTCCATTATAATTTTATGATGAGAATTTATAAAGATCCTGAAGTGATAAGATTATGTTACACTGATACGGATAGTTTAATATATCATATAATCACAGATGATGACATCTACGATACGATAATCAAAAAAAAAAATTTCAAAATTCGACACTAGCGATTATGTGGTGGATAATATTTTTAAAATCCCGCTTGCGAATAAAAAAGTAGTAGGAAAGATGAAAGATGAGAACAGAGGGTTTTTAATGACTCATTTTATCGGTTTACGCTCCAAAATGTATAGTTATAAGGTCCAGGGGAAGGAGCCGGTTAAAAAAGCGAAGGGTATAAGAGATTCTGTATTAAAATATAGTATAACTTTTCAGGACTATGTTAAATGTCTCGAGGAAGAAATCGAAATTTATCGGGTGCAGAAATCAATCCGTTCTTTTGATTTTAACCTTTACACCATTCAACAGAATAAAATCGTTCTCAGCTCGTTTGACAATAAACGCTATCTGATAAAAAATCGAACAAATACCCTACCTTATGGGCACTATACACTGTCATAAGTTTAGATTCTATATGTTCATTTTAGATTCTATAAGTTTATTTTTAATTTTAATCTTATATAATGTTTCCCTTTTAATTTAAGATTGTATATATGTTCATATTAATTTTAAGATATAAATGTATCCATTTAAATTTATGAAAAATTAATGAAAATAAATAATTTACTAAAATGTATGTGTTTTAATAAAACAAGATAATTAAGCATCATAATTTATTGTTCTAAATCAAACATAACCTTATTTTTATATAAACATAACATTTCTCTTAATGTATTAGCTAAAAGACAATCTGGTGAAATATCTATAAAACAATACAATAGTTCAATTCTATCAGCATGATTGCTCATGCTTTTAATCATATTAATAACATTATAATAATATGAAGAAAATCCAAATTGTTCTAGAAAATATAGTCGATGTGATAACACTCCATCGTTGATCCGAATTATCTCTCGAACATTTTCCTCACACAACCAAAAATAGGTATCATGCTTCTTAACTTGAAGTACTTTAACATTATTAGCATAAACGAATTGAGCTATCGAACAATATTCATCAGCTTTAACAGGTGTTGATGTGAAATCGATATCTAAGTTCATGAAGTATTCACTTATTTTTGCTTTGAGAATATCGATGAAATCATACCATTCCAGCAGTCCAAAAGTAAGTTTACAATTTTGTGAAAGATGATTTAGAGAGATTGTCGGAGTGAATGTTCGCACAGGACTCAACCCGCATAGGATATTATAACCTCCTTCCAACGGATAAGTTGTATTCATCAATAGAAACTTTTCATCCTTAGCTCTCATTTCAAACTCATTTAAAATTTCATCCAACTCGGAACAGCTATCTTCAGATACACCACTATCTTGAGAGGACATTTTGCTAAAACTGTTGGATCGTTTGATCTAGTCCGATGTGCACCCCCCCAAATATTCATTCACACATGCGCATTCATCATCGACAGCATATTTCTTTGATATTATCGAAATTTCTGAAGAGAACGTCGAAGCACAAAATTTGTAATGATGGTGGACTTATTCTATAGTCGACTTCATCCTCCATCTCAGAAAAGATTTGAAACATCTTAAAGGTGTAAGAATTGGGGGTATATCTTCGGATGCCGCGCATGTCCATTATCTCACATCGGTACGGTAGAAGTGCGACTCGATAAAAAAAAATCAACATCTATATCATGTAGCACTCTGAAACAATCAAGTATATACGATCCTGGTTTCGGAACGATACCCGAAATTTGATGCAATATGATTTTTCCCATTCTTCTATGTTTATATTTGAACTGACCTATATTCATATCGATTATCTTCCAATCTTCTGGAGGTGGATCGAAATCTCCTCCGAAATAGAATACATCAGCATACGCCCAATCGGTCGAGGCCCCCACAAGGAAAGTTATGAATTCCCCAGCGATTATCCAATTTTTGGATGGTAATTGTAATCCTTCGAGAATTTCCATCAAATTCAGAGGACATGCGCTTATTACGAATTTCTTTGCATCGTACACGGTGGTAAGCACACTTTGAATAAAAATGTTGTATAATTGAGACATTTTCAAAACTGATTGATTGTTCGACTCAGACTTGGTTGGACCCTCAAAAATTTTATTGAGACATGCGCAGATTATACAACATTAGAATTTTCAATCCAACTTTTCTCTTTTATACCATACCATTTCACATACATTTTATCCCCCTTTTTTCGGAGCACCTTCTCTATCAAATAGACATCTGGCTGTTTGGTTTTCTGCAATTCTTCTTCATAGAAACAACCGCTGATTGGGGAGCTGTTCATATCTTCCAACAGATAAGTGACCGGGTTGGTAATTCTCACAGCAGTAATTTTAAATAATTCAGCACTCCAATTAGGGGTATACCCCTTCTCGAAAATATGTTTAGCCTTACTTATTCGCACAACATCCCCAACGTTGTATTTGTGAGGCAGAGCCAACTTGATGTGAGAGTAGGATTGCTTCAATATCAGACTCTCATTCTGTTTCGAAACTTTAAACGGAGCCATTTTTATAGTTCTATGTTTACGTTTATTATATTTTTCAGTGACTTCTTTGAGTATATCCAACCATTTGTATTTTCCACTCAGACTGAATTGTTTGTAGATCGCTTCTTTCAACGTTCGAATGACACGTTCGGCAATAGCAGCTTTCTTCATAGAATACGTATTATAATGATTGATTCTATGTTTCTTCATTAACTCATCGAAGTGTTTATTGAAGAATTCCTTACCCTGATCGCTTTGTAGATTCCTAGGTTTACGATGCCCTTCCAGCAATATAGAACTGACAGCTTTCCGAACCTCTCCGGCCGATTTCGTTTTCAACGGACGAGTCCACAGAAATTTTGAGAAACAATCGATCACAACCAGAATAAATTTGAATCCGCGGTTTTCACTCGCATAATTACCCATTTCAGCAAGATCCATTTGCCACAAGTCATCCAGCCCTTTTATGATTGTTCTGCGACGTTTAAAATTCTTTCGAACAGGCTTATGAAGCTCATCAACCACCTGCGCTTTACCCTTCATCATTTTTTGGATCGATCGTCGACGACGTCGGCTGAGCTAATAACTTTTGTGGTGGTGGGGAGGTGGTAGTAGCTCTTTTATAAGGATGATAGCTTCCCTTTTTTGCTTGCGAGACCATCGTCAAACTGATCGTATCAATTGCTTATTCTATTTGTGATAGTTTGCTTTCGATGGTCTGTATACGTGTGGTTATGGTCTGATCATTAGTACTACGCGTTTTATAGTCTAATTCTATAGTTATCAGTTTACTATTGATGTTCTGTATACTATCGAATAGGTTGTCATACTTCGAATTGTTTTCTTGATAATTACTAACGAGTGTTTTATAGTCTTCACGTATTTTCTTCAATAATTTTTCAAGATTTGCCTCATTTGCTTTATTAGTTTTGAATGATGCTATCATACCATCTACAAGTTTTTCAATTCTAATTCTATTTTGCGTTGTAGAAGCAATCAGAGAGTCTGTGAATTTTCTATTTTCGATGTGAAGGTAACCCCCCTCATTATGTATACTCTGTTTTATAGCTGTAGAGTTAACATCACTTTGATTTTTGTATGACTGTATTTCGGTATAAAGGATCTTCAAATCTTCGCGAAGTGCATCTATTAATCGTGTTAAACTTGGAATTGAGGAATTCATGACGTTATTAACGTTTATATGAATGGATGCATACTTTACAAGAACTTCGTTTAAATTCGCATTCACTCTAGTGATAGCGTTATCTACATATGCTTTGTTCGTAACATCAGACAGGTATTTTCACGTTGCAAATTTTCAAATTTTCCATATCTACATCACCATCAGGAGTATGTTTCAGAATGTTCATAAACATCGATCTACGCCAAAAAGCATCGATAGAACCAATACCATCTGATCGCCTCCCAAACTTATCAAGACTCATTATGTAAATGATTAAAAATGGAAATAACCATTACTAATATATGATATCTGCTTCTCTAAGTTCATTTATTATTGCAACAATCTCATTATCATGTGATGTATTCCCAGCTTGTTGTGATGCTATCAAAAGTTTCAACCGCTCCACGAGCTCGTTAGGATTATCCCAAAAGATATACTCTATAGGATCATCGTTATACTTCAAATGCATCCCTTTACCAGAGGTGGAACCACCACCGCCACTTGTAACCAAAGGTTTGATGATATTTCTATACTTCGGTCTCGTACTACCTTTTAGATATCCGCTAATATTTTTATGTGCACTAGTTAATACCAAAATTTCTTTGTAGGCAGCTTTATCTTTATTTGTATAGTTAGTAGGTGCATCGTAAAATATGAGTTCATATAATCCAGGTGTCCCCTTCGTGATATACCCCTCTGTTTTGATATTTTCACCGAATTCTATTTCCTTTTGACCTAGTCTCCACCCAGCAGAGCTAGCATCAAAAACAGGCCCATATAATTTATCGATTTTTTCACTCTCACCCCAATGATCTGCGATATATTCTTGAGCAACTTGTGGATAATGAGAAATCGATGGCTCCTCAAACACATCCTCCTCATCGAACGTTCCATCAGCTGATTCTTCTTTCACTTCCTCCTCCACCTCCTCCTTTTTAACATGTACAGGACTCGATTTTTTTGAAGATTTCACAATTTCCTTCAGAGGTTCGGCTATAGGTTTAAATAGTTGTTCTATCGATTCATCTTCTTCAGATTTACCCAGTTTCAAGGCTAGATATTTTTTTCTAATAGACTTACTCAATTCCGCGATTTTTCGTTTACGTGTTAACTGCGCCACGTCCATTTTGTATATGTAATTCATTCACATATTTTATGTTTTTATATAAATATCAAAGCCTTTGCGATATCTACCGTTATTTAAATCAAAATCTTTCGCGATTACCAAAGTACCGAAATTCTTTGACCAACACATGCAACACATCTTTTTGAATTGATTGAAATCGATATCGGGAGATACGTGTTCATCGAAAACATGCTTTAGATTTATTTCATCCTGTTTAAATAAAACAATCAGATTACAATTATCGCGAATCAATTGTTTAGGTATTTTCGAGTACGTTTGACATAAATACGCTGCATCTATATTCTTATGTCTACACATCGAAAAATATTCGCGAATTTTCTGTTGCCCCTCACAAGCTATGTCATCAAAGAGAAAGATAGAATCAGGTTTAGCCTTGTTTGGACTTATAATTTCTTTATTATCTTTATAAGGGAAATAACCAACTCCTTTAACTTGATCTAAAACTTCCTGCAATAGTTTATACTTGGGTTGATATAATGATTTTGAGTATATGTAAACATTTCTAAACTTCGCACCATTCGGATTGAATAATAGCGATAACATCACGTTCGTCTTACCACACCCACTCGGACCACAAATTATGGCGCGAAAAGAGTCTGGTAACAATTTACCATGTTTACCAACACCATTAGACTTAACTTTCAAATCTAAATTCTCGATTGGTAGTGTCTGCTCTTGTTGAACAGTCTCCATGTTGTGAGATAGTTTAAACCGATGGGAGTTTATAAATAGAAACTTTATAAGATCATGAGCTCAGTATCAATGTTGATCTATCAAGGTGAAGGTTTGTTGAACACTGCCATAAACAACCTCCCTTTCGAAGTACATATTCCATCATATCAATTTTGCGGACCCGGTACTAAGCTTGAGAAACGACTTGTACGTGGAGACAAAGGTATCAATCTGTTGGATTCAGCCTGCCGTCAACACGATATAGCTTACTCGCAACATAAATCTCTAGAGGAGCGTCATAAGGCCGATAAAATATTAGAGGACGCTGCCTGGGAACGTGTCAAATCTAAAGACGCGAAAGCAGGTGAAAGACTCGCTAGTCTATTAGTTACCGGTGGGATGAAGGTTGAACGTAAACTAGGAAAGTAGATTAACTGGGCGCGTTCTGCGCCAGGAAGTGACGTCATCGACCGGATGTTGCGCGCGCAACTTCGGATGTAACGTTACTAACCCGCGAAATTCAAACGTGTCCATAGAGCTTACGATGATCACAGAACTTTCGACCATAGAGGTCTGGGTGTGAGGTTAGTTTGACGTAACGTTACTAACCCGCGAAATTCAAACGTGTCCATAGAGCTTACGATGATCACCGAACTTCCGACCATAGAGGTCTGGGTGTGAGGTTAGTTGGACGTAACGTTACTAACCCGCGAAATTCAAACGTGTCCATAGAGCTTACGATGATTATAGAACTTTCGACCATAGAGGTCTGGATGTGAGGTTAGTTGGATGTGACGTCATCGACCCGCCAAATTCAAACGTAGAGGTGATGTTTATCATGGCCGACGTTGGAAGCGAATGTCAGAAGAATAAACGTCAAAACCACAATATGACTGATGTTGTAGCTACATCGCCGCCATCTTCTGATGAACTATCATACTTAAATGTCAATGTCAGACCAGTTAACTTCAAACGACTACATCTATGAATGAACCGATCAACCGTCATGCATACCTGTCAACGTCAGAAATGTTAACGTCAAGGGACGACATCTATGAGGTCACAATTCAAAATATGACTGATGTTATAGCTACATCACCGCCATCTCTTAATGAACTATCATACTTCAATGTCAATGTCAGAACAGTTAACTTCAAATGACTACATCTATGAATGGACCGATCAACCGTCATGCGTACCTGTCAACGTCAAAGGACGACATCTATGAGGTTAATGTTTATCCGCGGGAAATTTATGAACCGATGAACTATCATAGCTGGATGTCAATGTCAGAACAGTTAACGTCAAAGGACGACATCTATGAGACTCCAATTCAAAATGTTACCGATGTTGTAGCCTATATCGCCATCTATCACTAAACCGATGAACTATCATGGCTGAATGTCAATGTCAGAGCAGTTAACGTCAAAGGACGACATCTATGAGGTATTTTGTTAATGTTTTCGCGCGGGAAGTTCAATCTCAATTAAAAAAAAAAACGATATATTAATGAACTATCATAGCTTGATGTCCATGTCAGAACAGCTAACGTCAAAGGACGACATCCATGAGGTGGTTTGCCGATGTTTGCGCGAGGAATTTCAAAAATTTGACTCATGTTGTAGCTATACTGTCATTTATTATTAAACCACACCGTAATTCCAAAAATAATGAACTTCTATGAGGTATCTTGTTAATGTTTTTGAGCGGGAAATTTATGAACCGATGAACTATCATGGCTGGATGTCAATGTCAGAACAGTTAACGTCAAAGGACGACATCTATGAGACTCCAATTCAAAATGTTACCGATGTTGTAGCCTATATCGCCATCTAATAATAAACCGATGAACTATCATAGATGAATGTCAATGTCAGAACAGTTAACGTCAAAGGACGACATCTATGAGGTATTTTGTTAATGTTTTCGCGCGGGAAGTTCCATCTCAATTTAAAAAAAAAACGATATATTAATGAACTATCATAGCTTGATGTCCATGTCAGAACAGCTAACGTCAAAGGACGACATCTATGAGGTGTTTTGCTGATGTTTGCGCGAGGAATTTCAAAAATTTGACTCATGTTGTAGCTATACTGTCATTTATTATTGAACCACACCGTAATTCCAAAAATAATGAACTTTTAAAATAACCTACAAATTTCCTCAACGTTAAATGATTACTTACGTATATGAAATTATTACACCAGAAACCACATTGAGTATATGAGAACACGTGGAAGCAATTAATTTTGTATACACCTGCGTCATCACATTCAGTTTATACGAGAATAAAAGAGCGTATAAATGAGTACAATGGGACTCACTCATTAGGTGAACTATGAAATTCGGTGTCATGGCGGCTATCGCGGGAATTTCAAACGAGGTGTCTGTTACGTAGATCTTCAAGGAGGTGTCATGGTGTCTGTCACGTGAACTGTCATGGCGGTTATCGCGGGAATTTAAAACGAGGTGTCTGTTACGTGGATGTTCAACGAGATGTTGTGGCGTCTGTCACGTGAACTGTCATGGCAGCTATCGCGGGAATTTCAAACAAGGTGTCTGTTTCGTGGATCTTCAACGAGGTGTCGTGGCGTATTACACGTGGGTCTTAAACAGAATAGAACTTTCTCTAGAACCTAAATTACACAAAACAATACCAAATTGAGAGGTATAATAGCTACAGCTGCAGCACTATCAACCGTCATGCATACCTGTAAACGTCAGAAATGTTAACGTCAAAAGACGACATCTATGAGGTACTTATGTAATGTTTGCGTGGGAAATTTATGAATCGATGACTATCATGGCTGGATGTCAATGTTAGAACAGTTAACGTCAAAGGATGACATCTATGAGACTCCAATTCAAAATATTACTGATGTTGTAGCTATATCGCCATCTTTTAATAAACCGATGAACTATCACACCTGAATGTCAATGTTAGAACAGTTAACGTCAAAGGATGACATCTATGAGATATTTTGTTAATGTTTTTGCGCGGGAAGTCCTATCTCAATTCAAAATATGATCTATTAGTGAACCGGTGAACTATCATGACTGGATGTCAATCTCAGAACAGTTAACGTCAAAGGACAACATCTATGAGACCCCAACTCAAAATATTACTATATCGCCATCTATTAATAAACCGATGAACTATCAAACCTGAATGTCAATGTTAGAACAGTTAACGTCAAAGGACGACATCTATGAGATATTTTGTTAATGTTTTTGCGCGGTAAGTCCCATTTCAATTCAAAATATGATCTATTAGTGAACCGGTGAACTATCATGACTGGATGTCAATCTCAGAACAGTTAACGTCAAAGGACAACATCTATGAGACCCCAATTCAAAATATTACTATATCGCCATCTATTGATAAACCGATGAACTATCACAACTGAATGTCAATGTCAGAACAGTTCGTCAAAGGACGATATCTATGAGGTATTTTGTTAAAGTTTTTGCGCGGGAAGTTGCATCTCGATTCAAAATATGATCTATTAATGAACCGATGAACTGTCATAGCTGAATGTCAATGTCAGAACAGTAAACGTAAGAGGACGACATCTATGAGACCCCAATTCAAAATATTACTGATTCTGTAGATATATCACCATCTATTATTAAACCGATGAACTATCATAGTTAAATATCAATTTCGGAACAGCTAACGTCAAGGACGACATCTATGAGGTGTTTTGGTATCGTTTTGTCTGGGAATCACTCTCAAAATTAAAAATTGTCACTTATATTGTAGCTATATTGTCGTTCATTAATACCACACCCTAATCTCAAGATAATGAACCAGCAAAATAACCTAGAAATGTCTACTTACATATATGAAGTGTTTACACCAAAAGCACATTAAGTATTAAGTATTCATTTCTACATGCACCTGCGTCATCACATTCACTTTATACTGATTATGAGAACGACAACAGTCGTACAATGAGAGGAATTCATTAAGTAAACAAATAACAATGAGTGAATCATTTTTTTACTACACACAATCTGTTGAATTTCGTTTAGGATTGAATGCGAAAATATTAAATTTGATTGTACATATCGATAGTTTGATTAAAATTCTAATAATGCATCCCAAACGTTATTTCGTTTATATTGGTTCACACAACATTTGAACGCGTATATTGTTCAAGTGCTTGGAATTGAAAATTCGAATTTTTGGAGCTTAAGTAATAAGAAATCTAAGGTATGGTGTTTATACTAGCGTGTGTATTGAAATCAAACTTTTGAGAATATCAATGAAATCATACAATTCCAGCAGCCCGAAGGTTCGTTTGCAATTTTACGAATGATGATGAACGATAAAAATGAATATTTTAACTTTTCTTTATAACTTAGGTATTGACGTAACGTATAAAACTCAGAATAATTCGGAACGATTGATTTTCATTGTTATCCACGATTATCAACCTATATCTAAATCAGTTCGAGATGCAGACTTTTCAATTTATCGATATTTCGAAAGCCCACTTATACTGAACTAAGAATTTACAATACTTCAAACTATCCATTTCGCTTAAAATATACATAGCAGTATATTATAGAAACTTTGTTAAAGATCACATGTTATATAAAAATCGAATGATTCGAGATGTACTCATGAGCTCTAGAAACCTTAGGATCAGTTGCAAGAGGTGCAAGTGCCATCGAAAATACGGTGGTTAACCAGCTAAAAACAACGGAACGCATTGGGTAGCGTTCAGAAAAAAATCGATAACGATGTGGAATATTTTGATTGTTTTGGAAATTTGAAGCCACCAAAGGAGCTCGTTCGATATTTGGGTGGGAACGTTAGGATTTTCTACAATAACTACACCTATCAGAACTATAATCAAGTGATATGTGAACAGTTGTGCGTGAACTTTCTCACCGAAATTGTCGAAAGTATCAATTAAACCTTAGTCAGTCTATATCGAAACGTCAAGCGAATCGCATTCACATCGTATTATCATGAGAATCGCATTAGTTGACATTCAGGGGTTCTTCATTGACGATGCCTTCCATCCAAAAGAAATGTGTATACAAATTGGATTCAAACGTCATTATTCCTTATTCAAACCGCACACATCTTATTCATCGCTAAATGCAAAGGAGCGAAAGTCCGTATGGTATTTACAAAAGTCTTATCATGGACTCGATTATGCATCTGGAAATGTGGATTAATAAATAATATTCTTAAATCGATTCAACTATGTGCAGTCGACTATATTTATGTTCGTGGTCAGCAAAAAGCAGAGTTTTTGAGAAGGAAGTGTATAGAATTGAATATTTTCCCACACATCGTAGATGTTCACAGTTTCGATGGTACTAACTGTGAAACGGGGAAATTCGAGCAAACAAACAACTTGACCTGTCTGAATCATCGTAATGACGGTGGTAAATACATGTGTGCAGTTCAACATGTGGATGAATCACAGCAGTGGTTTCTGAATGTAATACTACCTAAATTATATGTATTTTCTGAAATAAATATTATTATTACACCTATCTCCTTTATATAATTATTTATTCAAATGGTAAATAGCTTTGTTTACATTTTTAACAAACCTTTTCAATATTAATACTGATAAAGAAGATAAAATAGCATACAAAATTGCTAAAATTTTATGAATAACTCCTTCTAGTGTGGATGATGCTGATATTGTCTCTTGTATAAGATGTGGTAGACATGATGATTGCCATTCAGCGATATGCTCCATCACTTCGATCATGGAATAAGAGTTTGAGTTTATAATGTATGATTGTCTTGTGGAATGTTAAACGTGTAAACCTCCAATTGATTATCGTTGATTCATTGTAAAATTCATTGGGTAAGGTAACACTCCCCCACAAAATTTGTTTTTAACACCCTCACTCTCATCATCCTCACTATTTACACTTAATTTGTTCAGCAGTCTTATAACTTTAATTTTATCTGCGTAATAATTCAAGTCTCTTCTTAGTTTATGAACTTTTTCCACGAATTCGCAAAGTCTGCGTAAGTATTCTTCAAACGATATATTTGTAGACTTACTAGATATCTACATTATTATTTTAAGAGTCACAGTCCTTCGTAAGAAATTCGAATAACTTCCAACTATTCGCACTAGAACACATAGGATTCACACTATTGGGGTGATGTAGACAGATAAATTCACAATTTCCTCGCTCTAATTTTGGACATTTACCTTTCAAATTCACCACTTCTACTCGATCTAACTCCAGTTTTTGGAACGCCCCCCGTAGAAACTTAGCTTTTATCTTCCCACATACATAAACAGTAGCATCCGGATCGATATTTTCCTTCGAAATTTCATACAATTCATCATATTCCTGATAGCCTGAGTTCCATGGAATCCCGTGATATTTTTCACAATGAAATATTTTCTTCATTTGCCTCGCGGATAGTTGATCCATCGATTTTGGTGGTTTGAATAGAAAATATTTCTCCAACCTTTTCTCACAGTCCAACAAAGAGAGTTCCTTGATATTATATACGTTTGAAGAAATCGGGAAACTTTGAATATCAACCACTATAGATGACATTTCAAACTAGAATGATAAACTATTCAAATATCTAGTTGCATATGGGTGGATCATTGACATATTTCTTTGATGTTATCGAAATTTCGAAAGAGTACGTCGAAGCACAAAATTTGTAGTGATGTTGGACTTATTCTATAGTTGACGTCATCGACCTCCCCTCCTGTCTCAGAAAACATTTGAAACATCTTAAAGGTGTAAGAATTTGAAGTATCTCTTCGAATGCTGCGCATGTCCATTATCTCACATCGGTATGGTAGTAGTGCGATTCGATAAAAATCGACACCCATATCATGTAGCACTCTAAAACAATCAAGTATATACGATCCTGGTTTCGGAACGATACCCGAAATTTGATGCAATATGATTTTTCTCATTCTTCTATGTTTATATTTGAACTGACCTTCTATATTCATATCGATTATCTTCCAATCTTCTGGAGGGGGAGGATCGAAATCTCCTCCGAAATAGAAAATATCAGCATACGCCCAATCGGTCGAGGCCCCCACAAGGAAAGTTACGAATTCTCCAGCGATTATCCAATTTTTGGATGGTAATTGTAATTCTTCGAGGATTTTCATCAAATTCGGCGGACATACGCTTATTACGAATTTCTTCGCATCGTACACGGTGGTAAGCACACTATGAATAAAACTGTTGTATAATCGAGGAGACATTATTACGAACTGAGTTCGATTTAGTTGGAGCAGTCACACACAACAACACACTCCCTCATACTCTGCGCTATTGACTTTTTCAACAAAAAATATACAATCAAAACTAAATGGTATTCTTGCGGGTGAGAGATAAGAGGTCGATCGAACTGGTAAGTATACATCTAAAATCGTGAAATCATGAACATTTTCAGACGTGGGTTCGGATCCCTCTGCATCTTTCTCACCAAAGAATACCATTTTTAATCGAACGCGCTAATTCATTTGACGATATGATGGATTGAAGACCTGCGTGACAGACACCTCGGCAGGTGATAGCCGTCATGACACCTCGTCATATTTTTATGATATTCGATGTGGTTAGAGTCCTGCGCGAACCTTCACACCAACAATCTCTCTGAATCATTCTTCGCAAAATTGCGTCGAACAAACATAACAAAATCGCAATCATGCGAACCTTCACACCAATAATCTCTCTGAAAATCATCGATATTCTGAAGATGAAATTTGGTGAATTCTTCACAAGTTGATTTCGATCCTACACCCGTAGCAATTGACTTAAATAATGATTGACAATAGTGGAGAACGATGAAAATCAATCGTTTCGAATTATTCTGAGTTTTTATTCAAATACCTGAATAAAACAAATGCATTACTTGAGTAATTATAGTAGTATAGAGTATTATGCTACTCAGAAATTATGAAGCTTGAATGGAATTTGGATTGTTCAAGTTTGTTGACTGAGCTCAGTGGTATAGGTGAGTCGATCAAATGTAATTTAGAATGAATGACCTCATAGAACAGTACTACGTGTAAGGATCTAAACCACTCCACTAGGTCTCAGGATCATTTTCTTAATGGTTCGAAAGTTGACGAGTATAGATCTTTTCTAAATGAGTAAAATACCATTCACTTTATTTTCTAAAACGTTCTTCTTTATTTTCTGGTGAAAACGTATTTTAGGTATTCATTTTGAGAGCTCTAAAACTATTTCTTGCAGTTTTCTCTCCTGTGGTATTAGAATAATCAGTCATATCACCCAAAACATGATTGAATTGAATCAATATAATATTTTTATATACATAAAATAGTAACATATTATCTATACTTAAAATGTCTTTCTCTTTTCAGATTAACTCCGTAGGTGTAGTTGTATTTATGTAGAAGTATCTAGTGTACATATAAAATAATTAAAAATAAATTTTATATTTTATTTACTTGAATCTTATAGTTAACTATAATTCATATTACCAAATAAAATTCTTTCTCTAAAACATAAATTCATTCTGATACACCCCTGTTTAACAAATGTACAACGACCTGATGTGAGAAATGTGCCTGTCAACAATTATTATAGATACATCAATGTTCCATCATGTGCGGGAGATAAATATAAATAATTTACACACTATGCTGACTCATAATTTCTGAGTAGCATAATACTCTATACTACTATAATTACTCAAGTAATGCATTTGTTTTATTCATAGATTGATTTAAATAATTATTAACAATCGTGGATTACGATAAAAATCAATCGTTTCGATACTTCATTTCATATTTAAAAACATATATTGAGCAAAATGGACAGTTTGAAATATTGTAGATTTTGAGATCAGTATGCTTTCGAAATATCGACAAATTCACATCGAACTATAATAAAAAACGACCTGCGCGAGGTTAAATGAATATTTTGTAGGTGAAGCTCCAACTAAATCGAGAAAAATCAATCAGTTGCAATAAAATGTTCTCCAAAGATAGTGTTAGATCTGATTTTAGAAGAGTTAGAAATGTCTGCAATGCATGAAAAATCTCCATCAATTTGGGAGGGTCTTTGAAAAACAGGGTAACACCATATCAGATTGTCATTAGTTAATCATCAAATATCATGCACGTTTGCGGGCAAAGTAAAAGAGAATTTTCGAGAGCAATACAAACGTTTTTCTTGGGAGGGTCCAAACGTTCTTTGGGAGGATCCAATCGTTATTGGGAGGGTCTTTGAAAAACAGGGTAACACCATATCAGATTGTCATTAGTTAATCATCAAATATCATGCACGTTTGCGGGCAAAGTAAAAGGGAATTTTCGAGAGCAATACAAACGTTTTTCTTGGGAGGGTCCAAACGTTCTTTGGGAGGATCCAATCGTTATTGGGAGGGTCTTTGAAAACAGGGTAACACTATATCACAATGTCATTAGTTGATCATCAACCACCATGCACGTTTGCGGGCAATGTCAAAGGGAATTTTCGAGAGCAAATGCGCTGAGGCGGCACGAGAAAAAACATTTCAAAACACACAGTCTCTCATGCAAGCATTGTGAAGTTACATTTTCTCGCCGAGACAATTTGAATCGTCATATTATGATATTCCACAGTCGAGATAAAAGTATAATTTACTGGTCCAACCCAGATGTTCTACTGGACCGGTTAGAAGAAATCATACCTCTACAAGGATATATCGAAGAGAAACGTGAAATAATTAATGAATTAAGAAGATTTTGTAAAAAATGGTATTTGAATAAAAACTCAGAATAATTCGAAACGATTCATTTTTATCGTTTTCCACTATTGTCAGCGCGTTCGATTAAAAATGGTATTCTTTGGTGAGAAAGATGCAGAGGGATCCGAACCCACGTCTGGAAATGTTCATGATTTCACGATTTTAGATGTATACTTACCAGTTCGATCGACCTCTTATCTCTCACCCGCAAGAATATCATTTAGTTTTGATTGTATATTTTGGGTTGAAAAAGTCAATAGCGCAGAGTATGAGGGAGTGTGTTGTTGTGTGTGACTGCTCCAACTAAATCGAACTCAGTTCGTAATAATGTCTCCTCGATTATACAACTGTTTTATTCAAGAGCAATACAAACGTTTTTCTTGGGAGGGTCCAAACGTTATTTGGGAGGATCCAATCGTTATTGGGAGGGTCTTTGAAAACAGGGTAACACTATATCACAATGTCATTAGTTGATCATCAACCACCATCCACGTTTGCGGGCAATGTCAAAGGGAATTTTCTAGAGCAAATGCGCTGAGGCGGCACGAGAAAAAACATTTCAAAACACACAGTCTCTCATGCAAGCATTGTGAAGTTACATTTTCTCGCCGAGACAATTTGAATCGTCATATTATGATATTCCACAGTCGAGATAAAAGTATAATTTACTGGTCCAACCCAGATGTTCTACTGCACAGGTTAGAAGAAATCATACCTCTACAAGGATATATCGAAGAGAAACGTGAAATAATTAATGAATTAAGAAGATTTTGTAAAAAATGGTATTTGAATAAAAACTCAGAATAATTCGAAACGATTCATTTTTATCGTTTTCCACTATTGTCAGCGCGTTCGATTAATAATGGTATTCTTTGGTGAGAAAGATGCAGAGGGATCCGAACCCACGTCTGAAAATGTTCATGATTTTACGATTTTAGATGTATACTTACCAGTTCGATCGACCTCTTATCTCTCACCCGCAAGAATACCATTTAGTTTTGATTGTATATTTTGGGTTGAAAAAGTCAATAGCGCAGAGTATGAGGGAGTGTGTTGTTGTGTGTGACTGCTCCAACTAAATCGAACTCAGTTCGTAATAATGTCTCCTCGATTATACAACAGTTTTATTCATAGTGTGCTTACCACCGTGTACGATGCGAAGAAATTCGTAATAAGCGTATGTCCGCCGAATTTGATGAAAATCCTCGAAGAATTACAATTACCATCCAAAAATTGGATAATCGCTGGAGAATTCGTAACTTTCCTTGTGGGGGCCTCGACCGATTGGGCGTATGCTGATATTTTCTATTTCGGAGGAGATTTCGATCCTCCCCCTCCAGAAGATTGGAAGATAATCGATATGAATATAGAAGGTCAGTTCAAATATAAACATAGAAGAATGAGAAAAATCATATTGCATCAAATTTCGGGTATCGTTCCGAAACCAGGATCGTATATACTTGATTGTTTTAGAGTGCTACATGATATGGGTGTCGATTTTTATCGAATCGCACTACTACCATACCGATGTGAGATAATGGACATGCGCAGCATTCGAAGAGATACTTCAAATTCTTACACCTTTAAGATGTTTCAAATGTTTTCTGAGACAGGAGGGGAGGTCGATGACGTCAACTATAGAATAAGTCCAACATCACTACAAATTTTGTGCTTCGACGTACTCTTTCGAAATTTCGATAACATCAAAGAAATATGTCAATGATCCACCCATATGCAACTAGATATTTGAATAGTTTATCATTCTAGTTTGAAATGTCATCTATAGTGGTTGATATTCAAAGTTTCCCGATTTCTTCAAACGTATATAATATCAAGGAACTCTCTTTGTTGGACTGTGAGAAAAGGTTGGGGAAATATTTTCTATTCAAACCACCAAAATCGATGGATCAACTATCCGCGAGGCAAATGAAGAAAATATTTCATTGTGAAAAATATCACGAGATTCCATGGAACTCAGGCTATCAGGAATATGATGAATTGTATGAAATTTTGAAGGAAAATATCGATCCGGATGCTACTGTTTATGTATGTGGGAAGATAAAAGCTAAGTTTCTACGGGGGGCGTTCCAAAAACTGGAGTTAGATCGAGTAGAAGTGGTGAATTTGAAAGGTAAATGTCCAAAATTAGAGCGAGGAAATTGTGAATTTATCTGTCTACATCACCCCAATAGTGTGAATCCTATGTGTTCTAGTGCGAATAGTTGGAAGTTATTCGAATTTCTTACGAAGGACTGTGACTCTTAAAATAATAATGTAGATATCTAGTAAGTCTACAAATATATCGTTTGAAGAATACTTACGCAGACTTTGCGAATTCGTGGAAAAAGTTCATAAACTAAGAAGAGACTTGAATTATTACGCAGATAAAATTAAAGTTATAAGACTGCTGAACAAATTAAGTGTAAATAGTGAGGATGATGAGAGTGAGGGTGTTAAAACCAAATTTTGTGGGGGAGTGTTACCTTACCCAATGAATTTTACAATGAATCAACGATAATCAATTGGAGGTTTACACGTTTAACATTCCACAAGACAATCATACATTATAAACTCAAACTCTTATTCCATGATCGAAGTGATGGAGCATATCGCTGAATGGCAATCATCATGTCTACCACATCTTATACAAGAGACAATATCAGCATCATCCACACTAGAAGGAGTTATTCATAAAATTTTAGCAATTTTGTATGCTATTTTATCTTCTTTATCAGTATTAATATTGAAAAGGTTTGTTAAAAATGTAAACAAAGCTATTTACCATTTGAATAAATAAAAGCTATTTACCATTTGAATAAATAATTATATAAAGGAGATAGGTGTAATAATAATATTTATTTCAGAAAATACATATAATTTAGGTAGTATTACATTCAGAAACCACTGCTGTGATTCATCCACATGTTGAACTGCACACATGTATTTACCACCGTCATTACGATGATTCAGACAGGTCAAGTTGTTTGTTTGCTCGAATTTCCCCGTTTCACAGTTAGTACCATCGAAACTGTGAACATCTACGATGTGTGGGAAAATATTCAATTCTATACACTTCCTTCTCAAAAACTCTGCTTTTTGCTGACCACGAACATAAATATAGTCGACTGCACATAGTTGAATCGATTTAAGAATATTATTTATTAATCCACATTTCCAGATGCATAATCGAGTCCATGATAAGACTTTTGTAAATACCATACGGACTTTCGCTCCTTTGCATTTAGCGATGAATAAGATGTGTGCGGTTTGAATAAGGAATAATGACGTTTGAATCCAATTTGTATACACATTTCTTTTGGATGGAAGGCATCGTCAATGAAGAACCCCTGAATGTCAACTAATGCGATTCTCATGATAATACGATGTGAATGCGATTCGCTTGACGTTTCGATATAGACTGACTAAGGTTTAATTGATACTTTCGACAATTTCGGTGAGAAAGTTCACGCACAACTGTTCACATATCACTTGATTATAGTTCTGATAGGTGTAGTTATTGTAGAAAATCCTAACGTTCCCACCCAAATATCGAACGAGCTCCTTTGGTGGCTTCAAATTTCCAAAACAATCAAAATATTCCACATCGTTATCGATTTTTTTCTGAACGCTACCCAATGCGTTCCGTTGTTTTTAGCTGGTTAACCACCGTATTTTCGATAGCACTTGCACCTCTTGCAACTGATCCTAAGGTTTCTAGAGCTCATGAGTACATCTCGAATCATTCGATTTTTATATAACATGTGATCTTTAACAAAGTTTCTATAATATACTGCTATGTATATTTTAAGCGAAATGGATAGTTTGAAGTATTGTAAATTCTTAGTTCAGTATAAGTGGGCTTTCGAAATATCGATAAATTGAAAAGTCTGCATCTCGAACTGATTTAGATATAGGTTGATAATCGTGGATAACAATGAAAATCAATCGTTCCGAATTATTCTGAGTTTTATACGTTACGTCAATACCTAAGTTATAAAGAAAAGTTAAAATATTCATTTTTATCGTTCATCATCATTCGTAAAATTGCAAACGAACCTTCGGGCTGCTGGAATTGTATGATTTCATTGATATTCTCAAAAGTTTGATTTCAATACACACGCTAGTATAAACACCATACCTTAGATTTCTTATTACTTAAGCTCCAAAAATTCGAATTTTCAATTCCAAGCACTTGAACAATATACGCGTTCAAATGTTGTGTGAACCAATATAAACGAAATAACGTTTGGGATGCATTATTAGAATTTTAATCAAACTATCGATATGTACAATCAAATTTAATATTTTCGCATTCAATCCTAAACGAAATTCAACAGATTGTGTGTAGTAAAAAAATGATTCACTCATTGTTATTTGTTTACTTAATGAATTCCTCTCATTGTACGACTGTTGTCGTTCTCATAATCAGTTTAAAGTTAATGTGATGACGCAGGTGCATGTAGAAATGAATACTTAATACTTAATGTGCTTTTGGTGTAAACACTTCATATATGTAAGTAGACATTTCTAGGTTATTTTGCTGGTTCATTATCTTGAGATTAGGGTGTGGTATTAATGAACGACAATATAGCTACAATATAAGTGACAATTTTTAATTTTGAGAGTGATTCCCAGACAAAACGATACCAAAACACCTCATAGATGTCGTCCTTGACGTTAGCTGTTCCGAAATTGATATTTAACTATGATAGTTCATCGGTTTAATAATAGATGGTGATATATCTACAGAATCAGTAATATTTTGAATTGGGGTCTCATAGATGTCGTCCTCTTACGTTTACTGTTCTGACATTGACATTCAGCTATGACAGTTCATCGGTTCATTAATAGATCATATTTTGAATCGAGATGCAACTTCCCGCGCAAAAACATTAACAAAATACCTCATAGATATCGTCCTTTGACGAACTGTTCTGACATTGACATTCAGTTGTGATAGTTCATCGGTTTATCAATAGATGGCGATATAGTAATATTTTGAATTGGGGTCTCATAGATGTTGTCCTTTGACGTTAACTGTTCTGAGATTGACATCCAGTCATGATAGTTCACCGGTTCACTAATAGATCATATTTTGAATTGAAATGGGACTTACCGCGCAAAAACATTAACAAAATATCTCATAGATGTCGTCCTTTGACGTTAACTGTTCTAACATTGACATTCAGGTTTGATAGTTCATCGGTTTATTAATAGATGGCGATATAGTAATATTTTGAGTTGGGGTCTCATAGATGTTGTCCTTTGACGTTAACTGTTCTGAGATTGACATCCAGTCATGATAGTTCACCGGTTCACTAATAGATCATATTTTGAATTGAGATAGGACTTCCCGCGCAAAAACATTAACAAAATATCTCATAGATGTCATCCTTTGACGTTAACTGTTCTAACATTGACATTCAGGTGTGATAGTTCATCGGTTTATTAAAAGATGGCGATATAGCTACAATATCAGTAATATTTTGAATTGGAATCTCATAGATGTCATCCTTTGACGTTAACTGTTCTAACATTGACATCCAGCCATGATAGTCATCGATTCATAAATTTCCCACGCAAACATTACATAAGTACCTCATAGATGTCGTCTTTTGACGTTAACATTTCTGACGTTTACAGGTATGCATGACGGTTGATAGTGCTGCAGCTGTAGCTATTATACCTCTCAATTTGGTATTGTTTTGTGTAATTTAGGTTCTAGAGAAAGTTCTATTCTGTTTAAGACCCACGTGAAATACGCCACGACACCTCGTTGAAGATCCACGAAACAGACACCTTGTTTGAAATTCCCGCGATAGCTGCCATGACAGTTCACGTGACAGACGCCACAACATCTCGTTGAACATCCACGTAACAGACACCTCGTTTTAAATTCCCGCGATAACCGCCATGACAGTTCACGTGACAGACGCCATGACACCTCCTTGAAGATCTACGTAACAGACACCTCGTTTGAAATTCCCGCGATAGCCGCCATGACACCGAATTTCATAGTTCACCTAATGAGTGAGTCCCATTGTACTCATTTATACGCTCTTTTATTCTCGTATAAACTGAATGTGATGACGCAGGTGTATACAAAATTAATTGCTTCCACGTGTTCTCATATACTCAATGTGGTTTCTGGTGTAATAATTTCATATACGTAAGTAATCATTTAACGTTGAGGAAATTTGTAGGTTATTTTAAAAGTTCATTATTTTTGGAATTACGGTGTGGTTCAATAATAAATGACAGTATAGCTACAACATGAGTCAAATTTTTGAAATTCCTCGCGCAAACATCAGCAAAACACCTCATAGATGTCGTCCTTTGACGTTAGCTGTTCTGACATGGACATCAAGCTATGATAGTTCATTAATATATCGTTTTTTTTTTTAATTGAGATGGAACTTCCCGCGCGAAAACATTAACAAAATACCTCATAGATGTCGTCCTTTGACGTTAACTGTTCTGACATTGACATTCATCTATGATAGTTCATCGGTTTAGTGATAGATGGCGATATAGGCTACAACATCGGTAACATTTTGAATTGGAGTCTCATAGATGTCGTCCTTTGACGTTAACTGTTCTGACATTGACATCCAGCCATGATAGTTCATCGGTTCATAAATTTCCCGCTCAAAAACATTAACAAGATACCTCATAGAAGTTCATTATTTTTGGAATTACGGTGTGGTTTAATAATAAATGACAGTATAGCTACAACATGAGTCAAATTTTTGAAATTCCTCGCGCAAACATCGGCAAACCACCTCATGGATGTCGTCCTTTGACGTTAGCTGTTCTGACATGGACATCAAGCTATGATAGTTCATTAATATATCGTTTTTTTTAAATTGAGATTGAACTTCCCGCGCGAAAACATTAACAAAATACCTCATAGATGTCGTCCTTTGACGTTAACTGCTCTGACATTGACATTCAGCTATGATAGTTCATCGGTTTAGTGATAGATGGCGATATAGGCTACAACATCGGTAACATTTTGAATTGGAGTCTCATAGATGTCGTCCTTTGACGTTAACTGTTCTGACATTGACATCCAGCTATGATAGTTCATCGGTTCATAAATTTCCCGCGGATAAACATTAACCTCATAGATGTCGTCCTTTGACGTTGACAGGTACGCATGACGGTTGATCGGTCCATTCATAGATGTAGTCATTTGAAGTTAACTGTTCTGACATTGACATTGAAGTATGATAGTTCATTAAGAGATGGCGGTGATGTAGCTATAACATCAGTCATATTTTGAATTGTGACCTCATAGATGTCGTCCCTTGACGTTAACATTTCTGACGTTGACAGGTATGCATGACGGTTGATCGGTTCATTCATAGATGTAGTCGTTTGAAGTTAACTGGTCTGACATTGACATTTAAGTATGATAGTTCATCAGAAGATGGCGGCGATGTAGCTACAACATCAGTCATATTGTGGTTTTGACGTTTATTCTTCTGACATTCGCTACCAACGTCGGCCATGATAAACATCACCTCTACGTTTGAATTTGGCGGGTCGATGACGTCACATCCAACTAACCTCACATCCAGACCTCTATGGTCGAAAGTTCTATAATCATCGTAAGCTCTATGGACACGTTTGAATTTCGCGGGTTAGTAACGTTACGTCCAACTAACCTCACACCCAGACCTCTATGGTCGGAAGTTCGGTGATCATCGTAAGCTCTATGGACACGTTTGAATTTCGCGGGTTAGTAACGTTACATCCGAAGTTGCGCGCGCAACATCCGGTCGATGACGTCACTTCCTGGCGCAGTACTCGTCCACTTAATCTACTTAGGAATGGGCCATAAAAAACGTCGTGCAGGATGTTGTTTTCGAAAAGATATTGTAGGAAGTATTTCTAAGTCAATGGAACCATCTTCCTCATTGAGAAAGTCCGCTATGAACGCATTGAAGGCTGCACGAATAGCAATCAAGCGTGCTGGAGGTAGGAAACGCATCAGGGTACCTCGGATTATACCGCTACCAAAGTCCGGTGGATTCCTACCGCTATTACTACTAATTTTGGGGGCGTTAGGAGCCCTTGGTTCAGTCGCTGGAGGTGCGAGTGCGATCGCTAATACAGTAGTCAATGCTAAAAACGCTAAAAAGAAACTTGAAGAAGACCAGCGTCATCATAAAGCTATGGAATCGTTGGGAAAAGGTTTATACTTGAGGAAAAACGTGAAAGGTGGATTTGGGTTGTATTTGAAGAAGCAGCAAAAAAACTCGCTATAAAGCTACCTGATAGACCGTTGTATGATATAGATTTGGTGCGTTTCGCTAAAAAAATGAGGATTCGACATTTTCGAGGGGTTTTTATGCGAGACACATTACCTAGAAAACCATGGCATAGAGAATGTATCATTCTCAATTTGGATTCAATCAAAAACAACGGCACTCATTGGGTGGCATTTAGGAAAA
Source organism: Endomychus coccineus (assembly GCA_958510875.1). NCBI lineage: Eukaryota > Metazoa > Arthropoda > Insecta > Coleoptera > Endomychidae > Endomychus > Endomychus coccineus. The sequence goes on from OY294070.1 coordinate 46,778,779, forward strand.
TAAATAACGATGTAGAATACTTTGACTCTTTTGGAAATTTGAAACCACCAAAGGAACTAGTTAGATATCTGGGTGGTGGGGTTAGAATTTTCTATAATAACGATTCTTATCAAAAAAGTATGATCAGGTGATTTGTGGACATTTATGTTTGAAATTTCTCAGTTCTACGTAAACATCAGAAGCTGACAGTCATGGTGGATCACTATAATGAAGCATTTGTTCCAAAGATAATGGAACAACTTTCTGTTGATATTCCGAGGGCCGGAATGCAGTCAATCATCAGATACGTATATAATAATCTGATAAAGGCAATGGAAAAACCTCCAAGCGAGCTGACCAGAAGAGACTTATTATTTCTCCCGATAGAGTATGTGTTGAAGCATGTTAGTACATTTGGTCTCAGATGGGGTGAGGTGCCCGAATACCTGAAGGAACGTCTATATCCTTTTATGCCTTGTGAGAAACATGACAATCAACCTGGGCAAATAACACATTGCGATGGTCCACCACCACCTAGGAATCAATGTCCACACTGTTTATACGAGAAAATTGAGGATATTTTGAAGTGTGGAGGAATATGTGATAGTGATAAGCATGATCTAATTGTTAAAGTGTGTGAAGCAGACCCTTATTTCATGAAGTCATATTTTTATACTTCTCTAATGTCACGCTATAAAATGAAGTTGCATGAATAAATTTTCATCAGTATCATGTCGCAATTATTCACGTTAACAAGTACCAATCACATTTTTTCCTTCACTCCCCAGATTTCGATAGAGTTGAAGCCTGATAGACGATACTATTTAGCACTGTTGGGATTTACTTCATACAACTCTATACCGAATATTGAGAATGAGAAATTCTATTATTACGTGAATAAAACTTTGGAAGCAATCGAAATACCTTCAGGTAACTACGAAATAGCCGATATCGAAGAATTAATTAGGAAAAAATTGAAAGTGAAAGAAGATATTTTCTCCCTAAAACCTAATAACAACACTTTGAAGTGTGAAATATTTCATAAAAATCATACTATATCATTCGAAAAGAATGATAGTCTAGCAAAAATATTAGGATTTTCCCATAAAGTATTGGAAAAAGGTGTGGTGCACGTGTCCGATTTACCTGTTAACATTATAAAAGTTACTAACATCCGCTTCGAGTCGAACATTACCGTAGGAGCCTTCTACCGAGACAGACCTGCGCATACGATCTACGATTTCCCCATCACTGACGACCCAGGCTATAGAATTGTGGAGCGACCAAAAAATCCTCTATATTTACCAGTTTCTGATATCGGGGAGATTACCAACATCACCGTACTCGCTTTGGATCAACATTCGAAACCAGTGAATTTTCGTGGTGAAGAAAGTATTCTACATTTACATTTACAAGAAGTCTGAAAAAATGGGTTTGGTTGTTGTTAATAACCATAAAAGAACCTCCCCCGATCAATATTCATCAGTCTTCAACAAAACACCTAAGCTGCGAGAGCTGCTTACTAAAGCGAACCGTTCAGTTCTACAATCCTTAGGTTTTCGTCTTAAATAAGAAAATATGTCTAAACGAAAGTATGTACGCAACGATGGTGATGCGAGCAACAGCATTATCGCACCAATTTTCGATTTATACCAACAACCGAAATTCGATGAGTCGATTCGTAAAGCTGAATATAGATAGATTACAACTTTCGTTAAAGCCTTCAATAACAGCGATATCATAGAATTTGGAATAAATCAAGTGGATGCGTTCTTTTCCATGAAGGATACTCTGTTATCCGTTAAAGGTAAAATAGAAATAACTGGAGCTGGGAATGTTGTATTGGTGCCTAATTATGGAGCCTTCCTTTTCGACTCATGCTCATATAGTGAGAGTGGTCGGGATATCGAAACTGTTCGAGATCCTGGTATAGTCAGCGCCGTCCGAGCATTTACTTGCTATACACCAACAGATTCTACGCATATGTCTATTGCTGGTTGGACTTTCCCAGAAGAAAGCGTAGTCTTGGATGAGACTAAGTCATTCAGCTTACTGATTCCGCTGAAGCATATATTCAACATTTTTAACGATTACTCATTGATTTCATTCGGACGGCAGACTATTCGATTAGTACGTGCTCGAAACGATAACGATTGTATCATCACAGAAAACGCTGTTACCACAGTTAAATTTTCGATCGATAGTATGGAATTGAGGGTAAAATATATCTACCCCAACGATATAATTAGAGAGAAGCTATTGCGAGCGATCAAGAGTGATTCACCAATCCTCATCCCGTTCAGGAAATGGGAATGTCATGAACTTCCTGCCATAACAACTAATGCTAAAAGGGAAATTTGGGCTGTTAAGACAAGTGCAGCAGTCGAGAAACCTCGTTACGTCATTGTATTCTTCCAAACAGATAAACGAAACAATGTAAATGCTAATCCTACAATATTCGATCATATGGATATTTCAAGTATTCGCTTATCTCTGAACGGAGTTATGTAAGGTGATTCCCGTTCCCACGATATTCCGCTGACTCCAGCATCAGCGTTATTATGGCAAATCTCGGAATTCACTGGCATGAGACATGAACAAAAAACAGAATCGACATAGACTTGAAACAATTAACACGTATATTTTATATTATGAAATTCATATAATAAATATTAATAAACTTTTTAAAAACGTGTTTCTGTGAATAAGAAACATAAAGTGGCGCAGTCGACGAGGATTTCTGAAAGGGCATTTATCGCAAATAACCCGTCAGTCCCAACTGTTTATTCGGAAGAACCTAAGATCCATCGTGGAAAACTTGGTTGAAGTGGAGAAGAAGATGAAAGTAACTATTTTAATGTAAGTTGCTCATTTCCTATTTCCTATATTTCTTTTACTGTTCTATGTCATTCTCCTCGCATTCATCTCATTCAAGTGAAGATATCGATTGCGAGTTAGATATAGAAAATATTGCATTTAATAGTTCAAACTTAGATTTAGATATTAACATATCATTCTCTAATTTAAATATTTCAAAAAATAATACAGCCAAAATGGTAACGCCAAATTTTGATAGCAGACTTTTAGAGATAGTTCCCAAATTTGACGGAAATCCGTTAGAATTATCATCATATTTAGATACTGCTAATACTCTAATTAATACATATTGGGATCCAAACCCCACAAATCAAAATAACGTTCAAAATACTACTCTTATTTATGGAATTTATGCAAAATTAATAGGTAAGGCTCGAGAAGTATATAGTATTTGTATAGCTAAAGATTGGCAATCAGTGAAATCAGCTTTAATTGCTCATTTCGGTGATCAAAGAGATGAAAATGGATTGTTATTTGATCTGGATCAGTTACGGCAAACTAATAACGAAACACCATTACAATTTTATACTCGTATTATGTCTAACTTAAGCGCTCTTCACAATTACTTAGATACACATGAAATTAATCAAGATACAAAACATGTGAAGAAAACATTTTATAACACTCATGCTTTGAAACTATTTCTCGCCGGTTTAAAAGAACCACTAGGTTCAACAATTAGGGCAATGAAACCAAATGACTTGGCAGAAGCTAGGCAATATATTATTTCAGAAACTAATATTCGTTATTTACAAAAACCAATTGGTAACCAATATCAATCAAATAAATCCAACCCGAATCCCAAATATAATCAGGGACACGTAAATCATTTTCAAAACAACTACCAAAATTATCCCCGTGCTAATTCCCAATCACCCCCGAGCTATGCACCTCGATTAAATACTGGAAACAATTTCCCACGAGGTCCCATTCAAATACATCCAAGGCCAGCCCTTCCACAAAGATATTTTTCAAACAGACAAGTTTTTGGAAACCAAAGAACTTCCCAAAATCCGACTAATATTTCGAAATCAAATACACAAAATCAGGCAGTTCGACCAATACCCATGAGTGGAATTTCACACGGAACTTTCCCAAGAACCAGAAATGACACCCCATATAACGCATATTCACAACCAAAACAGACTTTTACTTCAGAAGAACTTTATAATCTAGAGCCAAATTATTACGACGAACAAATTAATTCCGATAATCAATACTATGACTATCAACACCCGGTTGCAGATTTTCAAACTGAATCAAGCACTTCCTATGAAACAACATATTCTCAAGATGAAAATTATGAAACACAATATCAATCGGCAGAAAATGTCGAATTGAATCCAAATTTTCAGTTGACGGAATCTCAAGAGCCCATCACATAGAAATACATTCACTTTATGATCAGAAAGATCTTCCATATATCAAAATTTCGAACCCACCTTTGAAATTGTTAATAGATACTGGAGCTACAAAATCTTTTCTAGATCCTGAAATTGCTAAAAACTATTTTCACGACCATATAAAAAAGGAACCGTTCACTATCTCTTCTATATTTCAAACTACTTATGAAAACTATTGCGCAGAAATCCCTGCTTTCAGTGAGTTTAATTCAAACAAAAAAATTAAATTTTACCTGTTCAAATTTCATCATTTTTTCAACGGTTTAATAGGGTATGATACTCTGAAAGCTTTTGATGTACAACTAGACATTCAAAACTCCCTTCTAAAAACACCTATTGTAGAACTTCCTTTAAGTCATTACGAAACAAAAGGAAAACTCCTATTTTTCGCAAGACTAGAACCATTCTCAATCGAATCCGCGAAAATTCCAGTAACATTACCTGAAGGCAATATAACTATTCCTGAAACAGAAATTTTCCATTGTAATATCCGCGAATGTCTGACAACAGCTCATTCCGGATATGCTCCTGTTGAAATTTGTAATAACACCAGTGACGTACAAGAAATTTTCTTGTATTCTCCCGTACCAGTCACAGCTTTCGACAAAAATAATTTCGAACTATTCCATATGACCATACAAGACATGTATCATGATAACACACCCAAGTATGATATGACACCATTTATTCGTACAGAACATATGAACCTTGAAGAAAAAAATCAACTCATGAATCTAATCCAATCGTATTCTGACATTTTTCACCGTGAAAATTCTGAATTAACTTTCACTAACCAGGTAAAACATAAAATAAATACTACAGATGAGACACCAATCTATACAAAATCTTATCGATATCCATTCATTCATAAACCAGAGGTTGAAAAACAAGTCAATGACATGCTTAAACAAGGTATCATCAGACCCAGTGACTCTCCATGGTCATCCCCTATCTGGATAGTCCCGAAAAAATTAGATGCATCCGGCAAGAAAAAGTGGCGCATCGTGGTTGACTATCGAAAGATCAATGACAAAACAATTGACGACCGATATCCTATCCCTAACATTTCCGACATTCTTGACAAATTAGGCAGATGCCAGTATTTCACTACATTAGATTTAACGAGCGGCTTTCATCAAATAGAGATGTGTTCTGATGATATAAGAAAAACAGCGTTCAATGTAGAGAACGGACATTATGAATACTTGCGCATGCCATTTGGGTTAAAGAATGCTCCCTCCACTTTCCAAAGAGTAATGGATAATGTATTGAAAGGTTTACAGAATGTTATTTGTTTTGTTTACATAGACGATATCATTATATTCTCGACATCCCTACAAGAGCATATGGTAAACCTCAAACTCGTATTTCAGAGATTGAGAGAAAGTAATCTAAAAGTGCAGCTCGATAAGTCAGAATTTCTGAGAAAAGAGGTCGCGTTCTTAGGTCACATTATCACCCCAGAGGGCATCAAACCAAACCCAGACAAAATTAAAGCAATCATAAACTACCCAATTCCTAAAACAACCAAAGAAATCAAAGGATTTCTCGGACTCCTGGGCTATTACAGGAAATTCATTCAAAATTTCGCTAAAATTACAAAACCATTCACTACATGTTTGAAAAAAGGAGCCCAGATAAATATTAACGATCCTATTTATATCAAAACATTTGAAGACTGTAAATCCTTATTAACTAATGATCCAATCCTTCAATATCCCGACTTCACCAAGGACTTTAATTTGACAACAGACGCTAGCAACGTTGCTATAAGCGCAATCCTATCTCAAGGACCCATAGGGGCCGACAAGCCTATTGCCTTTGCATCACGAACACTAAACGACTCAGAACGTAACTATTCAACTATAGAGAAAGAACTCTTAGCTATCGTTTGGGGCACTAAATACTTCAGGCCATATCTGTTCGGCAGGTCATTCAAAATTCTATGCGATCACAAACCGCTTCAATGGCTTATGTCCTTGAAGGAACCAAATTCCCGTTTGGTCCGATGGAGACTGAAACTTGAAGAATTTGACTACACAATTATATATAAAAAAGGAAAGACGAACACTAATGCCGACGCCCTATCTAGAGTAGAAATTTATCCGACAGACGTACAAGATAATATTCCCCCTATATTACAATATATGCAAGAATACAATAAAAATCCAATCCTTGATAATACTAATGAACCTTCAACAAGTAACCAACCAGACAACATTTCAATGATCGGACAAGTAGACCCCGATGAAAACAATGATGACGAAACAATCCATACTAGTGCCGAAAATCCCATATTGGAAATTAAAATTACCGATAAGCCAGTAAATTATTTTCTCTGTCAATTATTTATTATTGAAGTTCATGAAAACCCTAGATTAGAAACAAAAAGGATATTCAAAGACCCTGTGAATCGAACAAGATGGTACATTTATGTAACGAAAGAAAGTTTTCGAAAACAAGTAATAGAGTTCTTGAAAGAATTCGGTAGTCCTAAAAGACAATATACTGTTTACTTTCAGAATGATGAAAATCAAAATTTATATAAAGAAATGTGTACTTTCCTTCCACAGATTTTCAAAAATGCCGCCTTCAAAATTTTAAAATCCAACAAACTCTTAGTTGACGTTACTACGGAAAATAGGCAACAAAATCTAATAAAGTCTATCCATGAAGGTATTACAAATCATAGAGGCATTCATGAAACAATCAATGAAATCAAATTAAAATATTATTGGCCTAAATTGAATGACGACGTCAGAAAATATATCAATAACTGTTCTATTTGCCAACAAGTCAAATATGAACGACATCCACCTCTAATAAAACTACAATTGACTCCTACCCCCAAAAAACCGTTTGAAACTATTCATATAGACACGTTCAAATTTGAAAATTCAATAGCTTTAACAATCTGTGATAGTTTTTCACGATTTGGACAAGCGTATATCTTACCAAGCCTATCTGGACTACATGTATATCAGTCTCTCCTACAGTTTATTACAACCTATAAAATTCCAGAAAATATAATATCTGATAACGGAACTGAATTCAAACAGACACTTCTGAAAGATTTTTCAAATGTTCACAAAATCAACTGGCACTACACATTACCATTGAATCCTAACAGTAATGCAATCGTTGAGAGGTTCCATTCAACTCTAATTGAACATATGCGTACTCTCACATTGACTAAACCAAAAATAAATCCCTTCGAAAAATTAATGTATGCTGTTCTAGGATACAATAATTCCATTCACACAGCCACTAAGAAAAAACCAGTTGATCTAATATTAGGTCATTTAGAATTAAAAGACTCAATAGATATTGATAATGAATTCCATTCGAACAGTCAAGTTGTCGATGACCACAAGCAGATAATGTCCGATTTATATAAAAAACTTCATGACAACATGGCCCAACAAAAATCAAACCTAATTTCAAAAATTAACGAAAAACGTAACGATCCTCCTGATATCGAACCAGGTCGAATGGGTTATCGAAAATTAACAGACAGACAGTCAAAAACAAAACCACCTTATCGACCCGAACATATATTGAAATCTAATGAATTAACTGCTACCACCACTCAAAATACCTACCACAAACAAGTATTCAAGCCACCAAGAAAAATGACTGATAATCCACTTTTACAGGTTGATGATACTTCCTTCGATAACGGCACAGAAAGTTCAGATTCATAACCTAAAAAATAACCCTGGTATCCTTCCCTTTAAATTGGGAACTGCTAGAATCAAAATCGCATCCCATACTTTTCTCCATTACATTCAAATTGACCATTTGAGATACCAAGTCCAATCAATAACTACTCGTTATGATCAAGTGGGTAAATTAATCAATAGAACAAATTCCAGCGTAGACGACTTGTATAACGTCTACACACATTTAAAAAATGAAGTAAATACGGTTAATAAAAAATTTAATTCACTCTTTCCAAAAGGAAGACCAAAGAGAGGCCTAATCAACCCTGCTGGCTCTTTAATAAAATTCTTCACAGGAAATTTAGATCAAGGAGACGCGAAAGAAATTTATGGTAGTATTTCCAAACTAGAAACCAGTCAGAATAAAATTATAAAAAAGGTAAATAAACATATATCACTGACTTCAAAGTTAATGAACAATATCAATGAAACAATGACAGCCATTACACACAATCAGAATCTAATTGAACAAAAAATCGAGGAATTGAGAAAGGCCATTAATGAATCATCCTATTCTCATTATTTAGAAATATATAACATATTAGACCAGATCAAATTCAATTTAGATTCACTCTTGAGCTTTATTTCTGAAATCGAAAATGCTGTAAGTTTTGCCTATTTAAAAACTTTACATCATAGTATTGTTACACCCAGCGATTTAAAAGAAATTATAAATGATTTGCATAAATCTCATGACAATTCACAATTACTCTTCCACGAAGAAGAATATCTAAATTATTACAGGATAGTAGAAGTATATGTCTTTATGACTAACGAGAAAATGATATTTTCACTTGATTTTCCTTTAGTTCACCCAAACATTTTTGACCATTATCACCTCTACTCAATACCAAACAAAAATCAATCCATCATAATTCCACCCTCTTCCTACCTTACCCTGAGCAACATGGAGTACCAGTACCACGACGAAGAGTGCATCGACCTTATGCCAAACTACTTGTGCAAGAGAAACCACTTGCTACCTCTTCGGGAAAACCTAGACTGTATAACATCGCTATTGTCAACCGAAACAACTTTAACCAACTGTCACCAAGTTCCAGTCCACGTAAAACAACAAATTATAGAAGAAATAAACGAGGCACATTACATCGGAATTTTCCCAGAATCCCAAAAAATTCAAGCTGATTGCCAAGAAGACAACGTGGCTATACTGAAAGGAACCTATTTATTCACCATCCCACCAGGATGTTCCATTGCAACACCGACTTACAGTTATAAAAATGAAAAGGGCACGATAATAGGGAATCCCATAACCTTAGAAGATATAAAACTAGTTAAGTTACCAACTCTCCACGTCGAGAAATTACTATTGGAAAGGACTTCCCTTGACAAATTACATCAACTGCAATTACAAGAAGAAGAAGAAGAACCCCTCGAAAATTTGAATCTTCATAAGAAATATTCCCTGTGGTCTTTAGGAAGCATCGCGACATTAACCATTTGCATTCTAGTCTACTTATTCTACAAATTCAGACGAGAAATCACAAAACGGTTAGATAGAGCGGAAACTCAAGAAAGCCATAGGTTGGCTCTCGACGAAACTCAAGTGATTCCACCCTCGAGTTCCTTTTAGGGATGGAGGAGTTATGTAAGGTGATTCCCGTTCCCACGATATTCCGCTGACTCCAGCATCAGCGTTATTATGGCAAATCTCGGAATTCACTGGCATGAGACATGAACAAAAAACAGAATCGACATAGACTTGAAACAATTAACACGTATATTTTATATTATGAAATTCATATAATAAATATTAATAAACTTTTTAAAAACGTGTTTCTGTGAATAAGAAACATAAAGACGGTGAATACTATCCTAACGAGCGAATGAACTTGGACTATGCTAAAAACGATTACGTTCTCGCCCACCACAACTATACCGAATTCTATTCAAGCTATACGAATTCTACATCAAAACATCCTATATTGAGTTACGTTAATTTCAAAAAACGCGCGCTCTACGTAATAGATTGCTCAAAACAGGAAGAAGCGTTGAAATCTGCAACTGTTGATGTACGGTTAGAAATCGAAGCAGATAAGGGATTTCCCGCCAATACGAAAGCATATTGTATTATCATTCATGATTGTTTGATGGAGTACACACCCCTCACCGAAATTGTGAAGAGTCTCATTTAAGTATCAAACATCATGAGAGTAGCATTGGTTGATATTCAGGGGTTCATCATCGATGATGTCTTCCACCCGAAAGAAATGTCTATACAGATAGGATTCAAACGTCATTATACATTGTTCAAACCAGCCGTACCATATTCATCGCTAAATGCAAAGGAGCGAAAATCAGTATGGTATTTAGAAAAATTTTACCATGGACTAGAATATGCATCGGGAAATGTGGAATATGATGAAATAAATAATATTCTTAAATCGATTCTTCTGTGTGCAGTCGACTATATTTATGTTCGAGGCTTGCAAAAGGCTGAATTTTTGAGAAGAAAGTGTGAAGAATTGGATATTTTCCCACACATCGTAGATGTTTGTAGTTTTGATAAAACTCAATGTGAAACCGGGAAGTTTGAACAAACAAACAAGTTGAGCTGTCTGAATCATCGCAATGATGGTGGTAAATATATGTGCACAGTTCAACATGTTGACAATTTACAACGGTGGTTTCTTGATGTAATACTACCTAAATGAATATGTATCTTTCAGAATAAATATTATTATTATTATTATTCATGTTTTATTTCTCATCCAATCATCGTAGGTCTTAGGCAATGACGTCATCAGCGTTCGTAAACTATGATGGTCAGATGTTTAATTTAGTAAAACACCACTTACTTATCAATATCATCATTTATTAATATGTTTCTTTACATTTTTAATAAGGATTTTAAGTAGTAAAACTGATAAGGCGCTTAGATTAAAACACTGCATTGCATATATTTCATTTTCTTTCTGCGGTGTCACTCTAGTTTGATGATTAATCGATGCTGTTGGTTTTCCTTCAGTTTGCCAATTATTAGTATCACCTTCAGTGCCATCGTGGAATAATAACTTCAGTTTATAGTTAAACATAGACATCGTTTTAGGAATATTATATGTAAAAACCTCTAGTTGATTCTCATTAATCATTTGGTGATTCATCGGTTGCCATTCCGTTCGGTTACATTCATTTTTGAGATCAGTGCTAGGGCATATATAGATATGTTCCACTCGGTGTGGGACGTTTGTGTATAAGATCCCGTTCAAAATTGAGGTTAGGATTATGAAATTTGCCTTCAATACAGCCATCTCCAACACTTAAATTACCTAGTTGTCTTATAACTATATTTTTGTTCTCATAAAATTCTATGTCCCTACTCAGTGCTCTCACTTTTACACAGAATTCATCCAGTTTACATGTGTATTCTTCCAAAGACATATCGATAATGATATTATTCTATAATGTACGGAACATTTTGCTTCGTAAGAAAATCATATAATTTCCAGCTATTCGCACTACAACACATAGGATTCTTACTATGAGAGTGATGAAGACAGATAAATTCACAATTCCCTCGCTCAAATTTCGGACATTTATCTTTTAAATTTTCCACTTTCACTCGATGTAACCCCCATTTTTTGAAGCTCTTTACAAGGAATTTAGCTTTCCCCTCTCCACTAACATATACGACACCGTCTGGATCAATATTTTCCTTCAGAATTTCCTCCATTTGATTATATTCTTGATATCCTGAGTTGTATGGGATACCATGATATCTTTCACAACCTAATATTTTCTTCATCTGACTTTCGGAAAGTTGATTCAACGGAACAGGTGGCTTGAATAGAAAATATTTCTCCAACTTTTTCTTACAATCCAATAAGGAGAGTTCCTTTACTATATATGAGTATGAAGAACAGTGGAAGCTCTGAATATCGACCACAATAGTCTTCATCTCGAACTAGAATGATTTAGAAATTTTGTAACACCGGCTTACAATCTCAAAAACGTTGAAAACGAACGTTTTGATCGTTTGAATAGCTTTGTAACCGTTTTAACCGTTTTTCTAATCGTTTCAACCGTTTTTCGATCGTTTCAATCGTTTTCAGACAATCACGTGACAGACGTAACTCCTACAAACAGTCTGTATCTTAAACATGAACCTTATAGGTTACATACGTCATAAACCGATTGACAAATTCATATATAACGTTGCGGAGATGGTATGAACAGACATTACATAGATCCATCATAGCAATTCCATCAACGATAGTTCACAGATCTATGATGAGACTCCATACACCAGTCATGACAGTTCATACACCCGCCATGACAAAGCACCTTTTAGAAACAGCCTGTATATACACACCATATATTCTATAACCTCTACACTCTATGATTTTGACTTAGATTAGTTCTATAACCTATGGCTCTATGGTTGTGACTTAGGTTAGTTCTATCTACACACCATCTATTATATTCTATAACTTCCACATTCTATGGTTTTTACTTAGGTTAGCTCTATAACCTATAGTTCTATGGTTTCTATGATTCTGACTTAGGTTAGCTCTATAACCGATACCTCTATGGTTTCTATGACTTCGGTTAGCTCTATAGCTATGGTCTGGGGGTCAGCTGCACATACACCGGATGCAACCCAGACAACTTCCGCCCGAAAGGTAGTGGACTACATCTACTCACGTGCAAGAGACCGACCTACCCACTAAAACCCTTCCCGTTTACGACATAATGAGCAGGAACCATTTCTCAACATTACTTCTACTCATTATACGTGTTGCTTTCCACTAATCAGCCTAGTACTATGTTTGTTCCCTTTCCTCTTTCTCTTTCGTGGTTATGACTTCATTCATATAGTTGCTAGCTTGAATCTGTATAAATATTGCTTGAAGCATCCATGACCACTTAGAATCTGCGTTAATGCATAATTTAGCTCTCCATATCTTCTTTTAATCCATGTGTCTACGGTTTCGATTAACATTTTTGTCCATTCGGCTTTGCCTGTATTCCTGTCCCATTCTCCTTGCCATAGTTGGATCGTTCTTTCCCAAGCCTGCTCTTCCTCCTCCTTACTGTCTTTATATGTTTCTTTTCTTTACAGTGCCAACAAATGTAGAGGTGTGGTTCCGGAAATCAGTAGAATTGCCTCTTTCGATATAGTTCTATACCCGGAGGCAATTCTGAGGGCCATTCTTCTTTGGGGTCTCCCTAGCCTATCTAAGTTTTTCTTATGAACCATCGTCTCATACCATATGGGTGCCCCATAGAGAAGTATTGAGTCCACCACGTTCGCTAGTAGTCTTCTTTTGGAGCTTCTTTGTCCATTAATATTAGGCATCAGCCTTCCCATATTACCAGCGACTTTTTCCGCTTTGCTCACAACTTTGTCGATTTGGTGAGTCATTTCGAAGCCTCTGCTGATAGTGATACCCAGATAGTTTACTTTGTCCCCCGTTTCTATGGTGTTATTACCCATTTTGAATGTTAGTTCTCCTACGCTCTTTTTGCCAACTACCATTATAGCTTCTGTCTTTTCAGGTCTTATTTGTAAGTTGTTATTATTCATCCATGATTCTATTTTTGCCAGAGTATCATTGACGTCCTCCGTGATCTGATCCTTGTTTTTTCCAGACACACACGCAGCTATGTCGTCAGCAAAACCTACCAACTTGACTTCTGGAGGGACTTGTAATCTGAGGACTCCGTCGTATATTACGTTCCAAAGTAATGGGCCCAGTACCGACCCTTGCCGTACCCTACAGCTCACTTCCATTATACCATTTTCTCCATATAGGATCGTCCTGTTTTGTAGGTAGGCTCTTTGCCATATTAATGAGGTACTGGCTTATCCCCTTATTTTCCAGGGCTTTTATTATTTGCTCCCAGGGGGCACTGTTGAATGCATTTTCGACATCCAAAGGATGAGCACACAGGCTTCTCTATGTTGGTAAGCCTTGGTTTTTATCCGGTCGCTCATCATCTTCACTACCTGTAGGGCATCGATTGTGGACCTGCCCTTCATGAAACCGAACTGCCTTTCGCTGAGTTCCTTGTTATCCACAAGTTCATTGTTTATGCGTTGGGCTAGTATTATTTCAAATACCTTTCCGAGTCCGTCAAACAGAGAAATCGGCCTGTAAGTGATCTCCTCATTTTTCTTGGGGTTTTCTATAAGTATTAGCCTACATGTTTTCCATATGTCTGTAAATTTTTCGTCTTCCAGTAGCTTATTGTACATATTTTTGTATATCTCAGGACAGTTTTTTATTGTAGTTTTTATTACCTCTGCAGGTAGACCATCAGGTCCCGAAGTTTTCTTAGTTTCCAACTTTCCTGCTGCAATTAGCATTTCTCCTACGGTGATGCGGGGTGTATCGGCCGACCTTCCTCTGGTGTATTCCCAATTTATCTTCGGTTTCTGCGGGAATAGCTTGTTGATAATTTCTTCCTGTTTTCCATCGGTTAAGAGTTGGTTTTTCTCCTCTAATCCTAGATTTTTGTTCACTATTTTATAGGCCGTGCCATATACATCATCATCTAGTTCCTTAATTAGGTTATCTCAACACTTGCCTTTTGACTTGTTTATCTTGTTCCTTAAATCTTCCCTGGCTTCTCTATATTGAATTAACTCAGCTTCCCTTTCCTCTATATTCTCTTGACTTCTGCTTGCTCTAGTCTTCACTCTTTTCATTTTTATACAGTTTCTTCTAGCTTCAGCTATGTCTTCGTTCCACCAGTACACACCTCGTTAGCTGTTACTCTTCATTTTCAATGAGTCCTTGCATGTGTTGATGAGTATCTCCACCATGCTGGTTGGGGACATATCTATACAATTGCTTGGAAGGTTTTTCTTAAATGCCATCATTACTAGACCCTCAGCTATGGTTCGAGTGTTCCATACTGGTTTACACTCTTTCACCGTTTTGGTTTTAGTCTCCGCAATGTCGTAAGATATGTACTGGTGGAGACTCATGCTCTCTTCGTCGACGACCCGCCAGTTTTTCATTTTTTGGATGTCTTTCTCATGTGTGATGGTTATATCCAAGATGGATTTAGATCTCCCTCTGATGAAGGTGGGCTTATCCTCATTGTTAGCAACCATCCATCTATTTTGGCTAATCCATTTTGTAAGTAGGTCCCCCCTATCATTTTCTAGGCTGTCATTCCAAACCGCATTAAAATCCCCCGGTATTTTATTTTCTCAGCTATTTTTCTGTTGGGCTCACTCACAATTAGTATATCGTATTTACCCTTTCCCGTATCTTTTTCTATCGGGTCATGTGCTGCATGACTCGTCCCCAGATTAATTCGAAGGCATCTAATCATTTTGGTTTTTTACACTATCTAGAAGGCTTCTCAGAGTATATGATCTTAGTGTTTTGGACTATCACATTTGAGCTTACATTGTCAGAGGGACTTTTGCATATCACAGTTTTCAGTAACACTTTTGTGCTAATTCTAACTCTACTTCTTATCACAGATCTTTCCATGCTACTTGTTTTAAATATCACATTTTGCTTATCGCTGTGTTTTACGTATTTCATTTCGTAACCTATCACAGTGTTGTTACTTAATATTAATATCACAGTTGGCTTATCACAGTACTTTGCATTTCTCCTTGTACGAATTATCACAGTAAAGTTTCTTGTTTTTTCCTGTCTCCCCGTTAATTTGACTGTAATTTTCTATCCCCATTAATGCGGTATCAATCCTGGCACATTGTGCTTGCCTCATCGGCATCGTCGATCCTTTCCCCTATATGGAGAGATATAGCTATCTTGTTATTTTCCCTCTCCTGTTGGCTCAGTGGGTCATCTCCCTCTGACCCTCTTCTTTCACTATTTTGTCTTCTATATCTAATTTTTTCTTCTCTTCTTGTTCGCGCCAATATTTCCTTGAAAGCTGGACATTTGGGGGTTCCTATTTTGTGACCTTCTACCTGGCATATAGGGCATGCTTCCTTGTTTCCACATTGATTCGTTAAGTGTCCAGCCTTGTCACATGTATAACAGTTTCTTTTTCTATCTGGCTCACTACAATCATTTGTTTGGTGCAAGTAGTCCCAACACCTATGACACCGTTCAATTTTATGTCTTTTTCCCATACACCTGACCATCCCTATCAACATCCGTTTGTTTTCAAGTAATAAATCGGCCTCTTCCTTGTCAATGGTCAGGGTTATGGCTTGGGTGTTGTTTGCATATGGTCTGATTTCACTTATTTTACATCGGTGCGGTGACCACCCACTTTACTGTGTATTTCCTTCTTTATTTCTTCTGGTTTGGTGTCGGCATCCATCCCTTTGATGTATATCGTTTCCATGTTTTCTTTGGTTCCTGTAATTCTACCTAACCTAACCTTTTTTTTTTTTTTTATGCACGCCGAGAGCTTAGTTTCTATCACTGCTCGACAGTGCAGGACTACTCTTACGAGCTACCTGCTAAAACCTCTCATTCTTCATCCTTAACCCGGTACCGCTCTTCGCATTGCTTCGGGAAAAGGACTGCGTCATCAATATGTTTCTTGTCAAGTTTCATATTTTGTTCCTTGTAGATTTTTTCCTATGTTGAATTCTTAACGCATCCAGAGTAAGTGGATTTCTTCCTGTTCCTCTTGTTCCTTTTTGATGATTATGTTTTTTATCAAATCTCCGTATTTGATCCAAGAATCCTCGTTGTCTAGCATAATGTCTATTATGGATTTCAGGTCGATTGCTGTGACATGAAAGTTCTGAATCTTACGTCTTTCGATTTCCCATCTAGGGCATACGATGATGGTGTGATGGGGAGAGTCTTGCGTTCCGCAATAGACGCATCTGTTGTCATCCGCCAGTTTGAACCGGTGTAGGTAATCTCTGAAACATCCGTGACCTGATAAGACTTGGGTGATGTAGTAATTGACTTGACCATGATTTCTCGTCATCCACTTTTCGATGTTGGGGATCAAGGTCTTGGTATGAGATGCCTTTGTAGTGTTGTCCCATCTTTCTTGCCAACTACTAATCAAGTTTTTTCTAGCGATGGTTTTGGGAGTTCCTTCGTAAGTTTCCTTACGTTCTTGGGCAATTAGATGTATTGGTGGAGAATCAGACAGAACGTCTACAGCTTCACTAGAGGTAGTGCGATAAGCACTACTTATTCTAAGATTCAGCTTGCGACCCATCGAATTCAATATATTCCTATAATGTTTGAATCTAAGGATCGGTGTCCATATAGGTATAGCATAGAGAGCCGTAGATATAGCTACCGAATTGATCAGTTTCCTCTTGCTGCTTGATGGACCTCCTACGTTAGGCATTAGGTTACCTAGCGCAGAGACAACCTTCGTTGTTTTTTCCATCGTTTTTGTTAGATGACACTTAAATGATAGTTTAGTATCTATCCATATTCCTAGGTACTTTGTGGCCTTCTGAGGAACTATCGAAGCCTCCTTAACCCTAAATGTTAATGGAGGGACCTCCCTTTTTGTGGTTATGATGACTGCTTCTGTTTTCTCCGCAGCCAGCAATAGCCCGTTAGTAGTAAGCCAATGGTTTATGATCCTTATGGCTCCGTCTACTTTTTCTTTTAGTTCCATATGGTTCCTTGCGATAGCTACAACCGCAAGGTCATCAGCAAACGCTGCTGTTGAAACTCCTTCTGGTAAATCCAGTTCTAGAACTCCATTATATTGGATGTTCCAGAGAGTAGGGCCTAATATGGATCCTTGCGGAACTCCACTGTTGACAGACCTTTGTAGTAAGGTTTCTTCGAAAGTATTTTCGATTGATCTATTCGAAAGATAACTTCCTAGTAGTTTCTTGATGTCTTCATCTAAACCAATATCATCTAATTTCCTTAGAATTTGTCTCCAAGATGCTGAGTTAAAGGCGTTCCTGATGTCGAGAGTGATGATACATCCTATCTTCCGTTTTTGATGTGGACCGTTAAGTACGCTCGTTAGTTTACCCAATATTGATTTTATCGCGTCTGTTGTGGACTTGCCTTTACGAAATCCGAATTGGCTGTCAGAGAGGATGGAGTTCTCTTCCATGAAGTTTTGTAGTCTATTCAATATTAGATGTTCTAAGACTTTACCTAGGACATTCAATAGACATATCGGTCTGTATGACGATGGTGTGCCTTCAGGTTTATTCGGTTTCTTTATCAGGACAATTCTTGCTTGTTTCCACTGATTTGGGAATTCTCCTGTGGCTAAGGATCGATTCATAACTTTCAGAATTTCTTCTGAAAATTCGCCAATTGCTATTTTGACTATTTCCGTAGGGATATGATCTAAGCCCGCCGCGCTTTTGGCTCTAAGTTTCTTTGAAGCGTCTAGTAGTTCTTGAT
This sequence comes from Endomychus coccineus, assembly GCA_958510875.1. NCBI lineage: Eukaryota > Metazoa > Arthropoda > Insecta > Coleoptera > Endomychidae > Endomychus > Endomychus coccineus. The sequence continues at coordinate 46,797,073 of OY294070.1, forward strand.
TCGTGAATAACGAGAGGTTAGTTATTGGCAGGTCCCGTCGTAGAAACTCTCTGTGGACCGGAAAAAGTTCATCTACGATTTCTTCCGCCAGGTTGTATGGAATGTTATGCAACCTTGGGGAGCCATGGATTCTCCTGGTGGCTATTTTGTAAGCATTTCCCCATGGATTCTCATCCAATTCTCTACATAGCGCATTCCAGCATTCTCTTTTCGAGCGGTTGATCTCTTTCCGTAAGGCCTTTTTAGAGTCTTTATACTCTTTATGGGCAGATTGATACGCCGCCGCCTGTTGATTTGTTCTTGACCAAGTTCTTCTCTTGGCAATACAGATTTTCCTTAGGTCGGATATATCCTGGGACCACCAGTAAACTGGGCGGAAGTTTCTGTGCCTGGGTCGGTTAGGCATGGATGCCTTACATGCTTTCTGCAAGGATCTGGTGAGATCTACCGAGTTGTTGATTGAAGAGAGAGAAGTTTCCAATGACGATGTTAGTTTCATCTTGTCCAGTTTGTTAACATTCCACCCAGTCTGTTCCAGATGGGTCAAATGGGGTGTTTTCCCCTTTATGATGAAAGAAATCAGTTTGTGGTCACTGAGAGTTTCCTCATCAAGGACTGCCCAATCTGAAATCGAAGCAGCGAGATCTGGGGTTGCGAAGGTGAGATCCAATATAGATTTAGAGTTTTTCCGTTCGAACGTGGGAGTGTCCCCGATGTTAATTAGGGATAAGTTACTTTGAACCATCCACTCTCCAACTAGGGTACCTCTTGGGTCTGTAATTGGGGAGCCCCAATCTATGGACTTTGCGTTAAAATCGCCTCCAACCACTACCTTCCTCTTCGCTCGCCTGATATGTCTTGATAATCGCAAAAGTGCAATTTCCAGCTCTATCAGGGAAGAGTTTGGAGAAAGATATACGCTGTATAGTCTGAGGTAATCGATGTCGATCCAGATGAAACCTTCCTCCGCACCCGATTTCTGAATCACCAGGGAGTTGTTATTCACTTTAATAGCTGCGCCTCTGTTAAGATCTAGCCACCATCCTGTATTGTCCGAAATTTTGATATTGGGTTCACTAACTAAGACGATCTCCGCTTTTGATGACATCGCGAAGGCTTGAATCAAATCGTGTGATTCCCTACATCTATTCATGTTGATTTGGAGGACTCTCATCACGGATTTTCCGAGAGAGGTTTTTCTTTCTGAAGTTAGAACACTTCCTTTCGAAAGTGTTGTGTCCTTTCTCTTCACATTTCAGACATTTGGGGTCATTCGGACACCATCTGGCCAAATGTCCAGGAGATAGGCAGTTCCTGCACAAATCCTTCCTAGAAGGGCCCTTACATTTGTTTTCTGGATGACCAGTTTCCCAGCAGCGAGCGCACTCTTCTCTTTGTATCCTTTGCTCTACGAAGCATCTGGACCAGCCTATGAATATAAACTTTTGATCTATAAGTTTTTTGGCTAGATCGTTGTCAAGCACAATTGTGGCATTCTGTCTTTCGCCGAATGCTGGTCTCAGAGAAGTCACATCGCTTTCCTGGATGTTTGATCCTAAAAGCGAGCTCAGTTCTAGTGCGATGTCTCTCTTCGTGGATGTGATCTCTAATCTTTTCACGTGTATGACTGTCTTGTTCTTTTTGGTCATGTTTGCTTCATGGCCAGAGCATTTTTTATTAATCGTTTCCCTTAGGAGGTCGGCCTTCTCCTTACCGTTAGCTACTTGTAGAAGTAGGTTCCCATCTCTTGTCTTGTGCATTGCCGAAATCTGCACGTCAAGGGTCGATGGATCTATTTCCTTTTTGACGATTGCCACAAGGTCCTTGAATTGTACCCCGTTGGCTTTGATGATAACTGCATCTGTATTGATTCTCTTGTTCTGAGGAGGTTTTTTCGCCTGTCCTAGAGCCTTGCTCGTTTGTTGAGCATATGTAAGGTTCTTCTTATTTGTCCTGCCATATATGTCAATTTCGACGGAGGCCTGTTGAAAGACATATTCGGCCGTTTTTGTGACCACGTCATTGTCGAATTTACCCATACATGGGACTGATATATGTTTTCTTTCTTTCTCCTTGCAGAAATCTTTTATCTTCGCCATTGTATTATAGATACATTCAGGAGTTGGGATTTCCTGATCCCTAGAGATGTCCAAAATGGCATAATGAATATGCCTGAAATTTGTTTGAGATTCCTTGGGGCGGTTCCCTACAATCGTTTGAGTAGAGACCGTGATAATCTCGCCTGGTTTTTCTTGAATCAAATCCTGTTTAGGATCCCCCAAAAACGACTCGAGAAACTTCTTTGACAGACCTTTGGCGTCCATCGAACTTGCTGGGCCGAAAACTACCAGATCACTTTTTGTCGGGGCCTCCGTAATGTCGGAGCCCACATCCTTGGTTACTCTGAAAAGGTCCTGAGGCCATTCCTTGCTCAGTATAGTCTGGAAGTGTTCGAAGTTTTTCTCGGCTTCCGGAGTCTTCAGGAATTCTTGAATACATTGGGTATCCTTGGTCTGGCTTACGGTCTGAGTCTGGGCATCAGAGTTCTCCTTATGTGGAGTGCTATCTGAGCTCATTTTGAGCAGCTGTTCCTCCAAGGTCGCTACCTTATCTTGGAGTGGCACTATCTGGGAGTTTCGGATCTCTGACTTATCGAGTTTAATATTCAGGTTAGTGATCTTAGTGAGTATTGTTTCCTGTACTTTCGAGAATTTTCCAGATTAATCTTTAAGTCTTTATGTCCTTGGAATATGGACTCGACTGAGGTTTTCACGCCTATGTGGATATACCTCTTCTCTTGAATGAAGTTCCTAAGTTCCTTCATTACATTCTCCAGTTTATCCATCAGGTGGACACCTTCCATTTCTGATTGATAGAGCATTTCCGCTTTACTGGGCGTACGGATCTTTGACTTTGGCGTTAGCCTGTGTCTTTCAGTCAACGATATGTTGCTGGTATCTAGTTTCCTATTTTTCGGAGAGGAGAAGACTTCAGACCCAGATGACGAGTCCGTGATCTTCTTCTTTTCGCTATCCCCTGATGAATGTGGTGTTTTGTTTCTATTGGTTCCTAAAATCTGTTCTAAAATCTCCAGCTTTGGAGACTCGCTTTTTTTGGAAGATTTCATCCCTTGCCTTTCTCTATTTTCTCTTTTCCTGTTGCTAAGGGAGAAAGGTGTCAAAAGTTCTGAGTCGGTATGGAAACCTAAACGGAAGGATCTATTTCCGTTTTCTGGCGTGATCATTGGTCCATTGCGGTTGTCATCGTTGTTTGTGTTGGTTTTAGTTTTTGATTTTTTGAGTTCATTCATAGTAAGTCCCACGTAGTGCAAGGGAAATATTCGGTCCGCCCCCATAGAGCCCTGCGTACAGGGGTAAGGCTGGATACTGCGAATTTCGCCCGGTGTCCGCAGGTTTTAACGACTTCGCTGTCGGTTTTTTAGAGAGGTTTATGCCTCGCGAGCCGGCCAGTTAAGGCAAGCTCCCCGTCTCCAGATTCTCAGAACACTCCTCTATGGCTTACCATCCAGTGGTTCGAACTGAGGTCCGGCCTTCCGGTATTGGCGAGCGGTTGGTAAGCTTCCGCCCGCAGCTAGGGATCTCTGTTCCACGGGTCGCCACCCCCGTAGCGTTTTTTACGACGCTTTCCCTGGGAGGTTGAGTCATTTCTTGGTTTCCCTGTTCACTTCCTGGACGGCCCGGCGTGGTAAACCTACCGGTATAGCCTCTGAGATCACAGGTACTCAGCCCCTCCACCAACGACAAGGTGATATGACTCCTAGGAGGGGAAACCTAACCTAACCTAACCTAACCTTTTGTTTTTTTCTTCTGTGGAAAGGAAATGCTTGATGCACACTGATAGCTTTGATCTATCACTATTCGGTAGTGCAGGACTCATTCACGAATGAGCATAACTTCAGGATATGAACTGTTGTCTAGTTGGGTATTTCTTTATGTTTTCACACTGTGGGTTATGACCGGTTTAATTCGTCGTTTTATTCTTCTTCTTCTTTTGTCATGATTATCTGCCTTATTAGGCTCTCGTATGAATTCCATGATTCCTTATCATCTAGCATTTTTTTAACTATGGTTCTTAAGTTGATTGAGTTATTTTCGAATATGGTGTGGGGTATCTATTCCCCCGCAATATGTGCATTTGTTGTCTTGTATGATCTTGAATCTACATAGGTATTTTCTGAAGCATCCGTGCCCCGTCAGAACTTGAGTCAAGTAATAGTTTACCTGTCCGTGTTTGCGGTTTATCCATGTTTCTATAGTAGGAATAAGGTTCCTCGTGTGTGACGCTTTTAAGGTAGAATGCCATCTCTCTTGCCACCTGATCATCAAGTTACGTCTTGCCTCTATCTTAGAGGTCCCTCCGTTCGTTTCTTTTCGTTCTAGGGCAGTTAGGTGTAGTGGTGGAGTATCAGCCAGTACTTTGACTGCTTCACTAGATGTAGTGCGATGTGCGCTGCATGTTCTTCGGTTAAGTCTCCTTCCAAGAGAGTTGAGTTTATCCCTCATGTACTTGAACCTTATGGCCGAATGCCTATGGCCGAATGGCTATATCAACGGCGTACAGAGCCGTTGATATAGCCACTGAATTAATCAGTCTTCTCTTACTGCTCGTTGGTCCCCCAACATTTGGCATAAGATTGTTCAAAGCTGCCACAACCTTCGATGTTTTCTCCACTGCGTAGTTCAAGTGGGTTTTGTATGTTAGCTTGGTATCAAGCCAAACTCCTAGGTATTTTATGGATTCTTGAGGTCTTGCATTTGTAGCAAAACGCGTAATTTGGGCAGAATCTCGCAATGTGTCCTTCCTTAGTGCAGTTCCTACACTGCTCTTTCCTATCGGGTCCTTTGAAATTTGTGTCGGTATGACCAGACTCCAAACTTTTTCTGAACTCTGATCTTTCGATCCTTTCTTCGATTTGACATCTGGACCATCCTATATATTGTTAAGTAATAACTCTTTACTGAGTTTTATTTTTAATTGAATAATGAATTTTTACCTTTTTATTTTTATATTGAATTATATATATGGAATTAAACACAATGTTCTTTGAATGTCAAAACTTTTAATATTCAAATTTCTATGACTCTAATTTATCTCTGGTATCAATTTTTAATGTTATGTTCATATATAGATCAATGATCTAACATCAAAATTATTTACTATTAATATTTGTTTACTAAGTTATAATCTACAATCTTTCTTTCAGATTTACAGACAGATAATAATACAATGGAGAAATAATAAATAAACTTACGTTTAGTTTATATCCAAGAATATGTTTAAAATGTAGGCAATGTTCAATTGGCTTGATCTTCTTACTAATTTGATAATTCACTTCAACCGTAGGTACACAATTTCTCTGCTATTCACAATAAACACAGGTAAACTGTTTTGGTTACTTCTTTTGAAATCAGGAACTGTTGAAAATTGTTAACTCAGTTTTATTCTTTTTATTGAAGATATAAAACTCTTTAATGATGTTTGGAACTTTATCGAAGGCTGGCTATCGTTCGATGTTACTTATGAATTGTAGGTTATTGTAACCTTTAAACTTTGTTCGGAGACTTGGAACACTACTTGACTTGTAGAAATTATTCATTTGCTTCGGTTACTTTCAACCTTACGAAGCTACTGGAACACTTGGGTTCTCCGATGTTTATCCAATAATCTAAGGTTATGGAAAATTTTATGAGTTGCAAAAGTACCTTGACTCTACAGATGTTGATTGCTAACTAACTTGGCTTGTCTTCAGATGCCTTTTATAGGCCTTCAAAAAGGACGCCAATGAGGTGTTTAGTTTACCTATCAAGAATGCTTTGATGGTTGTTGCAAACTGACAGAAGTATTACATTGTTACTAGTCTGACGTTTATAAAATCGCCTCGACCAATCAGAATTTAGTATTCTATAAATTTTGAATTATTGGAGATTTTCAACTTATTTTAAATGATGATGATTCCTTCTTTTTAAATTCATATTGCCTACATTTTTCCACACACTTTGGTATAAGATAACCTATGATTAGGTTATTATTAATATGATTATTCCAATAATTATTATAAATTTGACAGTTTTCATTCTTAAAAACTAATACATAACATAATATATCAATAACATTTCTTTAACATTATATAACTCAAATTTACTAATCCTAACTTATATCTTTAACATTTTTCAATAGTTTGTGCTATCTCATGATAGTTTTTGTAATCATTTAAATTATGATTTCTGCCTTCGTGACACTGTACGTTTATTCACTTTCACTGAAGTTCTTGTTTTACACTTCTATTCTAATTACATTGTTGTTTATTATGTTTTACATTGTTTCTTATATTATACTAACTATTTCTCAACTTTTAATATTGTTTTTAATTCCATGTAATATCTTTTTATTAATCTTTTCTGATTTTCAATGTTCGGTAAGTTCTAATTTTTATCATTTTTATTGTTTAGGAAATGAAATCATAACAATATATTTGTTTAAGGTCGATTAATTTTTTTGCCAGATCTTTTTCTAGCATTAATGTTGCATTCTGGCGATCTCCAAATGCCGGCCTGAGTGAGGTTATGTCTGATTCTAGTATGGAAGAGGCTAATTTCAATGTAAGCTCCTCAGCAAACTCTTGTTTTGTAATGGAAATCTCCAGTCTCTTCATATGTAACACTATCCTATTATTGCTGATAGTAGAAGCTTGATGTACGCCGCATTTCTTGTTAATTGCTTCCCTTAGACTATCAGCTTTTTCTTTTCCGTTTGCTATTTGCAATAGGATGTTTCCTTCTTTTGTTTTATGCATTGGCGATATTTGCACGTCCAACGCCGACGGGTTTATTTCTTTTTTCACCTTATTGACGAGGTCTTTATATGAGACTCCATTCGCCTTTATGAGAATTGCCTCTGTATTGAATTGTCTCTTTTTTTCAATTTGTGTTCCCTTCCTATGTTATAGGTCGGGTTATGCCTGCTTTTTCTGCATATGATAAGAGTTTTTTCTTCTTCCCGTAGATTTCAATACTTATATCGGTACCTCTAAATAAGTACTCACTAATTTTTCTTGTGGTATCGTTCCCGTGATTGTTCATGCTCCCGAGCATATATATTTCCTACCCTGTGATAATGCTAGGTCCTTTATTTTGTTTAGCGACTCGTATATTATTCCCTCCGTTGGGGTTTCATTTTCTTTTGCGTTATCCGTAAAGGCGTAATGGATATTTTTCGATTGGGACTGCAGCTGTCTGGAGCTGTTCCTTATATTGGTTTGCGTGGTTACGGTAATGATTTCTCCGGGTGATTCATCCAGCATTTCTATGGCCGTGTCCCCTATGAACGTGTCCATAAATTTTTTGGCTAATCCTTTCGCCTCTGATAAGTCTTTAGGAACGAACACTACCAGGTCTCTGTTACTAGGAGCTGTCATTATGTCAACCTCAATCGATTTGGATACCTGAAACGATTCTTCCGGCCAATCCCTACATAAAATATCTTTCATATGTATGAATGATTTTTCCTCAGAAGAGGCTGATAATACATCCAATATCTCCTTTTCTTCTTCAGTCTCGTTTCTGGTTTGAGTGGACGAGTCTACCTTATTAGGAACTTGAGTTTGGTTTGCTAAGGAGTGAGAAGATGTATTTGACTTGTCATTTCGTAGTTGGTTCTCTAGATATGCAATCTTATTTTGCAGAGGTTCAATTTTGGTATTTTGATTTTCAGCTCTATCTAGCTTCAAATTTAATGGTGTGACCTTGTTTGTGAGTTCTTCCGTATATGATCTTCTGGTTTTTCCAATAGTCTCAAAGGATCTCTTGAGATCTATGATCTTGAACTAAGGATTCTACAGCTTCTTCAACTGTAAGATGTACATTTCTCTGGTCTTTTATGTACAAATGTAGTTGTCTAAGTACGGATTCTGTATTTTCTAACAGATCCGTTCCTTCCTGTTCAGCTTGAACGAGCTGTTCCAACTTAGTTGGACAGCGCTGTTTTGTCTTCGGTGTCAACTTTTTAATTTTTTCTATTGAAGAATCTTGAGAGTTATTAAGTCTGTTATTTATCGGAGATAGAAATATCTCCGATCCCGACGATGAGTCGACGACTGTTATTCTTTTTTCTCTTTCTCCCTTGTTCGTCGGAGAATTGCTAATTCCAGTTTTGGAACGGACATACACGATCCTATGTTTCCTTGGGGATTCTGTGAAAACCAGGGGATTCACCTGTTTTCTCGTGGTATTCCTTTCTTTCGAATTATTCATGTATCCTGTTCCGACTTCATTGTTCTCGGTGTCCTTTCCGTTACCTGTGGATGTCCTTTTACTTATGCGTTCGTTTTCAGATTGTGAGTTTCGTTGGTTTTGATTCGTTGTGTTCATAGTTTTCCCACGATGCGCAAGGGAAATTAGTCCGCCCCTGCAGTGCCTCGCATGCTTGGGTAAGGCTATATACTGTGGACTCCGCCCTGTTTCCACAGGTTTTCACGACTTCGCTGTCGAATTTTTATAGAGGTTTATGCCTCACGAGCCGGCCAATTAAGGCAAGCTCCCCGTCTCCAGATTCTCAGAACACTCCTCTCTGGCTTACCATCCAGTGGTTCCAACTGAGGTCCGGCCTTCCGGTATTAGTGAGTGGTTGATAAGCTTCCGCCCGCAGCTAGGGATCTCTGTTCCACCCCCGTAGCGTTTTTGACGACACTTTTCCTGGGAGGTTGAGTCATTTTTCGGTTTCCCTGTTCACTTCCTAGACGGGCCGGTGTGGTAAACCTACCGGTATAGCCTCTGAGGTCACAGGTACTCAGCCCCTCCACCAACAAGGTGATATGACTCCTAGGAGGGGAACCTTTTTTTTTCTTCTTTTTTTTTTTTTGGAGGGGGGAAACCGCATGGCATTAGAGCCTTTGGCAGTGAAGTCTATCAGCTCTAGTAGTGTCGGGCGCTAATCCGACTAAAACCCCCCTTGTCCTCCCCTGTTCCCGGAACGTTCCTGTGGTATATACCTCGGGATACAGGTGGTTCTTACTAATTACTGTCTTTGCATGTTCTTAATTAATCCCTTCGATCAGTATCAGTCGTTTGCTTATTCTAAATTTTGATGTCTGCGTTCCTCTTCCGCGTTCTTCTTCATTATTACATCGATAAAGTCTGCTATCATTTTACCATTCTTTTTGTTTGAAGTCATCAGTGTTACAAAGTTCTCCGGTGTAAGCTTTTGTTCCAAATGTGTTTTGATATTGGATCTATATGTATGCCATCTGTCGCATATGAAAATTGTGTGTTCAGGATTGTCAATCCCTTCGCAGTAAATGCACTTATCGTCTTCAGTTTTCTGGATCTTTAGGGTGTATGACCTAAAGGATCCATGGCCACTTAGAACTTGTGACATGTTGACGGTGCTGCATATAGGAGGATTGATTGCACCACTCCATATAAGACTCTTCTTTTCTGCGTACCAGGTCTGTCGGCTTTCTCGCAAGTTTTCCTAATATGTTCGTTGTGAATTTGTTTGTCATCCAGCCAGACCCCAAGGTATTTTACGTATTTATTTGGTATGATGTTTAAACCCGCAAGGTGAAAACTGACGTGCTCTCTCTTCCTTGGCCCTTTGGTAATGATAGCCTCCGTTTTTTCCGGCGCTAGATCCAGTCCATGTGCTTTAATCCATGTTTGTATCTTCTGAAGGGCTAAGTTAGCCTTTCACATCAGAGTCGCATCATAGTCCGCTATCACTATCAGGGCCAAATCATCGGCGTATGCCGCGGATTTCGCATTGAAGGCACCAGCAAGTATTGCTTCTCTGCGCGAATCTCGCAAGTGAAGCATGACCTGGTCCATGTACTTTTTAAATTCTTCCAGGGGAATATTTGGCGAAATATAACAATTGTACAGTGCCCATTTCCCAAACACGATGCACACGTATCCTGGTCCAACTTCGTGGTGAGATATACCGCACATGGGATTTACACAAAAGGTGGCAACGTTGTTATTGGGGTCCTTAATCCATCTGGGGTTTTTGACTGTTTGACTCTTGTTTGGTTCCTGGACCAGGACAATGTCAATATTTTTTTCATTAGTTACCTTCGCAATGAGGTGATGGGCATCCGTCGCCTGTCTGTGTTAATCTGTAAGATTTGTATAGTCATCCGTGGATATGAAAAGGAAACAACCCTAGGTGACTATACTACTCTCATTGGGGAGAACAATCTCACACGTCTTCAGCCAAACATCCACGTTTATACGAATAGAAAATAAATTTGTAGAAAAATAGAAAACTTGTAGAGATAAAAAATAAAATTTAAAACTCAACCTTAAATTCTCACACTTTTTAAAACTTACTCCTAGATTATAACACTTTAAAAAACCTACTTCTATATTATCACACTTGCAATCACAGATATATACTTCTAGACTATCACACTTGTTATCACAGATATACCGACACTTGCTCGGGTGAGCAGGGACGTAAAAATATACATGAGAGATATAACTTGCACTTAAATATGCAGCAGGATAGCTACTGATCGTCACCGACTTAATGTTGAGCACATTATATTTACCATTAAATATAACTATACACTCATTTTTGTCCATGTTACTTAGGATTCAAAACCTACTGAGGCGAGCTTTTCTTCTTTCCTCCACTAAAGCCTCTTTGGCTTTGTGACCTTCCTTCCCACATTTAATGCATTGTTTGGACCTATCTTGGCCCTTGCAGTCGGCTGTCTTATGCCCAAAGTCTAGACATTTATAACATCTATAGAGCGTGACCTTCTCGGATACCTTGCGTCGTAGCCAACCTATCTGGATATATCCCGTCTTCAGCAGGGCCGTCACCTTTCCTCTAGGCATATCTATCGTAGCAGACTTTTCATCAAACCTCCCTGTCCTTATTGCTACAACTTTCACGTTAGATTTTTCTTCGCCTGTAGTCTCCGAGACTGCATGGGTGATCTCCTCCTCGGTTGTCGTTATATCCATACCATTTATGATCATAGATATACCTGCCACTTTGGCGTTCAAATTCTTGTTTTTTTTTTTATTAATCTCATCTCTAAGAATGTTGGCATTCGCTTCCCCTCCCTCAACGCTGAGGAGAAGGCTCCCTGACGCTGATTTTCTGACCCTGGTTATTTTAATGCCCAGGTCCTTATCTGTTAGGCCATCTTTAACCTCCTTGACAAGGTCGGCATATGTTTTCTGGGTCCCGTGGACAGTTACTATTCCCTGATTTGTCGTCCCCTTTACCTTCTTACTATCCTTTTATGGTACTACCGACGGGGATAATATAGTCACCTGGGCCCCTGTGTTTCTAAATATACTCTCAAGTATCTTCCTTACATATATTCTGTCCAGTCCAGGAGGGGTGGCCATATATACCTTTTTCCGATTTTGCGCCAACATGTTCACTGAAAGCACTTTGATAATCCTATGAAAGTCCTCCAGGTCATTCACACCCTCTTTGTCAGTATCGAAAGGAACCAGGAAAATGAATTTCTTGTTATCCGTATCCTCTCCTCTACTAGTTATCGTTTTTGTTTCATTGATAATGAACTCAACCTCATCATTCTTAATGGTCTCAGCCACGTTAACTATAGCTGTGTATCTTTCATATATACCCTTGAGGTATTTTTCATGTAGTGCATTCTTTCCCACTAGTATCGCCAAGTCTCCTTTGTCACTTGCTTTGAGCAAATTCCCGGTCTCAATCGTTGTGGCCCGTTAAAAATCCTCAGGCCATTCCAGGTCCATAGCTTTTCCTAACATCTCGAAGTCTTCGAGGTCCTTTTCGGTAATGACCTCTTTTGTTCCTCCGGGTCTCTCACTACTTTCAATCTCCTCTACATTAATAATCTCTTCTTGTACTCTTGAGGAGATTGCGTCTATTTCCAGAGCAGCCTCCATCACTGCCCCTTGTAAATCAGACATCTCCTTCATCATATCAATCATGACTTTCACTTTTCGTGTTAGTTTTCGGACAGTTGCCCTCAGTTGATTGAGTGGGCTGTCCTATTTCGTCCTTTTCGTGACCTTGGGGCTATCCTCAGACCTCTTCCTTTTCTGCGTCTCAGAGACCGCCGTATTTACAGGCTCCTCGTCAGAATCCTCTATTGATACTATCGTGGGGTCTCTCCAGGGAGACATATTGAAAAGTTTCAAAATGTTAAAGGATTTCTCATCCCCTTCCTCGACAGTCGTATTCTCAGGCTCAACATTATTACTCACGCTAGTTGATCCCATCAGCTCTTTGCCGTTCCCCTTATCCTCCGGGGATCTGAGTATCTTCTTGCCTTGTCTCTGTTTTCGCAAGAGTGCTCTTTCGAACTCCTCCATGACCTGCGTTTCCTCATCTTTCGCCAGTTTTTTGTATTGTTTATTAGTCTCCATATTTGTTCCCACGATAAGCGGGGAAAGAAAGGTCCACCCCTGCAGAGCCCCGCATGCAGGGGTAAGGCTATATACTGCGTAGGTCGCCCGGTATCCGCAGGTTTTTGCGACTTTGCTGTCGGTTGTATTATAGAGGTTTCCTCCTCATGAGCCGGCCGATTAAGGCAAGCCCCCCGTTTCCAGATCCCACAGAATACTCCTCTCAGACTCGCCTCTCTGCGGTTCGCGCTGTGGTCCAGACTTACGGTATTAGCGGGCGGTAGGCGAGCAACCGCCCTCGGCTAAGGCTTTACAACACTTTGCCCTAGGTTGAGTCGTTCCTTGGTTTTTCACTGCTCGCCCTTGACCTGTCCGGCTTGGGAAGCCCTGCCAGGAGTCACTTGCGAGACTCCAGCCGGCATAGCTCTCAGGTTCATTGTAGTTACTTAAGCCCCTCCACCAACGACAAGGTGCCACGACTCCTAGGAGGGGTAGGAGGGGAACCTAACCTAACCTAACCTAACCCTTTTTTTTTTTTTTTTTGCGGTTGAGAAATGCTGTTACGCACGATGTGTGGGGCTCGCATCCAATCAATGGGGCCATACCCACTGAAACTCCACCGCTCTTCTTTCCCGGAACCGCTTGCGCATTTCGTCAGGAAAATTCCATTCTCGTTTCCTACTGTTCCTCTGTTGGTTTCTCCTCAGCTTCTTTAATTCGCATTACTTTCTCTATGGTGATCTTAACGGCTTCCCAGTTCTCCTCTGATTGTAGCATAACATCTATTATATTAGAGCTTTCGATGTGCTGTCTTACGTCTAACTCCGTCTGCCTTCTAACTACTTCGAATTCTGTACACGCGAAAAACGTGTGATCCGGATCATCTTTAACCCCGCACGTGCTGCAGTTGTCATTTGTTCTTTTCCCTATTCTATGGAGGTACGTTCCGAAGCTTCCATGTCCTGTCAGAAATTATGTAAGAGGGTACGACAGTTGTCCATGCGTTCTGCTGACCCAGCACCTGATATCGGGTATCAGTGTGTGTGTCCATTCCGACTTGTCATCGGCGCGCCATTTCTCTTGCCGCTCATCTATTGTGTTGGCTCTTGCCAGTCTTCTGTTGCTTACGTCCATGCCAAACGTTATATGCCTCTCATCACTCAGTAACTCGATCGGTATCATTCTCCCTACGACTCTCACGCTCTCCGTACCCACGGTTCTATACGCAGACGTTATCCTTAACGCCATCTTCCTCTGTACTCTAACCAACCATGTCCTATATTCAGCAATCTTCATAGAATCAGGCCATATCGGTGCAGCGTACAGTAGGACGGATTCAGCGACCGTGGCTAGGATCCTCCTCCTGTTCTCACTCGCTTCCCTCGCTCGTAGTAAAATTCTTATCAAAGCCGCTGTTAACCTACTCGCTTTTTCTGCAGTCCTCTCCAGGTGTTGCCCAAACTCATAGTTTTTATCTAGCGTGACGCCTAGGTATTTCAGGCTCTTCTGTGGTATTATTACCTGTTGTCCCAGTTCAAATTGGGTCTCCCCGTGTTTTTTCCTGCCTATCAATAAGATGGCATCTGTTTTTTCGGCTGCCAGCCTCAACTCCATATGCTCCATCCAGTCTTTGACCATCGCAAGTGCAACGTTTGCTATGTACATCAGCTCATCCTCGGTCTTAGCGACAATGATGAGGCCAAGGTCGTACGCATATCCTATTGGCACAACGCCATTTGGGTATTCCAGCTCCAGAACTCCGTCTTATAGGACGTTCCATAACACGGGTCCAATAATCGATCCCTGAGGGACACCCGCCGTTACTTCGACTCTATCCACGGCCTGGCTAACGATAGACCTATCTTCTAGATAACTCATTATGATCCGAACCAGATACTCCGAGATGCCTTTGCATCTTAGCTCTATGATGATTCGTTTCCAGGACGCAGAATTGAAGGCGTTCTGAACGTCCAATGAAATAAACACACATAGTCCCCTTGTTTTCAGAGTTTTCGTCATCTGTGCCCTAGCTATGTCAACTATCTGAGTGATGGCATCCACTGTGGAGCGTCCCTTCCGGAACCCATACTGTCTATGTGAGAACGCTTCTTTACTGTCAACTTCCTTGGTCAGCCTCTGGACAAGTACCTGCTCTATCAACTTGCTCACCGTGCTGATTAGACAAAGAGGCCTGTACGCCCTGGCGTCCGCCGCGGGTTTGTCCTTCTTCTTGATCAGTACCAGTCTGGCTGATTTCCAAGCATCCGGGAAGTCGGCTTCGTTCAGTACATGCTCCACGACCTTGCTAACGTATTCTGGTGGCCTCTGGCGGTATGCCATCCAGTCCAGCTGCCTTTTTCCCCTTCAAGCGTTTGACAGCCTCAACTACCTCCTCCTCACTGACACGGATCCTTTCGTCAATCACTGGCTTGATCCAGTTTATCTTAGGTCGCGTGACAAAGAGTTGACTGATAACATCTTTTTCAGTTTGAGCGCTAATTGTGTTGCGCCCTCTCCCCAGTTTACCCGTTACTATTTTGTAGCTTCTGCCCCAAATATCCTCGTCGACCTCCTCACAAACTCCTTTCCATTTATCATCCTTGGCCTTTTTAATTTGTAAGCGACTTATATATTCTGAAAGCCGGCCCTTGCTGTGTTGATAAGATGACTCATAAATATAAAACAATAGTTAAAAGTATTAATCATTCCATTCAACGTAAAACTATGACTAATCATTGCATGACTACCAACTAGAACAACAGGTGTTCAAGAGTATAAATATAAGAATCGACATGTAATAATTATCATTACTTATTATGAGTTAGAAGCTTCAACATTGCTTATAATTTAACATTATAATTTTCAAAAAATTCAAGTATTCAAGCTTTTACATTGCACAATTGAATATAGTAAAAATTCAAATCTTTTTTAAAAAGTTATTTCTTCGAACCGGAAATAAAACTGGCGCAGTCGGAACGGATTCCAAGAAAGTGCATTTTTACTACAAAATCTAGTACAAATGTTCGTGCATTTTAATGCTTAATATTGGAATTAAAGCAAATCAAATATATCCTGAACAAAATCGTCAAGATATCCAAGTGGCCTGGACAGCATCGCCGAAGTCACTCATCAGCAAATCAAACATATCCCGAACAAAATCGTTGAGATATCCAAGTGACCTGGACAGCATCGCCGAAGTCACTCAATCAGAAGACATCAATGAAGACATCAATCAAGTAAGAGAATCTGTTTATCCTATGATATCCACTATCCCATGTCAAATGAAATAGATGATATATTGAGTAATATAATCAGAAAAGTAAGTAACTTAAGAATAGATAACGAAGAACCTCCTTCGTTAGGTTCAGAATTCATTGAAGAAAATAATTCTTTTAATAATTCTAATAATAATCAAACAATGGCAAATTTTAATATAAACAAAATATTCATTGACGCTGTTCCCAGTTACAGTGAAGAACAAGCAACTCTAGGAATTTTTATCAATGCTTGCGAAAAATTCTTAACTACATTAATGGACCCAAATCAACCTCAAAATAATGAATGGCTATTAAGAATTCTAATAAACAAATTAGAAGGACGAGCTCTAACACTAATAGGTAGTAGAGAAGAGGCAAATACATGGCCTGCAATCAAAAATCTTTTAATATCTTATTTTGGAGATGAAAGAAACATTAAATCCTTAATTAGAGACTTAATGAATGTTAAATTAGAAAAAAATGAAACCCCATATACGCTAGGTATGAGAATACAAGATATCAGGAGTATGATTTTGAATAAACTTAGATTAGAAGAACCAGATAATGGGGTAAGAATAGTGAAAACACAAATGTATGACGAAACCTCTTTAGATTCATATTTGAATGCTTTGCCTGAAAAACTTTCAGACAAAATAAGATTCAGAAACCCTGAAAATTTAGAGAGAGCTATGAATTTAGTTGTAGAAGAAGAGAATGTAAACTATTACAGAGACAGAATGCATACAGTAGGAAGTAATAGATTTCATAAAACCCCAGTAAAATTACAACCCAGCAAACCCATGATTAATCGTCAAAATTTTAATCCTCAATATCAAGATTATAATAGACAACAAACAGACCAAATATTCCAAATCAACCAAGACCATATTATAATAGTACGAATCATTGGATTAATAGACCTCAAAATCAAAATTTTAATAATTTCCAACGACCAATACAAAATAAACCTGTACCAATGGACACAAGTTCAGGTAATACGAGACGAACTAATAATACAACTCAAAGAATGTACAATACGCTCAAAGACCAAATCAACAAAGAAATTCCACGTCAGAAGAGTTGTTCCATCATGAAATGGATGAAACCGAACCAGAATATTCAGATAATCGAGAATATAATGACGTTGATTATGATTGTCAAAATGAAGAATTTGACGAAAACTATGATTACGATGAGCAAAATTTCCATTTAGACCAGACACAAACAGAGAAGACCTAATAGAACTAAATAATATTGATATTAATGTATTGCCCTACATTAAAATTCCTCATGCAAATTTAAAATTTTTGATTGATACGGGATCATCAAAAACATTAATAAATCCAAAAACCGTAGATAAACATTATAAAACTTATGTTTGGAATTAACCATTTAAAATAAGATCTGCACATAATACCACCTTACACAAATACGTCGCAAAAATACTTTTACCAAAAACATTTAATACAAAATTAATTCATAATTTTTGTGTATTCAATTTTAATAACAGATATGACGGTTTGATAGGCATAGATTTACTAAAGAAGTTAGATGCAATTATTGACATAAAAAATGGAGTATTAAGAACAAAAACTGCAGAAATACAAGTCACGAAAGTTATAATAAAACGATTGAACCTCGTACAAAACAAGTAATTAAAATCCCAGTAAATTCAAACGCAAGTCAGGTAATAATAGAATACTCTTTATTAGAACCAGGACTTAAATAACCATCATCTCTAGTAACAATAAATAACAATCACGCTATCGTTTCTGTAACAAATTCAAATGAATACCCAGTAGAGATAAAACTTGAAAAACCGCTTGAAGTGACAGAATTAAATAATTATGAGCAGTTAGAGATAAGAAACAATGACGTAATTAACGAACACGATAAGGAATTGAAACAAAATATCAAACACTTAAGACTTGACCATCTAAATTTAGAAGAGAAAAAAGTAATCAGAGAATTATGTTTCGAATATAGAGACATTTTTCATTATGAAAAATTACCTTTATCTTTCACGAACGAAATTAAACATTGTATTAGAACTACAGATGAAATTCCAGTATATCGGAAACCATACCGGTTACCTCACGAAAATCGAAAAGAAGTAGAAAAACAAGTCACACAATTATTAGAACAAGACATAATCAGAAATTCAACAAGCGCATGGAGCAGCCCTGTAATAATTGTACCAAAAAAAGAGGATGCTTCAGGAAAAAAGAAATTTAGAATGGTAATCGATTATTCAAAATTAAATGAAAAAAGTATCGACGACAAATATCCATTACCTAACATAACTGAAATTTTAGATAAACTAGGTAAATCACAATATTTTACAACTCTAGATTTAGCATCTGGATTCCATCAAATAGAAATGAATGAAAATGATATATGCAAAACAGCTCCCAGTACACCAAGAGGACATTATGAATACAAAAGAATGCCCTTCGGTCTGAAAAACGACCCAAGTACATTCCAACGAGTAATGGACAATGTTTTAAGAGGAATTCAAAATGAAAAATGTATAGTATATATGGATGATATAATAATATTTTCGGTATCCTTACAAGAACATATTGAAAAATTGAGAATTGTATTTGAAAGACTAAGAAAAGCTAATTTCAAAATTCAAATTGATAAAAGTGAATTTCTAAGTAAAGAAGTAGCATTTTTAGGACATGTTGTAACACCTAATGGAGTGTTACCTAATCCAAAAAAAATTGAAGCCGTAATTAAATATCCAATACCAAAGACAACAGAAGAAATAAAAGGATTTTTAGGACTAGTCGGTTATTATAGAAAATTTATTAAAGACTTTGCAAAACTTACGAAACCAATGACCAAATGTTTAAAAAAAGGACAAAAAATAGTTCATGATCAAGTATTTATAAAATCATTTGAAACTTGCAAAAAATTATTAGTAAATCACCCAATAGTTCAATATCCAGATTTTACAAAACCCTTTGTCTTAACGACAGACGCTTCAAATGTAGCTTTAGGAGCAATATTATCACAAGGAATTATTGGAAAAGATAAACCAATATGTTATGCCTCTAGAACTCTGAATGAAACAGAACAAAAATATAGTACTATTGAAAAAGAACTACTTTCGTTAGTTTGGGCAACAAAGTATTTTAGACCTTACCTATACGGTAGAAAATTTATAATATATACTGATCATCGACCATTAACTTGGTTATTTAAACTCAAAGATCCAAATTCAAAATTACAAAGATGGAAAATGCGTTTAAAAGAATATGACTATGAGATAGAATATAAAAAAGGCGAATATAATACAAATGCAGATGCATTATCGAGGAGAATTCAAATAAACGCAATTGAAAATGAATCTGTAATTGCAAATATTGATGAAAGCGATATAGGAAATGCGCTTCGATCATCACTAACAACACCAAATTTACCCCAAATTGACCAAGAAGACTTAGATGAAATATTAGAAGGTATTGATACAATTCATTCACGCGAAAATGATAAACCATTAGAAGCAATAAAAAATTTTAGATAATATAATAAATAATAAGTCGAATCAATATTACATTTCAGAAGTATATAATAAACCAAAAAAAGTAAAAATTATAAAAGAAGACGGAAACACTAAACTATACGCACAATTTACAAAAAATAATAATGACCAGCAGATAATTGATTTTTTACGAGAATATACAACGGAAAACAAAAAATTTCATATGTATTTCGAATCTGAAAAATTATACAAAGATTTTTGCAATATCTATTAACAAATATATAATAACAATGGATCTGAATTGATTAAATGTACACAAAACAAACAAGAAATAAAAGATAAAGATGAAATATACCTCACAATCAGAAATCAACATTAATCAAAAACAAATCATAGAGGAATACAAGAGACTATGAAACAAATTCAGAGAAAATATTATATCAAAAATATGCAACATGAAGTTCCCAAATTCATAGGAAATTGTGAAATTTGCAAAAAATCAAAATATGATAGACATCCCCCAAATCCGCCAATAATGATCACTGAAACCCCGAGTAAACCTTTCAAAAATTACATTTAGATACTTTCGTAATAGAGAAACAAAATTATCTCACAATTGTAGATGCTTTCTCAAAGTTTGGACAAGCAATACCAATTCAATCAAAAAATAGTATAGATGTAACAGACGCGTTATTATTATTCTTTTCCTACTATGAATTACCAGAACAAGTAACTACAGATAATGGACCAGAATTCACTAGTAAAGTAATTCAAGATTTATTAGAAATACATAAAATTAAAATTCATTTCGTTACTGAAAACCATCCAGAATCGAATGGATTGATTGAAAGATTGCATTCAACAATTCTAGAACACATAAGATTACTAAAGCAAAATCATAAAGACCCAATAACAACTTTAATAAAATATGCAATTATAGCATATAATAACTCAATAAATGCAAGTACGAATTTCACACCAATAGAACTAACAATAGGGAGATTCAATGAGAAAAATCCGTATGATATAGATTATGAAAAACAATTATTTCAAACTTATGTAAAAGAACATAGAGATAAGTAAGAAACTACATATAATAAAGTTGAAGAAAAATTAGATAAAGACAAAACAAGTACAGCAAATAAACACAATGAAGAGTGTAATTTAGAAAAATTACAAGTAGGTTCAAAAGTATACGAGAAAAATTATAGCACAAAAAGAGCTAAAACAGCTGATAGGAATTTAGGACCATATGAAATAAAGAAAATAAGTGATAAAAATGTAGCACTAATTGAAAATGATAGAGTAAAGAAATACGTACATTAAAAAATTTGAAACATGTTATTGATACAGATGGACAATCTTCATCTGCCTCGCAGCAATCTCAATTAAATCAGCAAAAGGAGACATAAAAGATGTAGAAATAAAATAAATTACTGACAACCCTGGTATTATACCAATAAGACTAGGCAGAACTCAAAACACAATAGACTATTGGTCATTTATTCAAACAATCAAATTGGACTCATTGATTTATAAATATGAAAATTCAAAACAAAATTATATGAAATTAAAAAACTCCATATATGATAATAAAAGTCATACTGAAGAATTACGTAATTATTGCTATATAACTGAACACGCAATTTTAAAAATTGATAATCAAATCAATCGATTAATACCCAACACTGAAATTCAAAAAAGAGAGGTTTAATAAATGGATTAGGAAATATAATCAAAGCTATAACGGGAAATTTAGATCAAGATGATGCTGAAAAATATGACAATGCAATAAGTCAATTAAACGGTAATCAACAACAGATAAAACAAGCATTAGAAAACCAAATATCCTTAACTATTGAAACAACAAAACGAATAAATGTAACAATCAATAAACTATCGTATAATCAAAAAAAATTGAATATAAAAATTGATGAATTAAGTAATTTAATTAATCAACCAGAATCAGATCTATATTCACTAGTAATGTCAATCAATGTATTTACGCAAATCAATTTAGCTTTAGACACAACAGGTAAAATCCTAGATACTTTAGAAAATGTATTTGCCAAGTTAAATACATTTCACACATCATTAATTGAATCAAGAGAATTATTAAACGAAATGATAAGTATTAAGCCATTAATTTCAAAAAGTAAATTGCCATATGAACCCACAATCGAAACTATATTATTATTCGAAAAAATAATAAATATAAAAGGATATATAAAAAATAAGGAACTTGTATTTATTCTTCAGATACCATTAGTAGAATCAGAATTTTACAATTATTATCATCTATTTGCATTCCCAATCAAACAAGAATCCCAATTCCAATCAATAATACCCGAAACCAAATACCTAATCCTGAATAAAAACAGATACGCCATGTTCAATAAAGAATGTCGAGAAATCAAGAAGAGTGAATACCTATGTGAATCGTAACAGACAACAGCCCATGCGATACTCAACTATTATCATTTTCCCAAAATTATAACAAATGTCATCCCAAGCCAATGAAGATAATGGAAAATAAAATAGAGAAGATAACAGACAATAAATGGGTTGTTGTGGTATCGAAAGAAACAACAGTCACTGTAAACTGCAAAAACAACGAATATAAAAACACAATAAAAAATAGCAATATCATAACCATACCAGAAGGCTGTTATCTACGTATAAATGAAGAAACCATAAGAACCTACCAAAATACAGGAATACAACAAACATACGTTGAAGTGCCCAATATAAAGATCGAAACAACCGAAATGAAAAATAAACTAACCGAAACACCACTTCAACTAGAAAACATCGAATTGGATGAGATACATACATTTATACAACAAATGAACAATAATAAGGAACTAATTCAATCGATCAAACCTGTGGAAGTGAATCATAATGGAATAAGTGTGTGGACGATAATTCTATATGTGATCCTAATTTTAGTGGTTATATACTTTGTACGTAAAATTATGATGAAGAGAATGATTAAAAGAAATAATAGAATTGAAAAAATAGAAATGCCATTAGAAAATATTAGGTTGAAAAATTAAAGGGATTTACCCTTAATGTTTCAAATTGAGGAGGGACGAGTTATATATTCTGAAAGCCGGCCCTTGCTGTGTTGATAAGATGACTCATAAATATGAAACAATAGTTAAAAGTATTAATCATTCCATTCAACGTAAAACTATGACTAATCATTGCATGACTACCAACTAGAACAACAGGTGTTCAAGAGTATAAATATAAGAATCGACATGTAATAATTATCATTACTTATTGTGAGTTAGAAGCTCTAACATTGCTTATAATTTAACATTATAATTTTCAAAAAATTACTGTATTTAAGCTTTTACATTGCACAATTGAATATAGTAAAAATTCAAATCTTTTTTAAAAAGTTATTTCTTCGAACCGGAAATAAAACTAGCGCAGTGATTTCCTACTCAGCTTATAAATCTCGACTGTAGTCTCTATGTCTTCCTGCGTAGCTCTGGAACTTCGTGCTCTCGTAAGTTGGCAGCAAAGCTTCAGGGTTTCTTTCCTCATCTTGTGAATGTCACGGTTCCACCAGTAGACTCCTTTACGGCCCCTCAGCTCTCCAAGGCGAGCCGTGCTCTCGTCGCAAGCCTCTGCCATTATGTTTGTGCATTCTTCAGGTGTGAATCTACGGGCGCTTCCTATCTTGGTTGCTATACACCTTTCGAATTCTGTGATGTCAACTGTGCGAGCACTCCAGCCAGGACGAGGCTCTAGGTATCTGCTCACTGCGCCATGGTCGTCAGTTCCGAATATACATACCTGTGATCACTCAGGGTTTCAGACTCGAGCACTTTCCACTCTGCGATCATCGGCACTAGATTTTCGGAGACCAATGTAAGGTCTATGACTGAGCTAGATGTATTCCTGAGAAACGTAGGGGCACTCCCTCTGTTAGCTACTACTAAGTCATTGGCTGCCGCCCATTCTGTTATGATATGACCTTTCTCGTCAGTCCTACTCTCGCCCCAGTCACTCGCCTTTGCATTAAAATCTCCAGCTATAACAATACTTTTGGTGTGTCTTCTTCTTGTATCTAGCGTGTCTATATAGTCCTGATAAGACATGATATCACAGTAACCATTCCTGCTGCCAAAGTTCAATGTCTGCGTTCTGTGTTGAGGGTCATTATAGAAGCATCCAAGTTTGGATCGTAGATCCATCCTGCACTGTTTTGTGTTTCGAAGATGTTGGGTTCACTCACTGCTACTACATCAACTCCCATTTGGAGAGCTGTGGCCTCCGCCAGGTCTTGGGCAGGGGCACTCCTGTTAGTATTGATCTGGAGTATTTTCATTTCTGGTTGTCGGAAGACCCCTCCATGTCTGTCCGCGAAGTCCACGTATCTGTGCGCACTCCTTCCCTAGCCCGTCCCGTTTCCGGCTTGGCCTTTTCTGACTTATAAATAGCGAACAGACTCCTATGTCTCGGGCATCCCACCGTGCATGTCCTGTGCCCACTCCTCTGGCATTGGAGACAGAATTATTCGTTCTTGCAGTCCACAGCCTTGTGGTTTACTTGCCCACATTTCCTGCATTTCAAAGCCCTGTCTTCACCTGAACATCTGGAAGCAATATGCCCTATCTCCCAGCACTTGTGATACCTCATAATTTTCAGGCTCTCCCGTAGGTTGCAGTGTCCCAACCCTACCTGGAGCTCGCCTTCGCTAACTAATGCCTCCGCCACCTGCATCGGTACCTGCACAGTAGCGGTTAGCAGCTCCGACCGATTCGAGCGTACACTCTTAACTTTATAGGCGCCTCGTTCGCCTCCATGCACTATGAGAGCGTCTATGATCTCGCTTTCAGTGGTGTCCGCATCCAGGTTGCTCAAGTGCAGCAGTTTAGTCTCAACCGTCTTATCCCCATACATAGTTATTTCACTGGATCACACTTTCTCAGCTATTTCCTCTTTGAGGTTCTTGAGTCCCTGCTCGTTCGGATCTGTAACTATTAGTAGGTCCCCATTTCTAGTTTTCTGAATGCGGCGTATTTTAACATCCCGTGGTCCAGAGATCACATCTTTCAGAAGTTCAGAGTACGTACATTCTTTTTTCTTTATTAATAATGCCCCTGTGTTGTGTCTGGGTCTTCTCGGGGTCATGCCGGCGTACGTCCTACCCTGTTTGACTTGGAAGTTCTCAGGGACGTGTATCGTAATTCCGATGCCCGTGTTCCTGAACGATATCTCTGAAATTTTCCTTAATGTCTCCGCATTGACTCCCAGCGGAACTGGTATGGCAATCCGGCAGCTACCCGCGAACAGAGCATCCTCCCTTAGGTTCCTCAGCATCTGGAATATTTTATGGTTCTTGGTCGACTCCCCCCCCACTTCCTCTGTCAGCTTCCATATATTCCGTCATGAGGTTTTAATTTACCCTCTGCTGTTCCTAATGGAGCTACTCTGCATTACGTGCATCACTCCGCCTGTCTCGTACTTATCTCCCTGCATCAGTTCAGGATAACGCTCTTTGAAGGCTTTGTTAATCCCCTTATCCATGCCCCATCCTCGGCTGTAACCATTACCGCTAGATCCCACTTCTCATCTGCCAGCAGCGGGGAGCCCTTGCAGATCTTCGTCGAGACATAGATCTCACTCGGCCATTCGACCTCCAGATTCTCTTCCTTGTATGCGTCATCTACTCTAGCGTTGATGTTCTCGAGGCAGTATGCCGCCTCAATCTCATCTGCAGACGCCTGAGTAGATGCGTCCTTCTTCATGGGTTCCGTCCGGGTTGTTTGTGTTCCCGTATCATTGCCCTTTCTAGCTTCCCGCCTCTCTGGCACTCTTTTCTCAGCGTTGTATCCTACGTTCTTGCTGATGAATTTGTTGACCCTGTCGGATCCAAGTTTCCTGGATGTATTCAGGAGTCTTCCTGCAACTTCTTTTATCTCCCTCTTCGTGTTCGGGTTATCCTTCGTCAATTTGAATATTTCCTTAAGATGCGTCCTTCTTCATGGGTTCCGTCCGGGTAGTTTGTGTTCCCGTATCATTGCCCTTTCTAGTTTCCCGCCTCTCTGGCACTCTCTTCTCAGCGTTGTATCCCACGTTCTTGCTGATGAATTTGTTGACCCTGTCGGATCCAAGTTTCCTGGATGTATTCAGGAGTCTTCCTGCAACTTCTTTTATCTCCCTCTTCGTGTTCGGGTTATCCTTCGTCAATTTGAATATTTCATTAATCTCAAGTATCGCTTTCTCAAGCAGCTCGTTGATATAATCGACGTCTTGGTCCCTCCTCACTCTTCTCGTCTCGGCTGGATCACCCGCCGGAGCTCCTGTTGCCTTTGACGGACTATGGCTACTAATACACATTTTCTTCCTAACGTCTTCCGGCGTCGAGTTGCACCTCCGCCTCCTCCTTTTCTGCGATGACTTCTCCTCATCACTAGAAAACGCTAGCTCCAAGAGGTCGCTATCTTGATCTATAAGTCCCGTCGCCTTGTTTCCACCACCCGGGGGCGTCCTTGCAGTTAGGGTACTCCTCTTCGCTTGCGCTTTATCCTTAGCTTCTTGTGCCAAGGCGGCTCCCTCCTTCTTTGTCTCTTCAGCTCCTACTTTTTCTCCTGGATCCACACCCCCCTGAGTCTCCGGGGTAAAAAACATTTCTCCCCAAAAGTCCACGGTGCTCCTTCTTCCTACAATTCCTCCTCTCTCCGATTCTTTCGTATTTTCGGTATTGTTGGCAGTCGTTTGATGACCGTCGGGCATGAACTGCTCCAGGTGACCCATCACCATGGCCCCGACGGGAACTGGGGTATCCCTCCCCTGCTGAATGTGGCAATGTATGCCCCGAACTTTTTTTGTTTAGGAGGTTTTTTCCCCTCCGTGCAATCCTGTTGGTCCGCGGAAGCTATTTTATTTCATTCCTACCCCAGACCCTGCTGGCAACAGGGCCTCGAGCATTTCCCTATCCGCCATCCGGGGACACGCCTGGTTGCGGTTACAGCACAAGCAGCAATGCTCCGTGCTTCCAGGAACCTAACCTTTTTTTTTTTTTTTTTTTGGGGGGGTGGAGACGCATCATGCGCACTAGTCGCTTATTTTCTATCGCGACCCAGTAGTGCCGGACTCCTACTGGCTAAAACCACCCCATGCCCTCTCTGGATTCCGGATCTATCTGTATGACATTGCACGGAAGTCCAGCGGCAGTCTTGTTTATCTCTTTCTCTTTGTCTATTCCATTTCTCTCATTTCTGTTTCCTTTTTTTTTCATAATTCCTCGTATAAATGTATGTATACGTCTCCAGTTCTCCTTTCCCTCACACATTAGACCAATGATATTACCTTCGTTTATATTTGTGCCTAGCTCGGTTTCGATATTGTGTCGTTGTTCTATCCATCTCATACATTCAAAAATAGTATGTTTCGGGTCGTCCACCTCATTGCAGTAAATGCATGTTTCGTCTGCCGTCTTTTTGATTCTATGAGTGTACTTCTTGAAGGAGCCATGGCCTGTCAGGAATTGCGTCAGGAAGTAATCGAGGTTGCGGTGCGCGCACCTTAACCAGATTTTCAGGTCTCTTATCAGCATCTTGGTCCACTGCGCATTTTCTGTATTTGCTGTCCACCTTTCTTGCCACTTCTCAATCGTCTCTTCTCTAGCCCTGGTACGCAGTCCGTTCTCCTCCTCTCTTCTCCCTCTGTTATCGTACAGAAACTTTCTCTCTGCCACCAAGAGATCGATTGGTGGTGTCCCCGTTATTACTTGTACTGCGCTGGTAGACGTCGTTCTGTACGCGCTGGCGACCCTCAGCAACATTTTCCTCTGTGTACTGTTCATCATGTTGTTGTATTTTTTAACCATCATGACCTTATGCCATATGGGGGCCCCGTACAGCAAAATTGATTGGACGACTCCGCACAAAATTTGTTTTCTTACGCTCCTCGCTTGGCTTACGTTGATGCTAGGTTTTCGGCCTTTTTAACTGTCATTTTAATATGTTGGTTAAAAATCGCCTTATCATCCAACCAAACCCCCAAGTATTTAATATACTTGCTTGGTGTGATAGTTGTGGTCCCCAGTGTGAAGGTTATGCCGTTTCTATTCCTCGGGCCTTTCATTATCAGAGCTTCTGTCTTTGCTGGTGCTAGCTTCAACTGGTGTTCTGTCATCCAGCCATTTATAATCGCTAGGGCAGTGTTTGCCTTCTCCATCAGCTCCTCCTTTCCTTTTGTCAGGATTATCAGCGCTAGATCGTCTGCGTAGGCCAGAGTGAAGCATCCCTCTGGTAGAACCAGTTTCAGTACCCCGTCGTATAGTATGTTCCACAGGGTCGGTCCCAGGACCGATCCCTGTGGGACACCCATAGTTACCTGCAGTTCTTTT
The DNA here is from genome assembly GCA_958510875.1 of Endomychus coccineus. Classification (NCBI taxonomy): domain Eukaryota; kingdom Metazoa; phylum Arthropoda; class Insecta; order Coleoptera; family Endomychidae; genus Endomychus; species Endomychus coccineus. The sequence goes on from OY294070.1 coordinate 46,824,562, forward strand.
CTTCCTATTGTCAGCGTCCTATTGCAGAAGTAACTCTCCACTAGGTTCACTATATACGGGCTTATACCTATTTGTCTCAATTTGCCCAATATCAGGCTCCATCCAGCGGTGTTGAATGCGTTTTCAACATCTATGGTTATCAACGTGCACCATGTCGCGCTCCTCTCTCTCACCTTATCACATACCCACTTTATTGCGCCTATGGTGGATCTTCCACTACAGAAACCATATTGCATTTCGTCGATTCCTTGTTTCACCTCGAGTTCCATCTCTAGCCTTGCTTTCATCAGGTGTTCTAGCAACTTTCCCAGGACGTCCAGCAGGCATATAGTTCTATATCTCTCCATTCCCGTCTCTTTGTCTGCCCCCTTTGGGATGAGGGCGACTCCGGCCTTTTTCCATTCGCTTGGGAAGTTTTGCGTTCTCAGTAGGTGGTTGTACATTTCCAAGATGAGGTCCTTCCTGAGCTTCACTGCCTCTCTTACCGTCTCTACAGTAATACCGTCTGGGCCTGGTGCCTTGCCGGTTTTTAGTTTGTTGAGGGCCTTTTCGAGTTCTTGTTCTGTAAATTCCTCTCCTACTGGTACTATAGGGCTCCTATCCCAGGTGTCATCTGTTTGTGGGAATAGGGTTTCTGCAATCCGTTTTTTCCTCTATGTCGAGGTTATATGGAGAGCCATTATTTTTTAGATTTCTGACTACGATCTTGTAGCCCTGGCCCCAGATGTCTTCCTCTAGGTCATCACAGACCGCTTTCCATTTGGCTCTTTTCGATGTTCTGATCAGGTTTCTGTATTCCTTACGGGAATCCTTGTAGGCTGTTTCCAGGGTCTCTACTGTGGTCAGGTCGCTGTTTCGTGACCTGGCTCTAGTTAGGCTTCTCCTTGCAGAGTTGCAGGACTTTCTGCATTCTTCCAACTCGTTTGACCACCAGTAAGGCTGTTCCTTCGTTGCCTGAGTTATTTTCGTCATACTGGTTTTTTGGGCCTCTTTGATTGCTTGCGCTAGGGTTTCAGGCTCAGGTGTGGCATTACTGGTCAAAAGTACCAGGGCGTTTCTAAATGTTTCGATATCTACGATTGTTTTCCCCTTGACCTGCGTCGATGGTTTTGGCATCTTTTCCGCAACCTCGAAATATATGCATCTATGAAGGCTCATAGACTCTTCTTCCAGTACCTCCCATTTTTGGATCTTTCCTGCTAAATTCTGTGTGGCAATAGTGACATCTATGAAGGAGGTGCATGCACCTCTCGTGAATGTGGGTCTGTGGCCGTTGTTAATAACCGTAAGGTTGAGGTTGTTTATCCACTCGGAGATGTAATCACCTCTTTGGTCCTCTGTTGGTGAACCCCATAGGTACGACTTCGCATTCAAGTCTCCTAGTATGATTGCCTCCCTCTTCTCGTCTCTCACTGTTGATGAGATCAACCTTTTGCTTAAATGCCTCCAGAGGTATATTTGGAGAGATATAGAAATTGTACAACACTGCCCATTTCAAGAATACCTTCGTGAATCCTACATTCTTCTCACAGTTGAGTATTCCCATGTTTCTATTATGACAGTATACCGCCGTGTCGCTGTTTTTGTCTCTGATCCAGTTAGTGTTGTCGGTACGTTTTTTGTTTGGCTCTTGCATCATTATAATGTCGCACTTTTTTCTACATGCTATCTCAAAGATGGCGTCGTGAGAGGCATGTCTTCTATCAACGTTTATTTGGAGGCACTTTAGATGTTTATTTAGTTCTGTGCAGATTTTTTGGAAACTCCTCCTTCCCCCCCTCTGAGTGTTTCCGCTAAATGTTCTGCTCCTTTCGTTCATAACTATACTTTTCAGTTTATTGCACCTCATGGACGTGGCTTTATGTCCTTTGACATCGCAGAGGGGGCAGTAAGCTTCGTTTGTGCAGTCTTTCGCCTGATGTCCCAACTGTCCACAGTTGTGGCAGTTGTCTTTTCTTTCTTCTCCCGTGCACTGATGGGAGCGGTGACCTATGCCCCAGCACCTATAGCACCTTTCCACTTCTACCCTTTCTTCTATTCTACAGTTGGTTAATCCGATTTTTATTCTTTCTCCGAGTTTGCTTCTAACTGTCTTATCTATTTTGAGGGTGATGTTTTGTGTGCTCCTATAGCCCGGTCTTAGCGACGATAGGGTGTATTCCGCCTGGCCTAAAATCCGTTTGACTGCCGTGTCTACTTCTTCCTTTGTTGTCAGGTCGTCAATGTCCCTTATATGTAGTACCTTGTGCCCGTCCATGGGTTTTTTTGTTCGGGCGTCCACCCCAGCTTTAGTGATAATCTCGTTTCTTAGTATACTTGCACCCCCCTTCTTTACCTGGATTAAGAGGTCACCAGTATTTGTCCTCTGTAAAGATGTGATCTCCACGTTTTTTCCCTCTATGTCTACATTTTCCTTCACCTTCTTCAGTAGTTCCGCGTAGGTGGCGCCTCTGTTTTTAACTAGAACTGTTTCTGTTTGTTTTTCAGTTTCATTCTCCTTTCCAGTCTCCCTGGGAGTGAGGATTGCCCATTTTGTTTCCTCTTGCCCCAGCTGGAATTCAAGTACTTTCCGTATGAGCAACCTGGTATTTTCTTCAGGTGCCATTACCATCACCTTTTTCCTATCTTGTTTTTTAACCTCCTTTAGGAGTTTATCTATCCTGCGGTAGATTTCCTCCTGGCTCGTATCAGTACCATATGGTATCGTATATACGTATTTCTCTTTTTCATTCGGGCCTGCTTTTGAGCTTCTCCTGATGTCTATTATGTATTCTACACTCCCGTCAGCCGTCTCTTTAAGTAGCTCCACGGCTTCAGGGTGTTTTTTCCTGGCGAGTTTCAACAAGCCTGTTTGGCTGTCCTCTGGATTCGCGAATATGGCCCAGTCTATTTCACTCCCCAGGTCGAGTGGGTTGCCTATTTCCACTTGTACCTTTTCAAACACTTCTTCTGGCCATTCTTGCTGCATGATCCTTTTCAGGTCCAGGTAGCTTCCCCCTGTGCCGATGTTTTCTCTGAGCTTCCTTGTCTGTATCTTCCTCAGTTCTTCTATCGCCTCTGGTTCATCTGTTTGTGTTCCCATCTCGCTGGTATTCTTTCCACTGGCTGCCTGGTTGTACCTTCGATCCTCTCGTGCCTCGGTTGCCATGTCTTCCGCATCTGTCGAGTTATCTTCGGGACGCTTGTTTACCGCCCGCTCTGCCTGCAGCTGCCTCACCTCCGCCTCTGCCTTTCCTTTGGCTTCTTCCAGGGTTTCATTCAGGTCTTTCAATGTCTCAGCCCTTTTTTTGATTCGGTGCGTGTCGGCGTCTATTTCTTTCGCAATCTTTTTTATTTCCACTTTTGTGTTAACGTTTGTTTTGACCAGCTTCATTAGCTGTGGTTTTTTCCCACAAATTTTGGATGTTTATTTGCAGTTGTCCGATCGTGGAGTCCCGATTTTCGGTATCTGCCCGTCTCCCTTTTTTTGGCGTTTTTAGGCGCTTCCTTTTTTTTGTTGGTTGGGCTTCTTCTTCGTCTCCGATATCAACCCAGATGACTTCATCGGAGTCAGTAGGCTCGCTTGACCTCCTTGGTTTCCTTGTGGTTAAGTCTTCATCTTGGTAGCCATCTAGTGTTGCATCCCCTCCTGGGTTATCGCCCAGGTGTATATCTGGTGTTTTATCCAGATCTGATGTCTCGTCACCCGAGCCCTGGGGGGTCATAGATATTTCCTCAGAGTCGTCGAAGGAGTCCCTTCGCGTTAGTGTTTGGTCCGTTTTGGATTTATCCTCTTCTTCCTTCTCTTTTTTTCCCTTCGGTGGCGTACAAGCCAGTGAAGGCTTCCTTGCAAAGGGGTCTTTTGTGTTCTGCCAGTCGTACTCTTTTGTTTCAGTTTTGTCGTTTTCTTTCGAATTGCTCATATTTGTCCCACGAGTAGGGTCGAAAAAATCGGTCCGGCGAGGCAGTGCGCCCTTACCCCGCTAAGGCTTCATCCCCGTCGGGTTGCCACGTCCGGCGGGCATCACTCGCGACACACTTGATCACCCCTGTGCCATGCATCCCTACGGCGCGATGGTGCTACACCGTTGGATTGGGGGACGCGGTAACCCCATCCTGCCTCCGTGTTCCGGTATGGCCGCCGAGGGAGGACGTGGCTGGAAAATGAGTAGGCACAGCCGCCTCCCCTGTGCCTATGTAGTGAGAAAATGAAGGGCCCCTAGCCCTCGGGTGCCCTAATAGCGTCGGGGCCGGAAGAAAACAAGAGTTGACCAAGGACGGTCGATAGAAAAGTTGAAAGAGAGAGGGGGCTCACCCAAGACAAGTTTAAGCAAAGTGAGCTCCAGTACCGGGAAGGGCCGAGCGGGAGAAGTGCAATGCTCGGGTTCCCAGCGTTAGGCCACTCCTCCTTTATCCTGGCTTGTGACAGGCATAGAAGGGTCTGCCCTCCTCATCAGAGGACAGCTCCCACCATGGCGGAGTTCCAGGAACCTAACCTAACCTAACCTAACCTAACCAACCTAACCTAACCTAGCCAACCTAACCTAACCAACCTAACTTAACCAACCTTTTTTTTTCTGTTGAGAGGAAATGCTTGATGCACACCGTCAGCTTTTATCTATCACTTCAGGTAGTGCAGGACTCACTCAATGATGTTAGAGCATACCTGCTAAAACCTCTCATATCTTCATCCATATCCCGGGAGCGTTTATCACATTGCTTCAGGATATGGACTGCGTCTTTCTCTTTGTTTGTCGATGTTATCGAACTGAGTTTCTTTTTGATGTTTAATGGTGATATCTACGTTGATTAAACGTAAATATCTACATTCGTGGTATACGTTGATGTTCACGTTATGTTTATACCGTAATATGGTTGATACCCAATTTTACGGTATTTTGTCTTAGTGATTTATCCTCTGTGGATAAATTTCTATATGTTTCGTTTTTACCGATGTTACGGTTTCTGGGTTCCAGTACTCGAACACGTTATGGATCTTTCCTGTATGTATCTGTACCGAAATATTGCTTTTCCACAATATTAAGGTACCCTCAGTATCAGTACTCTATCGGTTCGTTGATATTTCCTGACTGTTTCGTTTTAACCATGTTGTTCTGGTTTCTGGGTTTCCAGTACTCCATCACGCTATGGATGTTTCCTGTGGTGTCTCGTTTTGTACCAAAATATTGTTTTTCCCAATATTGAGGTACCTGTGTTTCAGTACTGAATCAGTTTGTCGATTTTTCCTGTGTGTTTCAGTAAGTTATCTATGATGGGATAACTTACTCTTCCGGAACATATGGTTCTCCGTATCAGCCGCAATCTATCCGTCACCCTGTTGTCAGGAACATGTGACTGGGAGTCCCACATTCTATACGGGGTCTGGGTGCCTGTTGGTCCGCGGGAGCATGTCTACTCCTACCCTTGATCCTGCTGGCAACAGGGCCATGAGCATTCCCCTATCCGCCACCTGGGGACGCGCCTGGTTGCGGTTTTCAGGTTCCGCGCAAAAGAAGAGGCTCCTGCTTTCCAGGAACTTAACCAACCTGACCTAACCAACCTAACCAACCTAACCTAACCTAACCAACCTAACCTAACCAACCTAACCTAACCAACCTAACCTAACCAACCTAACCTAACCAACCTAACCAACCTAACCTAACCAACCTAACCAACCTAACCTAACCAACCTAACATAACCAACCTAACCTAAACAACCTAACCTAACCAACCTAACCAACCTAACCTAACCAACCTAACCTAACCAACCTAACCTAACCAACCTAACCTAACCAACCTAACCTAACCAACCTAACCTAACCAACCTAACCTATCCAACCTAACCTAACCAACATAACCTAACAAACCTAACCTAACCAACCTAACCTAACCAACCTAACCTAACCAACCTAACCTAACCAACCTAACCTAACCAACCCAACCTAACCAACCCAACCTAACCAACCTAACCTAACCAACCTAACCTATCCAACCTAACCTAACCAACCTAAACTAACAAACCTAACCTAACCAACCTAACCTAACCTAACCAACCTAACCTAACCAACCTAACCTAACCAACCTAACCAACCTAACCTGACTAACCTAACCTAACCAACCTAAAAGAATCAGCCTAACCTACCAACCGAACTTTTTTTTTTTGACAGGAGGAAATGAAATCAAGACACCGGTTGTGTGCTGGCAAAACGGGTTCCTTCAACGGTCAGATGGCGACACCCGCAGATTGCTCCCGAAGGATCTGTTTGTGTCTCCACCTATCCGCGGCTTACCGAATAAACAAAAAACTCCCGTGTTCGACGCTCTACCCATTTGATCCTGGAGAACCCGAGCCGGAAGCGAGCCATCAGCTCAGCAGAAGACATTTAACATATCAATGCTACTTGAGGATCACGCGTCCTCTTCTGTGGTGTACTCACTCTCTGTGGCAGTCATGTGTTCTTCCACTCTAGCTTTCTCTCTATCCTCACTTTCTTTCTTTCGATAACATATTCGTTTATGATATTCCAGTTTTCAGGAGACTGTGTCATGTACTCGATCAAATCTCTTATTTTCGGCATGTTACCGATTCCTCCTATCGAAACATCCCTCTTCTCCGTCCATCGTCTACACTTGTATATGACATGCTCCGGGTCATCTATTAATTTGTATACCTCACATAGTTCACTTACGGTTTCACCAATTCTTTTAGTGTACGTGTCGAAAGACCCGTGGCCACTCAGAAATTGAGTGAAAAAGTAGTTCACGTCATGAAACCGCAGTTCATCCACGGCTCGATGTTGAGTATTAGTTTTAGTGTCCATTCAGCCTTCCTAGTCTCCGCTTCCCATCTGGTCTGCCACAGTCGTAAAGTTCTTTTGCGGGCCATCCTCTTGACCGCCGCTGTTTGCGCATTTGCCACATTATGAAGGAACGTGTGTTCTTTTATTTGCAGATCTAAGGGAGGGGTTCCCGAGATAATCTGTGCAGCTTCGGCAGACGTAGTTCGGTATGCTGAGATCACTCTTAAGAGGACCTTCCGCTATGCCGCTAGTAACATATTCTTATACTTCTGGGTCATAATCGCAGTGTGACCCCAGACTAGAGAGGGGTACAGCAATATGTTGTGCGCCACTCCGCGAAGGATTGCTCTCCTCCTCCAGGTGTGGCCCCCAATATTAGGCATAATCTTCTGCAGGGAAGTTAAGCAGTTATTCATTTTTTCCACCGCATATACCACATGTGGCCCGAAGCTCTTCCTATCATCTAAGACCACTCCTAAGTAATTTAATGACCTTACTGGTCTGTGTTCCTCACCAGCAGTTTCGAAGACAACGGAGTTTTCCTTCTCGGACCCTTGAGAAGGATAATCTCAGTTTTATGTTTCGCTACTTTGAGACTATTCATTTCCATCCACTCTATGACCATATTGAAAGACCACATTATGCCAGTCCTCAATTCAGTTTCGGTATTTGACACAACCACTAGGGCTATGTCATCTGCATATCTCACAGGTGTGACTCTCGTTGGCTATTTTAATCTCAGTACGCCATCGTACATTAGGTTCCATATTGTGGGACCAAGTACGGATCCCTGCGGCACCCTATGGTGCAAGAGTGTTTCTCAAGTTCATTGATATCTAGGTACTTGTCCTGGAAGTATGATTTCACCAACTGTCGAAGATAAAAGCTAGCCTAGCTTCCTCAATGCTATCAATAATTTTCGTCCATGGCCGCTGTATTGAACGCATTTTCAACATCTGTGGTGACCATCGCACACCAGGCGCCAGTATTGCAGGATGATGCCAAGATTTTTTTCATTGTTGTTGTAACGATCCGACTTTTGAATGAATCGTTACATTTCATTATTCATGATAGAACCTTATAATAATTTGATTATATATCCTTGAACTTCCTCCCAATTAAAGAACTCCATCTTAAATGATATAGTTAACTGTATTTAAGTAATACGCGGATTCAACGAATACTTTGTTGTAACCCCCCCACACCCAAGTTATCAATTAGGAAGGAAGAATCTGAATAAAACCGGTTGCGGATGATAATTAATCATCTTAGGTGTTACTGTGAATACAAGGTAGGTCTTAATCGAAGTTATTCATCAAATTGTTTTTAGAGTAGCATTGTATCTTTAATATTTCATTCACAATCAGGCTTACTCTGATGTATACAGAACTTTGATTGTTTCCTGCTCTTACAAAAGGCACCAAGATCTCTTGTTTATAGACATTGTAATTTTATCTATATCATTTATTCAATTGACAAAATCACTTGATTCCATCATTTTCTGAATACACGTGGGGTTATTATATCGTATATGTTGTTTTTGCTTCGAACTCCTCATAATACGAACAACGTAGCGTTATCCGAATCGAAAAGGTACGAAACATATAGAGGGTGTGCTAGAACTAACCACTCTATATCTATAATTCCACGAGCCTTGTTTCAATATACCTTCGATTATAGAGTTAACGTGAGACTTGTTGAACTATCCTGTAATCGTACTAAAGAGGCCTAATGATACGAAATCCACCCACGTGGTTCTAGGAATCACTGAACCATAACTTATATCTTATTTTCAAACTCAATTCATTTTTTCTAACCTTGTTTAAATTCATTTCGTTATGGTCGTAATAAATTCTGAATAATTGTCACATATTAATTTAATCTGTAATTGTAATTATAATTTATGTTGGCTCCACCTATTTAATATTCATCCGGCTTAACTCAGCTATTCACAGCGTCATTACTGAGTCATTGCACGTATCAAATTTTACCTCTATTGTGGACATCCTACTCGTGTATTTTTTTTCTTCTTCGATAGGAGGAGATTGGATCCAATACAATACTAGAGACCTCGCGGAGTCACCATCAGGACCACAGGAGATACACAGGGGAGTAATTCCAATATCACTGTTGCAACTTTCATTACCATGATGAATTAGATGCTGGTCGTAATCGTAATCATTTATAACTGTTTCAATTTTATATCGGTGCCCCGAAAGGGCATGCGAGTTTGTTAAAGATTTTCTATTGTTCATCAATATTTGAATAGATTATTATTGTTTTTATACGCTTTGTTCCCTTTCCTTTTTATTTACTACCAATTCAATGATGCTTATTTCTTTATTTATAACAGCCTGAAATTCTTCTTTTCTTACTCGTGGTGGCGCCCAGGATTTGTTGTTTAGAAAGTAATAGGGCAAGTATCATCATTGTTAACGAAAAGGGCCGAACAACCACAAATTTGAGCTAGCTTGGGAAATATCAGTAACTTGGGTAAATTCATCTTTTTAATTAATTCAGAATCAAGGGAAGGTGGGCATTACGTAGCTTACACTGTGAGGGTCGAAACTCCCGATCGGAAACCGTATTGGTTTGCAGACGAGATCTTGCGTCTATCCATCTCCTCCCTCATACGGCCAAGGATTAGGCGCTTTTACATTCTTCCGAAGACATTCAGGAGACACAAAAGGCGGTACGCCGGTGACTGGTTTGTGTATTTCCCTTTCTTCGGGATCAATACTAGTCTTGCTCTCTTCCATTCTAGTGGGAACTCTTTGTTAGTCAGTAGCTCATTATACATTTTGAGTATTTATTCTGGACCGGTGTCGATTGTAAGCCTGACTGCTTCGAGAATGATCATGTCAGGCCTCAGAGCTTTGTTTGGCTTCAGTGCCTTATAACATTGCTGTATCTCCTGTAACGAGGGAGGGGAAGGATCTGTTGCAGGCTCACCCCGCTGCAGTATGTCTCGAGACACCACGAGTTGGCGCTGTGCGTGGATTCACATGTTATTCTCCCACAGATTCGACGCATATGTCTATAGTCAGCTGGACTTATCCAGGAGAAAGTGTTACATCGAACGCAACAAAGTCGTTCAGTTTACTCATCCCACTCAAGCATATATTCATCATTTTCAACGATTACACCCGAATCACGTTCGGATGACATACGATTTGATTGGTACGAGCTCGAAACGATAACGATAGTGTTATGATTGAGAACGCAGCTACCACAGTCAAATTACTGATTGATAGTATAGAATTGAAAGTGAAATACATCTAACCCAACGATCTGATCAGAGAGAAGCTATTGCGATCCATCAAGAGCGATTCTCTGGTTCTATTCGCTTTCAGGAAGTGGGGCATTCACGAGTTACCTACCATAACAGCCGATGCGAAGAGAAATATGGGCTGTAAAAACTAGTGCGGCCGTCGAAAAACCTCGATATGTTATCGTCTGTTTCCACACCGATAAACGTAACAATGTGGAAGCTAATCCTACAATATTCGATCATGTGAATATATCAAGCATCCGCTTATCGCTGAACAGAGAATATTGGCCTAACGAACGGATGAGCTTGAACTTTGCCAAGGAGGATTCCGTTCTAGCCCACCACAACTATACCGATTTCTATACTAGCTACACGAATTCCACAATATAACATCCCATATTGGGTTATGCTAAATTCAAAAAACGCGCGCTTCACATCGTCGATTGTTCTAGACAAGAGGAAGCAATAAAATCATCAACGGTTGATATACGATTGGAGATTGAAGCGGATAAAGGATTTCCAGCCAATATCAAAGCATATTGCATCATCATCCACGATTGCTTGATGGAATACTACCTCCACACCGGAATTGTCAAGAGTCTCAATTAAACATCATCATCATCATCATCGGTCAGCCTATATCGAAACATCAAGCGAATCGCATTATCATGAGAATCGCATTAGGTGATATTCAGGGGTTCTTCATCGACGATGACTTCCATTCGGTGCGTGTCGGCGTCTATTTCTTTCGCAATCTTTTTTATTTCCACTTTTGTGTTAACGTTTGTTTTGACCAGCTTCATTAGCTGTGGTTTTTTCCCACAAATTTTGGATGTTTATTTGCAGTTGTCCGATCGTGGAGTCCCGATTTTCGGTATCTGCCCGTCTCCCTTTTTTTGGCGTTTTTAGGCGCTTCCTTTTTTTTGTTGGTTGGGCTTCTTCTTCGTCTCCGATATCAACCCAGATGACTTCATCGGAGTCAGTAGGCTCGCTTGACCTCCTTGGTTTCCTTGTGGTTAAGTCTTCATCTTGGTAGCCATCTAGTGTTGCATCCCCTCCTGGGTTATCGCCCAGGTGTATATCTGGTGTTTTATCCAGATCTGATGTCTCGTCACCCGAGCCCTGGGGGGTCATAGATATTTCCTCAGAGTCGTCGAAGGAGTCCCTTCGCGTTAGTGTTTGGTCCGTTTTGGATTTATCCTCTTCTTCCTTCTCTTTTTTTCCCTTCGGTGGCGTACAAGCCAGTGAAGGCTTCCTTGCAAAGGGGTCTTTTGTGTTCTGCCAGTCGTACTCTTTTGTTTCAGTTTTGTCGTTTTCTTTCGAATTGCTCATATTTGTCCCACGAGTAGGGTCGAAAAAATCGGTCCGGCGAGGCAGTGCGCCCTTACCCCGCTAAGGCTTCATCCCCGTCGGGTTGCCACGTCCGGCGGGCATCGCTCGCGACACACTTGATCACCCCTGTGCCATGCATCCCTACGGCGCGATGGTGCTACACCGTTGGATTGGGGGACGCGGTAACCCCATCCTGCCTCCGTGTTCCGGTATGGCCGCCGAGGGAGGACGTGGCTGGAAAATGAGTAGGCACAGCCGCCTCCCCTGTGCCTATGTAGTGAGAAAATGAAGGGCCCCTAGCCCTCGGGTGCCCTAATAGCGTCGGGGCCGGAAGAAAACAAGAGTTGACCAAGGACGGTCGATAGAAAAGTTGAAAGAGAGAGGGGGCTCACCCAAGACAAGTTTAAGCAAAGTGAGCTCCAGTACCGGGAAGGGCCGAGCGGGAGAAGTGCAATGCTCGGGTTCCCAGCGTTAGGCCACTCCTCCTTTATCCTGGCTTGTGACAGGCATAGAAGGGTCTGCCCTCCTCATCAGAGGACAGCTCCCACCATGGCGGAGTTCCAGGAACCTAACCTAACCTAACCTAACCTAACCAACCTAACCTAACCTAGCCAACCTAACCTAACCAACCTAACTTAACCAACCTTTTTTTTTCTGTTGAGAGGAAATGCTTGATGCACACCGTCAGCTTTTATCTATCACTTCAGGTAGTGCAGGACTCACTCAATGATGTTAGAGCATACCTGCTAAAACCTCTCATATCTTCATCCATATCCCGGGAGCGTTTATCACATTGCTTCAGGATATGGACTGCGTCTTTCTCTTTGTTTGTCGATGTTATCGAACTGAGTTTCTTTTTGATGTTTAATGGTGATATCTACGTTGATTAAACGTAAATATCTACATTCGTGGTATACGTTGATGTTCACGTTATGTTTATACCGTAATATGGTTGATACCCAATTTTACGGTATTTTGTCTTAGTGATTTATCCTCTGTGGATAAATTTCTATATGTTTCGTTTTTACCGATGTTACGGTTTCTGGGTTCCAGTACTCGAACACGTTATGGATCTTTCCTGTATGTATCTGTACCGAAATATTGCTTTTCCACAATATTAAGGTACCCTCAGTCTCAGTACTCTATCGGTTCGTTGATATTTCCTGACTGTTTCGTTTTAACCATGTTGTTCTGGTTTCTGGGTTTCCAGTACTCCATCACGCTATGGATGTTTCCTGTGGTGTCTCGTTTTGTACCAAAATATTGTTTTCCCCAATATTGAGGTACCTGTGTTTCAGTACTGAATCAGTTTGTCGATTTTTCCTGTGTGTTTCAGTAAGTTATCTATGATGGGATAACTTACTCTTCCGGAACATATGGTTCTCCGTATCAGCCGCAATCTATCCGTCACCCTGTTGTCAGGAACATGTGACTGGGAGTCCCACATTCTATACGGGGTCTGGGTGCCTGTTGGTCCGCGGGAGCATGTCTACTCCTACCCTTGATCCTGCTGGCAACAGGGCCATGAGCATTCCCCTATCCGCCACCTGGGGACGCGCCTGGTTGCGGTTTTCAGGTTCCGCGCAAAAGAAGAGGCTCCTGCTTTCCAGGAACTTAACCAACCTGACCTAACCAACCTAACCAACCTAACCTAACCTAACCAACCTAACCTAACCAACCTAACCTAACCTAACCAACCTAACCTAACCAACCTAACCAACCTAACCTAACCAACCTAACCAACCCAACCAACCTAACCTAACCAACCTAACATAACCAACCTAACCTAAACAACCTAACCTAACCAACCTAACCAACCTAACCTAACCAACCTAACCTAACCAACCTAACCTAACCAACCTAACCTAACCAACCTAACCTAACCAACCTAACCTATCCAACCTAACCTAACCAACATAACCTAACAAACCTAACCTAACCAACCTAACCTAACCAACCTAACCTAACCAACCTAACCTAACCAACCTAACCTAACCAACCTAACCTAACCAACCTAACCTAACCAACCCAACCTAACCAACCTAACCTAACCAACCTAACCTATCCAACCTAACCTAACCAACCTAAACTAACAAACCTAACCTAACCAACCTAACCTAACCTAACCAACCTAACCTAACCAACCTAACCTAACCAACCTAACCTGACTAACCTAACCTAACCAACCTAAAAGAATCAGCCTAACCTACCAACCGAACTTTTTTTTTTTGACAGGAGGAAATGAAATCAAGACACCGGTTGTGTGCTGGCAAAACGGGTTCCTTCAACGGTCAGATGGCGACACCCGCAGATTGCTCCCGAAGGATCTGTTTGTGTCTCCACCTATCCGCGGCTTACCGAATAAACAAAAAACTCCCGTGTTCGACGCTCTACCCATTTGATCCTGGAGAACCCGAGCCGGAAGCGAGCCATCAGCTCAGCAGAAGACATTTAACATATCAATGCTACTTGAGGATCACGCGTCCTCTTCTGTGGTGTACTCACTCTCTGTGGCAGTCATGTGTTCTTCCACTCTAGCTTTCTCTCTATCCTCACTTTCTTTCTTTCGATAACATATTCGTTTATGATATTCCAGTTTTCAGGAGACTGTGTCATGTACTCGATCAAATCTCTTATTTTCGGCATGTTACCGATTCCTCCTATCGAAACATCCCTCTTCTCCGTCCATCGTCTACACTTGTATATGACATGCTCCGGGTCATCTATTAATTTGTATACCTCACATAGTTCACTTACGGTTTCACCAATTCTTTTAGTGTACGTGTCGAAAGACCCGTGGCCACTCAGAAATTGAGTGAAAAAGTAGTTCACGTCATGAAACCGCAGTTCATCCACGGCTCGATGTTGAGTATTAGTTTTAGTGTCCATTCAGCCTTCCTAGTCTCCGCTTCCCATCTGGTCTGCCACAGTCGTAAAGTTCTTTTGCGGGCCATCCTCTTGACCGCCGCTGTTTGCGCATTTGCCACATTATGAAGGAACGTGTGTTCTTTTATTTGCAGATCTAAGGGAGGGGTTCCCGAGATAATCTGTGCAGCTTCGGCAGACGTAGTTCGGTATGCTGAGATCACTCTTAAGAGGACCTTCCGCTATGCCGCTAGTAACATATCCTTATACTTCTGGGTCATAATCGCAGTGTGACCCCAGACTAGAGAGGGGTACAGCAATATGTTGTGCGCCACTCCGCGAAGGATTGCTCTCCTCCTCCAGGTGTGGCCCCCAATATTAGGCATAATCTTCTGCAGGGAAGTTAAGCAGTTATTCATTTTTTCCACCGCATATACCACATGTGGCCCGAAGCTCTTCCTATCATCTAAGACCACTCCTAAGTAATTTAATGACCTTACTGGTCTGTGTTCCTCACCAGCAGTTTCGAAGACAACGGAGTTTTCCTTCTCGGACCCTTGAGAAGGATAATCTCAGTTTTATGTTTCGCTACTTTGAGACTATTCATTTCCATCCACTCTATGACCATATTGAAAGACCACATTATGCCAGTCCTCAATTCAGTTTCGGTATTTGACACAACCACTAGGGCTATGTCATCTGCATATCTCACAGGTGTGACTCTCGTTGGCTATTTTAATCTCAGTACGCCATCGTACATTAGGTTCCATATTGTGGGACCAAGTACGGATCCCTGCGGCACCCTATGGTGCAAGAGTGTTTCTCAAGTTCATTGATATCTAGGTACTTGTCCTGGAAGTATGATTTCACCAACTGTCGAAGATAAAAGCTAGCCTAGCTTCCTCAATGCTATCAATAATTTTCGTCCATGGCCGCTGTATTGAACGCATTTTCAACATCTGTGGTGACCATCGCACACCAGGCGCCAGTATTGCAGGATGATGCCAAGATTTTTTTCATTGTTGTTGTAACGATCCGACTTTTGAATGAATCGTTACATTTCATTATTCATGATAGAACCTTATAATAATTTGATTATATATCCTTGAACTTCCTCCCAATTAAAGAACTCCATCTTAAATGATATAGTTAACTGTATTTAAGTAATACGCGGATTCAACGAATACTTTGTTGTAACCCCCCCACACCCAAGTTATCAATTAGGAAGGAAGAATCTGAATAAAACCGGTTGCGGATGATAATTAATCATCTTAGGTGTTACTGTGAATACAAGGTAGGTCTTAATCGAAGTTATTCATCAAATTGTTTTTAG
This sequence comes from Endomychus coccineus, assembly GCA_958510875.1. Lineage (NCBI taxonomy): Eukaryota > Metazoa > Arthropoda > Insecta > Coleoptera > Endomychidae > Endomychus > Endomychus coccineus. The sequence goes on from OY294070.1 coordinate 46,840,142, forward strand.
AGTAGCATTGTATCTTTAATATTTCATTCACAATCAGGCTTACTCTGATGTATACAGAACTTTGATTGTTTCCTGCTCTTACAAAAGGCACCAAGATCTCTTGTTTATAGACATTGTAATTTTATCTATATCATTTATTCAATTGACAAAATCACTTGATTCCATCATTTTCTGAATACACGTGGGGTTATTATATCGTATATGTTGTTTTTGCTTCGAACTCCTCATAATACGAACAACGTAGCGTTATCCGAATCGAAAAGGTACGAAACATATAGAGGGTGTGCTAGAACTAACCACTCTATATCTATAATTCCACGAGCCTTGTTTCAATATACCTTCGATTATAGAGTTAACGTGAGACTTGTTGAACTATCCTGTAATCGTACTAAAGAGGCCTAATGATACGAAATCCACCCACGTGGTTCTAGGAATCACTGAACCATAACTTATATCTTATTTTCAAACTCAATTCATTTTTTCTAACCTTGTTTAAATTCATTTCGTTATGGTCGTAATAAATTCTGAATAATTGTCACATATTAATTTAATCTGTAATTGTAATTATAATTTATGTTGGCTCCACCTATTTAATATTCATCCGGCTTAACTCAGCTATTCACAGCGTCATTACTGAGTCATTGCACGTATCAAATTTTACCTCTATTGTGGACATCCTACTCGTGTATTTTTTTTCTTCTTCGATAGGAGGAGATTGGATCCAATACAATACTAGAGACCTCGCGGAGTCACCATCAGGACCACAGGAGATACACAGGGGAGTAATTCCAATATCACTGTTGCAACTTTCATTACCATGATGAATTAGATGCTGGTCGTAATCGTAATCATTTATAACTGTTTCAATTTTATATCGGTGCCCCGAAAGGGCATGCGAGTTTGTTAAAGATTTTCTATTGTTCATCAATATTTGAATAGATTATTATTGTTTTTATACGCTTTGTTCCCTTTCCTTTTTATTTACTACCAATTCAATGATGCTTATTTCTTTATTTATAACAGCCTGAAATTCTTCTTTTCTTACTCGTGGTGGCGCCCAGGATTTGTTGTTTAGAAAGTAATAGGGCAAGTATCATCATTGTTAACGAAAAGGGCCGAACAACCACAAATTTGAGCTAGCTTGGGAAATATCAGTAACTTGGGTAAATTCATCTTTTTAATTAATTCAGAATCAAGGGAAGGTGGGCATTACGTAGCTTACACTGTGAGGGTCGAAACTCCCGATCGGAAACCGTATTGGTTTGCAGACGAGATCTTGCGTCTATCCATCTCCTCCCTCATACGGCCAAGGATTAGGCGCTTTTACATTCTTCCGAAGACATTCAGGAGACACAAAAGGCGGTACGCCGGTGACTGGTTTGTGTATTTCCCTTTCTTCGGGATCAATACTAGTCTTGCTCTCTTCCATTCTAGTGGGAACTCTTTGTTAGTCAGTAGCTCATTATACATTTTGAGTATTTATTCTGGACCGGTGTCGATTGTAAGCCTGACTGCTTCGAGAATGATCATGTCAGGCCTCAGAGCTTTGTTTGGCTTCAGTGCCTTATAACATTGCTGTATCTCCTGTAACGAGGAAGGGGAAGGATCTGTTGCAGGCTCACCCCGCTGCAGTATGTCTCGAGACACCACGAGTTGGCGCTGTGCGTGGATTCACATGTTATTCTCCCACAGATTCGACGCATATGTCTATAGTCAGCTGGACTTATCCAGGAGAAAGTCTTACATCGAACGCAACAAAGTCGTTCAGTTTACTCATCCCACTCAAGCATATATTCATCATTTTCAACGATTACACCCGAATCACGTTCGGATGACATACGATTTGATTGGTACGAGCTCGAAACGATAACGATAGTGTTATGATTGAGAACGCAGCTACCACAGTCAAATTACTGATTGATAGTATAGAATTGAAAGTGAAATACATCTAACCCAACGATCTGATCAGAGAGAAGCTATTGCGATCCATCAAGAGCGATTCTCTGGTTCTATTCGCTTTCAGGAAGTGGGGCATTCACGAGTTACCTACCATAACAGCCGATGCGAAGAGAAATATGGGCTGTAAAAACTAGTGCGGCCGTCGAAAAACCTCGATATGTTATCGTCTGTTTCCACACCGATAAACGTAACAATGTGGAAGCTAATCCTACAATATTCGATCATGTGAATATATCAAGCATCCGCTTATCGCTGAACAGAGAATATTGGCCTAACGAACGGATGAGCTTGAACTTTGCCAAGGAGGATTCCGTTCTAGCCCACCACAACTATACCGATTTCTATACTAGCTACACGAATTCCACAATATAACATCCCATATTGGGTTATGCTAAATTCAAAAAACGCGCGCTTCACATCGTCGATTGTTCTAGACAAGAGGAAGCGGTAAAATCATCAACGGTTGATATACGATTGGAGATTGAAGCGGATAAAGGATTTCCAGCCAATATCAAAGCATATTGCATCATCATCCACGATTGCTTGATGGAATACTACCTCCACACCGGAATTGTCAAGAGTCTCAATTAAACATCATCATCATCATCATCGGTCAGCCTATATCGAAACATCAAGCGAATCGCATTATCATGAGAATCGCATTAGGTGATATTCAGGGGTTCTTCATCGACGATGACTTCCATCCGAAAGAAATGTGTATACAGATTGGATTCAAACGTCATTATTCCTTATTCAAACCACACACAAGTTATTCATCGCTAAATGCAAAGGAGCGAAAATCCGTATGGTATTTACAAAAGTCTTATCATGGACTCGATTATGTATCTGGGAATGTGGATTATGAAGGAATAAATAATACTCCCAAATCGATTCTCCTGTGTGCAGTCGACTATACCAATGTTCGTGGTCAGAAAAAATCCGAATTTTTAAGCAGGAAGTGTATAGAATTGGATATTTACCCACACATCGTAGATATTCATAGTTTCGATGGTTCACAATGTGAAATAGGGAAATTCGAGCAAACAAACTGCCTGAATCATCGTAATGATGGTGGAAAATGCATTTATGCAGTTCACCATGTGGATAAATCACAGCAGTGGTTTCTGAATGTAATACTACCTAAATGATATGTATTTTCTGAAATAAATATTATTATTATCAATCTTCTTTTGTTTTAATAAAACACCTCCTTTATATAATTATTATTTATTCAAATGATAAACAGCTTTCTACAAATTCTTAACAAACATTTTCAATAATAATACTGAGAAGATAAAATAGCATACAAAATTGCTAAAATTTTATGAATTTCTTTTTCTAGTGCGGATGAGGTGAGTGTAGATGATGTTGTCTTTTGTACGAGATGTGGTAAACATGATGATTGTCGGTTCATTTGTCATTCAGCCATATCCCCCTCACTTCGATCGAAGAATTAGAGTTTAAGTTTATAATGTATGGTTGTACGATTGTCTTGTGGGATGTTAAATGTGAATACCTCCAATTGGTTATTGTTGATTTTTTGAAAATTCATCGGAATACATTCGGTACGGTTACACTCACAACCACCACCACCATCCGTGGTGACATCCTTCAGACAAATATAGATGCGTTCAACGTGTTGGGGAACGTTCGCGTATAGAATACCATTCAGAATTGTGGTTAGAATTACGAAATTTGTTTTTAACACCCCGACTCCCATCATCACTTTTTACACTTAATTTGTTCAGCTGTCTCATAACTTTGATTTTATCTTGGTAAAAGTTCAAGTCTCTTCACAATTCCCCCGCTCTAATTTTGGACATTTACCTTTTGGATTCATCACTTTCACTCGATCTAATCCCAATTCTTGGAACGTCTCCCTTAGAAACTTAGCTTTTATCCTCCCACATACATCCGAATCGATATTTTCTTCCAAAATTTCATACAATTCATAATATTTCTGATATCCTGAGTTCCATGGAATACCATGATATCTTTCACAATGAAATATTTTCTTCATTTGCGCCTCGGATAGTTGATCCATCGATTTTGGTAGTTTGAATAGAAAATATTCCTCCAACTTTTTCTCACAGTCCAGCAAAGAGAGTTCCTCGATTTTATATACGTTTGAATAAATCGTGAAACTTTGAATATCAACCGCAACAGACGACATTTCAAACTAGAATCATAAACCATCCAAGTTGCACATGCGTAGATCATTGACATATTTCTTTGATTTTATCGAAATTTCGAAAGGGCGTCTAAGCACAAAATTTGTAATGATGGCAGACTTATTCTATAGTTGTCGTCGACCTCACCTCCTATCTCAGAAAACATTTGAAACCTCTTAAAGGTGTAAGGATTGTAAGTATCTTTAAGGATGATGCGCATTTCCATTATCTCGCATCAATACGGTAGAAGTGCGATTCGATAAAAAATCAACACCAAAGCACTCTAGAACAATCAAGTTTATAAGATCCTGGTATCGGAACAATACCAGAAATTTGATGCAATATGATTTCATTCATTCTTCTATGTTTATATCTGAACTGACATTCAAAATTCATATCAATCATCTTCCTCTTCTGGAGGTGGATCGAAATCTCCTCCGAAATAGAAAATATCAGCATACGCAATCGGTTGAGGCCCCAACAAGGAAAATTATGAATTCCGTAGCGATCATCCCATCTAAGTCTATCTCTTCCGATATCTGTTCAATTTCCACTTCAGTATTCTCATTCGCCTTTATAAGTTTCATCAGTTGATTTGTTTTCTCAACTAGCGTATTAACTGCAGTTTGAATATGACTTAACTCTGTATCTGCCGACCTCATCTTCATTTAACTTTTTTCCTTTGGAGTTCCAATTTTTCTCCATTTCTTCAGCTTGTTTTGTGCCGCTTCTTCCTCATCATCCGTTTCTATGAGGTTTATTTCCTGTACCTCTCCTTCCGCATCCAGTACGTTTATGTGCGATCCTACTAGGTTGGAGATCTGGCTCGTATTCAGTTCCCCGTCGGCATATTCGTCGAAAATCTCTTGCGCAGCGTCGTCAATGAGTTTTCCACCTTTTTTCAAATTTTGCATGGTTCCAGATGCCTCATCCGGAGATGTCCGCGGCAAACTATCCCGCCTTGCAGGAAACATTTCTTCGATGGCAGTTTTTTTCGAGTTTGCCGAGTCGATTGTCTCTGATGCCTTCCTCCCCCCATATTTTGGGTCTCTGTCTGTTGCAATCTTTTTGCGTGTTCCAGTCCACTTCATTCATCATACTTCTCGTTGTGAATATGACAATTCCGTTTTTGCCGTATTGAAAAATTGCTTCTGCCATCTTCCTCATCTTGTCTAGCTCGACATTCGGAATCTGGTGTAACGCAACTTCCTCGCCTCCCTTGAAATCTTCCTTGGCTTTCCACAAAATATTTCACATTCCCTCATCTCTGTCATCAAGCCCTGTTTTGATGATTTTCTTTGCACTCGTGAAGCTTTGCTTCCTTGCTTTAACGTAACTTCTCTGTTCCAGAACCTCAAATTCTTCAGTGACATTCATCAGCTCAGGAAACGTGTCCCTATACAAACTTTGTACACTTTTCCCCATATTTATGTCGCTGTTGAGTACCATCACTACCTTCGTTACCTCGTCCGTTGTGTTCAGGGAGATTCCCGATAGAAATCTTTGTGTTTTTGTACAGGTCCTCTGGCTATCCCACATTTGAAATTTTTTGGAAACCCTCAAAGATTTTGATCCCCTCCAGTTTCACCGTTCTGTTTTCTTCACACATGTGCCAGGGCATTGTTTGGGTGCCAATGCTAACTTTCTCGGGCATTGTTTGGGATATACCAACTCCCAGGGTGGGTTTTTTCGTCGCTTCCACTTGTTTCTTGAGATATTTTCATTGTCTCCGTCCTTCTCTCCAGCTGTTCTGTCTCTAAATCTATCTCTTCCGATACCTGTTTTATTTCCATCATCCTGTTTCATCAGTTGATTTGTTTTCTCAACTAGCGTATTAACTGCAGTTTGAATATGACTAGACAATGTATCTGCCGACCTCATCTTCATTTTACTCCTTTTCTTCGGAGTTCCAATTTTTCTCCATTTCTTCAGCTTGTTTTGTGCCGCTTCTTCCTCATCTTCCGTTTCTATGAGGTTCATTTCTTGTACCTCTCCTTCCGCATCCAGTACGTTTATGTGCGATCCTACTAGTTTAGAGATCTGGCTCGCAGCGTCATCAATGAGTTTTTCACCTTGTTTAAGATTTTGCATGGTTCCAGACGCCTCATCCGGAGGTGTCCGCGGCACACTATCCCGCCTTGCAATTCTTCGATGGCTGTTTTCTTTGAGTTCGCCGAGTCGATTGTCTCTGATGCCTTCCTCCCCCATATCTTGGGTCTCTATCTGTTGCAATCTTTTTGCGTGTTCCAGTTATATGCTGCACTTTGACCTTGTTCACTGTCGACCGGGCTGGGTAGTCGCTTGCTATCGGTCGGGTGAGGCCTGCTCACTCACCCGCGACACCGACCAGAACTGAGGTTTCTGTCCTCTGTTCCGTATTCCTGTTCATATTTCTGTACGTCGTGCATTGCTTGCATTTTATACTTCCTGCCAGGTGGCATCGTTTTATTGGCACCTACGCCACCAGGTGTCCGAAATTTTTTTAATCAGGAGGTAATTTCCCTTCGTGCAGTCCTGTTGGTTCGCGGGAGCTATTTCATTTCACTCCTACTCTCAGCCGTGCTGGCGACATGGCTTCGAGCTTTTTCCTATTCGCCACCTGGAGACGCGCTCAGTTGCGGTTACAGGTGTCCGCGCTGTGAATCGTCCAAGTTTGTCACAGTCCAACTGAGAACCTATCCAACCTAACCTAACCTAATCAACCTAACCTAATCAACCTAACCTAACCAACCTAATCCAACCAACCTAACCTAACCAACCTAACCTATCCAACCTAACCTAATCAACCTAACCTTACCAACCTAACCTAACCAACCTAACCTAACCAACCTAACCTAACCAACCTAACCTAACCAACCTAACCTAACCAACCTAACCTAACCAACCTTTTTTTTTTTTTTTTAGTGGGAAATGCATTTACGCACCCCTCATTTCTAGATCTTGAATGAGGGAGTGTGGGACTCGCTTTTTTCAGCCATACCCACTAAAAACCACTCCGGGGGGGCATGCGTTGTTCCGGCCCATAGATAATGCTACGTAAGCTGCCTCCGGAAACAGACGTTAGTCCAGGCCGTCGCAGACAGCTTCGTTCACACTCATTCTCTATCTTCTTCTGTTTCAGGCTGTGAGTTCACCTATTCCGACGCCTCCGCTCTCCTTCTCTCTTCCTCTCTGTCCTCTACTTCCTTTTTACTCATTATTCCAGTTATATAGGTGTATAGAATATCCCATTTGTTGCTTGTTTTGATCATCGTCGGGAGTAATTCTTCGACGTCCGGTAGTGGAGTGCCAAGACGAGCAGCACATTCTGCCCGTTCGTCCAACCAGCGAGTGCAATGGCTATAAACATGTTCTGGCGTGTCTGCTATGCCACACTTCTCACACCTGTCAGTTGTGGTTTTCCCGATTCGTTTCGTATATGTCCCGAACGAGCCGTGTCCGGTCAGGAACTGTGTAAAGAAGTACCCCGTTCTTTTGAATGAGCATTCTATCCAACCTCCTAGCACCTTTATCAGTCTTTTGGTCCAGCTAGCTTTACCCGTGTCTTTTTCCCACCTTTTCTGCCATTCCTTTATGGTTCGCTTACGAGCCATGCGTCTATTTCCTGGTAGACGGCTTCCAATGGTGTATAGGAAGCACCTCTCTCCAATCATTAAGTCAATTGGTGGGTACTCTGCAATTACTTGCGCCGCCTCAGCAGATACTGTCTGATAGCCCGATATAATTCTGAGTAGCCCTTTTCTCTGTGCCGATATCATTTAAATCTTATATTTATCGAACTTGAGTACTGGTCTCCAAACCGGTACTGCATAGAGCAAGACGCTATGCTGCACTGTGGCCAATATCCTTCTTTTTGTATATAGCGGGCCTCCTATATTTGGCATTAGTTTTTGTAGCATCTCAACCTTTCCCTGCGCTTTCGCCACGGCATAATCAATATGAGCCGTGAAGGACATCCCTCTTTTCAGCACGACTCCGAGGTAAGTAACTGTTTCCTTTGGGGTAACTGTGACTCCTCCTATCTCTAGGACCATGTCCTCCGCCCTTCTTGGTGCCTTTGCCAGCAGGACTTCAGTTTTCTCGAGTGCCATACAAAGGCCATGCTTTCTCATCCAGTCTCTAATCTTATTTATAGAGCTTTCTGCTCTAGCCCTCACCTGTCCTGCGTCCTTACCCTCGATTACTACAGCCAAATCATCCGCATAAGCTGCTGCCTTCACCCCGGCTCCATACTCCAACTCCAAAACCCCGTTGTATACAACGTTCCACAGGGTCGGCCCGAGGACAGATCCCTGTGGGACGCCATTTGTGCGTTCCTTTGCTACCGACCCGGCCCTTATCCATCTCTCTGAAAAATATGCTTCTATTACTCTGATCAAATATTCGCTTACATCCATTCCTTTCAAGGCCTCAATAATACTGGACCACTTCACCGAATTGAAAGCATTTCGGATATCTAGTAATATGATGATGCACCACTTTTCATGCGCCTGCTCTACGAAGCCGATGACTTGCTTTATGGCTGTTACCGTCGACTTTGTTGGGCAAAAACCATGTTGATTATCAGAAATGTGTATTTCGTCTTTCAGCTTGCTAACGATCAGTTTCTCGTATAATTTTCCCAGTGTACTGATCAAGCATATAGGGCGGAAAGCTGAAGAGAGCTCCGGATCCTTCCCGCGTTTTGGGAGGAGGACTTCCCTGGCCTCTTTCCAGCACTTCGGAAATTCCTGTCGCATTATTAATCCATTCATGATTCCGAGGAGGAGCTCCGGTGTAGTTGAGAAAATTAGTCTGACCGCTTCAACCGTAATGCCGTCTGGACCAGGAGATCTGCCAGACTTCATTCCCTGGACGGCCTCTCTCAGTTCTTCTAACTCGAAGCTTTCGAAGTCGTCGCTATCTCCTACGTTTTTCTCCCAATTATCGTCCACTGTCGGGCAAAGATCATCCAATATTCTTCTCCTCCGCTTATACGACAGCGCACAGGGTAAGCTAGAGGCTTTGATGAATCTGGTGGCTATCCTATAGCCCTCACCCCATATGTCATCATCTAGTTTCTGAATTAGTTCATTCCAGCATTCTTTTTTGAGTCTATTGATGAATTTCAGATCTCGTGTGACGTCATGCACACGATGGTCTCCGACATCCATCGCTGCTCTCATCCTAGTGAGCCTACGTCTCGTAGAAATACATTCTCTCCGCATGAGGTCAATGTTCTCGTTCCACCAATATGGGAGACCCTGTTTTCTCTCGTGCTCACTTCGGTCTACCGAATCTAGATAGATTTTTAACAGAGCTTCATATGCTTCCTGTGGCGTTTTCAGCTTCAGAACCTCCGCTTGCTGTCTGAGGGCATTAATAAACATGCTCTGATCAAGTCTCTCACTTTTGGGTCCATTATCTTACTTCCATTATTTTACTTCCGATCTCATAGTAGATGTGTCCGTGCTGCGTATATGGGTTATTATGTTCTATTACCCAATTTTGTATTTTCCTCATATTCCTAGTGCTAGTTAAGGTGACATCAATATGAGTTCTTGTAGCTCCTCTTATGAATGTCGGGTTTCCATTATTTGAAGCCGACCATCCGAGCTGTGACATCCACTCCTCCACGATCTCACCTCTCACATCAGTCGCAAGAGCACCCCATGCAGGAGATTTCGCATTTATTTCACCGGCCAGGATAATGCAGCCCTTATTCCGGCTAATCAACTCAAATATCTGATCAATTGCTTCTTTGAATTTTTGAAGACTAATATTGGGCGATATATATGATGCGCAGATATGCAGTCCCTGGAATGCCGCATAAATGAAACCATTCCCTCTAATCAGCCTATCAATCTCCATATTGCTATTTCTAATCATAATGGCAACATCTTTATTCCTGTCAGTAACCCATTTTCTTCCAGCGCATATCTTTTTATTCGGTTCCGAAACGACCAGCAAGTCTGCATCTCCTTTCGCCGCAAGCGTCCATGCCATATCATGCGCTGCCCGAGACCTACCAAGGTTCATCTGCTGTATTCTAACTGGTCGTTTGTTCTACATTTAGATAGGGGACGCAAATAACGTTAACACTTATATAAAATATATACACACACCGAATATACAACAACGGACGACATAAAAATAATTTAACACAAAAAAATAATTTAAGACAAAGACGAGTTAAAATATCACAGCTGTTTATCACTTTAATTCGAGTTAAAATATCACAGCTAATTATCACTTTACTTTCCTGATTAACTTTTTTATCACTATTAAGTCCGTACGTCATCCCTTTCCCGCCATTGATGTCTAATAGCATGATTGAGATGATTGTGACCACAATTAAGGCAGAATGGGCTCTTGCCACAGGAATTCGACGCATGGCCTTCCTCCCCGCAGTTCCTACACCTCTTGCTATAATCGGGGCCTTTACAGTCTGCCACCTTGTGCCCTATTTGCCAGCATTTCAAACAACTCACTTCGTCCCTTCTCTCTTTTATGTTCGCTGTGGAGAGTCCAATTCTAACCTCCTTCATTGCTATTAATTTGGCAATTAACTCTCGTGGTGCTACGATAGTGGCTGCTTGTCTGCCACCTAACATGGGCCTCAGCGCTTTCACCTGCATACCTTCGCATTTTGTGTCCGGCTCCAGGTATCCCTTCAAAGACTCTTCTACCCCTATCGTATCTACGTCGATATCTATGCCGTAGATGTTAACCGCTTTCTTAGGTTCTCCTCCATCTAGTTTTCTCACCTTCCCAACCGTGAGAACCTGCTTAATTCTTGAACATATCTGAGAGGTAGCACTGCTACCTTTTCTCATCTCTATCAATACGTGCCCTTCCCTAGTCCGCCTTATACCCTCTATATCTTGCTTGAGGTTTTCACCGGAATTAAGATTCTCTTTAATATTGGAGACCATCTGGGCATACGTAAGGTCACCACCGCATTCAATTATAACCGCATCTGTATTGAACTTTCTCGTTCTGCTAGGGTCTAGCCTAATTTTATCTACTTTCTCTTGGTCCATATGAATGATAATTTTGCCTAGGAATGTGTGAAACGCACATTCTGCCACTTTCCTTTGCATTTCTTGATTGGGTGCACCTAGGATCACCAGGTGTACCACTTTGTCTTCAGAATCTGTTATTCTGGCCCTCGCTTGCAAGCACATCTCAAAAGCATTGCTTATGTGCTGTTCCTCTTCCTGTGCCATTCCTCCGAAGTATACCATTCTGGTATCCTGTGCGGTCTCTTCCCCTATCATAGACCAACTCTCTAATCGGTGTGTTACTAATTCTCCCCTCGAAAGTTTCTTCTTTTTAAGATACTCCATTACCCTTGACGAAGAGCCTGTCAACTGCTTCAGAAATTTGACATCTCCCATTGTATGGTGGGGGGCCAGTATCAGGATATCCCCGGTCACTTGAGGGTCCGTTATCCGGGTGGTAGTTATCTCCGTATTGCAGACCGCTTCCGGCCACTGCCTTTCCAGAATTTTTGGGAGGGCTTCGGGTCTCATTTCCTCTCCAAGCATCATTTTTATTTCCCGGGTCCTTACCTCTTTGTCTATTTGATCAATGCTCTCTGTCTGTGTCCCAGCCTCGTAACTGTCAAACGTTGCAACTCTCCCGTCCCCAAGAGTGGGTCTGAGAGAGGCTCGCATGGAAATCATTTTCTCCGTGCTAATCAGAGAAGTTAGCGCTTTGAGTTCTAATACTCTCTCCCACACACCTTCGTCCTTTATTCCGGAGTTGATTAGCACATTTTCGATCTTTCCCACTTTTCCATGCAGTATGTCTACCACCTCATTGAAGGATTTCAAGAGGGTTTTCAGCTCCAGTTTCTCTGATCTTATTTTCTCTTCTTCCGGTGATGCTACGTTCGCTACCTTCTTCTTTTTCGAGATTCTGTCCGACTCATCCCACGTGAGATCCACGATTGACACATTTCTCCTCTTCTTCTCGTTGAAGAGCATCCTGATTGAGCTTATGTCTCCCATCAACATATCATCTAACACATCGCCCAAGACATCTTTAGATCTCTTTTCCAAGCCGCTCGCACTTCCAGCTACTAAAGAGTCCCTAGGGGTACTACAATCACTCACTGGTTTCCTCTTCATTTCGTCTCCTTCTCTATTCATTTCGTGTTCAGGCTCATTTTCCGGTTTCCTTTGCTCAGTCGTTTTTGGGAGCGTTTCCCCTATCGGGTAGCCCCTAGTCTTAGGTTTTTTAGTTTTCTCCATACTATTCCCACGTGTTGGGACGAACAGTGTCACCCCCGGGCAGTGCGCCCTTACCCGGGGGAAGGCTATATACTGCGGAGGTCCCCCGGTTTCCGCAGGTTTTATCGACTTCGCTGTCGGTTATTTTATAGAGGTATTCTCCTCGCGAGCCGGTCGGTTAAGACAAGCTCCCCGTTTCCAGATCTCACAGCACACTCCTCTCAGACTCGCCTCTCTGCGGTTCGCGCTGTGGTCCAGACTTACGGTATTAGCGGGTGGTAGGCGAGCGACCACCCTCGGCTGAGGCCCTTGGGATGCCAACCCCAGAGTGTTTTGCAACACTTTGCCCTAGGTTGAGTCGTTCCTTGGTTTTTTACTGCTCGCCTTCGACCTGTCCGGCTTGGGAGGCTCTACCAGGAGTCACTTGCGAGACTCCAGCCGGCATAGCTCTCAGGTTCATTGCAGTTACTTAAGCCCCTCCACCAACGACAAGGTGACACGACTCCTAGGAGGGGAGCCTAACCAATCTAACCAACCTAACCTAACCTGACCAACCTATCCTAACCAACCTAATCTAATCAACTTAACCTGACCAACCTAACCTAACTAACCTAACCTAACCAACCTAACCTAACCAACCTAACCTAACCTAACCTAACCAACATAACCTAACCAACCTAACCTTTCTTCTTTTGTGCGGGGGGAAACCGCATGGCACCAGAGCCCTTCGTCACCCCCCATGGTCTCTATTCTCAGCTGTATGGTGCGGAACTGGGTGAACAACTCATAACATCATCCCATACTGCCTGCATTATTCTGTCTCCATATCCCCAGAGGCCTGATCTTCTCTCATCCTGTCTCTTTCCTCTTTCTGTTCCATAGTCCGAGTTATGGAGTAGTGCACCTTATTCCATACATTCCTATCCGCGATCATAAGGGATATAATATTATCAGGATTGGGAATAGTACCTATTTCCTCCCAGGTCTCCCGTCTTTCTTCTTCCTGTACAGTTGAACACTGCATGCTCCGGGCTATCCTCAACGTTACAGTACCTACAGTCTTTCGTATTTGTTTTTCCCATCCTCTGTGTGAATGTTCCGAAGGAACCATGCCCTGTTAGAAACTGGGTGGAAAAGTATCATGTCGTTCTGTATTCACACTTTCTCCATTCTTCCACATTTTTAATCAGGCGGCGCGTTCATTGGGCTTTTATTCTTTCCTCATCCCATCTTCTTTGCCATTGTACTGTGGTGCGCTTACTGATCATACGTCTCACTCCCGAGAGTCTCACATCCCCTACAGTATTTAGGAACCCCCTTCCTGCAACCTGCAGGTCCATGGGTGGTGTCGCCGCTGTGACCTGTATTGCCTCCGTGGACACCGTCCTTTATACAGATATAACCCTGAGTAAAGCCTTTCTTTGTATTTTATCCAGCAGTGTCTTGTACTTTCTAGTTTTAAGTACATTCCTCCACACCGGTGCGGCATATAAAATAACACTGTGCACTACATTCACGAGGAGTTTCCTTCTGTGGTGCACATGTTCCGATTGAATAATGGTTTCAATAGCCTTTCTGGTTGCGCTTTCTTCCCTTGTAAATCAACTACAAATTTTATCTGTGAGTGATGGGTGAATGGGTTGCCTTGTTCTGCGTTCCATCCTTGTATTTTCCTCATCATGTTTCCTGAGCCTAGTGTCACATCTGTATGGGATTCTGAGCAAGCTCTCATAAAAGTTGGTACTCCGGTGTTGGCTGCTTGCCAGTCGAATTGTGCCATCCATTCCTCTACGTAATTCCCCCTTTCGTCCGACCTTGGTGACACCCATAACGGGGATTTCGCGTTAATGTCTCCAAGTACTAGCAATATCCTCTTATATTTCTCTGCTCTCGTGAAAATTTCACTGATGAAGTTTTTGAATCTATCCAACTCCACGCTCGGTGAGATATACAGCGCAAAGATATGGATTTCTTCTGATTGGATGTGCACGTAACCATTCCTCTTATGTACGCCCCCTACTGTCATATTTCTCGCCACATCTTCTTGCTTATCTGCCACCCATCCTTTATTTGTGCATATTTTTTTTATTTGGTTCTGACACTATCAATAAGTCCGCAACCTCTTTCATTGAAGCTTCCAAAGCGATATCGTGTGCATTTTTGACCTACCAAGATTAATTTGAATTATTCTCACCATTTTATTTTGTTTCGGCTCTCTCTTCTACCGTAGGTATCAATTGTTTCATATCTCGATTTATAGGCTTATCGTCCCATACATACTTAGCCTGTGTTACAACATGACACTTTGAATTTAAGAGACCAGCACAACATGTTAGAATATATAGACGTGTAAGTAAAAATCTACACCCATGAATAAATAAATAATTTATCACAGTTTTTCTCACAGCCCGGCATTTTAAATTTAAGAGACTAGCACAACATGTTGAAGTATATAAGCATGTAAATAAAAATACAAACACATAAGTAAATAGATAATTCGTCACAGTTTTTCTCAAAGAGTCATCTTCATTTAAAGCGACTATCTCTATTATCACAGGTTCTTGAATTACCGCCTCTTTTTCCCTTTTTTCCTTCCGCGCAAGTCCGCCAATTGATTCTTCCATGAGGCTCGTTAACTATCCCTTTCTCCTTAAGTTCACTCTGTGGTTTGCAGCGGCCGCTCCCAGTTCGGTGACCCCCTATACCGCAAGTAAGACATCTCGGTGCTTCTTTGCAGTTTTTAACTGTGTGTCCTTCCTCAGCACAATTTCTGCATAATTTGCTTCTGTCAGGACCGCTACAGTCTTTTGCAATATGCCCTATCATCCAGGAAGTATTGCATCTTATCTCGTCTGTTCTCATTCTCACCTCTGCTCTAGCCAGGCCAATTTGGAAGTATCTTCTGTCAGCAATTTTCTCTGCTATGGCCGCGGATGTTATGTCTGTAGCTGCCATCCTCCCACTATTCATGGGTCTCAAGGCTTTATCTTCCACTGAGTGATCCTCAGGGAGGCCCGTCACCTTCCTTACTTCTTCCACTACCTCATCCTCTTTTGTATCGATATCCAGTCCATAGACGTTCAGGACTTTTCTCTTTTCCTCTCCAACCTTTCTGACCTTTCCCAGGGTGGCTTGCCCTTTAATTTTTTTATTTTTTCAAGTATCGGCTCCCTGCTTTCACTGCCCTTCTTCAGCTCAATCAATAGATGCCCATTCCTGGTTTGTCTGATGCTTCTCATTTCTTTCCGAGACTCTTCTTCTTTATGAAATACTTTTTGAAATTTGTGACCATTTTTGCATATGTTTTATTGTCATCGCTCTCAATTATCATCGCTTCCATGGAGTTTCTTTTATTCCTATCGACTTTGTCATCTTTTACTTCTGTGCTTTTTATGACGACTTTTCGTTTTGTTTGTTGATCGAGAGGACCCATCACTGCGAGGTGGAGGCAATTTTCTTCATCACGATTAATCAAGATTTTGAGCTTTTTGCAGCTTTTATACAATGATTTGATTTGTTCTGTTGTTCCCTGTCCATCGGTTAATCCCACGGAGTGGACCGCGTTTCCGTCACTCATCTCTTCCTCACCAATTATGGTACACCCTTCTGATCTGAGGGATACTATTTCCCCTTCTTTTACCTTCCCATTCTTCATGTGATTGAATGCACTCCGCGATGTGCCTGTTATTTCTTTTATGAATTTCAGTTCATTCATCTTATTATGTGGGGCCATGACGGCTATATCCCTCTCTATCTTCTGTCCCACTGTCTTGATTAAGAATGCCGCATCAGGCCACTCTTCCCTGATCAGGTCTTTCATTGCTTCCTCCGTCATTGTTTCAGTTATGTTTCTCCTCATTCATTGGTCAAGTTTTGTAACCTAGCACCCGCAGGGTCTTCTGTTTGCGTTGCTATTTCTGCAGTCTTACAGCTGATTTGTTTGAGCTGAAGTATTTCTTTATTCAATTTTCCGTTTTCTTTATGGTAATTTTCCATTTCTGCACGCAGCTGTTCCATCACATTAGCCGGGAGCCCTGGTATCTGTTTCGTCTTTTGCATAATTTCCTAATTCGGGCTTTTACTAACAATATTTTTTGCCTCCTTCACCATATTCTTCGAAGTGCAATGTAAGTTTCGATTTTCCCTAACGAATTTCTCCATATCCTTGATCTTCTCATCCAGTGCCTTCCATCTATCGAACATTATTGCCAATTCTTCCTGCCCACTTGATCTTTTCTGCTGGCATCCAGTGTCGGTTTCTTTGTTTCTCCTTGAGGTGACTGGAGTGTTATCTTCATCACTCCCCAGAAGTGTCACCTCTTCCAACGACTTATTCATGTCCCTGGCTGCTTTCCTCCTTTTTACCCCTTTCTCATCAGAACCCTTATCTGGGCTCGGTCATGTGCCTGCTTTGTTCCTCTTCGATGGGTTTGATGTCTCTACCAGGAATACCTCATCTTCCACGTTCGATTTCTCGCTGCCTTGTCATTTGAACGCTATTTTACTTTCGAACGAAGCTGACCATCTTCTCAACTCCTTTACCGTGTTCTTCCGGACATATTCTCTGTATTCCTTCTCCCCTTCTGAATGATAATATTCATCTATGCATTCCTCGAGACTATCCTCCACGTCTGTGTCAATCCGGTCACAGCCATCCGAAGATATCATTCCCATATCCGTTACCTTTCCTCGTTCACTCAGTTTCCCTTGAGTTTTAATAGAATAATTGCTCCCCTCAGAATCCTTGGGGCAGTCTGATGCCTCTGCAGCAGAGCGGGATTCTGGAGCCTGGCTCCTACCCGCCTGTGGTATTTTGTTCTTATTACTCGACATTCCACTTAGTTTTGCTTTTTATACCTACAGCCAGGTATTAATTAGTTCCTTATTCATAGCAAAATAGACATCATTCGATCCGTCCGTGTGTGAAATGGAAGGAGAGGTCAAGAGAGCCGGACAGAAAGTGGTGGTCCCGAAAGACCGAAGGGAAGAAGACTAGAAGATGTGGCCCCCTAGGCCCCTCCTTCTTTTCCCGGGTTTGGGACCGGCAGCAGAGACACTCCGGATCGCCTATTCTCCTGTACCAGATCAATCTCCCTCTGCCATTGTTATTCTCTGATCTAGCAGACGCAACTTCCGCACACCACCAGTATGCTTGGCGTCTCTCATTAGGTTCATAGGTTGGTATGAATGCTCTGCAAGCTTTAAGAACACTAGCCGTGTCTACGTCGGCCATAAGATCTGCATCCTCCTCGTTTCGGCAGGAGTTTCTACTCGTCTTGATTACCTCGATCAACTTGGTAACGTTAGCTTTTCTCGTTTGCCAACGCATGTGTTTCTGTACGGTTGGTGTAGCTCCTTTCCCGGTTTTGATCGTGTCTTTGACGTAGGCGTTGTCGCTCATGCCATCTCCTCCCAGTATGGTCCACCAATTCTTCTCTCGGTAGCAAACGTAACATCCGCTATGAATTTGCCCGCTCCACGACGGAAGGTGGGTTCTCCTCCCCGATTACATAAGTACATGTTTAGGCTCGTTGTTAATTCCAACAGTACCTGTCCTCTCCTGTCTGTGTTCTGAGAACCCCATCGTACGGATGATGCATTGGAATCCCCGTCCCCCCCACAATACTGCTACCACCGTGCGCTCTAATGCTAGTTTCTAGAACCTCCAACCGTTTCTCGAATTCTTCGAACGGTATGTTCGGCGAGATGTAGCAACTGAAAATGTTAATTCCTGCTATTTTGACCCAGACGATGCCTCGGGGGGGGGGGGGGGGGCTATCCCATTTCTCCATCAAGCTCTTCAGTGGTCCGCGCACTTGTATCGCCACGGCGGCAGCCACGTCCTTCATCCATGATGTTATTTTCGCAGCATTAGGTTCGCTTATTAGCACGTCTGCGGAATGAGCTCTGGTCGTGGCTTTGAGGGTATCATGTGCGGCTCGACATCTGTTCAGGTTCACTCGCAGGATATTCATTTTCTGTTTGTATTTGCCCTCATTGTCGGCCCAGATCGACACTTCCCACTCCCCGGGTAGTGGTCTGTAGGTCCCGATCCTTCGCATAATAGACACTTCGGTGGGTTTGCGCATTCTTTCGGCTCGTGTCCTTTCACCGCATATTCGGCATAAGTCTATGCGGTTTGGACCGTTGCATTCTTCGGCATTGTGTCCAAATCCTTTACAGTTGAAGCATCTTCCTGTTTTCGGCTGCCTCTCTTGTATTTTGCATTTCGTCAAGCCAATTCTGACTTTTGCCTTTTTGTAGCAACACTTTGCTAGCTTCCATAGAAACCACCACTGAAGTTATTCTCAGGACTGGGCTGTACTCCTGTATCCATCTTACTTCGGATGTTCTTTGGTTTTCCATCATCGTCATTTGACCTTCTGTTTTTCTCTGTGCCTGGTCCTCCTCCGAGTTTGAGGGGCCCAGGACTGCTTCTATGGCCAGAATTATCTCCTCCGGAGTCGTGTCCTCCTCCAGGTTTCTGACTTCGACTACTGTTCCGTCTGTCTGTGTACGTCTGATGTAATTTTCGCGGACAGCCTTACTTATGGCGGCTGTGAGCTGCTTCGTGCCTTTTGCTCCTTTCTCCATTTCTACCAGTAGGTTCCGTTCTTTTGTTTTCCGCACTGTGTTTATCTCCTGAAGGCCGTCTTCACTAGAAACTTTAGTTTTTATTACCCTGAGCGTGTCAGCGTATGATCTGCCTTCTGCCATTTGGACTATAATTTTTTGTGGCCTTCTTCTGACTATAGTATCTTGTTTGCGCACATTTTTACAGTTTTTAGCCTCTTCAGTTCCTTTCTTGCGGGTAACTGTTGTCCATTCGTCCTCCAGATTATTCTCTTCGTCCTTGTTTCCCGTTTCACCATATTCCCTCAGGTTTCCTGTGTACGTGACAATTTCGATGTCGGTGTCGGGGAAGGTGTATTCCAGCATCTTTTTGCATGTCACCCAGGTTGACTCTAGACCAATCAGACCTATTCTTGGAATGACCAATTTCTTGCACCCATGTTCGATGAGGTGCACTTTCAGCTGTTTTATGCAGTCGTATGTGTTCTCAGCTGCTTGTTTGGTAGTAGAGTCGCCCTTGCAAACGAGATAGTAGATATATGCTCTCATGTATGTTCCCGTTTTTGTTTGGTACCGCTGTGATATTCATTAGGTAAGCCACTCCTCCGAGATTAACCTGTTGTTCTAGTAATTCTGTAGCTCCTTGATATCTGTCTTTGAACAGAGCTGATATGCCGCTGCTCATTTCAAAGTCAGAGGCTACGCAATGGGCCAGAGCGTAGTCCTTCGGAGTTTTCATGAGATCTCCCAGTACTCCGGTTACTCTTTCGTAAAGGTCGGTTGACCACTCCTTTGCTGCCATCTCGCAAAATCTTAGGTATGTGAATCCTGGCTCCATTTCTTCTCTCGAGGCTTCCTTCAATTTTGTCTCAGGTATCCTCAGTTTCCTTTTTTGATTTTCCAGCTCTCTCAACCTGGTCTCTAATGTGATGGTTTTCTCTGCGTATTCCTTCAGCTTGCTATTCATTTGCTTAGACGCTCCACTATACTCCTCCAATTGTCGTTGTTGCTTTTCGATCAGATTTTCGTACTTGGCCTCTGCTCCCCTCCAGTTCGACTCTGTTAGAATTTTCACTCTCTATTCCCGGGTGTGTTTGGTCTTTATGCTCGCGTAGTTTTGTGTAGTAAGTCATGAAGCTCGTCCATTCCTTTCTCGAGCTCCACCTTAGTATTCGTGTTTGCCCTGGTTATGTCCCGCAGTTGCTCGACTTTCTTCGAAACGCGAGCTAGATGAACTCCCACATTTGCTGTGTTTCTGTCTGATTCCCTGGTTTCCTCGGCTGCCAGTTTTGTGGAAGGGGCCTTGATGAAGGACTCATCCGTCGTTGCCCTTTTCTTTTTGGACGTTTTCACGTCTTGCTTGGTAGGTGCAGGGAAGGGCGAGTTTCTGGGCTTTTCGGACAGTTTCGGCTCGGCTTCCTTTGAGTGCCTGGGTGGTGAAGGGAGAGAGCCCGTTCTCTCCCTAAATGGACGTTGAATCAGAGAATTAAAAAAACCTTCTAGGCGTTCCTCCGATTTCCTAGTGGTCGTTAGTTCTTTTCCCATTTCGTAGGGTTCTACGTTCGTTTGCATTTCCGTGCCTGTTTAGTCAACCAAACAGTCTATACCACCGTCCCGGAGTGGTCTTGGTTCATCACTCTCCTCGACTATTTGCTCTTTGTTGCTTCTTGGAGGTGTTCTACTCAGCGAGGACCTCCTCACTGACGGGTCTTGTACATCTTCCCAGTTATATTGCTCTTCATCATTGACTAGAAATTCCATGTTTATCACACGATCAGGGCCGAAATAAAAATCACCCCCTGGCAGTAAGCCCGTACCAGAGAGGAGTCTATATACTGCGGAGGATTCCCGGTCTCCGCAGGTTTCAACGACTTCGCTTTCGGCTATTTTATAGATTCTCTTCTCGCGAACCGGCCAGCTAAGGCAAGTCCCCCACTTTCAGATGCCACAGAACACTCCTCTCAGACTCGCCTCTCTGCGGTTCGCGCTGTGGTCCAGATTTACGGTATTAGCGGGCTGTAGGCGAGCGGCCGCCCTCGGCTAAGACCCCTGGGATGCCAACCCCAAAGTGCATTTGCAGCACTTCGCCCTAGGTTGAGTCATTTCTTGAATTTTCTCTGCTCGCGCTCGACCATTCCGGCTTGGGAGACCTTGCCAGGAGTCACTTGCGAGACTCAAGTCGGCTCTCAGGTTCATGGCAGTGACTTAAGCCCCTCCACCAACGGCAAGGTGAAATGACTCCCAGGAGAGGTAACCTAACCAACCAAACATTTTTTTTTGTAGACAGAGGAGGCATGCATAACGCACGCCAAGTGCTTAGTTTCGATCGCAACAAGGTGTGTGGGGCTCTACTATAGATAGGCCTAACCACTAAAACTCCTCTAAGTCCCTTTGTGGTCTAACTCTCGCCGGTGTTTGTGAGAGTTCTCAAAGAACCATTTCCCATTTATTTTTAGGTAGTGAGTCGGAATCAAACTTATGGGATCTTGTCGTCAGCCCATTCCCTACCATTATTTTGTCAAATTCATTATCCCCTCTGCCTCATTCAGACTCACTTCCGGTATCACTTCCTTCCAATCTTTCATTTCTGTCCTCATTTTCTGTTTCTTTTTCTCTCATGCCACACTTGGTAAGTGCTCCAATTTATTCTCAAGTTACATCCATACTTCTGTTTATCGTTCGCACTCTGTAAATACATGTTCGGGGTTGTCTATTGTTTGACATAAGGCGCATAGTTCGCTGTTCGTTTTCCCGATCCTTTTGGCAAATGCTGCAAAAGACCCATGACCACTTAGGAACTGCGTGAAAAAATAGTTTGTCGTTCTGAACTTACATTCCACCCAATCTTCAATATTCGTCATTAGTTTCCGGGTCCATTGAGCCTTTCCGTTTTCTCCACCCCACCTGTTTTGTCACATTCTTATGGTTTTTTCCTGGCCATTTTCTTCACCTCTGCTGTATGAGAGTTATAGACGTCAAACAAAAATGTATATTCCTCATTTTTTAGGTTTAATGGCGGGGTGGCCGCGATGATTTGGGCTGCCTCGCCTGAAATTGCTCGGTATGCGCAGGCTGTCCTCAGTAGTATTCTTCTCTGTGCTGCCAAAAGCATTATCCTATATTTTTCTATCTTAATAACCGAGCCATATAGGGGGGATGCGTATAATAATACGTTATGTGCCACACCACTCAGGATTGCTCTCCTCCTGCAAGTTGGTCCTCCTGTATTTGGCAGGATTTCCTGCAATAATTCGTTCTCTCGTTCATTTTTGCGATAGCCTCTATGGAGTGAGGTCCAAAAGACATTTTATCGTCCAAGACAACACCCAGGTAGTTCAGCTTACGCACCGATCTGATTGTTGCTTCGGAGATGAAAAACTCGAGTTCATCCTTCCTTCTTGGACCCTTAAGTACTATAATCTTCGTTTCCGTCTTTGCAATCTTGAGTTTGTTCGTCGTCATCCATTTTACGACAATGTCGAATGATTCTGCAATCCGCTGTATTAGGACATCCTACGAGTTTGCAGTCACCATAAGAGCAAGGTCGTCCGCATACCTCACAGGTGTCACATCCTCCGGGAAGTTTAGGCGCAGTACTTCATCATATGATATGTTCGGTTCGAGAACCGAACCCTGTTGTAACAGTGAGCCAGTTATATATTCTAGAAGCCGGCCCTTACCATGTTAATCATGATGACTCATATACGTAGAACCATAGCTTAGAGTATTAATCATTCTATTCTTAATAAAAACTATGATTAATTGAATGACGAACATTGCAGGTGTTTTAAGGGTATAAATACGATGCTCGACCTGTAAAGATCATCATTACTTTACGAGAGTTAGAAGCTTTAACATTGCTTATAATAATCAGTGTAATTTTCAAATCATTACTGTAATACATTGTAGCTTTTACATTGCACAATAAATATAGTAAAATCAAATCGTTTTTTAAAAACGTTATTTCTTGAACCGGAAATAAAACTGGCGCAGTCGGAACGGATTCCAAGAAAGTGCATTTTTACTACAAAATCGAGTACTAATGTTCGTGCATTTTAATGCTTAAAATTGGAATTAAAGCAAATCAAACATATCCTGAACAAAATCGTCAAGATATCCAAGTGGCCTGGACAACATCGCCGAAGTCACTCATCAACAAATCAAACATATCCCGAACAAAATCGTCGAGATATCCAAGTGGCCTGGACAGCATCGCCGAAGTCACTCATCAGAAGACATCAATGAAGACATCAATCAAGTAAGAGAATCTGTTTATCCTATAATATCCACTATCACATGTCAAATGAAATAGATGATATATTGAGTAATATAATCAGACAAGTAAGTAACTTAAGAATAGATAACGAAGGTTCAGAATTCATTGAAGAAAACAATTCTTTTAATAATTCTAATAACAATCAAACAATGGTAAATTTCAATATAAACAAAATATTCATTGACGCTGTTCCCAGTTACAGTGGAGAACAAGCAACTCTAGGAATTTTTATCAATGCTTGCGAAAAATTCTTAACTACATTAATTGACCCAAATCAACCTCAAAATAACGAATGGCTATTAAGAATTCTAATAAATAAATTAGAAGGACGAGCTTTAACACTAATAGGTAGTAAGAAGAGGCAAATACATGACCTGCAATCAAAAATCTTTTAATATCTTATTTTGGAGATCAAAGAAATATTAAATGCTTAATTAGAGATTTAATGAATGTAAAATTGGAAAGAAATGAAACCCCATATACGCTAGGTATGAGAATACAAGATATCAAAAGTATGATTTTGAATAAACTTAGATTAGAAGAACCAGATAATGCGGTAAGAATAGTGAAAACACAAATGTATGACGAAATCTCTTTAGATTCATATTTGAATGCTTTGCCTGAAAAACTTTCAGACAAAATAAGATTCAGAAACCCTGAAAATTTAGAAAGAGCTATGAATTTAGTTGTAGAAGAAGAGAATGTAAACTATTACAGAGACAGAATGCATACAGTAGGAAGTAATAGATTTAATAAACCCCCAGTAAAATTGCAACCAAGCAAACCCATGATTAATCGTCAAAATTTTAATTCTCAAAATTTTAATCGTCAAAATTTTAATCCTCAATATCAAAGTATTAATAAACAACAATTTACAAACAGACCAAATATTCCAAATCAACCAAGACCATATAGTTCAATAATATAAGTTTTCAAAAGACCGTTTTCAGGAAAAAACTGCCGAACTTTCTTTCTCAACGGATTTTTATGTTTTTGGGGGTGCTGAATCTGAATCTGAAGTTTGCTACCACGGCAACCATCGGCTTCATACTCAAAATCGCGAAAAACCGCCTAAAATTGCGGTAATTAAATGTTTTTCGCCTATAACACGACAACGAAGCGTTTTTCAAAGAAAGTTATTGTATAGTAAATTGTAGCTTAAGCTAATACCTACAAAACAAAAAAAACAAATCCGAAATCGGACCATTTTTCGCAGAGTTAGGATTTTTTGAAAATGGTGATAAGTAGCGAAGTTGGCTAAAAACGCGAAAACCACTTCGATAATATCTGCTGGTGCCCTATTATCATTCTTTTACCTCTATAATCAATATATGTATATATATATATATATATATATATATATATATATATATATACACGTATATAAAAATACGTATATAATAATATGTATTATACACTCACGTATTGGTATTTTACAAGTATTCCCCCCTTTCTTAAATCTCAATGAAAAATTGAATTCAGGTTGCATAAATTGTGGAAGAATTACGACACAATCGACCACTCCCTCCTAGTCTGTTGTTAACCTGCTCCCTACTCCCCACTTACTCACACCCCTCCCACCCCTTCCTTCGGAACACCTGCTATCCGAAATCATTCCGTTTCAGTTTGTGACCGAACGTGACGGCGAGCATTTTAATTCGAGTCTTTCTTGTTAAAATATACGCAAAATATGTCTCGCAAGTGTATTGTGTGTGAAGAATTGTTAGATGATGGAACAACGACATCTACAGTGCAGCAGAAGGGTTTACAATCTTTCATTGATGCCAGTACGAAACGTGGCGATGGCAAGTCAGTATTATTTAAGTTAGCAAAGTTACCACTTAAGCTTCATGAGAAATGTAGAAAGTCGTATCCTCATGAAAAATCGATTGCTGCTTTTCTTAACAAAAAGAAAAATGAGCGGCAGAGTAATGCCACTTCCCTACGTTCAAATGTTCCTACGTTTTCATTTAAAACTCACTGTTTTATTTGTGGTAAGCACGTGCCACCAGATTACAAAAAGAAAGAGATGAAGAAAACACCTCAATATCGTAACTTAGTGTTCCTCGTTCTTGACAAAACACAAAAGGTCGATAAAAACGTTGTGAGGCTTGCAAGAGAGCGCAATGATGACTACGGACGTGCCATTATTGAGCGTTTGGCGACAGTGCATGATTTACGAGCAGCTGATGCCCAATACCATTTCTTATGTATGAAAGATCTGAACAAACCACGCAGGAAAGGAAATCCTCCAACAGGTGGCCGTCCCAGAGACGAAGTTGATTACGCGATGCAATCGATTTTCGAGTATCTTGAAAATAATTCAGAAGAGAGCCAATTCACAATTGAGGAACTCATGAATGAAATTGACACAAATTGCACTCGCCCTCATCCAAAAACTGTCAAAAACCGCCTCCTTGAGGAATATGGCAGTGATATATTGATCACGGATAAAATTCCTTACATTGTGTGCTTCAAGAACACTGGGCACAAGATCATTACCGATTCTTGGTATGATGAGAGGTTGCCTGAAGACGAAGAAAGGCTGAGAATTGTTAAAACAGCAGCTGCTATTATACTTGAAGATGCACGATCACAAGTGTATGAAACAAGTCAGTATCCCCCAGCTGATAGATTTTTGGATGGCGCTGAAAATTTCATTCCAGAATCTCTTCGGGTTTTTACAGATGCTGTAGTGCTGTCCAAGAAGAAAGGGGACATTAACAAATGGAGGAAGAAATCAATAGCAATTGCTGACCGCTTACTCACAACCGTGAGACCAAATTCATATATATCTCCTCTGCAAGTGGGTGTAGCTGAATTTTTGTACAGAAAATATGGATCGCGCAGGTTATTGGATGTGATCAGTTCCTTAGGATATTGCTCATCGTATCAGGAAGCAGTTCGTTTTGAAACATCCTCAGTTATGCAACCACCTCTGGCTCTACGGGGTCAAGCACTGTCACAGTTAGTCTACGATAACGCAGATTTCAATGTGCGTACTATTGACGGACATAACACATTCCACTCAATGGGTGGTATACTATGTGTGACTCCTAGGACTGCTGTTGTGCCTGGTCAAAACATACCTAGGTTGAAGAACCTGCCTACAGCAGGAACTGTTGGACGTTTTGGAAATGTTGAATTGAAAATTTTTGAGAAGACAAAAGTTGGGTTGGCTTCCATTCCAATCAAGCCTCTCACCCCGAAGTATGTCGATAAAACGTTAAT
Source organism: Endomychus coccineus (assembly GCA_958510875.1). Classification (NCBI taxonomy): domain Eukaryota; kingdom Metazoa; phylum Arthropoda; class Insecta; order Coleoptera; family Endomychidae; genus Endomychus; species Endomychus coccineus. The sequence continues at coordinate 46,866,568 of OY294070.1, forward strand.
CATTCCTAACAAACCTCTCATGCTCTGGCTGTATGGTAAACATATAGATTTGGCAGGTATTGGTGGATGGAACGGATTTATGGAAGATGTGACAAGTAAACTGCCATACGAAAATACGTTTATTGATTGCCAGCCTTTCATAAACTCACCACCGAGTGACTACAACACAGTGTACACCTCACTGCTCTGCAGTGTTGAAAAAGTAAAATCGTTGGATCAACAAACCACGTTTGTCACATTTGACCAGCCACTGTATCTGAAGGCAAGAGAAATCATAGCGAGTCGTCAGGCAGACCCTGCACTTAAAAATGTTGTAATACGGCTTGGTGGCTTTCACTTGGTGATGTCGTTCATGGGGGCGGTTGGGTTCATCATGGAAGGAAGTGGTTTATCAGAGCTCTTTAACCTCGTATACGCTGCCAACAGTATAGAAAAAATAATGACCGGTCACGCCTATGTAAGGGCCGTTAGAGCACACATGCTTGCCCACCGCAGTCTTGCTTCGCAGATTCTTGAAACTGTGGACTTTTCACAAGAATTTAAATTGGAAATGGAACAGATTATCTACGGCCCAGATCCATCAGAAATTCTGAGAGCAGATGAGACAGCTTATGTCAAAGAACTTTCTGAAAAATTTTACAAGCAACTTCATTGCTTCACAGATCTAGGACCCACTGCCAAGTTATGGAGTCAATACTTTCAAATGGTTACACTGATAGCAAACTTTATTGATGCCGAGAGAATGGGAGACTGGGATAGACACCTGGAAACTATACATGACATGCTGCCTTACTTTCACGCCAGTGGGCACTTTCACTATGCGAAATGCTGCCATCTGTATCTACAGGACATGATGGAATTGGAGCACAGCATGCCTTCTGATGAATTCATGGCATTTACTTCACAAGGCGGTTTTACTATAAGGCGAAGCAATAAGTTTCGATGTGGCACGTGGACTGATATGTGTATAGAACAGGAACTTATGAAACACTTGAAAAGTACTGGTGGACTGACGAGAGGTCGTGGAACCAGTGACGCTATCCTGTCAAGATGGACATTTAGCATGCCAACGCATAGACTAGTTTGCCACGCTGTGGAACAGTTCAGCGGAATTGACTTTGCTACCTCTGAGCAGCATGTTGATGCAAGAGAATCCAGACAGAATCGAGACAACAGAGATGTGAAGAAAATGATAGCATGGTTCCATCTGCATCCACCATTTAGTGATGCTGGTGAGCTAATTTCTTTAAGCACTGGGGTCGTGGGAGACGAAAAAATCAACTGCCACATGTCAAGAGAAGTAGGCGTTACGCGGGTCAATGCAATTGTGGGCAGTGATTTCCAATCAGTCAAATTGAAGCGGAGTGACAAAGTGTTGTCTCTGGCAAACATGAAATGTTCGGTGGTTGTGAATAATGAACGAGTGGTTGTCAACCCAACAACCTTATTTCAACGAATGAGTGTCGCCAAACAGTCAGAAGAAGAACTCCAAGAGTTTTTGACTTATGATCTGAGTCCCTTCCCACTCGCATTGTTTGATGAAGGTGGCTTAAGAAAAGGCACAAAATCGTCACTGTACAAAGCTTTACAAACAGCAGATGACACTACAATATTGGATCAACATCCACAATACGTTGTTGACGGCGGGTTTCTCTTGCATCGGGTGGTTTGGACAAGAGGGCACACATTTGGGCAAATCTGTAAGTCGTACATTGAATATGTTCAACGGCACTATATGTCTACTGCGATTGTTGTGTTCGATGGATACTCCGATTCAAATAAAGGCACAAAGCAAATGGAGCGCAACAGAAGAGCAAAGAAAGTATCAGTTGATATCCAGTTTACTGAAGAAATGGTGCCAACAACAAGCCAGGACAAGTTTCTATCCAACTATAACAATAAGGACCGGCTCATACAAATGCTGATGAAAAAATTCACTGAAGCTGAAATGGAAGTTAGACAAGCAATTGAGGATGCAGACTGTTTGATCGTACAAACTGCCCAATCCTTTCCAGAAGAATGTGATGCAATTGTTGTTGTTGTTGGTGAGGACATAGATCTTCTGGTCATCCTCATTGGCACACAAACACCCAGCAACGTCTATTTCCTGAAACCAGGAAAAGGGAAGGTGCCACCTACTTTGTACCACCCACCAACCGCTATCAACAGATCCGTTGCAGAACATATTCTGTTCGTACACGCATTCAGCGGTTGCGACTCGACCTCCGCCATCTTTCACCAAGGGAAGGTAAAATTTGTCAAGACTCTCCAAAAGTTCCCAATTCTATCATCTTACATCAAACAATTCAAAAATCCATTTGCGACAAAAGAAGAGCTCACGGCAGCAGGGGAAAAATTCTTGGTTGGATTGTACGGAGGTGATTTTCGTTGCACTTCCTTGAACGATCATCGCTACAGGCAGTACATAACTTCAGCCTACAAATTCAATTCAAATTTTGCCACCATTCCACCCTCAGAAGCCGCAGCCAAGCAGCACACATATCGGGTTTTCCATCAGGTACAGCAGTGGCTTGGAAACGCTCTACCAACAGAGGAGTGGGGTTGGCGAACAGTCCAGGGGAACTTGATCCCTATAACCACTCTCAAAGCTCCAGCCCCAGACAAGCTGCTGACGTTGATAAGCTGCAAGTGTCAGAAGGGGTGCAGGGGCAATTGTGGATGAAGAAAAATTGGATTGTTCTGCACAAGGTTGTGTGACTGTGATGGTCACTGCTGTAATCAAGAAATCATCTTTGATATGGACGACGGTACAGACGACCTTCTGGAGTCACCGCTTTCATCTGATAATATTGAAGAAGTTGAAGGTACTTTAAAACATATATCTTATCAACTCACATGTGATATATTCATTTATTTTCTGTTTCAGTGGATCCACCAACAGATGAGAACCAACCCAGTCACAAGCGCCCAAAATTGTCCTCTCTCGATAAACCGGGTCCATCTGGTTTACAACGATAGCAGACGAAACGATGACGCTTGGTAAGTAATGTGGTATCCTGTACACCTGCTTATAAAAATTTACTTGAATGAAACTATTTTTCTTGATATCTGAAGACAAAATAGATCTATAGACTCTGTTTTCTCTAATTCCAGATGGAGTTGTACCCAATTACAATTCGAATTAAGTTGTCTACTTTCTACAATTCTACTTTTCTACAACAATTAACTATATCTCAATCCTTAACTTACTATTTTTACATAATAATATGAAAGTGTATGATAATAATAAGTTGTCAATAAACATAAGCTAAAAATAAATTGTCGTTTATTACAACCAACTCCTTGTATAAACTGTACTTGATAGAGTGGAGTCAAAAATGCTCACATTGCTCATTGACGTTCGGCAGTTCAGTAAAAGTGGCCAATTGTACAAAAATTTCTAGCACGATACGTAAATTTGAGTTTTCGTTGAGATTTGAGAAATAGAGTACTTGTGAAGTGACCTAATAGGTGAGTAGGTGCCTCATTGACGTTCGCTACATATCGCCATATTTCGAAACATCATAACTCCGCAAAAAATGGTCCGATTTCGGATTTGTTTTTTTTGTTTTGTAGGTATTAGCTTAAGCTACAATTTACTATACAAAAACTTTCTTTAAAAAACGCTTCGTTGTCGTGTTATAGGCGAAAAACATTTAATTACCGCTATTTTGGGCGGTTTTTCTCGATTTTGAGTATGAAGCCGATGGTTGCCGTGGTAGCAAACTTCAGATTCGGATTCAGCATCCCAAGAAACATAAAAATCCGTTGAGAAAGAAAGTACCGCAGTTTTTTCTTTGCCAAACCCTTATATTATTGAACTAATATTATAATAGTACTAATCATTGGATTAATAGACCTCAAAATCAAAATTTTAATAATTTCCAACGACAAATACAAAATAAACCTGTACCAATGGACACAAGCTCAGGTAATACGAGACGAACTAATAATACAACTCAAAGAATGTACAATGTACAACCAGCACAAAGACCAAATCAACAAAGAAATTTCACGTCAGAAGAGTTATTCCATCATGAAATGGATGAAACCGAACCAGAATATTCAGATAATCCAGAATATAATGACGTTGATTATGATTGTCAAAATGAAGAATTTGACGAAAACTATGATTACGATGAGCAAAATTTTCATTTAGCCCAGACACAAACAGAGAAGACATAATAGATTTAAATAATATTGATATTAATGTATTACCCTACATTAAAATCCCACATGCAAATTTAAAATTTTTAATTGATACGGGATCGTCAAAAACATTAATAAATCCGAAAACCGTAGATAAACATTATAAAAATTATGTTTGGAATGAACCATTCAAAATAAGATCTGCACATAACACCACTTACACAAATACGTCGCGAAAACACCTTTACCAAGAACATTTAATACAAAATTAGTTCATAATTTTTGTGTATTCAATTTTAATAACAGATATGACGGTTTGATAGGCATAGATTTACTAAAGAAATTAGATGCGAATATTGACATAAAAAATGGAGTATTAAGAACAAAAACTGCTGAAATACCAATATACTTTGAAAAACAAAATACAAGTCACGAGAGTTATAATAAAATGATTGAACCTCGTACAAAGCAAGTAATTAAAATCCCAGTAAATTCAAACGCAAGTCAGGGAATAATAGAATACTCTTTATTAGAACCAGGAGTTGAATTACCATCATCTCTAGTAACAATAAATAACAATCACGCTATCGTTTCAGTAACAATTCCAAACGAATACCCAGTAGAGATAAAACTTGAGAAACCGCTTGAAGTGACAGAATTAAATAATTACAATCAGTTAGAGATAAAAATAATGACTTAATTATCGAACATGATAACGAATTGAAACAAAATCTTAAACACCTAAAACTAAACCATCTAAATTTAGAAGAGAAAAAAGCAATCAGAGAATTATGTTTCGAATATAGAGACATTTTTCATTGCGAAAAATTACCTTTATCTTTCACAAACGAAATTAAACATTGTATTAGAACTACAGACGAAATTCCAGTATATCGGAAACCATACCGGTTACCTCACGAAAATCAAAAAGAAGTAGATAAACAAGTCACACAATTATTAGAACAAGATATAATTAGAAATTCAACAAGCGCATGGAGTAGCCCTGTAATAATTGTATCAAAAAAAGAGGATGCTTCAGGAAAAAAGAAATTTAGAATGGTAATCGATTATTCAAAATTAAATGAAAAAAGTATTGACGACCAATATCCATTACCTAACATAACTGAAATTTTAGATAAACTAGGTAAATCACAATATTTTACAACTCTAGATTTAGCATCTGGATTCCATCAAATAGAAATGAATGAAAATGATATATGCAAAACAGCTTTCAGTACACCAAGAGGACATTATGAATACAAAAGAATGCCCTTCGGTCTGAAAAACGCCCCAAGTACATTCCAACGAGTAATGGACAATGTTTTAAGAGGAATTCAAAATGAAAAATGTATAGTATATATGGATGATATAATAATATTTTCGGTATCCTTACAAGAACATATTGAAAAATTGAGAATTGTATTTGAAAGATTAAGAAAAGCTAATTTCACAATTCAAATTGATAAAAGTGAATTTCTAAGTAAAGAAGTAGCATTTTTAGGACACGTTGTAACACCTAATGGAGTGTTACCTAATCCAAAAAAAATTGAAGCCGTAATTAAATATCCAATACCAAAGATAACAAAAGAAATAAAAGGATTTTTAGGACTAGTCGGTTATTATAGAAAATTTATAAGAGACTTTGCAAAACTTACTAAACCAATGACCAAATGTTTGAAAAAAGGACAAAAAATAACTCATGATCAAAAATTTATAAAATCATTTGAAACTTGCAAAAAATTATTAGTAAATCACCCAATACTTCAATATCCAGATTTTACAAAACCCTTTGTCTTAACGACAGACGCTTCGAATGTAGCTTTAGGAGCAATATTATCACAAGGTATTATTGGAAAAGATAAACCAATATGTTATGCCTCTAGAACTTTGAATGAAACAGAACAAAAATATAGTACTATTGAAAAGGAACTACTTTCGATAGTTTGGGCAACAAAGTATTTTAGACCTTACCTATATGGTAGAAAATTTATAATATATACTGATCACCGACCATTAACTTGGTTATTCAAACTCAAAGATCCAAATTCAAAATTACAAAGATGGAAAATACGCTTAGAAGAATACGACTATGAGATAGAATATAAAAAAGGCAAATATAATACAAATGCAGATGCATTATCAAGAATTCAAATAAACGCACTTGAAAATGAATCTGTAATTGCAAATATTGATGAAAGCGATATAGAAAATGCGCTTCGATCACTAACAACACCTAATTTACCCCAAATTGACCAAGAAAACTTAGATGAAATATTAGAAGGTATTGATACTATCCATTCACGTGAAAATGATGAACCGTTAGAAGCAATCAAAATTTTACATAATATAATAAATAACAAGTCAAATCAATATTACATTTCAGAAGTGTATAATAAACCAAAAAAAGTAAAAGTTATAAAAGAAGACGGAAATACTAAACTATACGCACAATTTACAAAAAATAATAATGACCAGCAGATAATCGATTTTTGACGAGAATATACAACGGAAAACAAAAAATTCTATATGTATTTTGAATCTGAAAAATTATATAAAGATATTTGCAATATATATATATACAAATATATAATAACAATGGACCTGAATTGATTAGATGTACACAAAACAAACAAGAAATAAAAGATAAAGATGAAATATACCTCACAATAAGAAATCAACACGAATCGAAAACAAATCATAGAGGAATACAAGAGACTATGAAGCAAATTCAGAGAAAATATTTTATCAAAAATATGCAACAAGAAGTTTCCAAGTTCATAGGAAATTGTGAAATTTGCAAAAAATCAAAATATGACAGACATCCACCAAATCCTCCAATAATGATAACTGAAACCCCGAGTAAACCTTTTCAAAAATTACATTTAGATACTTTCGTAATAGAGAAACAAAATTATCTCACAATTGTAGATGCTTTCTCAAAGTTTGGACAAGCAATACCAATTCAATAAAAAAATAGTATAGATGTAACAGACGCGTTATTATTATTCTTTTCCTACTATGGATTACCAGAACAAATAACTACAGACAATGGACCAGAATTCACTAGCAAAGTAATTCAAGATTTATTAGAAATACATAAAATTAAAATTCATTTCGTAACTGAAAACCACCCAGAATCGAATGGATTAATCGAAAGATTACTAAAATAAAATCATAAAGATCCAATAACAACTTTGATGAAATATGCAATTATAGCATATAATAACTCGATAAATTCAAGTACGAATTTCACACCAATAGAATTAACAATAGGGAGATTCAATGAGAAAACTCCGTATGATATAGATTATGAAAAACAATTATTTCAAACTTATGTAAAAGAACATAGAGATAAGTTAGAAACCACATATAATAAAGTTAAAGAAAAATTAGATAAGGACAAAACAAATACTGCAAATAAACATAATGAAGAGTGTAATTTAGAAAAATTACAAGTAGGTTCAAAAGTATACGAGAAAAATTATAGAATGAAAAGAGCTAAAACAGCTGATAGGAATTTAGGACCATATGAAATAAAGAAAATAAGTGATAAGAATGTAGCATTAATTGAAAATGACAAAGTAAAGAAATACGTACATTTAAAAAATTTGAGACATGTTATTGTTTCAGATGGACAATCTTCATCTGCCTCGCAGCAATCTCAATTAATCAAACTGAATCAGATCTATATTCATTAGTAATGTCAATCAATGTATTTACGCAAATTAATTTAGCTTTAGAGACAACAGGTAAAATCCTAGATACTTTAGAAAATGCTGTAGTGTTTGCCCAGTTAAATACATTTCACACATCATTAATTGAATCAAGAGAATTATTAAACGAATTGATAAGCATTAAGCCATTAATTTCAAAAAGTAAATTGCCATATGAACCCACAATCGAAACTATATTGTTATTTGAAAAAATAATAAATATAAAAGGATATATAAAAAATAAGGAACTTGTATTTATTCTTCAGATACCATTAGTAGAATCAGAATTTTACAATTATTATCATCTATTTGCATTCCCAATCAAACGAGAATCCCAATTCCAATTAATAATACCACAAACCAAATACCTGATAAATAAAAGACAATAAAGAATGTCGAGAAATCAAGAAAAGTGAATACCTATGTGACTCAAGGAACACCAAAATTGTAACAAACAACAGCCCATGTGAGACTCAACTATTATCATTTTCCCAAGATTATAACAAATGTCATCCCAAATCAATGAAGATATTGGAAAATAAAACACAGAAGATAACGGACAATAAATGGATTATTGTAGTACCAAAAGAAACAACAGTCACTGTGAGATGCAAAAACAACGAATATAAAAACCTAATAAAAGGTAGCAATATCGTAACTGTACCAGAAGGTTGTAATCTACGAATAAAAGTAGAAACTATAAGGACATATCAAAATCCAGGAATGGAACAAACATACGTTGAAGTGCCAAATATAAAGATAGAAACAACCGAAATAAAAAATGAACCAACTGAAACACCACTTCAACTAGAAAACATCGAATTAGACGAGATACATCCTTTTATACAACAAATGAACAATAATAAGAAATTAATTCAATCTATTGAACCAGTGAAAGTGCATCATAATAATATAAGTGTATGGACAATTATTCTTTATGTAATCTTAATTTTAATAATATTGTACTTTGCACGAAAACTCGTAATGAAAAAGTTGATTGAAAGAAATAATACTATCACAGAAATAGAAATACCCATAGAAAGTATTCAATTGAAAAATTAAAGGGATTTGCCCTTAATGTTTCAACTTAAGGAGGGACGAGTTATATATTCTAGAAGCCGGCCCTTACCATGTTAATCATGATGACTCATATACGTAGAACCATAGCTTAGAGTATTAATCATTCTATTCTTAATAAAAACTATGATTAATTGAATGACGAACATTGCAGGTGTTTTAAGGGTATAAATACGATGCTCGACCTGTAAAGATCATCATTACTTTACGAGAGTTAGAAGCTTTAACATTGCTTATAATAATCAGTGTAATTTTCAAATCATTACTGTAATACATTGTAGCTTTTACATTGCACAATAAATATAGTAAAATCAAATCGTTTTTTAAAAACGTTATTTCTTGAACCGGAAATAAAACTAGCCGAGCGTATGTTTTATATATCTGAACCTACTCCAGATTTAATATTACAAGCAAGTGAATAGGATTGAGAGCCTATCTCACTGCTTGTAACACTTGTACTTGTACTTGTACAGTACATCTTGCTGTCTTGAGGGTACTTTTAAACGGCTCTGAAACTATCATTATATCTACTCCCTCACTTTTTGCTGTAGCGTATGATATATCGTGAGCGGAACTTACCCTGTTTAGATTCGTTTGCTGTATATGGACTGCCATTTTATTGTTTGATGGATCTTTTCGCAGCTGTCAGAGATCTTTGGAACTCTGTACATGTTGCCGTTCGCGATGATTGTCCCTCCTTTTCGTATGCTGGGAAATATCTTTCAGCCGCACACCCCTTAGAAGTATGTCCGGTCTCGCCGCATCGGAAACATATTTCTTCACGATTTGGGTCTTTACAGTCATCAACTCTATGCTCGTACGACCAACATCTCTAGCATCTGGTCATTTGGATGCGTTTCTCAATCTGGCATTTTACCATTCCTACCTCAATTGTTTTTCTTTGCAGTAGTTCTTCTGCTTCGCTTTTGGCCATCGTGACAGTTATAGCACGTGTATTTGCTGCCATAGGTCTAAGTTCGCTTAATTTGTAGGCTGCCCTTTCTATATTAGGGATTGCTTTCTTTATTGCCTCATGAACTTTTTCTTCTGGGGTTAGGAGATTCATTTCTCTAATGTGTAGGGATGAGAGCCCATCGTTTGTTCCTACCTTCCATGTTCTCATTTCGTTTGCTCTGTTAGCATCAATCAGCACTTTACTTATCTTTTTAGCATTAGGATTAGGAGCTTTCCTTCCTTGGTGCTACGAATGTTTTCAATACCTTTATATACTCCTCCTGTGTTCGGAGCTGTTTTGACATCCTCAAGTGTCTCTGCATATGTAACTCCTTTTTTATCCACCATAAATGCATATGTGTTCCCTAGGTTTCTTTGGGTCCTGTGGGTTCTTGCAGAATATTTTTATTTTCGTACCTGAGCCATAGAAAGCAGCTTCTATCATCTTCTTCAAACGTAGCCTGTCCATGTCTATAGGAAGATTCATTGTTACACATTCTGCATTGGTCGCCTCCTCACGAATATTCTTAATAATTTCGAAGTTCCCTGTATCCGAGTCCCCTAGGTTTGCTTTGATGCACCTGATAGTTTCATCTCTCCAGGTTCCTTCCTCTTTTATTCTACAGTATTTGTCCACTACTTCGAAGTGTCCTACAATGTGTTTCAGCTCGGAGTATTTTGCTACAATTTTCTCCTCCACAGCTGTCCTACTTCCTTTATTTGTCATGTAGACTTTTGTACCATACTCCTTCTCGTCCACCCAGTTACCTATCACTATTCCAGTGTTCATGTTCACCAGATTTATCCATTCATCGGCACTGGTTGGAGGTGTTATTTCATCTATCACGTCATCTCCCCTGTGTCCCAATACTTACTTTGACAATCTTTGGTCTATTCTGCCTATTTTCCTCCACCCATTCCTTGACTATTCCTTCATTCAAACTGTCGACAGGAGGCTGAAGTTTGCTTATCAGCGCTTTCAACTTTAGGTTTGTGTTACGCTCCACACTTTTCTCCAATTCCCTTGCTACCTGTCTTATGTCCCTCATCGCTCTAATTATGATTTCTGTCGCTGTCTCAGTTTCAATATCTTCAGTTCTATTCATGTGTTTCTTGTTCTCCATATTTGTGTTTATCCTCTTCCTTGTCAGTAGATCCATAGGACTGGTATTGCTCCTGTCCCTTGGCCGTTTCCTCCCCTCGCTAATTCTTCCATCTTCATTTCATCTCAGCTACATTTACCTGTGGCATTGATACCGCCTTCGGGATCCCTGGTGGAGTACTCCTCACTCTCTGACTCAAGCTGCCAAGAGCTACAATCTCCACCCTTTCTCCAGGAGGTGTTCTATTTATTAACGACCTCCTTATTGTCGGATCTTCAATCTTTCCCCACTGATATGTTTTGTTATTATTTTTATTCTCAATTCTTTCCCCATGATTAGGGTCGGAGTAAAGGTCTCCCCTGGCAGTGCACCCATACCAAAGGGAATTCTATATACTACGGAGTTCCTTCTTTGCCTGCTTGTAGAGTCGTTCCTTTACCTCCTTTTCCTCTTGTCTTCCTTGTCTTTTGTTCTCTCTTGTTTTCTCTCTCTTCATTCTCATACACTTATTTCTTGCTGCCGCAATTTGATCGTTTCACCAGTACACCGGTATTTTATTGTAGTTTATTGTTTTTAGAGTTTCTATACATGTGTTTTCCAAGATTTCCGCCATCTTTTTCGGAGGTATATCAGTGTTGATGCTAGCTATATGCTTCTTGAAGGCTTTTAATACATGTTTCTCATTGATGCTTCTGATGTTCCACATACTTCTTACTGTTTCAACATTTTTTCTATATGTATCTGCGAGCTCATAGCAAATATAATGATGTAGGCTCATGCTTTCATCGTCGAGGACTTTCCAGTTTTTTATTTTTTGTATAGTTTTCACGTGGGTGATGGTTAGGTCCAAGATTGACTTAGAACCTCGTCTAGTGAACGTAGGCTTATCCCCCTGGTTTGCTACCATCCAGCCATTCTGGCTCAGCCAATCAGATACTATATCCCCCCTTTCATTTTCTTGGCTGTCATTCCAGACGTAGGACCTGGCGTTAAAGTCTCCAGCTATAATCAGAGTTTTGGTCTGTCTCAATGTACTTCTCCTTATGTCATTTAATGTCTGTATTTATTGATTGGTGGTGACGTTTGAGGATATGTAACAGCTATATATGACATAGTTTTCTAACTCTATCCAAACTGCCTCTTCATAGCTCCCTTGGTTGTAGATTTTTAGCTTGCTATTTGAACATCTTTTAAAAACTTAATGTTTTGTTTTGATTGATCATCATTTTTCATATTAAAATTTAATTATTGAAGTATTATAACACCGTATTTGCAAATAAGTTACTTTTGCGCTTTTGAATAATTTTCGTGCATTGTCGGCTTTAGATGCATTTTCACCGGATACCATTGCTTCTAACGACTTAGACAAGGTATACCTTTCTTAAGCATAAAAGATGGGAAAACAAATTTTTCTAGTTGATATTGACATACACTGTGAGGCAAGAAAGTTAGGACCGATTCAAAGGAGATGGAACCCTGTATGTGGCGCCTCCTATCAATAATCAAAATACTAAGATCATATTTGAATTCAGCGTGATAAAAAACCTCTGTATACCAAATTTCGTTTCTTCTGTAGCCGCTTCTAGTTGGTTTTTCTCCATCCACGCTTTTATGGTGTATAACCCCATACCTGCCTTGTTCATGAGTTCTTCTGGTCCCTTTGCCTCTGTTATCATAGCTAGATCGTCCGAAAATTCCATTAAACTAACTCCTTCGGGCATTTCACATCTCAGTACATCATCATATAGCAGGTTCCACAAGGTCGGTCCTACCACTGAGCCTTGTGATACTCCCCCTCCTTCTTCCTCTGCATATTCCCTCTCTAGACTGAAATGTTTGCCATCCAGGTATGATTCTATTATTCTCTGTAGATATTCTGAGATTCCTCTTTCCTTTATTTTTAATAATATTATTCTCCATGATGCTGTTTCAAATGCATTTTTGACATCTATGAATATTATTGCTTTCCAGGTGTTCTTATTACGTTCTGCGTTTTTTAATAATTTCATCACGTGGCCAATTGCATGTGTCGTCGATTGATTTTTATGGGTAAACCAAATTGATTTGGGTTTAACCCCCCGTTACCTCTATCTCCTCATTTAGTCTACTTAGTATCAATCTTTCAAAGCTTTTTCCGATAACGTTCAAGAGACATATCGGCCTATATTTCGTGAGTTCGTTTGGATTCTTTTCAGGTCTACGAATCAGCACCAGCTTGGCTCTTTTCCATTCCTTCGGGAAGGTAATTGCTTCAAGGCATTTGTTGAATATCTTCTCGAAATATTCTACATTGGCTCTTATCATCACTTGGATTGCTTCTGGAGGTATATCATCTGGCACGGCGCCTTTTTCCTTCTTATTTTATTCGCCGCTTCCTCTATTTCTTCTTATTTGAATCTAGGGGGTTCAGTTGTTATTTGTGTCCTTGTTCTTCCTCTCTGTTGTCCCTCTTTCTCTATGAACAATTCCTCGAAAATTTCACATTTTCCTTTGAGTGTTAGTTCTATCCTTGAGTTGGGTATCTTTAATTGCTCTTTTATTATTCTATATGCGTCCCCAAATATGTCCTGCTCAGGGCCTCGCATAGTTCTTTCCACTTCTCTCTTTTCGCCTTGTTTATTTCTTTTCTAAATTCTCTCTTCGTTTCTTTGTATTCCTCTTTCACTATTTCTTTTCTTGCACTATACTCTGGTGTTCTCTGAAATATTCCACTTTTTTTTCGTTATCATTATTAGACTTTGTATGACTTCGCCACACCAGTAAAGTAGTTAATAGTCTTCCCCCACTTTGATTCTGTGTATTGTTCTTCTATACGCTTCGGATATCAATTCCATGCATTCTTCGACATTGCTCCTATCATCAATACCCTGTGTCAGTTCCGTGAAGTATAATCCTAATTTCTCTTCTACAATCCAATATCTTCATTCTTTTATGTCTCTCCCGCTCTTCCTTGAATCTTGTTATTACATATCTATGTTGAGTGAGACTTTCTTCTTCCAGGACTTGCCATTTTATTGCTTTTCTGGTCATATCATCATTGGTCATGGTTACATCTATATACGAGGATCCATTTTCTCTGCTAAAGGTTGGTATTTTCCGGTCATCCAGTATACTGAGATTGTTAGCGTGTGAATACTCTTCTAGAATCCTGCCTTTTCTGTCCAGGGTATTCCCCCACAGTAGGGGTTTCTTGCATTGAAATCTCTCATCACTGTGTTCTCTTTTTTTGTAATTTTTATTCCTTTTATCACCTCACTGATTTCTTCCAGAGTATTTTCAAATGTTTCTATTGGAGAGTCTGGACTAGAATATATTTCTGGGTTCTGTTTCATTTTAATGTCTGGTTCACTTACAATTATTAAATCACATTTATTCGTGGCCGCTGTCGCTTCAGCAATATTGTATATCGGGAAGCTCCTCCCTACATCCATTTGCAGTATTACTAGACCCATCTTCTCATGTTAGTACTTTCTCTTCTCTCCTTTAATGCTCTCCTAAATGCATTACATTTGCCACTACCTGCCTTATGACCATTCTTTTTGCATAGTGGGCAGACCATCTCTATTGCCCTACAACTCTCTTCATGGAGGCCCATTGTTCCATATTTGTGGCAGCATTCAGACCTGTCTTCTCCTTGACATTTGGACGCATTGTGTCCGTATTACCAGCATCTATAATACCTGATTAACTCTATTTGTTCCCTTATTTTGAAATTGGATAAGCCAACTCTAACTTGTCCTAGTTCCACTGATCTATTCGCTTCTTCCTCTGCCATCGTTACCTTGGCCGCCTGGTATCCTTCTTGGAGGGTCCTCATGCTTTGTATCTGGATAGACTCTTTCATCACTTTATCACTAGCCCTGTTCCTATCAGTGCTGCTCTCAATTCCTCCGTACTGGTTATCTCATCTACGTCTTTGATAAATAACGTATTCTCTCTTTTTTAGGTTCCTTACTATCTGTCCTTCTCCTGATTCCTATATGGTTTATTTCATGAGTCTGCTCGTTCCCTCCTTTGCTTTTATCAGTAGGTTCCCTTCAGCTGTCCTGCGTACTGTGTTAACAGCCTTGCGTGCATTTGAGTCTGTTATTCCATTTCTTATCCTCCTGAATGTCTCTGCGTATGTTCGTTCTCCTACTTCTACAATTATAGCTTCTCCTCGAGTTTTTGAGAGTTTTGGGTATTCTTCCTCAGTATCCTCCGATCTGGCCTATATTATATACTTATTATTTGACGCATGAAATATTGCCTCCACCGTTTTCCTAAGATATTGTACTTGTATTCCCTGCGGTGTCCCTATACCATATGTTGCGTTGTACTCTCTCGCCCGATTTTTTAGTTCTCGCAACAGGTCAAACAGTCCTTTCTCAACCTCTACTACGTTATTTTCAAGGAGATAAGCTTTGATCTTTTTTCCTTTCTCAATTCTTGTTCCTTGATTCCTATATACCATTATCTGTTCTAATTCTACCATCTTTCCTCCTTGGCAAGGTTTGGGGTCTACCTCTAGAGTTCGGGGTACCTCTTTATCATCCACCTTTCCTCTTTGTTTCTTTTACTCTCTTCCTTTTGAACGGAGAGAACTAGGTTTTCCAATCCTGTCGTCAGTATATCAGTTTTTTCTATATTGGTCGCCTTCTATCTAGATGCTGTCCAATGTTCATCTACCACTTTGGAGAAATCTTCAAAGTTATCTATCTGGTTTTTACCTATGTCGAACTATTCTTGCCTCGAGTTACATTTTTGGCAGGTCCTGTCCTGGTCTGCCTGGTCTCTATTTCTGATTTTTTGTTCTAATTCCTCGATTCTCTCTTGATGTTGTTGCTTATCTCCTTTATATTTTCGTTCTTACTCATATTGATAGAGTGTTTCTTGTTTGTAATCCGTTATCGCTTTGAAAGTTTGTATTCTCAGCTCTCCTACCATCATCTTTATTTGTTTGTGAACGTTAGAAATTTCTTTTGAGAATTTGAGTAAGTCGTCTACCTCGCCTTTGATTTTGTTTAAAGCCTTGCTTATTACTATATCTGCTTCTCTCATCAAGGAGGGGCTCTCTGCCGCTTCCCTTTTTTTTGTGTTCCTTGGTGTATCCTCCTTTACATCTCCTATGTTCATTCCTTCTTCATCCTCCGATATCCCGTGACATTTCTGGAATATTTGTTGTGGTGGTGTCCTTGTGACTTTCCTAGATCTTGCGAAGGTGACCATTGTTTCCTCCCCTTCCATCCATTCTCTCTCTATATGTGCTTTTTGGTTTTTATTGACATTTTCATTCACGTTGTTCCCCACGAATAAGGTCGTTACTCCTGTCAGCCCCCTTACCAGGGGGAAGGCTGACATGTCCCAATGAGTGTTCCTGGTCCCCGTGGTAAGGTAGACCAAATACTGAGATTACCCCCAGTCATCCATCTCTTAAGCGTCTACCAGACGTTGGTATTAGGGGATTCATTATAGAGGTTTACTCCTCGCAGGCCGACCGGTCAAGGTGAGCCTCCCGTTTCTGGATTTCACAGAACGTTCCACGGTCACGCCTCACCGTGGTTGTTGAACTGTGGTCCAGCGTTACGGTGTTGGGGAACGATTGGCGATTGAAAACTGCCAGCTCGGGCATCCTGGTTATGCCAGTTCCCGTGCCGTGTCTGTGGGACACAGCCCTTGGGGGATAACCAACCTAACTCAACCAACCTAACCTAACCAACCTAATCTAACCAACCTAACCTAACCAACCTTTTTTTTCTTGAGTTCTCATAGGAGGGGGAAACCTTCAAAAGGGACACCGAGGGGTCGATGATTCAGTTCCTCGGCGTCTGTGGGATTCTTACCTCTCTAAAAACCCCCCTATTTCTTAGGACAATCCGGAACCGTTTTGCACATTACATCAGATTGTCCAAGTGATTTTTCTGTGTCGGTTCTTCCTCGTCTGCTTCTTTTGCCTTGATCACTTTCTCCATGTATTCTGCCACTCTGTACCACTTTTCATGGCTCTCCAGCATCGTCTCCACCAAATTGTCGGCTGTTAACTGGACTTCTAAATTGATCATTAGGATCTGTCTTGGTCGTTTCCATCTGACGCAATGGAACAGTGTGTGTTGCGCATCGTCCTCCTGTTCGCAATACATGCGCGTAGCTGACTCTCTTTTGTTTATACGAAATAGATATTTCATAAAGCTACCGTGATCGGTTAGGCACTGCGTCATGCAGTATCCCATTGGAACTCTTTTACCGGTCACCCATCGTCTGACGTCCTTGTGATCAGCCTCCTCGTCCACGAAGCGTTTTCTGTCTGCATCCATTCCCGTTGCCACTCTTCCAGCGTTTGCAACCTTTCGCGAGCTCTATCTTCTCCGGTCGCCTGCCCCATTCGAAAAAGCCTTCTTCTCTCGTCCGCCTGAAGGTGTAGTGCCATCACCGCCGCTATCGCTGTCACTGCTTCGTGTGACACCGTTCTATATGCCGCACAGACTCTTAATAGTTATATTCTCTGTGCGGACTTGATCTGTTTCTTGTACTTTTGCATTCTCAATGCTTCGAACCATATGAGAGAGCTGTACAGCATTGGTGATTGCCCCACTGAGCATAAGACCCTTCTCTTGGGCTCCCTTGGTCCTCCGATGTTTGGAAGAATTCTACACAGGGCATTCGCGGTCTTTTTCGCCATTTCTACCATCTTGGCGACGTGTTTGCTGAACATGAGTCCTTGGTCTATCGTGACGCCGAGGTATTCCACTGTTGGACTTGGGGTTACTCGTCTTCCCATCATCTCGAAGAAAACTTCACTTCTTCTGTGTCGATTTAGAAGTACAGCACATGTATTTTTTAAGGCTATTGCTAATCCGTTTGCATGTATCCATAGCGCTATCGTGTGGAGACTCTCGTTACCCTTGCGCATCAGACTTTCGAATGTTTCATCTGTTACGATGACCGCCAAGTCGTCGGCGTAGCAAATCAGCGTGGTTTCTTCCGGTGTCTTCGTCTTCATGATGTCGTCGTAGAATATGTTCCACAGGGTTGGTTCTAGGACCGAACCTAACCAACCTAACCTAACCAACCTAACCTAACCAACCTAATCTAACCAACCTAACCTAACCAACCTAACTTAACCAACCTAACCTAACCAACCTTATACGACCTAACCAACCTAACCTTAATGGACATCTGGCACTTGGATCTATCGTGCCAGATAGTGCAGGACTCTCACCGCCGAGTGTGCAATGGCTTTTGGCCTCTCGTGCAGTGCAGTGATCTACCTGCTAAAACCCCTCTTTTTTCTTCCATAGCCCCCTTTGGAATTGTTTGTGGCATTGCTTCAGAGGGGGGTTTGTCTGCTGATTTCCTATTCTTTTGTATGAGACATGGATTATTCCATCATTTCCATTCTTATTTCATCATTCATCTTAGTTTTCATTATTGTCCTCAGCATGTTCGTAACGGCTTTCCAGCATTTCTCGTTCTTGATCAGAAGGTTCGCAATATTTTCTAGATATATATCTTCATCGATTTCTATCCGTGCTATTGTCCTATTGTCGTCCCATCTGATGCATTCGAAGATGGTGTGCTTTGGTGTGTCAGCCATATCACAGTACCAGCAATTGTCGTTTTGTCTCTTCCCTATCTTTTTGAGGTATGATCCGAAAACTCCGTGTCCGGTGAAAGCTTGCGTGAGGTAATGATCCACTTCTCCCCATGGTCTCTCGCACCACAATACGATATCTTTTATAAAAACTTTGGTCCATCCGTCATATTTTGACCACTATATACTCCATTGTCTCATCGT
Organism: Endomychus coccineus; assembly: GCA_958510875.1. Taxonomy (NCBI): domain Eukaryota; kingdom Metazoa; phylum Arthropoda; class Insecta; order Coleoptera; family Endomychidae; genus Endomychus; species Endomychus coccineus. The sequence continues at coordinate 46,885,338 of OY294070.1, forward strand.
ATTAGCTAGGGCTTCTGTTTTGTAGGCTTGTCCGTTTTCGTGAATTATGCACCTTTCTTCCACTTTCAGTTTTACGGGTATTAATCCTGCTATGGCGATAATAGCTACACTAGGCACTGTTCTGTAAGCGGATGTAACTCTAATTGCCACCTTCCTATTGACTCTCTTCATGAGCTGTTCATATTGTTTGTATTTCATCGCTTCCCTCCATATTGGTGCGCCGTAAAGCATGATTGATGTGACTACCAAGGCTAAAATCTTCCGTTTTCTTGCACCCGGTTCTCCCATGTTTGGCATAATTCTTGCCAGTGTCATAAGGACTTTATTGGCTCTCTCGTATGTTTTCTTAATGTGAGTAGTCATACGTACGTCCTTATCTATATAGACTCCCATGTATTTGGTTGATGCACTGTTAGAGATTGGTGTACCTTCTACCTTGATATTAATGTCATACAGTTCTCTTCTCCCTGCAAGTATTACTACTTCTGTTTTAATGGGCTCTAGTGTCAATCCCATTTCTTGGATTGCGGCGGCTATTCTTATCATGGCGTATTCAATCCGTATATGTAAATTCTCGATTGTCTTTGTCTCTACTACTATGGTCAGGTCATCAGCATATGCTATCAATGTTATTCCAGGTCCTAGGTCCAGGTGAAGTATCAGATCGTAGAAGACATTCCAGAGTACTGGTCCGAGTACTGACCCCTGAAGAACCCCACAGCTCGTTTGAATTTTCTGTCCATTCGAGGTTATAATGAATCTGTTTGATAGGTATGATTGTATTATATGTATCAAATATGGGCTTATGCTCTTCTCCTCTAGTGCCTCTATGACCTTATTCCATGGTGCGGAGTTGAAGGCATTCTTTATGTCTATTGTTATCCTGACACAGAAACCTTGGTTCTTGGTAGCTTTCAACTTGATTTGATTCGTGATGTTTTTTACCTTGCTAAGAGCATCGATAGTAGATCTCCCCTTCATGAATCCGAATTGATTTGGGTGTAATCCTATGTTGTCTTCCAATTCTTTCTCTAAGCGGTTTTTTATCAGCATTTCCAATAGCTTGCCCATGGTATTGAGCAGACATATGGACCGATAGCTTGGTAAGTGATTGGGGTCTTTCTTGAGCTTCTCGATAAGAACCAATTTTGCGATTTTCTATGGTTCTGGGAATTTTCCTTGTTGTATACACAGATTCATTGTGTCTCTAATTGCGGCCTTGTTAATCTCAACAATAGTTTTAAGTACTCCAGGGGGTACTGAATCTGGACCGGGTGACTTATTGCTTTTGATCCCTTTGGCAGATGTTACAATTCCTTCTGTGGTAAAGAGTACTATGTACTCTGTACTATTGCTAGATATGGCCATGCGGTCGTTGTATGAACAGGGAACAAAGTGTCCACTTGCTTCTGTATTTCTTCGTCGCTCAGAGCATTTATTTTTCTCATGTGTAGTTTTTTGGTTACTATTTGGTAACCTTTCCCCCAGATGTCGTATTCTAGGTCATCACATAGTTCTTTCCATGCTTTTCGTTTGCTGTTTTCAATTTCCCGTTTGAGATTTCGTTTACTCGTTTCATAGCCGTCTAGTATATGTGATGTTTCAGTGTGATTTCCGCCTATTTTGTTTTTTCTTGTCAGAATTCTGCGGTTCTTTATACAGATCTTCCTAAGGGTTTCGATTTCACTTGTCCACCAGTACACTGGGTAATGTGTTGTTCTATTGCTTCTTCTCTTTTTTGTGAAATGTTTATCGCACGTGTTTCTTATTTGGGTGTCTAGTTCCACCGCGGCTTTCACAGCTGAAAATTGTTCACCTATTCTTAGAGTGCAGTCTCGGAATTTTGAAAGGGAGTCCTGAGTGATTTTCCATCCGGTCGCTGTGGTATATCCATGATTTGTGGTGATCTCCGTAGTCAGGTTGTACTTGATGGTCCTGTGACAGCTCATGTTTTCAGTCTCGGTGTCGACATGCCATCCCTTGATATGTCTGTTAATCCCTTGTGTTGCCATCGTGATGTCAATTATCGAGCTCCAATTCGCATTACAGAAAGTAGGTATCTTACCTATGTTCATTGCGACCAGGTTATTAGAGTCGATCCATTCTTCGAGAATTGCTCCTCTTCTATTGGTGACATTGGACTCAAATATCAAGTATTTCGCATTCAAGTCTCCTCCAATTATGGTTTCTTTCTTGGTTAGCTTAATGTGGGCCTCGAGTCTACACAGAAACTCCTCAACTCCACATTACTTCTATTGGGTGGAAATTAGCACGAGTATATACACAATTTTTCTAGTTCTAGACACACAAAACCTTTACCTCGGTGTTTTAAACGCGGGGACATTTCTGCTCACATCAATGAAACTAACACCGTCTATGTCACAGATCGTTAATTTATCGATCATTTTTATATTCGGTTCTTGACCGATGATGATGTAGATTTTGTCAGCAGTCATATCTTGCGTCATGAGGTCGTGTGCGCTTCTATGCCGATCCATATTTATTTGCACCAGTCCAAGCTTAATATCACTCTGTCTCTGTCTCAGTCTCGGCTTTGGATGTGATGCCATTTTCGTTATCTTCTTTGTGGATTGTCGTTGTGTTCTGCCGTAGCTTCCTTAAATTGTTGACATCTAGTTGTCCATGCTTTGTGCGTTTCCTTGCATAAGGGGCAAACTCGGCGTTCACACAATCCCTCATGCTGTGACCTTCCTGCCCCCATTTATAACAACTCTTCGTTCTATCTGGCCCTGTACAGTTTGCCAACTCGTGGCCCCTTTGCCAACATCTGTGGCATCTTTTATGGTCTATCCTCTTCCTTATTCTACAGTAGGGTAGCCCTATTCTGACCCTCCCAATCTGTAATAGTTTTTTGGCTACTTTTTCCCCCATTTGTAGAGTTATGGCTTGATTTTCTCTCCCGAGGGACCTCAGGTTCCCTATCCTGGTCTGTTTTGACTCATCCAATCCTACCACTTTTTCTAAAGCTTCTGTTACTCCTTCCTTCGTAGCTATGAGGCCTATGTCCATGATGTGCATAGTTACTGATTTTTCTACATTCTTCTTCACATGGATAACTACCTATTGTGTACTGTCCTTTATTATATCCCTTATCTTGTCGGTCTGTCCTAGGTCCCTTTTAATTCCAAGTATGAGGCTTCCATCCTTGGTTTTTCTCACCTTTTCAATTTCCACCTCTTGATTCTGATTCTGTATTGCTCCCTTGACACCCTTCAACATTTCCGAATATGTTTTCCCTTCTTGTTTTACAATAATAGCATCTGTTTTCTATATTCTGTTTGTTTTCGGTGTGTCAGGACTTTTTGCTTTTGGTTCTCCTAACGGTACATGTATATTCATCATGATCTTAGTTCCCCTGAATATACATTCTACCATCTTCCTCAGCCTCTCCGTATTAACGAATTCCGTTCTCGGAATCGCTATTTCCTCCCTGCTATCCTCCGTCATTTTTTCTTTCAGTTCTTCGAGTATTTCGGAGCATTCCCTCTCGTTATTCCCGCTATTCTTCATTCATTCATTCTATAGATCATGTATTTGAGAGTTTCCAGGTTGCTTTCTCCGGTGTTTATGGTAGTTGTAATTTCTACTTTCCTAAGTCTATGTTTTATCCTAGTGAGTTGAGGATATCTATCTTTGAGGATAACTGGCTTTGTATGCCATTTTTCATCATTTTGTCCTGGTCATTGACCCACACTCCTAGGTCTCCCTGTAGATGGTCCGCTAACGGGTTGCCTTGTTTTATTATGCTAGCTGTGAAGTTGTGTTCTTTCCATTCTTTGTCCTGTATTTTTATACAATCCTCGTACGTCTTGATTTCATTTATTGAGTTCTCGAGGTCCTTCGTCTCGTTTTCTAGAGTCATATAAGCCTCTGTTTGAATCGCCATCTCCCTTGTTGACTTATCTCCTACCGTCCCTATTTTCTTCAGTTCGGCTAAGTGTTTTCTGAATTTTTTCGCCCTTCCTATTTGTGTGTCAAGCCACTTCTGCTTCTTCTTCTCATTAAGCTGCAGCATGAGGTTTCTTAGGATGCCTCAAATCTCCCTTATCTCCATTTTGGTGTTGGAATGTTCTTCGGTTAGTTTGTTCAATTCCTCTATTCGTTTATCTAGACTGTTCAATACATTTCTGTAGTCCCCCTCTAGATCTTCATTCTTATTTCGGTCACTGGATCCTTGTTTGGATAGTAGATATTTGAACAAAATTACGGTGAGTGATGCATACACACTTCCATTAATTGATTCTATTTTGAGTAAACTACAAGGAGCTAATCACCTCACTACAATCGATTTGAAAAAGGCTTTTTGGAATATCCCGTTGGAAGGGAACTCTCGACAGTATACAGCTTTTGGAACTCCTGGCAAAGGTCTTTACGAGTTTTGCGTAATGCCTTTTGGCCTCACTAACGCACCTGCCACAATGCAAAGACTTATGGACAACGTGATCGACGAAACAGTAAATCAATATGTATTTCCCTATCTGGATGACATAATTATAGCCACTAACACTTTTGAAGAGCATATTAAAATGCTCAGACTGATTCGGGAAAGGTTGAAATTTGTTGACTTGGCAGTTAATGCGGAGAAGTGCGAATTTTGTCGCCCCTCACTTAAATTTTTGGGATTTATCGTCGACAAGGAAGGCCTACGTCCGAGCTAAAATTTAAAAGATGCTGTCCTGAATTTTTCATCACCAAAAACCACGACTCATGTTTGTAGGTTGTTGGGCTTGATTTCGTTTTATCGTCGTTTTATTCCAGACTGCTCTACTATTGCAGCCCCTATTTCCGATCTTCTTAAAAATAAGAAGAAAGGGCAAACGATAGTATGGAATTCGGATACAGGAGCAGCCTTCTGTGAATTAAAACGGAGACTTACGACAGCCCCGGTATTAAGAAGTCCAGATTTTTCGAACCTTTTTCAATACATTGCGACTCTAGCGACGTAGGCCTAGGTTGTGCCTGTCATATAGTATTAATAACACGAGTGTAGATTACGAACTGATTTATTATGTTATCACACGTAGTGAGATACAGATATCAAAATGGATTATAAGTTGCCTATACAATACTTATCTCCCTTTGTTTATAATAATCAATGGAATCAGTTTATTTATATTTATTTCCTTTTTCCATCACCTCAATATAATCACGACAAGAAAAAAGTAAAAAAAAATTCTTTTACAATAATTTCAAACTATCAGTAACCTAACCGGTCAGGTTTTTTCAGGATCTTACCGCTACTAGTGCAAGAGGGAGGATCGTTCATTTCAGCTAGCGATTCACTCAGGATGGTATCCAGAGTTTGATCTATACCACTGTCTATTTCAGACTCAGGACGTATACTGTATTCCAGATTATGATTAGGAACTGCACTTATAAATTTTCTGTTTCTCACAAAACTGGAACCATTTTTATCCTCCACCATGTATGAACGCTCTCTGAGTTTGTCGAGTACTTGACCAGACTGCCATTTATCACCTAATTTATTCTGAAATCTTAAGCTTTGTCCTTGTTCATCTAGAGATTTTGTACCTCTGTCGTGGTAACTTATTTGTTTCTCCTGTTTAGCTAGCTAGTTCAAATTGTATTTTTCATAATCGATAAGACAAGATTTCAGTTTACTATCAACGATAGGCAGAAAATCTCTAAGTTTACGTGACATTAGAAGCTATGCGGGGCAGTATTTATTCTGATCTATAGGCATATTTCTATAGGTTAATAAAACGAGTCAAGATCTTTTTTGTCGTCAATAGCCTTACGTTACATTTTCTTCACAGTTTGCTTGGCTCTTTTAACCATACCATTTGACTGTGGGTATCGTTCACTAGAGGTTACGTGCCGAAACTCCCACCTTAGTGAAAATTGTTCAAATAATACGGAACTAAATTGTGGACCAGAATAGATTACAATTGAGGGTATTCCAAATCTTGAAAACATTGATTTTAATTGTTTTATCACAGTCTCAGACAAGGCATTTTCGTTGAGAGGTAACAACTCTACCCATTTTGTATAGTAGTCTATCACAAGTAAATACATGACGTTTCCCAGATACAAAATATCACAACCTATTTTATCCCACGGTGAAGTAGGTATATTATGAGATATTAAGGGTTCGCTTCTATTATTACATTGATATTGTAAACAAATTCTACAGTTAGATATAATGTTTTCTATCTGGGATGTCATCCCTGGCCAATAAAAGGACTCGTTTGCCCTATTTTTGCATTGTACCATGCCAAGGTGACAGAAATTAATTTTATCAATAATTTCTGGCCTTTTACATTCAGGCACTATCAGTTTATCCTCAATGAATAACAAATCATTAAACTCTACTAACTCGCCCCGAAAACTGTAGTAACTTCTAACTCCCAACGGAACTTTTTTTATGCTTTTTGGCCATCCGTTTTTTAGATATGAATTCAAAAGCTTCAAATTTGGATCTGCATTTGTTGCGTTTTTATATTCCCTTAATTTTTGTTCACTAAAGTTTATAGACAAGTCCACAACACAAATTTGCGAGTCTATGTCTGGATTAAAATCAAAGTTATCTCCACATGTCGCCCTAGATAGGGCGTCTGGTATATACAGATCCTCTCCGGGTTTATATACTAAGTGTATATCATATTTTTTCAATTGTAAGAGCATTCTTGGCAATGTTGAGGGGCAAGAAGCTAGTGGTTTTTTAAAGATTGCCAAAAGGGGTTTGTGGTCTGTTTCAACTGTGAAACTTTCACCGTAGACGTATTGGTTAAATCGCTCGCACCCAAACTGTATAGCTAAAAGCTCCTTCTCAATTTGTGCATACCTGGTTTGAGTTTCGGTGAGGGATTTTGAGGCATAGGCACATGGCAGATTGTTTTGCAACAATACGGCCCCTAAACCCTCTTTAGGTGCGTCTACTGAAATTACCGTATCTTTTTCTATATCAAAATATTGCAATACAGGATGCTCTATCAATTTCGTTTTTAAATCATTAAAAGATAAAGTATGTTTTCCCTTCCAGTGAAATAAAACCTCACTTTTTACTAATTCTCTCAAGGGTGAGTTCAATTTGGACAAGTTGGGTATAAATCTACCTACATAGTTGATCATCCCTAGAAATCTTTGAACATCAAGTTTATTTTGCGGCAAGGACATATTTTTTATTGCAATTGTTCTATTAGCGTCCGGATATATCCCTTGACTGGTTAATTTGTGCTCCATGAAAATTATTTCAGTTAAACCAAATTTGCATTTATTTTTGTTAAATGTTATGTTATCATCTTGTGCTATTTTTAATACTTGTAACAAACGCTTGTCGTGCTCTTATTTACTGGTATCCCATATAATAATATCGTCGATATATAATTCAACTCCATCTATGTCAAAGGAATATTTAAAACGCTTGTGAAAAACTGAATTGATACCATAGGGAAGTCTCTGAAAGGAAAATCTACCAAAAGGGGTGGCAAATGTGCATAATTTGGCAATGACAGGGTCTAGCGCTATTAACCAAAATCCGCTATTCGCATCCAGTGTACTAAAATACTTCGCACCGGCTAGTTTTGTTGTGATTTGCTCGATTGTTGGTAGCTGAAAATGTTCCCTTTTTATTGCTGTATTTAGATCACGTGAATCTAGACACAAGCGTAGACTATTGTCTTTCTTTTTAACGATTACCAATGAGTTTACCCAATCCGTGGGTTCATCGACCTTTTTGATTATACCATTTTTTTCAAGTTCCTTTGAGGTATTTTTTAATTTATGAAATAGTGGAAGAGGAATTTTCCTAGGGGGATGAATGACAGGACTGACATTCTCTTTCAACTGTATATGATATGGTTTTGATGGGCAACCAATGAATTCAAACAATTTTTTAAAAGGTTTCAATAACATAGAGTAATTACTCGATTCAATACTGATATTATTATCTATAATAAATCAGTCAATTCGTTTTACCAAACACAACAACTTACATGCCTCAGGACCAAGTATTGATTGGGAATTAGAGCTTACTTCTATATTCTTATATTTACATTCCAGAAAACAAGTACCTATGACCGGTAGTTTGTTATTGGTGTAAGAAGATGACTTCAAGTTAGTTTTTTGTAAGCATGCAATTCGAATTTTAAGCGTTTTAAGAATATTAAGAGAAATTATATTAACCATTGATCCTGTATCTAACCTGAATGTTAAGTTATTATTAACATTAACTAGTTATGTTACATCCCAAGAATTATTGTTATTCGCTATACTTTCTACTTGAATTGAATCGATGAAAATATAGTCTTGGTTATCCTGATCGTAATCTTGATTGTTTTTGGCCGGATTTTCGATATTATGCACTTTTTTATTCTTACACACACTACAAAAATGATTTAACATGCCACAATATAAACATTTTTTTCCAATAGTGGGACAGCTGTTTCTGGGATGAACAGTTCCACAACGATAGCATGACAAGATCCTACCTGGTTTTTCGATTGTTCTGTTGAGGTTAATAGATCAGGATGTCTATGTTCTGTGTTCTATGTCAGAAAGAATAAAGAAGAAGAATAAGCGGTTAGAATAAGTAAATAGGGTTAAGGGAATATATAATTGACAGTTTGTTGTTATGAGAAATAAAGCATTGGAAACTAAATGAATAAGTTATAATTCCACAAAAATAAGTATAAATATCAACAGGTTATGGGCCCAGGGCTACGCTGAAAACAAAGTTAAAAGCTGAAAACGGGCAAAAGCAGAATAAAAATGAGTGGAATCAATGTGAACCTACCACAACTAACTTCAGGAAATTTCAATAACTGGAAGTTCAGAGTAACAACAATACTGGAAGAAAAACAGATAAAAGATACGCTAGAAAAACAAAAGACAGATTTTGATACAGAGAAAGAGAAGAATGATTTTAAAATAAAAGATGCCAAAGCAAAATCTACAATAGTACAGTGTCTCACAGATAAACATCTAGATCTAGTAAAAGATTCAAAAACAGCAAAACAAATGTTAAAAGCATTAGAAGATGTCTTCGAGAGAAAAAGTGTCTTTACAAAATTGACATTGAAAAAAAAGTTGTTAACATTAAAAATAAAGAGAGACGAAAAATTGGAAGATCACTTTCTAAATTTCGATACAATAATAAGAGAACTGGAGAATGCAGGTTCTAAGATGGAAGAAGAGGACAAAGTTTGCCATTTGCTATTGACATTAAATGAAGATTATAACAATGTGATTACTGCTATTGAAACAGTGAATCAAAACATAACTATGGACTTTGTTAAAGCCAGGTTATTGGATGAAGAACTGAAGAAGAAAACTAAAGGAAATACATACAAGAATACGACCAATGAAGAAGTCTCATTTGAAGCAATACAATACAAATGTTACAGGTGTGATTAGGACGATCATAAAATTTCTGAATGTAGAAGCCATGGTAGAGGAAGGTATGTTAGAAGAGGTAGTCAAAGAAGAGGCTCCAGGTTTATGCCAAGAGGAAATAATTTTGTGCCAAGGTATAGAGGAGATAAAAATGCAAACCAAGCAGAGGAAGAAATATCATTGATTGCTTTGCATAGTGAAAACCAAATTGAAACAAAAATAGAACAAAACAATATATTTATCTTAGACTCGGGGGCAACACAAAACTTAGTTACTAATAAACTAGAAAATTTCATGAGTGACATTATAGTTTAAGACAAAGCAGTAGAGATTTGTGTAGCAAACGGACAAGTTATGATAGCAAGAAAAACTGGAACTGTGGAAGGAATCTGTCAGGGAAAATATATAAAAATTAGTGCTTTGATAGTAGAAGGAATGAAACACAACCTAATTTCAGTATCTCACCAACAGTGACTTTTGAAAAAGAAAACATTAAAATATGTAGACAAAATTTTGAACTTAACTGCAAAAATAAAAACAATTTATTTACTATTGAAATACAAGTGAATGAAAACAAGAATGAAACATGTAATAAGATAGAGGTCAAAGAAGGTAATATATGGCATCAACGGTTAGGACATTTAAATAGAAAAGGACCAAAAATATTAGGTCTACCTCATTCGCAAAATATTTGTTCAACTTGTCAAGAAGGAAAAGCAACAAGAAAACCATTTCACATAGTGGAAAAGAAATCCAAACAAATCGGTGATCTCATATATTCAGATATAGCAGGTCCGGTGAATCCAGTCACAAATGAAGGTTACAAGTATTTTCAAGTTATAATCGATGATTATTCACATTTTGTAGTAGTTAAGCTTCTAGAATCCAAGATTGATGCAGCTGAAAATCTTATTAATTATATAAAAATGTTGAAAACTCAACATGGACATAAAACAAAGAAAGTACGTTGTGATAATGGAGGGGAATTTTCATCGAACGACTTCTAAAATTGTTGTAGAGAAAAGGGAATAGAGACCCAATATACAACTCCGTATAGTCCACAACAAAATGGCACATCGGAGAGAATGAATAGAACTCTCATGAACAAAGTTCGTACAAAGCTAATAGAAACAAATCTACCTAAAGAAATGTGAGGAGAAGCTATTCTATGTTCAGCCTATGAATTGAATAGATCTCCAACAAGCTCAAACAATGGTATTCCACCAAGTACAAGATGGTACGGAAATAATGACTTAACAAAACTCAGAGTTTTTGGAGCACGAACTTGGGCTGCTGTACTACCCAAGAAAAACAAATTAGAACTAAGAGCAGGAAGTTTAAGAATGATTGGATATTCAGGAGGAGGATACAGATTATATAATGAGAAGACGAGAGAAATAAAAATATCTAGAGATATAGTATTTGATGAAAATAATTTAAAATGCTCTGATGAAGAACAAGAAAATAAAGATCTAAAAATACAAGAAAAACAAGAATTTTCTGAAAATTTAATAAATAGTGAACAGACAGAACAAGAGATAGAAAATTCAAATATTCCAGAGAATCACGAAGAAGAGAGAGAAGAATCATGTTACAGAAAATCAGGAGGAAAGAAAAGACAACCGGAATACTTGAATGAATATGAAGTATATTCAGTATACTGCTTATTAACAGATAGTGACAAAGATCCAGCTAACTACGACGAAGCAATAAAGTCGAAAGAATGGAGAGATAGTATAGCAAAAGAGTTAGAATCACATGAAAATTTACAAACATGGTCAGAACCAAAGATATTAGAAAATATTAAACCAAAATGGGTATTTGGGACAAAAGAAAATGGAACAAAAAGGCAAGACTTGTTGCTAAGGGATTTCAAATCAAGCAAGAGGAATATAGTAATCCATTCCACGCTCCTGTTACAAGCATGTCCTCAGTAAGAATTTTATTGTCTTATGCATTACAAAATGATTGGAAAGTTAAACAGTTAGACATTCCAGCAGCTTTCCTAAATGGAATTCTGAAATCAGATATTATATATATATATATATATACACCAGAGGGTTCTAAAATTGAATAGAGCTTTATATGGACTCAAGGAATCTCCTAAAATATGGAATGATCGACTTAGTGAATTGGCAAACAAAATCAACCTCAAAAGATAAGGTTATGATTATTGTCTATATTTTAACAATAATATATGGATGATAGTATGGGTAGATGATATTTTGATAACTGGAATTGAAGAAGAGATTAATAAGACTGAGGACTTATTAAAGAAAGAGTTCAATGCTAAAGACGTGGGAGAAGTTCACAATTTCCTAGGAATGTCTATAACAAAAACAGAAAACGAAATCAAAATATCTCAGATTAAGCTCATAAAAAAAGTCTTGAAAATGTTCAATATGGAAAACTGCAAGGGCATTCAAACGCCAATGGAAAATGGTTTTCAAATAATTCAGAGTGACGATATAATTGATGTACCTTTTAGACAGCTAATAGGTTGTTTACTATATTTATCGAATATTTCAAGACCAGACATAACTTTTAGTGTCTCGTTTTTGAGTAGAAGCTTAGAAAAAATAACGAATGAAACTTGGAAAGCAGGAAAGAGAATTTTGAGATATCTTCAAGAAACGAAGAGTAAGGAGTTATTATACAAGAAGAATAAAGTAGGAGATAAAGACAATTTACTAGTTGGTTACTGTGATTCAAACTGGGGAACTGATATTATAGATAGAAAAAGTGTAAGTGGCGGTATTGTATTGTACTATGGAAATCCAGTGTGTCGGCTGTCGAAAAAACAGTCTTGTGTAGCTCTATCTACCGCTGAAAGCGAATATATAGCAGCTGCTGCTGTAGCTCAGGAACTTGTCAACATTAAAGGTGTTATAAACAGTTTAAAAGAAAATGTGATACCATTACTCTTGTGTGATAATCAAAGTGCTATATTGATGTCGAAATCTTATAAAAACTCTAAGCGTACAAAACATATAGATATAAGAAATCATTTTCTACGAGATTTAGTAAGTAATAATGAAATCAATATAGATTACATTCAATCTAAAGAGAATGTAGCAGATCTTTTTACTAAACCACTAGGAAAAGAAATATTTTGTAAATTAAGACAGGAAATAAATGTATTGTAAAAACTAAAAAAAAATATATTAACGATTTCAATTATAAATAATGTAGTATCGAGGAGTGTTGAGGTTAATAGATTAGGATGTCTATGTTCTGTGTTCTATGTCACAAACAATAAAGAAGAAGAATAAGCGTTTAGAATAAGTAAGTAGGGTTAAGGGAATATATAATTGACAGTTTGTTGTTATGAGAAATAAAGCATTGAAAACTAAATGAATAAGTTATAATTCCACAAAAATAAGTATAAATATCAACATGTTCTACCCCCTCTAGGTCCTAGATTTCTGTTGTCATCCTGTGTTTCAAAAGTGCGTGATGAAATTTGTTGATTTGAATTATTAACATTTTGATAGGAATTTGTACCTCGAACATGCATTTGCGGACATGGTTGCTGACATGCTCGAAGATTGTTCACGAGAATTTTCCACAGATACACATAATTTTATGGCATCATGTAAACTCAAAACATCTTCTTGAAAGAGTTTTTCTCTGAGAGAATCATCACTTAAGCCACAAGTGAAAATATCTTTAATTAGACTGTCTTTTAATTATGCTAATTCGCAACTTGGTACTTTATTCTTAAGATCAGTGACAAATTTTTCTACGCTTTCACCTGCTAATTGTTTACATGTGAAGAATTTGAACCGTTCTATTGATAGATTTTTTTTCGCTAGAAAATGTTCTTGAAATTTATTCACGACATCTGTGTTTTTTAACTCCAAATGTAAATGTGTTGTAAACTAAAAATGCGTCTTCACCAATATAATGCAATAATTGGGCTATTTGAGTTTCATCATCCTTTTATTAATTTCAGATGCCACCAAGTAATTTTCAAAGCGTTGTCTCCATAGAGTCCAATTTGTTGCCAAATTTCCTTTCATTATCATTGGGCTTATACCACTTATACCTCGAAAATCACTCATTTTAATCAAAGTTTCAGCAAACTCATAATTTATTACTATTTGTACGCTTTTCACGATGTAAATCTTAATATAATTTTCTTATCTATGTGTTTAAGCGAAACGGCTTGTCTTTTGATATTTTTACCGACTGCGCCATGTCATATAATGTTAATAACAAGAGTGTAGATTTCGAACCGATTTATTAAGTTATCACACGTGGTGAGATACAGATATCAAAATGGATTATAAGTTGCCTATACAAGACATATACAACAGTACCCTCTTCCAAGAACACGATGGTCAACATTATCCGGTAGCTCATGCTAGTCGTTCTCTGACCAAGGCAGAGAGAAAATATACAGTAACAGAGCGGGAACTTATGGCCGTATTGTTCGGATTGGCTAAATTCCGTTGTTTTGTTTGAAGGAACTCGCGTTACTGTATACACAGACCATGCCAGCCTCGCTTGGTTACACAATTTGATGGACCCAGTAGGTAGACTAGGAAGATGGGCAATAAAACTATCACAATATGAAATCGATATAAAACACCGTCCTGGCTCACAAATGATGGTCTCGGATTATCTATCCCGTGACGTGGAATTGGTTAATGTAATTAACACTGATGAGTTGATACCCGATGAGTGGTATACAATAATGCTGAGTTCAGTGATGGAATTTCCAGATAGATATCCCGATTTCAAAGTAGTAGGTAATGTTCTTCATAAACATGTTAAATTATCTAATAACGTAGCTTCAAATTTAGTTGAGTGGAAATTGGTTGTCTCTACGGCAAATAGGGCAAATATTTTTGATGAATTTCATTGTGACCCAACTGCTGCTCATTTGGGTATTTCGAAAACCTTGTTCTGTTTCTCAGAACTGTACTATTGGCCTCATATGCGGCAAGACACAATACGTTTTTGTAGAAAGTGTTTAATGTGTGCTGCTCACAAGAGCTCCAATGAACGAAGACTTGGGTTAATGGGTCAAATGAAAAAAATTGATTATCCACTTCAACTATCAACTACCAACCAATATATTTTTGTAGTCGTCCACTGGTTTACAAAATTTTCATTTATTTTTCCATGTGTTAAAGCAAATACAGCAACAGCAATAAAGTTATTAGAAAATAATATTTTTCTTACCTTCGGTGTTCCTCAGATTATTCTTTCTGATAACGGAAGCCAGTTTACTTCGAAGCAATTCAAAGACTTTTTGGCCGATTATAAAATCCAGAAACGTTGGTTAAACGCTCGCTATCACCCTCAGGTGAATAATAGTGAACGAGTGAACCGAGTGATAATAACGACAATATCATCTTATATTCACGACAACCACAAGCAGTGGGATGTAAATTTAAACAAACTAACCCAAGCCTTACCTCTGGCTGAACATGATTCAACTGGGTACAGCCCTGCTTTCCTAATGTTCGCTCGTCAAGTTCCTACCACAGGAGATTTTTATGGTGAAGTAAAAGACAATGATATTCTGGATATAAATAATAAAATTCATAGACAAGCCGACGTAGATGGTTCACCTGAATTGTTTAGTAATGTCAGGAAGAAAATTGCGGTAGCCTATGAAAACTAAAAGGGGTATTATAATCTGAGGAAACGTAATCCCCAATTTAAAATAGGTGATAAAGTTTGGAAAAAGAATCAAGTTTTATCAAACGCTGCAGAATATTTTTATTCCAAACTGGCACCGAAATATATACCGTGTACAGTTACTAGAGTATTATCTAACTTAGTGTATGAACTGCAGGATAAAAACAACCAAAATGTGGGTTATTGGCACATTAAAGACCTAAAGGCTGATTTATTTTATGATAGCAATGATGACATCCGGGAGAATGAGGTGTCCAGTGAGGAGGGATAGTGGATCCCGCAGACTGTTGACACGGTGGTGGAAATTGATGTAGCACGTATTCCTAATGACAGAACAATTCGAAGTTATTACAGTAGGTGAATGCAGTTATGTAAGCTACCGACCGTTGATTTCTGTGGGATGCATGTTTTTCCGATCTGCACATTTTCAGGACTCTGGTATCATTCTTCCTTATTTAAAATTAGCATTTCACAACTAGTTTCTGTCATTTCATATATAATTTTTGCGTATTTATTTCACACATAAGTTGTTGTCATAACATTTTGGATTCAGTTGTTATCATTTGTCAAAACTTTTCTTGGGAATGATTTTAAGAATGATTATTTTGGTTAAAACATAAGTAATGTTTTATATTTCACCTTTCCAAAATGTCAGGGTGTCAATTTGAGACAGGGTTTCCTATACAACTAACATAGGAAGGGGTAATTTTGGATTACCTATCCAATTGCATTATTAAGATATAATTTGAGGTGTTACACACCTGCAATTAATAAATGTGGGAAACTGTGATCCAGTGATTCTTGCGTTGTTGTTATAATGGGAGGTTGCTTAATTTGAGACAGATGTTAGTCTATTCAGGCAAAATCCTAGTTGGGAAAAGATAATATAGTTATAGAAGTGAAATATATTATCAAAAATTTTTTTTCTCATTTTAGACAAATAATACAACTAAAGAATTCAGTGTGGTGAGTTATGACTCCTATTTTTTTTATTGATGTAATTTCAATATTTACATTTAATTTTTTTTCTCACTATTAATTATAGTTATGAATATAATTTTTTCTTGAAGATTCAAGGAATCCAACACTAGATTGAGAGTATCTAAATTATCCCTATATCAGGTTCTCTAGACTCCATCCCGTTTACTCTCTTTTAGGTGGATTAGCAAAATAAAGCCCAGTCATTCTCTCTTACTTCTCTCGACTTGACCATTATCACCAAGCATTCCTTTTAGTACATCGGATTAAGGTGTATGTGTTTTTTTGACATTGTGTCGACACACCTTTCAGTCAAGTTCCTAAAACTTGAACTGGATTCAACTTTTAAATTCATGATTTAAAATTCAATCTTAAGTGTCCTAGCTACACCAACTCCACTCAATTGCTATATTGTATTCAGTTAAGTTTTCGGATACTGGAACTATCCTCTTCAGATTTTTTCTTGAATTTATTGGGTAATCTATCTATTTTTATCGTTCGTCAACTTTAGGTATAAACTCAGTAAATATTTTAACTAATTTTTCTATTCAAAATTTCATATTTGTAGTTTTTTTCTTCTTCTTCAAATTCAGATAATTTTTTTTCAACTTTGTTACAATTAAATTCATTGTAAGTATCAAACAACATTTTATATAGTAATTTTTTTTTCTTCATTCTTTCGTAAATTCCTTCTTCCAGAGATAGGATGGAATGTAACGACCCGACTTTTGAATGGATCGTCACATAGCATTATTCATGATAGAACCCTATAATAATTTGAATATACATATATCTTCGAACTTCCTCCCAATTGAAGAACTCTATCTTCAATGATATAGTTAACTGTATTTAAGTAATACGGAGCGGATTGAACGAACACTATATTGTAACCCCCACATCCGAGTGATTAATTAGGAAGGGAGAATCTGAATAAAACCGATTGCGGATGAAAACTAAGCATCTTAGGTGTGACTGTGAATACAAGGTAGGTCTTAATCAAAGTTATTCATTAAATTGTTTTTAGAGTAGCATTGAATCTTCTCAATTTCATTCACAATCAGGTTTACTCTGATATATACAAAACTTTGATTGCTTCCTGCTCTTGCAACAGGCACCAAGATCTCTTTATTATAGACCATTGTAATTTTACCTATTTTAACCTGATATCATTTATTCAATTGGCGAAATCACTTTCCATTATTTTCTGAATGCACGTGGGTTTATTATATCGTATATGTATTTGCATTGAACTCCTCATAATACGAACAACGTAGCGTTATTCGAATTGGAAAGGTATGAAACATAAAGAGGATGGGCCAGAACTAACCACTCCATAACCATAATTCCACGAGCCCTGTTTCAATATATCTTCGATTATAGAGATGACGTGGGACATGTTGAACTATCCCGTAAATCGTACTAAAGAGGCCTAATAATACGAAATCCACCCACGTGGTTCTAGGAATCATTGAACCGTAAATCATATTTTAGTTTCAAATTCAATTCATCATTTCAAACCTTGTTTAAACTTATTTCATTACAATCGTATTAAATTCTGGATAATTGTCATATATTAATTTAATCTGTAATTGTAATTATAATTTATCTTGGCTTCACCTATTTAATATTTTTCCGGCTTAACTCAGCTATTCTCATCGTCATTACTGAGTCAGTGCACATATTAAATCTTCTACTCGTGTATTTTTCTTTCTCGATAGGAGGATATTGGATCCAATACATTAATAGAGACCTCGCGGAGTCACCATCAGGACCACAGGAGATACACAGGGGAGTAATTTTAATATAACTGTTGCAACTTTCATTACCATGATGAATTAGATGCTGGTCGTAATCGCCGAGTGAAAGTAGATTGATTACCTTTATTCATAATTTTTCAATTTGATATCGGTGCTCCGAAAGGGCATGCGAGTTTGTTAAAGATTTGCTATTGTTCATCAATATTTGAATATATTTGTTATTGTTTTTATATGCTTTGTTTCTCTTCCTTTTTACTTACTACCAATTCAATGATGCTTATTTCTTTATTTATAACAGCCTGAAATTTTTCTTTTTTTCTCGCGGTGGCGCCCAGGGTTTGTTGTTTAAGGAGTAATAGGGCAAGTATCATCATTGTTAACGAAAAGGGCCGAACAACCACAAATTCGAGCTAGCTTGGGAAATATCAGGAACTTGGGTAAATTCATCTTTTTAATTAATTTAAAATCAAGGGAAGGTGGAAATTACGTAGCTTACACCATGTCTCCTTATTAGTGTCTGCATATCAACCACATATGCAGCGGCGGTTTCATTTATCTTCTGATGCCTGCGGCTGATTTGCACTTCCAAATCAATATGATAGTTCGCATCCAAGATATGGTCTACTCTTGTGGAGCCCCGCTTACAGGTGTAAGGCTACAGACTGTGTAGGTCGCCCTGTTTCCGCAGGCTTTTCCGACTTCGCTGTAGGTTATTTTATATAAGGCGAACCCCCGCTTCCAGATCCCACAGAACTCCTCCTTCTAATTTACCTCTCAGCGGTGCGGACTGGGATCCAGTTCTACGATATCAGCGAACGGTAGGCAACGAACCGCCCTCGGCTAAGGCCCCTGAGTTGTCAACTCCGAAGTGGGTTTGTGTCATTTCTTCGGTTTTGTTGCTCCCCTTTGACCTGTCTGTCTTGGGAGATCCTACCAGAAGTCAATTGCCAGACTGCAACCGGTAAAGCTCTCGGGTTCATTGCAGTTACTAAAGCTCCTCCACCAACTACAAGGTTTTATGACACCTAGGAGGGGAACCCAACCAACTTAACCTAACCTCTACCTAACCTTACCAACCTAACCTAACCAACCTAACCAACTCAACCTAATCAACCTCCACTAACCAATCTGACCTAACCAACCTTACCTAAAATCCTAACCTAAGAAACCTTACCTAACCAACCTAACCTAACCAATCTAACTCAATCAACCTAACCGAACCAACCTTTCTTTTTTTTGCGAGGGGAAATCCTTAATGGACAAATTACACTTGGTTCAATCATGTCAGATAGTGCAGTACTCTCCCTCACTCGTGCAATGCGATGGTACTACCTGTCAAAACCCCTTGATTCGCTATCCTGTATCCAATGCAGTGGAACCACCGTGGCATTACTTCGCTGCATTGGGGATATTCTATTTTGCTATGATTTCCTACTCATCTGCCGTTTCTTGCCCCTTTTCATATTCCTCTTTGTCAATCATAATTCCTACAATGAAGTCAGATATATATTTTCATTCTCTCTCCCCCCCATAGCACTATCCAGGAAGTTTTAGAGTCGCAATACCATTGCAAGTAGTTCATTCAGTCTTCGTCTTTCGTTAGCCCATCTCACGCATCTGAAAAATGTATGTTCTGGGCTGTCCATATCAGGACAGAACCAGCATTCGTCTGACTGTGCCTTGCCAATCCGGGAAAGGTATTGCTTGAAGCTCCCGTGTCCAGTAAGTCCTTGGGTTAGGTGGTAACTTATGATTCCGTGTTTCCTTGAATACCATCTTTTGACATCGGGAATTAACCTTTTTGTCCATCCTGCTTTATCTTGTAACCTATTCAGTAGATACAATCAGCTACATCCCCAACGGAAGTGACCCCGCCATTGCTGAGATGAGCCGCCATTGCTGAGATGAGCCGCCATTGGAGAGATAAGGAGTTGGCTGTAATTGTAGTATGTTTGGGGAGGGAGTGGCTTGTGTGTGATTGGTTGTTGGGGTTGTACGTGGATGGGTGTGGTTTGTTGTGATTGGTTGTGATAAGAGAGAGATTGGATGAGGTGAAGGTGTGGTGAATGTTGCCCTATGACAGAGATGACAGTAGTGCCATCTGTAGACAGAGGTTGTTCAGTGAACAGTAGCGCCCTCTGATGATAGAAAAAATCGTCTATTGGTTCGACGTTGGAACGCTCTCAACTGTAAAAAATTAATTAGTATATACAGTCAATGTAAAACTGAAAATATGTAACATACCTCCTGAATTAAAGACGTCATATCCTCACGGGAAGCATATATAACTATTTCATTAAAATCATCATCATTATGAATAGCTCTTGATGATTTTTGAGGTGCCACAGATGCTGCTGTTGATGTTGATGGTTGTGGTTTCATCAAGCTAGGAGCAGAAGGTGGTGTTATATCCCTATAAACAATGAAAATGATATTCTAAGAATTCTAATGATCAAAATAACTCACCTTATATCATCATCGATGTTGATGATGGGAATTGAAGATGCTGCTTTATTTTCCCTTTTAATGTTCAACGAAGGTGTCCTGGCTCTCTTTCTACATTCATTGAAATTAAATTCATTCACGATAACTTCAGTTCCATCTTCCAATGTACAAGTTTCCGGTCTCTTTTTGATGCATCTACAAATAATTTCGATTTAGTTTTCAACAACTGAAATTGACTGTATTTTCAATCAACCTACACATTATCGAATAATTCATTAATAACATCTTTGATTCCTCCTTTCATTCTATATTTTTCAAATTTCTTAATACTACTACAAAAGAATTTTAATTGGTTTCAACTGAAAATTTGATTACACTTATGAACTTACGCATCAGCAGATATCATTCCATCAACGATGATACCGTCAGAGGTGGATTTTTGATTTATGTTGAGCTCACCCCCATCATCTAATTTACATAAAATAATTTCACCATGTTTTATAGTGAATTTACTGTAAATAAGTCATTATAATTATTAAAGTTTTCAAAACAACTTATAGGATAGACAACATACGCTCATACTGATCTATCTTCATCTAATATTACTATAATGCAATTATCTTGAACCGGATCATCATTGTATTTGACCATTGCACCATCATTTTGTTTGGTGTATACAATATATCCACTAAAAATTATTTTTATATGAAATATAGAATCTACTTATAGATATTTCTCAATAAACTTACTTTTCAGATAAATATTCTTGAAGATCTATAGGTGGTGAATATCTGTTTGTCAATTCTTCCAGTGAATTATTTGAATACTCCATTTTCATGTAGAGTAGAGAATTTTTGATTTTCACTCAAAGTTTGAAACACAACTAACAAGATGAGAGCGTGAAGAAGATTTTAAGGGACATTGATTAGTTTTCACGTTGATACGTGGAAAAAAAGGAAACTGATTAGTTTTCACGTTGATACATGGAAAAAGGAAACTGATCAGTTTAATTGACCTGAATCTGTATTTTCCGTTACTTGATAACAGCTTAGGATAGGAAACCCGATTATTTTTAATTGAAAACAGTTGATAATAGTATTCCTGTTGTTTTATTTTCGATATTTTCTGTTATTTGATAACACCTTAGAATAGGAAACCTGATTATTTTCCTGTTGTTTTGTTTATCAATGTACGATTGTGAATTAACTAGGTCGTCATGATTTCGATTTCCAAAATGTTCTCATTCATTCACTGTTTATCCTTCGAACGAGCACGATCAACTTTGTGTATTATTCTCTTAGGTAAGTTCATTCTCAATCTAATTCATATTTTCAATAATCTGAAGTAATCATGGGGGGGTTTTCAGATATGACTTTATCTCAAGTTAACCAAATTCTCTTCTGGAGAATGAGGAACTGCTCAATGCGGGGTATTATGGGTCATCTTATATACGATTACCAGAAGAAATTGTAAATAAGAATGCCGTAATCAATGTTAAGAATGAGGATGAGTATTGTTTTGCTTGGGCCGTTATTTCAGCTCTTCACCCTATTCAAAATTATCCACATTTTTCTAATATATTGAAATTACAAAATTTAACCTTTCCTCTACATATCAATCAAGTTGCGATATTCGAAAAGAATAATAATATTTCTATAAATGTGTATACGCTGAAATTGTTAAGAAAAAAGAAAAATGGGAATTATGAGTTGCTTCCCACATACATAAGTAGAACAAAATTATCTCAACACATCAATAATTTATCACTAATCCAAAATCAATATTCTTTGAATGGAGAACATTATGATGAGAATGTAAGATATCATTATTGTTGGACCAAGAATTTATCAAGATTGATCAGTTTCGAAAAAACATAAAATCTACATATGTGATAGATGTTTAAATCATTTTTATGTTCAACAAAAATTAGATGAACATCCAGTATTTTGTAGAGATAATAATCTCTGCAAGGTGAGTTTTTTCCAAATGAGAAAATATTGAAATTCAAAAATTTTGTTCATAAAGAACCTACACCCTTCATAATTTATTTTGATTTCGAGGCCTTACTTATACCTATTCAACAATGTAAACCAGATCTTACATTATCGAGTACCAATAAAATTCAACTACATGAAGCATACAGTGTAGGATTTTATATAAAATGTTCATATAAACATAACAGCTGGATTCCAAAGAAAGATGTACTATGATTGATCATTGTTCGCCGTTGTTGAAACGAACAAGTTGTGTGTTGTGTGAAAGATGAGCTCCGATAGCGCTATTGATTTGTTGCTATATCAAACTGAAATGGATTATACACAACTTGAATATGAAAAACGCATCTGTCAAGAATCGAGACTAATTTGTGAAGTGACATATCCTTCATATAACCTACCTGAATTCAATATCAGTTGGATTAAGTGCTGCACGAGGATATATTCCAGTCATTAAATTGACAAATGAATTATACTACAAGATTTCTTTTATGCCATTCGAATGGAATATATTCATCGATCGAAAAAACGAAATTATGGAATACTTTGACAATGATAATAACACTTCATTACAATTCTCTGCGAACTCAGATAATGATCTTGTGGGAAGTTCTGAATACAAAACTGCCTAAAACAAATCATTTTGGATCCTGTGTTCTGTTAGATGGGAAATGTTTCAATCATTTTACATGATCTAATCAACGATAGATTCCGTTATCTGGAACGGAATAGTTGACTTTTGCAAGCTATTATCAAACAACATTAATATCGGCTGCACAAATACCAGAGCTGGACAATTTGAAGAAGATTAAGAGAATTATATCAATTCCCAATTCGGCTAATGGATATTGTTTGTTGGAAGCTATCAATTTCACTCCCGAAAGAGTTCTAAAAGATTATGAACATTTCACATACTACAATGTATAAAAATCTTGAACATATTATAATTAATTCAGTTCTATCAAGATGGCTCTCCTGAGCGTAAGTTTCGTCATCCTTCACGCCATCATTCAGAATCATATTATTTACATCAATCAGTCTCCAGATATTATCGAAAGTTTCATCTGTTTCAATGTCAATAACACGTTTGAAGATGATTGGCCTACATATTGGTTTAGAATGGATGTAGATTATTTCTATGGAAAAGGCTTACCAAATAATCTACTATAAACTTAGATTGGTTTTCTTCAATCGAACATTTGGTGTCACTAGTTGGAGACCTCTTATGATTGGAGCGAGTGGTGAAGGGGATAACAACAACAATAACAAATGTCAAATTTGAAAATTCAACAAAAATCGTTTATGAGGAGCCTAGTAGTAATTTTAATAATTATCTTATTATTATCTCTTCTATAATTATATTGTTAGTGATATGAATAATATCTTGTCTATTATACCATATACGGAATAAGTATGCAATGAAATTATGAATATAGAAACCACATTGTTTTATTAATAATATCAAATCAGTTGTGTTTGAAGATACCTGTCTCGTTGCATCTGTTTCAACAGTTCTGTTAGCCGATCGAACAGCTCTGATAACATATGTCGCTAACCGATCTGTTTGAAGATGCCTGTATCTGTTCCAACAGTTCTGTTAACAGATGACGCTACTGTTCACTGAACCAAAGTCTACAGATGATAATACTGATGTTGTAGTATAATCTGCGCATGTCTTGAAGGTGTAGGTTCAAATAATCAATCAGTTTGTGATAATGTCTCCTCAATTATACGACAGTTTTGTTCATAGTGTGTCGACCACCGTTTACGATGCAAAAAAAAATTGTAAGCATATGTCCAAGTTTGATGAAAATCATTGAAGAATTACAATTACCATCTAAAAATTGGATAATCACTGCGAAATTTAAAACGTTCATTATTGGCGTCTCAACTGATTACGCATCTGCAGATATTTTCTATTTCGGAGGAAACTTCGATCCACCCCCAGAAGATTGGAAGATAGTTGATATGAATTTTGAAGGTCAGTTCATATATAAAGATAGAATAATGACGAAATTCTTATGACGTCAAGTTTAGGGTATCGTTCCGAAACCGGGATCGTATATACTGGATTGTTTTAGAGTGATACATGATTTTGGTGTTGATTTTTATCGGATCGCACTTCTACCATACTGATGTGAAATAATGAACTTGCGCGGCATCCGAAGAGATACCTCCAATTCTTTCGAGTCTAAACTGTTTCGAATGTTTTGTGGGATAAAGAGTGAAGTGGTGAGCTATAAAATAAGTCCACCAACATTACAAATTTTTTGTTTCGACGTTCTCTTTCGAAATTTTGACAATATCAAAGAATATGCTGCTGATGATGGATGATCTAGACATTAATTCATTGTCAAACAACTGTCTATGTTCACAGAATAAGTATACAATAAAAATGAATATAGAAATCATTGTTTTATTAATTAATCAGACCAGTTGTGCTGAAACATCTGTTCCAACAGTGCAGTAGACAGACGGCGCTAGCGCTACTACTATCATTGTTTAAAGATGGCGCTACTGTAATCTCTGTCATAGGGCAACAGCCACCACACCATCACCTCATCCAATCTCTCTCTTATCTCAACCAATCACAACAAGCCACACCCATCCACGTAGAACGCCAACAACCAATCACACACCAGCCACGCCCTCCCCCAAACAAACTACAATCACAGCCAACTCCTTATCTCTCCAATGGCGGCTCATCTCAGCAATGGCGGAGCCACTTCCGTTGGGGATGTAGCTGACTCTATCTACTCTATTCCATCTTTCTTGCCAGTTCTGTAGGGTTAATTCCCTAGTCTGTACTTTACTTTCCTTGCCCCTTTCATATATCCTATTTCTTTCTTCAATTAGAAGGTCTATAGGTATAATTCCGCCTATGACTTAGACTGCTTCTGCGGAGCTGGTTCTGTATGCTGAGCCAACTCTTAGAGTCATTCTTCTCTGTACAAAGAGTAGCATCTTCCTGTATTTATTATATTTACACGCTTGGTCCTAAATTGGTGATGCATACAAAATTATCGAGTTCATCACAGTGTTCAATAAAACTCTTCTGTTTGCTAGCTCCACCTATGCTAGACATGAGTCTTCCCAAAGTGGTCGCCATCCTACGAGCTTTAGCTACGATTTCAGTGACGTGTACCGTCATCCTGTAACCTTCGTCAATGTGTACTCCTAGGTATTTCGAGGACTTCTGATTCACAATTTCCGTGTTCCCTATCTTTATTCTTATCCCGCCAATACTTCTTTTATTACATATTAGGACTGTCTCTACTTTTTGAGGCGCAATTTCCAGTTTACCTGGTTTCATCCATTCTCCTACACAGTCTGCCGTCTCTTGTGCTCTACTCTGTATTGTTTCTCCATCTTTTCCTCTCATTAGCCCTGTCAGATCGTCGTCATACGCAATAAGTACAACACCCGGGGGCACTTCCAGGTCTAGAGCTTGATTGTAGAAAATGTTCCATAGAAGTGGTCCCAAAATGGATCCCTGTGGAACCCCACAAATTATTTCATTGTCTTCTGTCCTACTATCAGCATCCTATTATTGAGATAATCCTTAACCATCCTTATCAGAAACTTACTAATTCTCCCTGCCTGCATGACTTCCACAATGATTTTCCAGTCTCCGGTATTAACATTGACATTTTCTAGTCGAATGTCAGCATGAGACAGGCTTGGCGATGACTCCATGACACTGCATTTAGCTCATCCACTGTGTTCCTCACGACTTTCAGAGCTTTCAAAGTAGATCTTCCTTTTCTGAATCCAAATTGCATTGCAGATAAACCCCCTTTTTCTTCCAACACTATGCTTTTTCTGTTTTCTAACAGAAGTTCTATTAATTTGGCCATGGAATTCAATACCCAGATTGGCCTGTAACTGGGTTTATCTGTAATATTCTCTTTTGGTATTGCCACCATCACCAGACGTGCCTTTTCCCACCGGTCCGGAAATCTTCCTTGCTTGAGGAGTCTGTTGACAATGTGTTTAATTATAACTGGATATGCTTCAGCTACCTCGATGATAACTTCCACATGTATTGTTTCGGCCAGGGGATTTATTCTCCTTTAATCGCCCTGCCGCTTGGAGTACTCCATCATTGGAAAATTCAGGAATCTGTTCCTCTGGTATGTGCTCATTAGTTCAATTTGTTGGGGCTCTGTGTGAGAAGAGCTTAGTAGCTTCCTCCCATTTGTCCTCTTCCGAAACCCTTCTAGCCAGATCCTGTTTCTTCATTAGAATTGTATATGCCTGTTCCCATATATCCTCATCTAGTTCGCTAATCAGGTTTTTCCATGCCGTCCTTTTCGCAGTCTCGATACCTTCTCGAAATTCCTTCCTGTTTCCTTAATATTCTTTCTTTTTGGTTTCTTTGGCCTCTGTGTCATCCCCTCTATTTGCTCTTGTTGATCGTCTCCAACATTTATTGCATACCTTCCTCACGTACGTTAGTTCTTCGCTCCACCAGTACACAGGTTTCCTATGAGAGTTGCTCGCCCATTTTCTCTTAAATGTTGAATCACATGTGTCAGTTACAGCTTCATCGAATATTTCTATATAATCCGATACCCCTGTTGCATTGTCCATTTTATCTGAGAATGTTATCAGAAATTGAGGTATTTTGCTTTGTTCGTACTTCCAGCCCGAAACAGTAGTGTGCGATGCTTCTTGTTTTTCATCATCGTCTACTTCGAAAATAATGTTCCTATGGTCACTTAGGTTCTCTTTCAGCATCACCCTCCATCCGACTATGTTGCGATACACACTCTGGTTAGAAAGCAACACGTCAATGACCGAGGACGCATTCCCTCTTTGGAACGTAAGTATGTTTCCAACGTTCTGTACTAGAAGGTCTTCTGTTGCTATTCTTTCTGCTAAAATACGACCTTATCCTCGATATTGGAGCCCCAGGAATGTGATTTAGCATTAAAATCTCCACAGATAATATTATTCTTACTCAAGTTTCTTCTTATATCTCTGGATAATCTTTGAAGTCTAGATAAAAATTCATTTTCAGCAATATTGGGACTTATATAAACACCATAAATGATAAAATTACTAAAATCGCAACACACAAAACCATTATCACAGATAAATTTGAACAGTTTTGGATTCTTATTATACACAATCACAGCAATATCTCAGTTTATATCAGTCTTATATATTCCTTCCACAGTCATATTTTTATTGGGTTCAGAGATAATCGCCATTGTCACTTCATTCTCCTGAGCCGTTTTATATAGCAGTTCCATAGCCGCTTTACACCTATAAAGGTTGGTCTGAATTATTCTAGTCTTCATTTTCGATAGGGTTTCAGTTCTATGGTCGACCCTCATTTTCCTCTATCGTGGGCTTTCTTTCATTGACTGCCTCCCTATACTCAGGACAAGCCATAGAGTTGGCTCTGTGGCCTACTTTATTGCATATGTATCATCTCAGAACGCATTCGCAGTTTTTTGCAATGTGTCCTTCCACCCCACATTTCAAACAATGTTCTGACTCCTGGGTTCGACTTTACAGTCCTTTTTTACGTGTCCAAATGCCTGACAGCTATAGCATTTCGGTGGTATTATGACTTCCTGTACTCTATATCTGAGCCATCCCATCTTCATTCTCCTTTCCTCCAGTAGAGCTTCGCCTTGCTCTTTAGTCATATTTGCCATTGTGGACATTTCACCATGTGTCTTGGTCGGTCTAGGTTCTTGTACCTCCAGTCCTCCCCTCTCGATGCCATGTTCCTTCAGCATTGACAACATTGCCTCCTTAAGGTCCTGTGCCCGTTTATTTTCATCCTCAATGTCTTTAATAATCGACGTACTTCTGTTGTTAATTTGTACTTGGACATCAGTTGTAACGTCACCACACTTTTCCATTACCTTGGTTCTGAGTACCTTACCTCCTCCCACTTTTCTACTAGAGAGGGATATCCTAATGTCTCCATCCTTAGTCTTTTCAACATTATTTATCCTTACACATATTCCTTCCAGACCTATATTTTCTTACAGCTTACCAAGAACATCGCTATAAGAAGCCCCTTCGCCCCCTCTTGATTTGACTATAACCACTTCGCTATATCATGTATTTTTTTTATGAGAATATTTATTCTCATTCTTGAGTCTTGAGTCCCATATTTCTATTATCAAATCTTCGTCTTTAATGGTGTATTCGATGATCTTCCTCAGCATGTCTGTATTGATCATCGCTATTTTCCTCATCTTTATCCTCTTTCTGCCCTCTCTCGTACTTATCCTCTTTATCGTGCTGATCGCTCCGCTCAAACTTCCTATTCCTGCATCGCTCCAGTTTTGCTTCACATTGTCCCACAGTCTAGTATCTGCTCCTATGACATACATATAATTCAGTTCGATGTTATCCTTGTGTCTCCCTTCTTCTTCGTCATC
The DNA here is from genome assembly GCA_958510875.1 of Endomychus coccineus. Taxonomy (NCBI): domain Eukaryota; kingdom Metazoa; phylum Arthropoda; class Insecta; order Coleoptera; family Endomychidae; genus Endomychus; species Endomychus coccineus. The sequence goes on from OY294070.1 coordinate 46,913,946, forward strand.
TATCAGGGTTGTTTGGTTGACCAGATAAGTAACCTTACCTGTCTCCGGTTTTCCTCTATTTATCATCTCTCTGACTTGTGGCATGTTTTTGTAGAATTCGCTAGTTTCCACATTGCCCTTTTCTGTTATGGGATCGATCAGATCACGTAGTCCCCATATATTTCGTTCTCTCCTCCCTCTTTCATCATATGTGTTTTCTTATATGCATTTTCTGGCCAGACTCTAAGAAGTAGGTCCCGTTTCTCGTCCATAGATAGGTCATGTTCTATCAGTGTTCTAATTTTCAGAACATTTTCCTGTTCCCTCATTTCATCAATATCCGTCTGAGTACCCATGGTTCGCATCTCGGCCTTTACTATTATTGTCTCCATGTCCTTCGAACGGTTCATCTCATGTATTTTACCAATTTTTGCATCTAGGATTCGTCCCATAATTCTCCTCATCACATGTGCCACTTCACTAATTTCTTTTTTCGTGCTGCTGTTATTCTTAGTCAATTTCCTAAGGTATCTAGTATGGGTGTCCATTTGATCAATCAAGTCTTCCATTTCATCCACATAGTCTACGTCCTTCTCCTCATCAGTTTTTTGGGGCGATCTTCCCATCTTTCTTTACTTCGTGACTCCTTCCGTTCTCTCACCTCCCCCTTGTGTCGTTCTCAGGGTCTTCGGATATCTTGGTCCTTATTCCACGATTTCTCTTCATTATTTCATCCACAACGCTCCATTGCTTTGATCTATCTTCTCTTGCTATGCTAGGTAATGAGCACGATCTGGCCCCACTCATTATTTGATCCAGAATATTCATGTCTTTTTCCGTTCCATCTCCTAATTGTGATTCTGCGTCCATCTGTGAATAGTCACCGATTACAGCTATTCTAGGCTTTATCTTCTGTGTAACATCTTCCTCTTCGTTCTGCGGGCTTCTATTCATTTTGCTGCTCTTGCCAAAAACTTCTTCAAGCTCTTTTCGCCTGAGTTCTTGCTATCGTTCCGTTCGAGATCTTTCTCTTTTTTTCAGGTCCTCCTTCGATAGTTCTGTATCCTTTGCCTGGTCCTCATTGATTGTCCTTTTGTTTTGATTATGATCCATATTCTTCCCACGATATGGGCCAAAAGAAAGAAGTTACCCCCTGGCAAGCTACGTACTGCGGAGTTCGCCCGGTGTTCGCAGGTTTTTTCGATTTCACTGTCGGTTTTTCATAGAGGTTGTCCCCTCGTGAGCCGGTCGGTTAAGACGAGCCCCCCGTTTCCAGATCCTACCGAACGTTCCACGGTCACGCCTCACTGCGGTCGTTGAACGGTATTCTCGATTTACGGATTAAGCGTCTAACTGACGATCAGTCACACGCCACTGAGGCCCTTGGGTTGCCAACCCTGAAGCGCTTTTGACAGCGCTCTGCCCTAGGTTGTGTCATTTCTTGCTTTTCGCTGCTCCCCCTCGGCCTGTCCGGCTTGGGAGACCCTACCAAGAGTCACTTGTGAGACTCTCGCCGGAATAGCTCTCAGTTTCATTGCAGTTACTTAAGCTCCTCCACCTACGACAAGGTGTTATGACTCCTAGGAGGATAACCAACCTTACCTGATCTTTTTTTTTTTTGGGGCGTTGCTGGTGCTCTAGCTCCAGATTGGTCCATTTTCCATTACCTTTCAACACTAGGCTTTAGTTTTCTCTCTCCCTATCCTTTCTTTTCCTTAGTATTTCCTCTGCGTATTATGTAAAGGCATCCCATTTATTTTGGTCTTCCAATATTAGATCTATAAAGTTGTTTATTCTTATTACTACTCGTGTGTTCTGCGTCATCCTCGCTGTTCTCATCACAATGTGGGCAGATGGGGCTCTGTCTCTTTTTCATCCTGTGCATATATTTTTCGAACATTCCATGTCCTGTTAGCATTTGAGTTTTAAAGTGGTTCAACGTTCCGTGGTTCCTAGTTACCCATTCATCAACTTACAAGTCCATCTCCCTTAAGCAGATTGATCCCATTTTGTTTGCCATATTTCTATATTCTCTCCTCTAATTGCATGTTTCTTTTCCGTTTCAATTGTGGTAATACCTCTAAGATAGCACACCTTTCCTTTGCTAGCAATTCTATGTGTAATAGCTTTGTGAGTAAGAGCACTGCGTCAGTGGATACCGTGCGATAGGCGCATATTGTTCTTAGCGCTGTGGTTCTCAGGACTCTGTTTAATTCATCAGTGTTCCTTTTTGCCTCCAGGCCCTTCACCCACACTGGTATTCCGTACAGTATCCTGTTCCCTCCTGCGGCATTCAGGATCATCCTCTCAGTATTTTCCCCAGGACCATTGGTGTTTGGTATTCAGAGCACTGCCGCATTTTGGTTTATATGTTGGGTAAAGAACCTGTTTCTTCCAATCACTATCCCCAAATATCTTAAGCTTTTCTTCACCATAAATTCCTCGTTTCCTACCGTGATATTCATGTCTCCTTTCCACAACTTGGTAGAGAGGACCGCAGCCTCTGTCTTACTTGTGGCAATTTCCAGGTCGCTGTCTTTTAACCAGTCATTGCTATGGCCGTGTTGATGTTTTCCTTTAGGGTTTCTGGATGTTTATGGTGGCCTATAATAGCCAGGTCGTATACTAAGTTCCACAAGAACGGACCCAAAATGGAGCCTTGAGGTATGCCAGCTTCTAGTTTGTATTCCTTATCTTTTTCTCCATCCTTTTAAATTACTACTCTTTCTGCTAGGTAGCGTGTGATCATGTTTTGTAAATATTTCGGTGCTTTTACTCTACGAATTTTCTCCTTTATTCTATTCCAAGGGATGGAGTTGAAAGCATTCCGTACGTCTAGTGTTACTATTACGCAATGTTTTCTGTCTTTTAGGTATCATGTATTACATTCTTCGGCTATGTCAATTACTTTTTGTATAGCATGGACAGTGCTTTTTTTTTGTTTAAATCCAAATTGATTTGGTGATAAGCCCCCTATATTGTCCATATGTGCTTGTAGTCTCTTTAGAACTACTTTCTCGAGCAGTTTTCTTGTAGTATCTAGTAGACTAATGGGCATATATGTTTGTGGGTCGTCTGCGCTCTTTTTCGGTTTTTTTATCAATGCCAGCCTAGCTCTTTTCCACGGTGTAAGGAATATATTGCTTTTGATGCAGTTATTAAAGAGTTCTTTCATTATTTCTGGGCATTCTTCAGCTACTATTTTCACTACTCCGGGTATTTGATCTGGGCCTGGTCCTTTCCGTTTTGAGCCCTTTCCCTGCTTCCCTGATCTCCTGCTCGCTGATTTCTTGGAACTCTTCTATGCCTATGTTATCCGTTTTTGTGGTACCATGTCTGTTTGGGTCTTTCGGGAATAAGGCCTCTATTATTTTTATAACGCCCCCATCGTTGCCTACTCCAGGTGGAGGGCTAGGTTTCCTTATCTTATCAATGGCGATTTTATAGGGTGTGCCCCATGGATCCTGGTCTATAGTAGCCATTAGTTCTTTCCAGCACCTTGTTTTACTTTTTATTATTGCTATCTTTAGTTGCTTTTTAGCATTCCTCCATGCATCTTCATCTGCTTCATTTAGGTTTGTATTTTTTTTTTTTTTTTTGTTCTTGACAAAGTCCGTCTTTCCTTATCGCATTTTGGTTTTAATTCAGCGATTTCCGTGTTCCACCAGTATACAGCCCTTTTTCCATTGCATATTCTCATACTATTATCGCACACCTTTATCATCATATTTATATATTCTTGGGAAACTTCATTCATATCGGCCCCTACCAGGTTATCGGTATTGTCTATTTCCTCAAGTAGCTTTTCAGCTACCAACGTGTTGATCCTCCATCCTATTGCTCGTGGTACTTCCTTATTCTTATTGCTATCTTTGTATTCATGAACTTTATATGATATATATACATGATCACTCAGGGTTTCACAGTCTACTATACTCTATTTTTTAACTTTATTTTGATGTGTTGAAGATGTAAATGTCACATCTATTACCGATCCTGTGTTCTTACGTCTAAACGTCCACTCCGCCCCCTTGTTTATTGGAACCATAGCAGTACTTGCCATCGCTTCCTCGAGGGCTTTCCCCCTTCTGTCAGTTAGACTCGATCCCCAGGTTTTTGATTTTGAATCAAAATCTCCACCCACGACGACAATATTCTTTTTACTTTTGATGTGTGTCACTAGCCTATCAAGAAATGCTGAAAATTCCTCGAAGGGTCTATTGGGTGAGAAATAACAACTATGAATGTTAATTCCGTTGATCTTAGCCCATACGAAGTCTTCGTTTCTCTCATCAATACCCTCTATATTTAGATTTGATTTGTTTATTATTCCGGCTTTGTTTTTCTTGGACTGTTCCGATATGATCATGACGTCTATGTTGTTTTCTATAGCTTATGAGTATAGTAAGTCTTGCGCTTCTCTATGTCTGTTTAGGTTGCTTTGTATTATATTTAGAGTCATTGTGCATCTTCCAGTTGTTCTGGGGGGCCCCTTTCCTTTTCCCTTCTTTGGGACCACACGTATATGAGTTTGCTCTATGTCCTGACTTCACACACAATGGGCAGTATTTGGTTCTTGTACAATTCTGTGCAGCGTGTCCTTCGCCGGCGCATTTTCTGCATGAGGACGATCTATCTATACCCCTGTATTCTCTTGCTTCGTGGCCAGTACCCTAGCAACGAAAGCACGTGGGTATCCACTCTTTTATCCGACATTTGGTTATGCCAACTTCTAGGATTTCATGCTGGCTTATCGCTTCAGCAATTTGATTATCAACTGTGATGATCCGATTGCCATCTTCTCTATTCTTTTGGCACCTACTATGTCTATTAACTTCTTGTATGTTTTGTATTTTGTCCAGTTGTCTGTTTCATTTTCCATCCCCACTAGGAATGTGTAGTTGTCTTCTACTTTACTCTCTTCTACCCCTTCTATTTCAAAGTAGTTGTTGCTTTTCATATAAGCTATTTTGTTTCCTGCCACTCTTCCCCTCTCGATTATCTCCTTAATTTGGGGTATTCTGTCGCTCGTTCTCTTAATAAGTCCTGCTTTAGGTATTTCTTCTGTATCAACCATTACTACTCTATCTATTGTGGCTGGTGTCGTCAGGAGGCTTGCCTTTCTGCATGTTGTTCTTGTATATGTATTCTCCGGTCAGTTACGTTCCATACTCTGATCAATCGCTGTCTCTGATATCTCATTTATTTCCCTTCTTATTTCACTGATCTCCTCTTCGTCCCTTATCTCAGTTTCTGTGGTCTGTATACCTATACTTGTCGTTTCCACTTTCTTTCCTACGCTTATTCCTTTAGCTCTCGGCTCAGTATCTCCAATTGTCTTTATGATATACTTCCTCATCTTTGGGGCCAATACTTGTTGCATTATAATCTTTAACTTAATGGATGTCTCCTTAATTTCCACTTTTGTATTCACGTGTTCCTTTGTTAATTCTCTCATAATGCTTACTTCTTCCCCCAGGGCTTCCAGTAGTCGCAACAGTTTATCGTTGTCCTGTCTAGCCATCTTTTTTTGGTTGCCCATTATCGGTGAGTCTATGGTGCTATCGCCATTCCCATTGTTGCCCGTTGGGCTCTTCCCTCTTTTCCGTTTTGGCCCTATGTGGCTTCCTTCCTTTTCTCCGTGGAAGTCTCCGGCTTCGCTGATCACAATTAACTCCTGCATGCGTACTTCATTTCCTGTCGAGGAGGTAGAGCCCCGTCTTTCTATCAAGGAAGCAAAAAATGCTCCTACTGATTCATCCACGTCGTCTGGGATTTCTTCTTCGTATGGTTCTGTTCCCTCTCTCTGTTCCATGAATCTCATCCCATCTTTTTGCTGTTCCGGAGGGGTTCTAGAAAGCCTATTACTTTCAGCAAATGGATTCAGGATTATGTCGTTACCTTTATCATTTCTGTTTCCTTGTCTTTGTCTTTCATTTAATTTGTATATTTTTTTCTTATCAATATTCGCGTTCTGTTTATCCACATTGCTTTCATTGTTTATCGAACGATTGCTCCCTCCAGAATCCACGGAGCAGCCCGGCAAGCCGGGGTGGGATTCCTGACTCTTGGCCAGACCCACCTGGGGTGATTTTGTATTTCCTTTCGACATCCCATGAAAGCTTGGTGTAACTTTTCAAAGAGGTTTCCTCCCTCTGTTTAAGAGAAGGAGAGAGCTGGAAGAAAAGAAATAGTCCCTATCCCTCGAATACTCTAATAGAGTCAGGACTTGAAGTTAAAGAGTTGATCAAGGGAGATCTAATAGGAAAGATTAAGGAGAAGAGGGATCCCTCCCAAGACAAGTTGAAGCAAAGAGGGATCCAATAAAGCTAACTTTTTTTGTTTAAGAGGTTATTCCCTCTGTGCAATCCTGTTGGTCCGCGGAAGCTTATTTAATTCGCTCCTACCCCCTCGCTCTGTGAGGCAGACATCGGGAAGACGTTCTCCTATCCGCCGCCCGAGGACGCGCCTGGTTGCGGTTACAGGTGTCCGCTCATGGGAAAGTATCCCATGCTTACGCTCCAGGAACCTTACCTAATCTGACCCAAGCTAACCTAAACTAACCAACCTATCCTGACTAACCTTACAAAGCTAACCTAATATAAGCTGAAAAATATCGGGAATCTTTACAAGATTAAAGTGGATGCTTTGAATTTTAGTGATGTCATCAGAAAGAAAATTCTCGGTTGATTTCGAAACATACCACAAAATTCAAAGCGTTATTTTACACGACTTTAATGATAAATGGAATGAGTTCAATGTAGATTATCACACTGTGAATTCACATCTGGAGCATATTACTAATAGAGCGCTTACGTTTGAACAAAGTATGACATCGACATCTTCTAAGAAAAGACCTTCATCATCATCATCGATATCTGCAAAGCAGAGCTCTGTGGAACGTATAACCCCAATTCCTGGAAATATAACGACAAAATGAATACTAAGCTGGATAGATCGATTTGAAGCAGTATACAGGTATTCGGGTATTTGATGTGATGATGATTGGTTGTAAAAAACAAGTTGTGCAGGAGCCTTATAAACCTAGGGGAAAGAATTTGAAACGTCGCAGAACGATCATAAAAGGTTTCAATGACTTATGGCAGATGAATCTTGGGGAAATGGGTAATCACGCCCGCGAAAACCATGGATACAATTTCATTTTAGAGATGATCGATTGCTCCTCAAAATATCTGTGAAAACGACCTCTGAAAACAAAAACAGCCGAAAAGGTTCGGAAAGCCCAGCCATTTGCAAAGCGTCCAAGGAACAAAATTCTTCTCTTTGATGAGTTGATGAAGAAACATGAAATTAATCATTACAATACGTGTTCTGTGGAAAAACATTATTGCTAAACGCGCTATCTGCACGTTGAAAGAAAGGCTCTATAAACATTTCAGTTTGGATGGGAAATACAACATATTCATTACCGATGACTAACTTTATCTAGTATGTGTGTTTGATGATTCCTCGAGCTCAACACCATGAAGCGTTTAGCATCCACAGTCCCAAAAAACGTCACCTCCATTGTTCTCTCAATCCACACATTCAAATTTAAGAGGAGACAAATGTTAATTAGTAAATGATGAACACACACTCATTCATTGTAACTCATTTCTTCCATCAACATTGATGAATGCTTTGTTGAACCATATACAACAAATTTTCCAATGTCTTCTGGAGTTGGTGAGGGGGTGGCGCGGTGGTGGTGTAGATCTTGAATGAGTCTGAGAATTTTGATATGGTTTCGGTCAAGAGATCTATTGATAAAGCAAATATAAATGAGCATATGAATAATTCATAAGTTGAAACAATCACATACTCTACTGCATAACTCAGTAAAAATAAATTGGAGAAACATTTCAATTTGTTCCTGATTCAAGATAAATATTATCTAGATATAGAATCATCGAACACATCAAATTCTGTTAATGCCATTGTTAAATTCCACTATTGTTTGATCAAAAAATTATCTAGACTTGTGAATTCTCAAATTACTTCAAGTCGCAAAACATATATATGTAAAATTTGTTTGAATAATTTCTGGGGTGGAAACAAATATAAGACTTATATTGAATATTGCGGGCAAATGAATACTTGTGAAATAAAATTCCCCGAAGAGGATCATTTAGTTTTCTAGAATCATTCAAATAAAATTCCAATGTCATTCGTGATTTGTTCTGATTTTGAGGCTCTATTATTACCAATCCAAAACTGTTCTCCATCAAATTCAGCTTCGTACACCAACAGAGTACAATTATGTGAAGCTTACAGTGTAGGCTATCATCTGAAATATTATTTCGATGATTCCCTATCGAAATATAATAGTTATAGAGGTCTAAAACTGACCAAATGGTTGACTGAACAACTAGACAAAATCAGTGGATACATAGAGAAAAAATTAGACTATATCATACCTATGAGTGCGATTGATTTATCATCGATTTTGAGAGAAATCGGATGACATATCCGGGAGAAAAGTTTTATCGATGGTGAAATATATGTTAGAGATCACTTTCATTTCACTGGGGCTTATTGTGACTTAGCCCAACAACATTGTAATCTACAATATAACATAAATTTGTAGTGTCTGTTTTAGCTAAAAATCTATCTGGGTATAATATGTTTCTATTGATACGAGACATGGATAGAGCAAACAAACAGAACATTCAAGTACTTCAAGTCAACAAAGAAAAGTATATAAATTTCACTAGACTCTTTCTCTTGCCCCGTTAAATTTCCCTCCATCGATTTTTGTAGATTTTTAAATACTTCGCCAGATGAGTTGGTGACCTTGGAGGTTGATCCATTGAAAATTTTGAAACGAGAATATAATCATTTTACAGACGATGAGTTCAAATTATTAACTTGTAAGGGAGTTTTTCTTTATGAATATTTAGACAGTTGAAATCTAAAAATGTTTACTCTCCAGTTTCTAAAAGATATAGATATGATTATGTTTGTAGAAAGGGGAATACAGGGAGGTGTTAGTCAATGTAGCAATGTCTTCGCTGCTGCTAATAATAAGTATATGAATTATTACATTCCTGGAGATGAAAAGAGCTATCTTATGTAGTTCTATGTTTGCAATGTATGTGGATTGGCTATGGCGCAATATTTACCTTAAGATAACTTCGAATGGTATGATGATCCTAACATCGATGTGACAGATATTTCGGATGGAAGTCCTGTTGGATACACATTCCAGAAGTAGATCTAGAATACCCTCAAAAATTGCATGATAGTCACAAAGGTTTACCACTATGTCCATTACAGTCTACACCTCCTGATGCTGAACAATCAAAATTTTTATCAATGCTACATAATAAATCTAAATATATAATTCATTATAGGAATTTGAAACAGTGTTCAACGTTGATAATGGTGTTGAAGAAGGTACATAGAATTCTTAAGTTTAGCCAATCAAATTAGTTGAAAGCTTATATTGATTAAAATACACGATTACGAGCATCTGCAAAGAATAAATTCGAGAAGGCTCTGTTCAAACTCATCATCAACGCGCTCTTTGAGAAATCAATGGAGAACGTGTGGAAGCATAGACTAGTTAAATTGGTTAATAAATGGTATGGAGCGTTTGGTGCGCGATACTATATTTTCCAACCAAATTTTGATAGTAGCAAAATTTCCGACGATAATCTGGTAGCTATCGTATGAACTCGAAATTATGTTCAATGAACCAATTAACATAGGTATTGTAGAGTTCAGCTCCTTTGTATGGTTTGGCAGAGATCGCTATGTGGTGTTCAGGTTCTTTGGGACCGTAGTATGGGTAATTTAGGAATAACTGTGATTGGTAATGGTTTATTCAACACTTATACAAGATGTTCCATCTCAGACGAGCCACCTCCTATATTTCTTATCCCATAGTGAGTGGAAAAATCTCACGAAACACATCGAATGATTTTGTTTGGGGGGCATCTTTTGACGTATATTTGAGGCTTGAACGAGCAACCCCCTAATAGGGGGCGCTCCAACCCCTCAAAATTGAAAAGGGGAGAGGGGTTGAGTGATACGTCATTTGAAAGGTCTTGGGAGCCTCTTTACAACGGTGTATGAAAAACATAAATTTGATGAACCGTTTTCGCCAAAAATCAATTTTGTTGTTTGAATGCGCCACCTTGAATATTTTGGTTATTTGTACAATGTACAAGCTCAATTTTATTAAGCCTTTTTTACAAACTTAAACAATCTTCAAAAAATCACATTCGTTAAAAAAATGAATTGTGTTGTCATGCTTACAATGAAAAAAATTAAATCTGCGTGTTTAAATCAAATGTTCAAATTGTACTCCATTGACTTCCATACAATAATACATTCTCCCAAACTAATGAATGAAAAAACAGCAGAACATTTCCTTATGTTGTCTTCATTTTTTGTTCCTAGAAGGTGTTTATCTGGTTTTAACGTTTCTTCGATCATTTCATGATTTTAATCAATCTGTTGAGTTACTAGTTTGTTGATTTGTTTAAAATTTCAAAAAATATGGTGTACATATTGCAAAAACGTGTTGAGCTGGTTAGCCTTTATTACCAAAATCAAAATTATGCCCGAGCGGCTGCAAGAATTTTTAACGAAAATCATCCTGAACGTAGCGTTCGCCATAAGTACGTAATGGGATTGATTTCAAAATTTGTGGAGACGGGTTCAGTAATGGATAAAGGGAGGGCACCCGTTGGAATTGTTAATGATGAAGGAGCAGCTGTGGCGGTATTGGGACATGTCTAACTTATGCCAAACACGCAATCTGTACGACAACTTTCTGGAGCTTCCGGTATTAGCCAATCTAACGTTTTCAGAATTTCACATAAACACAAGTTCCATCCGTACAAAATTAAATTAATTCAGGAATTAAATGATGATGATTATGATTATGGTCGAGCGTATCAACAATAACCCAAATTTCTTGTACAACGTTTGCTCTTCTGACGGATGCATTTTCTTACTTAATGGAGAGGTTAACTGGCATAACTGTAGAATTTGGAGCGATACAAATCCTCATGTATTTCGAGAAGATCACACACAACATCGGGAAAAGCTAAACGTTTGGGTAGGAATTTTGGGAGACCACCTAATTGGACCTCTGTTTATTTCTGGTAATTTAAATGGCGAAATTTATCTCGAAATGTTGGAAAATGCGATTGATCCGTTAATAACTGAACAATTAGAAAACGATCCTCTACTACATGAACAACAATTGCATTTCCAACAAGACGGAGCTCCTCCTCACTACGCCGCACCAGTTCGCCAATACCTCAATTTGCAATACCCCGGCGTTGGATTGGAAGAAGAGGTCCTATGGAGTGGCCTGCCCGATGTCCTGACCTGAACCCTGTGGACTTCTTCTTGTGGGGACATCTTAAGTCCAAGATTTTTGTGACTCAGCCTGAAAATTTGGACGAACTACGCCAACGAATTGTAAATGCGTGTCGTCAAATAACTTCAATTATGCCGAACCATGTTAGAGACGGTTTTCAGTCAAGATTGTATTATTGTATAGAAGTCAATGGAGGACAATTTGAACATTTGATTTAAACACGCAGATTTAATTTTTTCCATTGTAAGCATGACAACACAATTCAATTGTTTTACGAATGTGATTTTTTGAAGATTGTTTAAGTTTGTAAAAAAGGCTCAATAGAAATGAGCTTGTACATTGTACAAATAACCAAAATATTCAAGGTGGCGCATTCGAGCAACAAAATTAATTTTTTGCGACAACGGTTCATCAAATTTACGTTTTCCATACACCGTTTTGAAGAGGTTTCCAAGACCTTTCAAATGACGTATCACTCAACCCCTCTCCCCTATTCGATTTTGAGGGGTTGAAGCGCCCGCTATTAGGGGTTGCTCGTTCAAGCCTCAAATATACGTCAAAAGATGTTCCCCAAACAAAATCATTCGACGTGTTTCGGGAGATTTTTCCACTCACTATGGGATAAGAAATATACGGGGTAGCTCGTCTGAGATGGAACACCTTGTATATTTAACTAACACAGTGTTGATGTGGTAAAGTGGAAGCCTGGGCTGGTTCCTTATGTTTCTCATATTGCAGCACATAATTCATATAACATTTGAATTTGACTCATTTTATATATATTCAGTAATTGTGCTTCCCTCTTTGGAACTCGTACCGCCCATTTTTGTTTTCACACTAATAATATCTGATAATATGGTGTCACCTCCAATTCCAATGCCGATTTCTCATCTATAACCCTCAATTATCATTCCATCCTTGAGTTTCCCATTTCCATGCCAATACAATTTGCCTTCCCTTAAATAAAGGGGCCGGCATGGATTGCCATGTGGTGTTCAGATCCTCTGTATGGTTTGGCAGAGATCGCCATGTGGTGTTCAGGTTCTTTGAGTCCGTAGTATGGGTAATGTAGGAATAACTCGGTGATTGTTAATGGTTTATTCAACACTTATACATCTAGATAACTTGCACTATTTATAATCGTAGATTACGCAGTATCTTGGCATGATTTTGTATCATACTCTGAATACCTCATTACATCACATTATATTCTACTATACTAACTATAGTAACTTATCCTAATTACTTCCGTTAAATATATACAAAGCATCAAGGGGGAGCCTTGTCTTCTCACAAAGGTTGACATTTACTTCTCACCTTGCTGACCTACTATCTATGTTGCGTATTCATTATCGTAACATTTCTATTCACTATATCGGTAGCGTACCTAGGTCACTGTATCGATTTTCTTCAGGAAAGTAGAGCAAACTATTGAATTATTAAATATGTGGAATCTAATGAAATAATCGCTATTATTCCATTACAGTATGACAATTTTAAATATTTCGAAAACATGCGTGTTTGATTTTCACAACAGTTCTATGATGAAACTATATAAAGGTTCTGAAGTGATAGGGCTGTGCTATTACTGATACAGATAGTTTACTCTATCATATAATCACAGACAATGTCATTTACGACCATTATGAGAAATAGCGTTTCAAAATTTGACACTGGTGACTATGCAGTGGATAATATTTTTAAGATCTCACCGATGAACTAGAAAATAGTTGGATTAATGAAAGATAAGAACAATATACATCGATTTGCCCTCTAAATTCCTAAGGAGGTGTAAGGGAAAGAGCCCGTTAAAAAGGCTAAAGGTATAAGAGATTCGGTTTCATAATATTCCATGACTTTCGAGAATCATGTGAAATGTCTTGAATGAGAAATTAAAATATATAGAGTACAAAAATCTATCACATCTTTCAACTTAACCTCCACATTTTTGAGCAGAATAAGATTGCTTTGAGCCAATTCGATAATAAGACATTGTTGATGAAGAAGAACACCTTAACTTAGGGACACTATTCGCTATGCTCTCAATTATTAATTCATGTAATTATACAAGTATATTTGTTCAAATAAACACTTCCTATGATGAGTGTGTTTCAATCACTTAGTAAAACAAGATAATTGACAGTCATTATTCATTGCTCTAAAATAGTACATAATCCTATTCATATAGAAAAATAACATTCCTTTAAGTGTATCGGCTAATGGACTATCAGATGAAATATCAGTAAGACAATACAAGAGATACATCCCATGAGCATGATTTTTCAAGATTTTGTTCACATTTCGATAGTATGAAGAAAATCCAAAATGTTCCAGGGAAGACACTCGATGTGATAAGACATCATTGATTCGAAATATTTCTTTGACATTTGTCTTCACACTATACGTATTATAATGGTTGACTTTGTGTTTTTTCATCAGTTCGTCTAAGTGCTTATTAAATAATTATTTACCCTGATCTCTTTGCAGATTCCTAGGTTTATGTCCACCTGATCCTTCTGCCACACGTAATCTAGCTCATTTATGAATCTCATCGAGAACTTGTTTCATCGTTTTTCAAGTATTGTCTAGCGTAGAATCAGTTTCATCGGTTTATTTATAGAATTCACAGTTATATGTATCGGGTTGGTTGAGGTGGTAGCATCATTAAATCTTTTCTTCGAAGGTGCTGTCATGCGTTGTTTAAACGCGAGCAGTCTACTCATAAAATTCCCCAGATGTAAATCCACTATGTTGTGATCTATATTGATCTTGTTCAATTTATCATTATAATCAAGCAGAATAGCGCTTTGGTTCTTGTGATATGTTTCAAAATTATCGGAGAATTTCTTGAAGATATGACTCACATACGTATTATCCGCTCCAACGGTTTTGAGATCCATAGCATTTTTCCGCTTATATTCCTCCAATTCATTATGCAAACTCGTGAAGCTAGCATCACTTTGATTTTTGTACAACTGCATGTTGGTGGAGAAAGTATTCATCTCTGGATAATCTCTGAATCTTATGCGATAAGTCATCGTTGAAGTTCGCTTCAAGTTTTTCCTCAGTCTTCACGCCCACATCATCAAACTAAATCTTGGTTGCAACATCGTTCTTGAATGTGGGTGTTCTCACATTACAAATTTTCACGTTCTCGATATCTAAATCATCAACGTGTGTACTAGCTAGAACGTTCAAAAATATCGATCGTCGAAGAGCTGATTGAACCACCAATCACAGATCTTCGCTCAAACTTATCGGGATTCATCATGTAAATGTTACGAAACAGTGATGAACACCCACTAATATATGATATCGGCCTCTCGAAGTTCATTTATTATAGCAACAAGCTCATTGTCGTGCGATGTATTCTCAGCTTGTTGGAATGCCATCAAAACACTCAGTCGTTCTAAGAGCTCTTTTGGATTGTCCCTGAAAATATACTCAACTGGATCATCAATATAGGTTAGATGTAAGCCACTGCCTCAAGTTGAGGTTATGTTTAACTATATTCAGATACTTACGTTTATTGGTACCCTTCAAATTACCATTAACATTTCTGTGAGCATTTGTTAACCTCAAAATTTCTCCATATGCTTCTTTATTATTTTTATTCATTATTATTCTTTATTATCTCCGAATATTATATACTTAGGACCTAGAATCTACCCCGGAGAGCTAGCATTATAAAAGGGTCCGTATGTTTCATCGATTTTATCATTCTTCTCCCAATGTTTCTTGAACGTATTTACGAACATGCGCAGGATATTGATATTTTGAAGGTTCCACCGTCAGAGCATCATTGAACGTTTCATTTTCATCTTCATCCTCCTCCTCAGTTTCATATTCTTGCCTTATCTCTTTATTCAATGATAGTAATGGTTCAAATTTAATTTTTGTAACGATCGCCTTCAATGGTGGTGCGATGGGTTTGAATAGTTTCTCTATGGATTCGTCTTCTTCGAATTTACCCAGCTTCAAAGCGAGGTAATTCTCTCGAATAGATGCTCAATTGATGGTAATAGCTCTCACGGGTGTGTGCTCACATTTTATATACATATACCCTCTGCAATATCCTCCTTCGTTCGAGTCGGAATGCACTTGGAACGAAGGATCGCGACGCCGCCTACCAGTCGCTACACGCGCGCCGCAGTCAGCCGTTCGAGCGACCTACCAAAGCACCGAGCCACGAATTGCCGTGCCAACCGCCACGACGACAACTCCCGGACCAACCGCAGTCGTAAACAGCCGCGTTCAAGCCAGATTGCCACCGTCGCCCTGCCACCGCTGCCAGGGAATACATTGGAATGTCGACTGCCCGACGGAAAACGAACGCAGGGCCAGAAACGACGTGAGCCGGCCCGCAAAGTAAACGCGCGGCCGGAAATCATTCGCCGCAGCACCAGGATGTCAAATGTCGCCTGATCTGCATTCCCGTGTACCTCGCGAACCAACCCATTCACGCCCTACTGGACACCGCCCGGCTCGTTTCCCACATAGAATGACAGCAGAAAATGGACAACCAACTCGTCACGTTGCCCACAGCGGTCCAGCACGCCTGTGCTTCTGAGTTGAAATTTATGATTATGTTGGTGATTTTATTGTGTTCCCCGACTTGTCAACTTATCAACTTATATGGCTTAATGTCGAACAAGTCACTGTAGACTTTAGCCGCAAGTGCCTACACCACGGAAGTGATAAACGCACTACTATGTATTGGACTGCACCTCGCTGCTATTCACCGAGTGTTCCCTAGATAGTGCCCGACAACGGTTTCCCCGCCGAACACGCCAAGTTCCCAACCTTAGTGCAGGACTTCCAACCCCTTTTCTCGGAAGACCACGCCGTCAGAGCAGCGCGCGTCGTAGTGTAATAAACTGAGCTGGTACTTGGGAGCAAACTATTAAACTTATTTATGATGTTATTACACACAAGCCAGGCATACCAAATCCTGCTCAAGATATTACTAGGTTATGTTTGTTTACTGTTCCCTCAGGTCAAAGCCTAATGGGATCATATGTTGCTACGGAGAGTGGAAACCTTATTGTAACTATGCTAGGATAGCTACCCTTTTATGCAACTCGAGGGTTGCGGAGAGTGTACATTACAGGGTTACACTACGAGGAGTGCCCTGTGAGTTGGTAGAATGAATTGAATTTAGCTACCACCAGTTCCCTTTTGAGGTGTTTTAGAGAATAGTCCAGGGAACGAATCTAATCTCGGAAGAGCTCCTCTCCAGTAGCACTTGGTATAAAATTATTTAGTAGCGGGCCTTTCCTGGCCGACGTACATACTATGCTAGTATGACAGTTTCTCGTTGCTGAAGATGTTCGGAATGACAATCACGACAGGATTATTCTATTCCACTATAACGTTATTTAAGGGATGGTGTATCAATGAAGAACAATACAAACAGTATAAGTTGTATATTGGTGAAAAAGTTAATCGTATACAAAAAACAATAATAATCACACAGATGTATATATATACACTAAGTCCCATACATATAAACATAAAGTCAAAAATATGACAAATAGCCAACAAGAAACAAAACAAAATTTAAATTAAACGAAATTAATTTGATACTAGTTATCGGAATAGTTTGTAAAAACAATATATAATAAATTTGATAAAACTTCATCGCGACCGATCAATCGGTGAATTATTGATTTGCCTGATGTAACGATGCCAGGGAGTTGTTTCTTTGGGGACTAACCTTAATTTTTGAATGTACCAATCTGAGGGATAAGTAACTATAGGTTGTGGAGTAACCCAGAGGGGCCACTGGTAGTGAACTTGAGGTTCCGGAAGGGTGATTCTCTAAATAACTAGCCCTGTTGCCTTATCCACAACTACCTGGTTCGCTATGTATATGTAGATCTAGTAAATTGATTCAACAAATTTAAACAATATAATGAAACCCTAGTTTTCAAGATGAACTCAAACACTGTCTCTTAAATTCGCCGCTTATGGCTAACTCTCCCTGTCCTTGAAGATCAGGGTCTCAATAGGGGTTTTAAGAACCCTTCAAATTCTAGATAAAATACCCTTATTACAACTTTTAAATATTGATCCTTCCCAATAGTCCCCCAAATAATTAGGTATTTGACTCTACACCTACAATAACCCTAATTTCAATTATACCTATCTTAAGTAGGTCACCTATATGCACTTCAAAATATGAGAAATTCGGCCGATGGATCAATACACTTCTGATAAATCAAAATACTCTATTAATGGTTACGGTCCTCTTTATTCTCCCAAAAAAAAACGAGAAAAAGGGGGTGCTGACCTCAGAATTTTTGGCTTGAATTCAGACTAAATAGCTTGTTCTATAGACTTACCCTGACTCAGTATTTAATCCTTAATCCACAAAGTAAACCAGTAACACCTGAATTTACACTTCACGCACGGCCTCCACAAAATGTATTACGCGGCGTCTTTTTGTTAAGTTATAAATTACACCTCGGAGCTAGTTCTCTCTCGCACCCAGATCAAATTGTCTAATCGTTAAAGGAAATAAATTCTCCAAAATATCAAATTACTTTAGATTTTTATCATCAAGTTACCAATGACGTTCTCCACAATTTCTTTTACAGGTTATTTTAGATTCTAGTTACCAACAATATTCACTGAATAGCAAATGATATTTAAAGTAAAATGTAAGTTCTCTTGAATGATTTTAGGTGAATGAAGTGAATTTTAAGAATGATAAAAATTGATTCGAATGAATTAATTTACTTTGAGTAATAAACAAAAGAAAAATATAGTTGCAAAAATAGAAATCTTGTAACTTGTAATACAAAAAAAAAACAATCAAGTGACTAAGTTAAAAATATCAATTAAAAGGATTAATGAATCTGGCTTTAAGAGAAACGGAGCTATATGTACAAGGAAGTGAGCTTACCCAGCAAGATACGACACAGGAATTGCCTTTTTTCCTAAGATTTTTCATTTTTATAATTCGGATCCCCACGAAATTGGCTTCCCTACCAGGCTAAAATAAAATCCAAACGGACCAATGAAGTTTGTTGTACCACGTTGTACTTTGCCCTAACACACAAATCTGTATTTAGAGTTGCCTGTTTTCCACATCGAGGGGCAGTGAGTGACCACAAAAAAATGATTCTTCCAACTCTGCTTAATCAGCGGTTCTAGCTGCCGCCTGTGAATAAGTGCAATTCTACAGATTTGTACTTTGAATGCCCTAATCCTTAAGAATCACGTACGACTTGTTAAAGGTATCGGATGGCGGATCCCTGTCGCCAGACTGGAATTCCATTATTTCAGTCTGAATCAAACTCCAATTGTTGAATCTAGGATGTCTATGTATAGTCTGTTCCTGTCAGGAATTTAGAATTCTAGATTTTGAAATGCCCGTAAGGACGGAACTACACGCTACGGAATGATTTGAGTTGTACTCTCATGTGTCTAGTATTCCTGGTTAACTTAGAGTAACTTAATTTTCGGGAGTTTTCACCTGCTTACGCTACTTTGATTCAATCGTGAAAAATAATAATCCCCCGGATTATTACAGTAGAACATCGCATCGACCTCGTAGGTAGTGCCTCGTTCAGAATTCCACCGTACTCATGTAGCGACACAAACAAGCGGTTAATTCACGAACAAGTGGCTACTTTTACTCCTTTAGTTCCCTGATCCATCTCCCATCGTTCCTGACCATGGCCCTATTTGGCTCCTGTAGTAGGTTTATCTTCCGGTCCGCCGCGGATTCCTGAAGTAGATGATGTGCGTTCACGTTTATCTGTAGTACTCTCATATTTTTGATTTTTATTTCGCTTTTTATTCACCACGGCCTTCCGCCATCAGTCTTACACTTTCACAATAATACATACTTACACTCTCGCGATAAAACAGTCTAGACATTGATGGGGTGAAAATAAGAATTGTATTTATATATAAGTCGCTCAGTTGATAGAAAAGTGACACAAATGAAAGATTAAAATTCGAAATCTCAATTATTAGCACATAACCTTTCAGTATGTGTAATTTTTTTATGATGAAGTAATAGAATAGAATAGAATAAAATAGAATAGAATAATTTATTGATCCGTTTGCTATTTACAGAGAATAGATAGGACAAGTCAATACAAGGCATTTAATTGAATGGTAAAGTAGATTAATACTATTGAATAAAATAATCCATGTCCTACACGTAGGAAGCCACTTTGTCTATATAAGAGAAACACTTCACTAGAACATGACAGTATACATTGAAAATTAAAATTGAAATATTTACATTTACATATATTTACACTAATAACATAAATTACTTATTAAAACACAACGAATTAAAATTGTCGATTCAGTCATTCATTCCATAATGTGATTTTTAATAAAATATAGCATGTTATGTTGTAAGTCACTGAAAATATTTAAAATCATAATGCAAAAATTCAAGGTAAGAATAAAAACATTTATTCAAAAGAGATCTTCTTATTCCTATTTTAAAAATGCTAAAAGTTATTTTTTCATCTTTTATGTAATCTGGCGGTTTATTGTAATATTTCAAAGACAAATAGACATGTGAATTTAATGTTTTGGACAATCTGTATCTAGGTAATGTCAGCTGACTACCACACCTTGTATCATAGGAATGGACATCTTTCCTTTTCTCAACATTGCCACGCCCTCTTACATACAATAAACACTGAAATATAAAACAGCATGGCAATGTCATTATGCCAATTTTTGCACACAATGGTCCACAGTGCTCCCTTTGTCCAACTTGCAACAATACTCTTACCGTCTTTTTTTGTAACAAAAATAATTGCTCAGCGTGACAAGAACCTCCCCATAATAAAATAGAGTATGTCACTACATTGTGAAAGATCGCAAAGTAGGCCATTTTTCTGAATTCAAGTGAAACAGAACACGCCAATCTTCTGAGAACATGAATAGAAGTTGAAAGCCTTTTTGATGTGTAGTTAATATGATCTTGCCAATTTAAAGAACTATCTAAGTATACACCCAGAAGCTTTATGGATGCCTCACTTTTATATTTTGAGGATATTGAAGAAAAATTTAAAGTTTCCGTTTTACTCAAGTTCAAAGTAAGATGGTTGCAATAGAACCATTTGCAAAGGTTTTGTTCAGATGCTTTTATTGTGGATTTTGTGATATCTGGTAAAACAGAGAAGATGTCATTCAAATAAACCAAAAACAGAATAGGGCCCAAAATGGAGCCTTGCGGTACACCAAATTTCACCAAATGCTTAGTGGAGATATTGCCCTCATATTTAACGCTCTGCATTCTATTATTTAAGTAGCTTTCGAAAAGTTTGAGGCTTTTACCTCTAATTCCGTAATAATTCAATTTTTGCAGTAATAGATCATGACGCACCGTATCGAAGTCACTGGATGAATCATGAAAACGAGCAGTGCATTCTTCTTTCTTCTCAAAGGATTCTACAACTTTTTCACATATATTAGTTAAAGCACTTGTCGTCGATTTTCCTGTTCTATAGCCATATTGTGATTCATATAAGATATTAAAAGCTTCTAAGTAATTTATCAGTCTATTTTTTAAAGCAGTTTCAAAGAGTTTTGCCACAACTGGTATAATCGAAATAGGTCGATATGAATCACAATCAGCCTGAGAACCTTTTTCAGAAACTGGAGAGACTAAAGATATTTTCAAGCATTCCGAATAAGTTGCATGAAGGAAACAGTTATTTATTAATTCAGCTATGGGTTTGATTGAAATATCGGATACACATTTTATAGTTTCAGCTTCAAGACCATAAAAATCTCTTGACTCTTGAATTTTTTTAATTCTTTATGATTTGTGATATTCCATTGTGTTCCACGGGCCTAAGAACGAATGAATTGCGAGGCATTTTTTTCTTTTGAAGAGAGGCAGAAAAATCAGTATTATTTTTGATATTAAAATTTTTCATTAAATCATTAATCTTGTTGATAAAGTGATTAGCAAATTCATCAGCACTTAATTGTGAATTATTATAACAAGATTTTTTATTAAGTTTATTATTATTTAATACACAGGTATATACTCTACTTGAACTGATCTGAACATCATTTATAGACCCTTAAATTGGGAGTGAATTCCCCCCTTTTTCAGAGTTATGTCACTTTTCTACATAATGAGCAAGCTTATTAATCATTTCTGTCATCTGTAAATTATACACATCATTTTTATTCAAAATTTTTATTTGATGAAATACAAATTGAAAATAGACACAACAAACTTAAATTTATATTTGTCTGAGATTAAACTAATGGTGAAAAATTTATTTATTTTCAAAGATTCTCATAGATCTCCGAATACCGACTGGGAATATGTTTTTTTGCCAATGATTCAAGAAGTCCTTTTTTCTTTGTTTCGCTTATGATTTTTTGCTTATACAATGGCTCCAATTTCAGAAGGTCTCGGTTTTCTGACCTCCGTGGTTTTTTTCTAGGATACTGACTGAACCCGGTATCAGAGTATATTTTATAGAAAATTGTGAAAGGATCATTTTTCCCTATTTTAATTGCATATCACTAAGTTTATCATCACCTTCCTCTTTATTATCCATATTCCCTATTGCCTTATGCAATGTTTTTGTATCCACAAAGTCTGAAAACCCATTTCTGTAACCGAATATGGGTTTCCACTCTTCTTGGCAGCCTTGACAATTGCAACGTATTATGTTGGTAAAAAAATGGGCCCCGATTTTGAACATCGTTTCATTTGACTTTCAATTAAAGAATGGGCGTTATCGCCCTCATTCTGCGAGTGTCCTACAACAATATATTTGTGTGTGATGGAATTCAAGTTAGTAAATTCCAGCAACGCGTAAATATACACAGTGATAATATATCGGTTCTTCTGTTGACCAAAGCAATATCGGAATAAAACGCAATAACAATTGGAACATCTGGCGTGTCTTGAGTTCTTTTTTCTTTATATTTCAAGAGACAAGAGCCAATTTCATTAGCTCCTCTGTACTCCTGGGTTTCATCCCAGACAAAGCAATAACACTGAACCTCTTCTATTTTCTCCTTCATTTCATATACTGTAAGATTAAGTACACTCAATTTGGATTTGTAATAAAAAATAGATGTCTCCTTTGGAACAAGGCATCATTGCCTGGAGATCAGAGCAGGCTACAATATAATTTGCAGAAAGTTTCTTTTTGTCTTGTTTTTCGTCGCGAGAAAGGTCTTTTTCGGAGAGGTGAAATTCAAATTCATCAATTTAATTTGCTACTCTTCGGAAGAATTTATATAAGTTGCAAGTTGTTTAAGTTTTGATTTTGTGTTTGATTTTATTAGTGAACGTTAATTTTGAATCTTTATAGTGAAATATATCGGGAAATTCGCCACACAGTTTTATAATCTGGTGACATTCTTCTTCATTCATGTGATCTGTCCCGATCAATTCAGAAATTTGATTGTTTAAATTATTTGTATTTGAGACATCGGTGGTCTCGACAGCACAAAGTTCAAATTGATTCAGGGGCTGAACTTTTGAGGAGTGAATAGGGTTAATGTTTTTTGTTGGTTTGCGGGATTCGTTATTTCCACAGGAGCTTGGAAATTTGTAGCTGTAGAAATCGATTCTGGTATGATACAATCATTAAATTTCATTGCAGTGATATATATTAGTTCGTTCAAGGTGACTGGAAAATCAGTAATCTGTTTGGAATTAAGAGGGATAGTAATTTTCTCTTGGGATATACAGTCTTCCTATGTATATTCATTCAAAGGAAATTTAGCATTACCGATATGGAGAATTTTATTTTTAATATATTGATAGATATTGGCGTTCAATTGTTCCATCAATCTGAGTCCTAACAATCCACACAATCAACAGTAAAAAAATATGTGGAATTTTTCGAGGTGAATAACTTGAACATAAATTATTTTGCACAAAGATTTCAGCTCGTGAAATTTCCATTTGCTTCAGATTTGTCACAATTTTCTTCAGCGGTATTTCGGTCGAAATTTTCTTGAAGCTTGGAATATTCAGAACAGAACACGGGATTTTCTGTGTGATAATTTTCGGGGCAATTATAATCAGAGTATGAATGTTCGTAAAATTGTGAAGTACAATCAACCTTGTTAATATTTGTTAGTTCTTGAGATATGAAACAAGGGGTTTGATTAGGATTTGGACGAAAGAAATTATTTTGTCTCAAGTTTGATGATTGAGCTTGCGTAGATATAGACATTGGCGTTGGTTTAGGTAAATTCTTAGAATTTTGATGATTTGGACGAAAGGCATCAACATTTTGTTGTCGATTTATACCAAAAATCTTTGAAGCGGTTGGAAAGTATGGGCGGCAATTTGGATTTGAATTTGGTTCTATAGGTATTGGTTGCGATGGGAAAATTGGACGTTCGTTTCTGAGCTGTTGAAAATTATGTTGATAGAGATTATGATTTGGCTGCATATTCCTCATTGATTGCGACAAATTCCTGTATTGTGAATTGGGATGTTTCAGTGGTTGTTTGAACGTGTTATGATTCGAGTTAAGTGAGTAAGAAATATTTTGATTACAAGCCTTTTCTTCACGTATTATTTTACTCTCCGCTGCATCTAGAGCCTATGGGTTCTCTAAGTTTCATAAGTAAAGTTTCTAGGGCTTGTTGTTCATATATGTGTGGGTTTCAATTGAGGCTTTTAGAAGAAAGCAAACTTCATTCATTCAGAACTTTCACAATAATGTTGAGTTATTCGATGTAAGCGTGTTAAATGTTATCTGAATACTGCCGGCTACTGGATTGTTGATTCTAGTTAATTCATTATAAACTACAGAGTGAGCATATTATAATAATGGAACGGTTCAGGTTACCTAAGAAGTATAAAGAGTGATACATATATTACTTGCACAAACACCACATTGATCTTTTTTAGGCGTGAAAAAAGATATGTTGAATTCACGAGTAAAAATTTGATAATTTGATAGGCAAAGTCTACGTGTGTATGCTTCAAAAGATATATGCATAATGACATATTCGCAGACTTAGTAGATGTCTATATCATAACCTCCAGCTATTCACTTTGCTACACATAGAGCTCTCAATATCAGTGTGATGAATAATGAGTACATAATCATTATCATAAATTGCGTTTTATTCCTTATCTGACCATCATAGTTCGTAAGCGATGATCGCCGGATTGAAAATGTGACCGCTGCCGGTGACGTCATCATCATTCGTAAACTATGGTCGCCGGAATGAATCAGTTACTGTACCCGGTTTGAAGCAGTGACGTCATCATCGTTCGTAAACTATGGTTGCCGGATTGAATCAGTTACTGTCACCGGTTTGAAGCAGTGACGTCATCATCGTTCGTAAACTATTATCGCCGGATCTTCAATTCAATAAAACATCACTTACTCGTCAAAATCGTTATGCATTTCGATACCCATAAAGCTATGGTTAGATGTTTTCCCCCAAATTTGTATGCATCATATTGATTTTCCCCCCATCGAAAATATGGAAATATTAACATTCTGCACGTGACAGCTGCAAATGACAGAACTGTCATGACAGTTCACGTATGCCATGACACTCTCACGCTATGACAGATCCACCATGACAGTTCAGTGACAGATGCCATGACACCTTGTTGAAGACCCACAAGATAGCCGCCATGGCACCTCTTCCAACCACCATGATGCTCTATGGTTGTGACTTAGGTTAGCTCTATAACCTATAGCTCTATGGTTTCTGTGGTTGTGACTTAGGTTAGCTCTGTACCCTATAGCTCTATGGTTTCTAAGACTTTGGTATGTGATAGCTGCCATGAAACCTCGCTGGAGACCCACGTGACAGACACCTCGTTGGAGAAGCACGTGATAGTCGCCATGACACCTCGTCGGAAGAACACGTGACAGACGCCATGATATCTCACCACGTGACAGATCATGTGATTTCAAAAACCACGTGACCTCTCTTACAAACAACCTGTAAATACAACATAACACACTCTTCACAAACACCTCGTATATACATTAAAACAACCAAACTCGCAATCACTGATAACGCTATCTTCCCGATGATACTAATTACAAACACCGGATGCCAATCGACAGCATAGACCAGATGCACAGACCGAATATCCTGGCGGCAACTAGCCCTCTTAATCTACTAATATTAACGAGTTTGCACCTCAACTGTGATCTTCATATATAAAGTTAAAGTAAAGAGGCCTGCATTAATGTGAAAACTAACGATGATGCATGCTTCGCTTGGGCAGTGACTTGCACTATATCCTATTCATGCTAATTCAGATAGAATCACTTCATACCCTCACTAGTCTAGAGTATTGAAATAGAAAGGGATTCCAATGAACATGCGCCATATCCACAACTTTGAGAAGCAGAATGAGGTCTCCATCAACGTATCTTAAAGAAAAGCGGAAAATCATTCATCAAGTTACCCACCTACCACACGAAGAAGAGGAAAGGCAGGCACGTCAACCTTCTTCTTATTCGAAATCGTTACTTTGAGGAGAATGAAGACAGCAATTATTTGTCACCAGTTCAATTCCATTACGTCTGAATTGAGATTTATCTCGCCTAGTTAGTAGTATAACGAGCGGGATACCGCCACACTTCGATGGCATGTCCATCCGCCTGTGTTCACCAATTTCAACTTCTTGAGGGATGTCATCAATGACCAGAGGCTCCTTAAGAAGGAGTAGTCGTCAATAACAAGTGCCATATAACTCGACTCACTAATTACTGTCACCTTGAGGTAAAGGTGAGCCTAGCTTAGCCTCGCCCATAATCAAGTCGAAAGAATGTGATTTTTATTTTGTGTCACACAATTCCGTTGAAAATATTATTTTTTATCTTGTCAAGACTTGTTATTTTCTTATCTCTCCTGACGTCACACACGCAGGTCAAAACAAATATGAGATCTTAAAATAATTTTGTATCAATAATTTGAGTTTATGATAATCATATCGCTTGTTGATCTTGTCTGTACTTTCTATATAAACTGAGATTATTCTGAATCGAGGAATAAAGCATGTGTGTGATATCATAATTATTTTATTATTCATAGGACCTTAGAATACAATTTTTACATTTTTGTTTTCCTTAATTTCATACGACATGTAATTAATTTAACTGAACACTTATGTTTTTTTGATAGACATCCATTTTCCCTATCAATGAAATTACTGATATTTTGTATATCATTTTTCATATGTTGTCATTTAAAAAGTCTCCTTGAAGATTCAAATTTAAGTTTATAATTAGTCCATATTTATAATACTATAACGTATCCTTGCGACTTTTCGGTAAAGTGCTTATTTCAAATCATCGGGCGCCAGATTTTTCTAAAGGTTAACTCCTTTTTGAAGACTTCTGCTATAGATAGCCTTGTCCCTAGGGTAGCTACAGTGAAGTATAACCAGAGTCCAATGGGCAGAAAACAGTATCAAAATTGTAGGCTTTAGTTACAATTGATACCTAGTTAAAACTTAGCTCGTTTGAAGATGGAGCAGAAATAATTTAATAAAACGGGGAATTCCAAATATTAAAACATATAATAAATATAACAAGTACACTTTCAGAATAATCAATAAAAATGCAATTGAACAGTATTATTTACAAAGATTCCACCCAGACGGAAAATGTAATGAAGCTCAAACGGTATATGAAAAATGGTACAACATATCCATTGTTGCGATATGTTCGGTATTGAAATTCAATTCAACGGTACGGAATCGGTTGACAAATGATTCACATTTGTCAATTTGCGGAAAATACAAATCGAACAGGTCCTAGCATAATGAGCGGTATTCGGTAAATATTTAGATGGCATTATTACGTGAAATGTTCAAATCACACTACGATATATTAAACAGTTGAAATTTCGGTCGGATCTGAAGATATATCGTAATGCCCAAAAATATAAACTATTTAGTTTATATTTATGTTAAATATATGTTTATACATTACCTTATGTTAAATTGACAAACACAAACACTATTGTTAATTCACATTTTCAAATCTGACTTGAACTCGGATAATAATTATTTCACTTTGATTCTAATATGATAATCACATTTCAACGGTACGGATTGAAAATCGAAATCACAAAAGAGAACACAAAAGAGAGCGATCTGCTATCGGTCACGGCTTTTATATGTTTTTCGAGGTTCTGGACAGGTCCGCTCCACCAATTCCTTATTTTGTGCCGAGAGTTTTTTTACTTATGTCCCGAACAATGCTTAAAAGTGACGCTACTTTTTAGATCTAAAATTTGCGCACATGATATCTTGGTAGTTCCACTCGGCGGAGTAAGCAAGTGCTATCGGAATTTTCTTGGTTGTTCGCCCTTTTATACATAAGTTTGATGCGTTAACTTGGCCAGACCCCTGTTTTTGCAACATTTTCCATCGGAATGAAATGCAATTTTGAACGGGCATGAATTTGATTCATCTATTTGAATAATTACATTTATTCGAAATTACGGAGACTTAGAAAAGTGACTATCACGGAATACACATTCGGAATTCATACATATCTATTAAAATAATGAGCTGTTCAAACTGAGATCACATGTAATATCCGTACTTACTACTTGATCTAAATTAAATGATCTTTCAAAATTTTAAGCTTCGTTACAATACTTATATTCACATTCAGTGAATCTGGTGTCGTCATCAACAATGTAACATTATTCTTATATTCATTAATCAAAGTGTAGGCTATATTAATGCGTTCAGTTATTTCACCGATTCTTCTTAAAGTAATATTTTCCTGTTGGAATGTACACGTTAATAAGAATTTATCTCTTATCAATGAATCTTTATCAGAAGAACTGTCATTTAAACGTTTAAATATTTATTTATGCAACTGTATCCACTAAAAATGTTACATTCTTTCCATTTACATTGAAATACACTCCATTCATACCAATACATTCATCCGCAACATTCTTGCTTTCATCTCCTTGCACACAATACACATTGCCTTGATACCCTCTATTTTGCGTATTTCAAGCTAAATTTTCAAACTGTCCTTGACCGTGGTTATTGTAACCCCTATAATGTCCACGTTTATAATTACTACAGTTCTCACTCCCTTGGTTGTAATTATTAGCTTGTCTTGTATAATTATTCCCGTAGTTGTGGTTGTAGTTATTTCGGTAATTTCGATTGTGATATATTCCTCTGTCAGAACGGCCTCTATAATTAGTAGCTGTGCTATGACAATTCGGAACCAAAATCGACCTTTTTTGCATGTAAATCTCCATAAGGAAATCTAAGGTTCATTTTAGCGAAAACGGTCCATTCCAAGGTCATCCACAATGACGCATGCGCAGTCGTATCGATGAGGGTATGTAGTCTATGGTTCTGGAAGTCTGTGAACTAGTCATCTGTCTATGGTTCTCGAAGTCTGTGAACTAGTCATCTGTCTATGGTTCTTCCCTACCAGGACAATCTGAAGTCTGTAAACTAGTCATCTGTCTATGGTTCTTCCCTAACTATGGCCGCGACAATCTGAAGTCTGTGAACTAATCATCTGTGTATGGTTCTTCCCTACCCGGATAATCTGAAGTCTGTGAACTAGTCATCTGTGTACTCACATTCTACTGAAATGATTTTTTTTCTACACACACCGAGATTCGAACCCGGGGAATAAACCCCAAAGTTAGTCGGCTTAACCGCGGAGGATTTGAAACAATTTAATGTAGTACACTTCCACTGAAAATGAAATATTTTTCTACACACACGGGAATCGAACCCGAGAAATAAATTCCAAAGCCAACACCTTAACCGCTCAGCTATGGAGGACTTGAGAACAAGTGATTTTAATGTGGTAGATATAACCCGGGGTATCCGGCCCGAGTGATAAGTGTGAGTATATTGCAGTCTAGGTGGTGCATATACAGGTAGTTGTTTGTACATGACGTCAGCCGTGTGGGTGTCTGAATACGAAGGGGACGAAGTGTATGTCACGGGGCCTACAGCGAGGTATGGAATGTGAGGCTGCTTCTTCATAGCGTCAGTCACAGGGTTTTTGAAAGAGTTATAATGGCGTTGTTTGTGTATGTCGACAGTCACGTGATTTTTGAAAGAGGCTGTCATCGAGGTATCATGAGAGGGCTGCTGCTGCTCCTTCATCGAAGTGGGTGCATAGATGGGATGTTATACAGTATGGAAATGATATCTTCTGCATAAGCATTTCTCAAAACGGAATGTTCATAAGGGAATTACTTTCATGACGTTCATTCGAGCTGTCTGTACCTTATTTCAACGCGATCGCTATATTACAAAATGCGATTTCAATCATCTTGAACATATGGATATGTGGATATTATTTTCAGTATACAAAAATGAAGTCTGTCACGTGGGGGCCTCCATGAGGTATGGAATGTGAGGTTATAAAGATTGTTTATGCATAACGTTAGTCGCGTGGATTTGAATGAAGCTGTCAACGAGGTGCGGTCTCCAACGAGGCGGGTGTGTAGATGGAATGTGAGGTTATACAGAGTGTACAGGTATAATGATGTATGTCACGCAGGTCTTGAGCGTGGTATCTACCCCGCGCGAGTCTTCAATGAAATGTGGGGTTGTTTCTACATGCCGTTAGTCGCAGGGTTTTGTCTGAGTTATAATGATATCGGTCGCGGAGCATCGTCTGCCCCACAGGTCTTCAATAAGGGGCCATAACATCTAACATGTAGTAGTTTACAAAAATACTGCTTCTCATAATAGCGATATTATGAATTATCTGCGTTTGCAGAAAATAACTATTAAATCATCTAAGGACGTTTTTTCGCTAGATCAGTACTAGAGGACCCCAATATTCATTATAATATTATAAGTATGCATCATTGGAGGTGGAGAGATAGCTCACTTGAGTGTTAAGGTTGCGCTAAATCGTCTCCAAAAGCAATGTATTCAACTTGGAATATTCATTATTGTAATGATGCGCATTCCTCAAATGTTAAAGTAGTTTCATAAATTATCCGAAAGCATTACGAATATATAAAAATGTTTTTCTAAAAGTAGAATTAGAATTGAAATAATATAATATTATATTTTATCGTAATAATTCATTCATGTATGTTTCATAAATTATCTGATATGAATGAAATAAATTAGTAGCAGGTTGAACAATATCCGCTATCATATTTTGCGGTAGAGCGATAGCTAGCTCGAGTAATAAGGAAGTTACGTTCACGCCGATCACCTTCAAACGCAATGAGAATACTTTATTTCAAATCATACATGTTGTATGTATATATATTCGAATCATATTGATTGAAAATCGCATAATATGAACCGAAATCTAGCTGCTGCTGGTAGGAATATTGATAATAATTATTAATGTAGTACCCTCTAAGCGCTATAAACGTTATATAATAAGATTTGAGGTGAATTCGGTAATTCGAGGTATATAATATATAGGTGTGTACAAGAGGCAGGGTTAGAGTCCAGTACCTATACAGAATCTAGACGAGGCGGTGCCACGCGTCATGATGATTATTTTATGGAGATCAAGTCCGTTTCCCAACCACCCAAGAGGTAGAACTCATGGCTCGTTGCTTTTTTGATAAAGTGGAAAGCGTCCCCAGGAGGCCTACAAACCACTAGCAATCGATAACAAAATGATTATATAAAACATGTTCCTTCTAATAATCGCTAAGATTATTGTTTCCTCATAAGTATGACTGCACACCCTCCAAAATTAATTAGGGTAGATTATTAATTCGCCAAAATGCTTTTCGGAGGAGGATGGCTGCAGCACGATCACTACCCCTCAAAATCAATTAGAGTTCGCCAGATTCTGAATGAATACATAATCATTTCATTATCGAAAAAATTAAGGAGTTTTTATGGAGATCAAGTCCGTTTCCCAACCACCCAAGAGGTAAAACTTATGGCACGTTGCTTTTTTTTTGATAAAGTGGAAAGCGCTCCCAGGAGGCCTACAAACCACTAGCAATCGAAAACAAAATAATTATATAAAACATGTTCCTTCTAATAATCGCTACGATTATTGTTTCCTCATAAGTATGACTGCACACCCCCAAAATTAATTAAGGTAGATTATTAATTCGCCAAAATACTTATCGAAGGAGGATGGCTGCATGATCATATTAATGTCAAAGGACGACATCTATGAGACCCTTATTACTATATCACCATCTATTGATAAACCGATGAACTATCATAGCTAAATGTCAATGTCAGAACAACTAACGTCAAAGGATGATATCTGTGAGGTGTTTTGCTGTTATTTGCGTGGGGAATTTCAAAAATTTAACTCATGTTGTAGCTATACTGTCATCTATTATTGAACCAAACCCTAATTACAAAATAATGAAATTTTAAAATAACCTACAAATTTCCTTAACGTTAAATGATTACTTACGTATATGAAGTTATTACACCAGAAACCATATTGAGTATATGAGAACACGTGGAAGCAATTCATTATTGCATGCACCTGCGTCATCACATTTAGTTTATACGAGAATAATTGAATACAATCCTGTTTCCATATAAGTCACCTGTGATCTCAACAGAAAACCGGATTCCATATAATTTCCCTAGATATATATCGGTCGAGTTTCCCCTCAATAATTCTCAGGCAGAAGTAAGCAGTTGGAGAAGATCTCCATCCATTTTTTTTTTAAACGATAACATTTACTAATTTTCGATTCTACCGCAGATCAAGATGTCCATTTTCACTGATTTGGTGAAGCATATCGCGGTTCTACTCGGACTTCTAACACCCCACTATGATGGAATAGTGGCTGCCGAGGGATTGCGGGAATGCATCTTAGGAATAAGGAGGATAAATAATGCCCTTAAAACGGCTAAAATTATTGGCGAGAAGCAGAAGCTGCTATGAGAATTGGGAGCTCTGAAGACGTTACGGATCCAGATAAAATCTGAGCAGCAGAGGGGTTCTGGTGTAGATTCGAGAAAAGAAACAGCGCGGGATCGAAATCATTGGACTGATTCCATGTCTGCATTCAACAGTCGCATCCGTACTGGGATCCTTTCAAACTTGAAACATAAGGATCCTAAAGCGTTTCTGGGGGACTGTAAAGCTCTGTTCAAGAGTAGAATTCGGAATGCCCTCAAGAATGACGAGGCAGTTGAAGTTAATGCCGTATTCTGTGGAGAATTCCAACTCGTCAAAGCGGAGCAGATAACAACTGAATTCAAGTACTTTACAACCTCCAATCCACCAATCTTTCGAGACACATGCCTAGATAGTTGGTTTGAGGATAAGATTATGAAGCCGATATTGACCCAATTAGAAGAGTTCCAAGAGAGAGACAGCGGGTGGGCGTTGACGAAGATTATCAATTTGGTGGTGAATATTAACAAGTTCACCCCGCAACTAGGATCTTCATATATTGATTTACCTGTCCAGATCAAACGTAAAGAGGCCTGTATTAATGTGAAAAATGGAGATGATGCATGCTTCGCATGGGCAGTGACTTCAGCGCTATACCCTCCTCAAGCCCATTCAGATAGAGTTAGTTCATACCCTCACTACACGGAAGTCTTGAAATTGAAAGGGATTCAATTTCCGATGACAATGCGCCAGATCCCTAACTTTGAGAAGCAGAATGAAGTCTCCATCAACGTATACATCTTAAATGAGAGTGGAAAGTCATTCGTTACATTACCTACCTACCTCACGAAGGATAAGAGGGGTAGACACGTTAACCTTCTGCTTATTCAAGATCGTTACTTTGGGAAGGAAGAAGATAGCGATGATGCGATCCCAATTCGATTTCATTATGGTTGGATCAAAGATCTATCACGCCTGGTTTCTTCGCAGCTGAGTAAACATGATGGACAGAAATATTTTTGCGAACGATAACTCCATTACTTCCACTCTGAGGAAAAGTTAGGTAAACATACTGAAGACTTTGAGAAGCTGATAGCTGTAAGGTTAAGATGCCTGAAGTTGGAAAGAATATCCTGAGATTCAAAAACTTTAAGAATGAAGTGAAAGCTCCATTTGTGGTATACGCAGATCTGGAAAGCGTTCTTAGCCCCACTTCGGACCCGAAAAAGCCGCAGCAACATATGCCTGCAGCTATCGGATATTAAATGAAATGTTCATATGAAGATTCCCCATCCTTCTATCGAGCCTATCGCGACGAGGATTGTATGAGTTGGTAGGCAGATCAAATGAAGGCTCTCGCAGAAGATTTGGGTACAGTTTTCTAGTGTCAATATGACATCAATATGACGCAAGATGACGAAATCGCATTCAGAAGGGCGAGCTGCTGTCATATTTGTGAGCAGTCATTCTCGGGAGCTGATAAAAAAGTGCGAGATCACAACCACCTCATACCATTAAGAAATTATCGAGGAGCAGCACATGAAGGTTGCAATATGAACTATCAGGACACGCATGTTGTTCCGGTAGTTTTTCATAATCTTAGCAATCTTGATGCCAACTTTATCATCGAAGATATAGCCTCGCGGATGGAGGGTAAAATCGACCTACTCCCGATAACCAAGGAGAAATATATAAGTTTCACTAAACATACGGATGATACCTCCATTTAATTTAGGTTCATAGATTCATATATATTTATGTATTCCTCACTCGATGAGTTGGCATCATACTTGAATGATTATCCAAATTTAAAATGCCAGTTTGGAGAACTTGGCGATGAGCAATTGATGCTTTTAACCAAGAAGGGGGTAATGCCCTATGATTACATCGACTCTTTTGATCGGTTTTCTGAATCTTTTTCACCGCCTATTGATGTCAAAACTTGAGACAATATGTTGATTTGTACATGAAGATGGACATAATGCTACTTGTCGCTGTTTTTGAACAATCCAGAACTAGCTGCCATCAAACATACAATCTGGATCCTGCGCACTACTTTACACTGCCCGGCTTTACTTGGGACGCGGTGCTGAAACATACGAAACAAGAATTAGAGCTTCTCACAGATCTCGATATATTTCTATTCGTTGAGAAAGGGATTAGAGGTGGACTCAGTCAAGTTTGTTCTAAGCGTAGAGCTCACGCCAACAATAAAT
Organism: Endomychus coccineus; assembly: GCA_958510875.1. Classification (NCBI taxonomy): domain Eukaryota; kingdom Metazoa; phylum Arthropoda; class Insecta; order Coleoptera; family Endomychidae; genus Endomychus; species Endomychus coccineus. Next base: position 46,948,286 of record OY294070.1, read on the forward strand.
ATATGTCAAATTATATATATATATACTTATTTGATGTATTATGACGTCAATAACCAGTATGGTTGGGCCATGAGCCAAGCTCTCTCATATGGCGGATTTGAATGGTGTGATACAAATATTGATGTTACTACAGTTCCAGATGATTCTGATGTAGGATATATTTTAGAAGTCGATTTGGAGTACCCTAAACATCTGCATGACAAACGTAAAGATTTACCTTTCTGCCACCTACATATCGATCCTCAAACGGGTAACGCCCCCGCTTCATCAAATGCACCATCGAAATTGATGGCAACGCTTCACCCTAAGAAGAAGTATGTGATCCATTACCGCAGTCTCAAGCAAGCGCTAGCAAACGGGTTGATCCTAACTAAAATTCATCATGCCTTGAAGTTTAAGCAAGCTGCATGGTTGAAATCGTATATCGATCTGAATACTAACCTCCGAAAGGCTGCGAAAAATGAACAATGCGGTGTTCGGTAAGACGATGGAGAACATTCGTAAAAGAGTGAATGTTCGCTTGCTAACCGAGTGGGCTGGAAGGTACGGTGCACAATCAGACATATCGAAACCGGAATTCAAGAACTGCACCATCTTCAACGAGAATTTGGTGGCTGTTGAGCTAAACAAGTTGGAAGTGTGGTTAAATAAGCCAATTTATGTAGGAATGTCTATATTGGATTTGGCAAAGATTGCTATATACGACTTCCATTATGAGTATATGGTTCAGACGTTTGGTGATAGTTGTTCTATACTGTATACAGATACAGACTCTCTTATCTATGAGTTAGAGAAAGACCCTTATGATGTGATGAAGCGCGACTGTCATCAATACTTCGACACCAGCGACTACCAGCCTGATAACATCTATGTTGAAACTATTCATTCGATTTTTATATAACATGTGAACATGTGGATCCTTATCAAAGTTTCTACAATATGTCTCTATTTGACAAATTATAAACATTATAGATGACAACAAAAACATTCAATTCGAATCACTTGACATTTCATATTTAAAAAAGTATATTTTAAGCGAAATGGATAGTTTGAATCGAGAAATTGTAAGCTTCATAACCTCCTAATTTGTTCACTAGGGCATTTGGATCGAATCAACATAACAAAATCTTGAAGTGTACATATCGAACTAAATTGATTTTGATACTGGTAGACAATCGTATGATAAAAATCGGTTATTTCGAGAAAATTCGTCGTTCCATACGCTACTTCAATATTACCAAGTTTATTCACTCTCATTTTCGATTTCGCGGGAACCTTCACACCAACAACCTCTCTAAATCATACTTCGCAAAATTGCGAACGAACCTTCGGGCTGCTGGAATTGTATGATTTCATCTATATTCACATCGAAATTCTTCGAACTGGAATCAGAGATTTCTTCTCAAGTTTACAAACAGATTTCGATCCTGCCCCACAGCATCCTCATTCCTAGATTGATCTAAATAATGATTGATAATCGTGGATAACGATGAAAATCAATCGCTTCGATAATTCATTTCAAATTTAAAAAAGTATATTTTAAGTATTGTAAATTTTGGGATCAGTGCGCTTTCGAAATATTGACAAAAATTGCAAAGTCTGCATCCCGAACTGATTCAGATATAGGTTGACAATCGTGTATAACAGTAAAATTCAATCGTTTTGAATTATTCTGAGCACAAAGCGTTTCTAACGATAATAAAAGTAAGTTCAGTCTGACAAATAAATTACATGATTTATTATTTTGAAAGAATGATTCATGCATATCATATTTCGTGAAATAAGTTGGATATATAATGAAAACTTTCACATTTTACAAGCTTCTCAGACTAAATATTTCATTTATTTTGAAAGGAAGGACGCTACTTTAATGTTCTCAATCAAATTCATCTTATTAGCTAAATTCAAATCATCTATATCAAATAAGAATGGGAGGATGGACAGTCTGCTCTTACGAACAACCTGTATATACAACATAACACACTCTTTATAAACATCCTGTATATACATTCAAACAATAATTACAAACACCGAATGTCAATCGTCAGCACAAACCGAGTAACTCACCATCACTGATAACGCTATCTAGCCGATAACGTTATCTACCTGATAACAATAATTACACACACTGGATGCCCATCGCCAGACCGGGTGACTCACAATCACTGATAACGCTATCTAGCCGATAACGTTATCTACCCGATAACAATAATTACACACATCGCCAGCATAGACCGGAAGTGGAGACCTGATAATTACAAACATCGGAGCACAGACCGGAAGTGACGTGACACTTCCTGGTCCAAAGGTAGCCCACTGTATCTACTATAATTATTTCTGAATTCTCTCCTATTCGAAATTTCGCTTCTATATTTATGATATCCTCCATCATTGTCGTTGCGGCTTTTTCCCATGGCATTTATTCCAGACGTTTTCGTTAGGCTTTCATCATCTTGCGCTACTTTTATCGCTTCTTTTAGAGATGTTGGATTTCTTGCAGCTAGAATTATACTTAAGGACTGGTTATTCAAGCGCAAAGTAAATTTCCTTATTGCAGTTTTCTCATTGAGTGGCTGCAAGATCGCATATGCATTGTCGTCGTCATTGGCCTGGGAGATTGTCAAGTTGCGGAAGAGTATCTGTACGTCTTTTCCAAATTATTCAACTGTCCTGGATCCTTGTTTTGTTCTTGACAACTTCTCTTCCAAAGCCGCGGGTGATTTTTTAGGTATTAAATGCATACGCATATCACGCACCAAAACCGCCACAACATTGTATTGTCTGTTAATCTGTGCCATAGCTTCAGTCAAATATTGTTCGTAAAACTTAATTGCGTTGATGAGATGCTCTGTCGTCTCATCTTTACCATCAAACTTTGGTAATAACTCTACTGCTGTTCTATAATCGAACCGAGACATCTTATTTAAAAACTGATCTGTAATTTCGGTAATATCTGTACTTTCCGTATTAGTTTCTACCTTCCCTTTCTCCGTTAAATTAACAATTTCCAAATACAATTTATCAATTGCCTCCAAAGACTCTTGGAAAATTAGAGTATCCTCCTTTTTAACAATAATCGTACCTTATCCTCAAATTCCTTATAATTTGATAACATTATTTAGCTTCAACTGCCTTATTATGATTAACTCGCTTTTCTTTGTTACATTTAATAGTTACGGCTCTGATCTCGCCTAGTTGTACCCTTATTTGAGCAACTTCCGGCAATAGCATTTACCTCAATTCGATAAACATATGTAAATAAATAAACCAAATACCAAACCCAACAAAATAATACATAAACCGATAGCTAATGAAATATAGGTCCCAATGAAATAAAATATCAGGTAATTACATGAATAATGTTTCCTAGTGCCTATGAGTAGAGATTAGATAATTATATAAAGTGACCTATTAAATACAACATTTTGTTAATTCATCGATCTTAAATGGTTATTCATAGCACAAATTTGCGAAACATTGCAATAATTACTATTCTAATTACGAATATCCCTGTCATCAAAATTATGAAACCATTAAACATTATTCATTAAATGGTGAACATACCGGTTGATACTTTCTGCTGATTCGGGACTCTCGTGGCGTTGAACCATCACGCTTAATCTTGAGTCGGGTCGGCGAACTGCTGACGTCCTAGACCCCGTCCGAGAATTCTCCTTTCGTCCTTCCAAATCTTAGCTGGACCGTCACTGATTCTTAAACACGTTCCGATATGCCTGTCGCATCAAGAAGACCCATACTTCTATGAATCTTTCTTGAGTGTTTAGGCTGTATCCTTTTCTTGCACCTTTCATATCCCAATATTGCAAGTATGAGGATTACTTCAACAAAGGCTATAATTCCGGGATAGTCCGCTGAATTGATAACAACTTCCGTAGTTTTGGATTGAGAACCACCCATTTTCCTAAGTATATTAGTACATTTCCTTACTTGAAGATTCTCCTAGCTTCACAGAACTTGCCTCCTGTTTCCGGCCTAATTCCGCATCACGAAGCAGTTTGCAGGATCGCCATTTGGTGGTTTTTGATTATGATGAGGTTTGGATATCTGCGTGGACACCGCAGAATAAAAGATGACCTTGTGGTAAGGTGGTTTATTCACTGATACACAATAAGAAACATCAGTAAGTCAATAGTACCCGTGACAGGATTGTACCATGTCGTCCTCGGTAGAATATCGTCGAGACATCTATATCTATCAATTTAAGTGTTACCTGAAAGGTAACGTTCGCCCCTCTCGTCACGGGTGACGTACTGCTTAGCTCATCAATAATAATTGTTTTAAATAATAGATGCATATTCAGCATGAATGTAGCTTGAATATTACGCTATATTTTCCCTACAATAGCTCCCGCGGACTAACAGGACTGCACGGAGGGAAATAACCTCCTGATCAAAAAAAGATCGGACACCTGGTGGCGTAGGTGCCAATAGAACGATGCCACCTGTTAGGAGGTATGAAATGCAAGCAATTCACGACGGACAGGAATATGAACAGGAATACGGAACGGAGAAGGGAAATCTCAGTTCCGGTTGGTGTCGCGGGTGAGCGAGCAGGTCCGCCCGACCGATGGAAAGCGACTGCCCAGCACGTTCGACAGGAAACCAGGTCGAAGTGAAGCATATAACTGGAACACGCAAAAAGATTGCAACAGACAGAGACCCAAAATATGGGGGGAGGAAGGCAAACTCAAAGAAAACAGCCATCGAAGAAATGTTTTTTGCAAGGCGGGATAGTTTGCCGCGAACACCTCCGGATGAGGCGAAATATGTGAGGTCCTTTTAAAGTTGATTTTTTAAAAATAATTGTAATTACTTTATTAATAAGATTACAACTAGTGAATCTATTCGAAGTTGGAATAAGACTAATCTAACAATGTGTACATTACTTGTAAGACATGAATAATGAAATATAAACTAGAGATAATAACATGATACTACTTCTAGGAATGAATGTTCGCATCAGCGGGAACAGTCCTTCTGTATATCGTAACTCCTCCCTTCTTAGAATCGAAACTACCAGGTAGTGAAGAATTAAATTGCAATTTCTTCAAATTGGGTTGGAGATGAGTTTGTCTTCTTGATAAGGATTTGAGATTTGCAAATACCCTTTTTAGTTGAACATTTGAATAGTGAAAAGGATATAAACCCTACGATTAATACATAGATGAACCAAGTTCCATAACTAGCATGTTGAAGTTTTATGATAGAGTCTGGTATTTAGTTGAGATCTTCATTTTGGATTGCTTATGCGGCTCCAACCGTTTTCAGATCATCTAATTGGATTGGATCCAATTTTGATGGATTCTTGTTCATTCTGAATTCCTGTGGATCAGTAAATACACTTTGTATTGGCGAAAGAGCAATGTTTCTGTATTTTACTTTTAACTGTTCAAAAACACTAATAGTAGATTTATCTGAATTAATTTGACAATCTGGAGTAAGTTCTAGAATACATAGTCCGTGTAAAGGCACTTGTTCAATTTCACGACCGCACTTTTGAGTTGCAATAGATTTTTGAGATTTTACACCTTGCATTGTGATTGAAAATTGTGAAAAATTTGTTGGATTTTGTTCATAGCGTAAGAGTTGTACTTCACATGGTTGATTGGTACCGGTTTCCGTTGGGCCGTTGTTTCTGCAGAGGTATCCGTCTTCAGTAATCTCGCTGCATTCGTCGTCATCTCCAGGTGAAATTGGATTGATCAGACTGAAATTGTTACTACAATTTCCGATGCAATTTGCACAAGCAACAGTACAGTTCATATTTTTTTTGCGACATCCACATCTGCTTGACGTGCATTTCTTTTTGCATGAGCATGATACTGTACTTAAAAGCTCTTCAGGAACTGGATCCAAGTTCAATTTTACAGGATGTAAGACTCCGTCTAATTTTTCCACCCTCACTCTTCTGGATTTAATACTAATACACCAATCCAACTTTGAACTTGAAAATAAACCCTTTTCATGTTCCATAAACGCTCCAGTGTTGGTGGTAAGGACGATAAGTCGACAATTCATTCTTTAGCGTTTTTTTTTACCTTTTTCAAATTCGATTTTAAAATTCTCATTTTTGGATTCAGCTGTTGTTGGAAGTTTTTATACCTCAGTTTTGCCAATTTTTCACTAGGAGGTAACCCTGGATACATATCTTCATGACCGTATAATGCAAATAAACATTCCAACCCTCCAGGAAGTAGATCGTTCACTGACACTTTTGGAACATAGGAATTGAAAATTTGTTCATATTCTTGCAGTTGCGAATTTCTTCAAACAGAAGTTTTTTCCTTTGTTGAAAAAAGCGGATGTTGTATCGCAACCAGTGAACGCATGCAAAAACAGCAAGTGCTCTTGACAGTTTGAATAAGCTCCCTTCAAAATCTTGTTGGAGAAATATTAAATGGACGTATATGTCCATAGTATACGTAAAAATGCTGTGTGGAATATAGAAAGACTGAGTAGAGAAGATAGAAAAAAATTTTAGATGAGCGGGAATTTATTTCAAATTAAAAAATTAAAAAATTAAAATTCGATTTTGTTTCTGATTTAAATCAACAATTTAACAAATTTTCAAACATTTAACATAAAACAACAACCTCCACAACCCCTAACTGAGGATTTCTGGTTAGTTTTGATGAAATTAAGAAAAAATTATCAATTTTGTCCAATTAAACCTGCCAATTACCAGCTGAGGAGTTCGATTTTGGACAATTTAACTTCAGAATCGTAATCACCGACCCCGAAAACCCCCGACTAAATTTTCCCAATAATTAGCCAGAAAATTGGTCAATTTTGAGTTTAAAAATATAATAACACATTTACACAAAAAAATAACCTGTAAGCTTTTTTCTAGACGTCATCCCGAATCGAATGCACTTTGTTTCATCAAAATCGGTCCATATCTAACGATTTTCGTGAGTCGGCCTGTTTTAATAGCTATTTGACTCGACTATGCTGTTGTGTTTTTCAAATGCTAATTTCAATCTTCCTACATTCATTGACAACGTTTTAAATTCAGTTAATATTGTGGATAATTCGAACACTTGAATAAAAGACCATTGATGTATTTGATTTTGTGCTGTGCCTAATTTGAAAGGAAGTGATCCCGGGTTATCTTTTATTTCATCAATCATGGTAGATTGGAATTGAATGTTCTGCTGTTGTTAAACAGATGAGGAATCTGCAACAGAAACAGGAATTCTTCATTCTTTTGCATGAATATTGGTAATCTTTTGAGTAGTTTTATTTCTCACTTCAATCTTATTGTTTTCCAACAGTTCAATAACTTCATATGGTCCTTCGAATTTGTTTTGTTTTTTATTTCTTGATTCATTTGTTCTGAAAACTGTTTGACTTATTTTGTATTGATTTTGAGTGTTACCCTTTTTATTAAATTTTTCTTGTAAATTTTGTTTCACTTTGATTTAATTTGAAATTGATGTTTACATTTATTCGTTTCAAGATATCTGCACCAATTAAACCGTGATAGTTTTCAGAGAAATCAAATACATGAAATTTCACAACTTGATCAGTATTGAAAATCTTGAAAGCTGTGATTTTTATAATTGTATTATGATGAGAAAGTCCATGTGATTTTCGAATGAAAAAATCTTCATGAGTAATAGATTTCTGAAAATATTTATTAGCAACGGCATTACTGATTAATGATCTAGAGCTACCAGTATCTATCGAAAAGTAACCATTTATTTCAGGTGCATAAATATATGGTAGATCTAATCTGAAGTTATTAATATTTATTATCTCCGTGTTGTTTGATAGTGCTACATGAAAATTTAGATTTTGTTCATTTGAATCATTGTATACGTGAGCCATATGATATGTTTCAGGGTCAACTCCATGGTCAGTGAAGCGATAGTCTTGTGTATCTTGTGAATATGAAGATGCGAGATTGTTTTGCAATTGATAAGGATTTTGCTGGTAAATGCTTTCGTCACAAGTATCATATTCGTTAATCTGAACATTTTGAGTTTCAGATTCAGTTTCAATTTCATAATTTTCAGAAGTATTCTCTATTTGTTGATTAAATAATTCTTGAAATTTAAAATTTGGAGATTGCGGTTGAGGTTTAGAATTGCCTGAAGTTGTACCAATAGGTTCAGGGCGATTTTGCTTTGTTGTTTGAGAATCTCGATTTACATTATAGTCAGCTCGTTGATTCATGAATTGTGGATGTATTTGATTTGGTATTCTGTTATACGGTTGCCATTGTTGTTTTGCATTATTTGTCGGATTTATGACTCTATTGGAATATGGAGTTTGCTGTGAATTTGGAATTGATGAATAATTATGAGGTCTAAAATTAAAATTTTGAAATTGTGGATATTTTGCCATTTGATAATTTGGACGAACTTGACTATGTGTTTGTTGAGGAAAGAAAGGTTTAGTTACTGTTGGGCTAATAATTGAACTTTGTCTCAAATTTTGAAAATGTTGGTTCAACCTAGGTTGTGATTTATATCCAGTGTTTATAATATTGGTATTTTGTCCTGATTTAGAATAAATGAAGTTTTAATCTTCCCCAACAATTGCTAGCCTTTTCAATCACTCTAAAAAATGATTTATCCTTTATAACAAAAAAATATTTGTTAGAGATATTTTTGTAACATGAACTAAATATTAGTCAACAATGCAAACATCTGACAATGTAATGGTAATACCAATCAACACTTCTTTGTTGAGATAACAGTTTTATTTTTCTACCGTTGAACACATTCAATTCACTTATGCAACAAATATGATTTATCCTTTACAACAAAATTTGTTTGTTAGAGAAATTTTTGTAATACGAACTAAATATTAGTCAACAGTTCAAACATCTGGCAATGTAATGTTAATGCCAAGTAACACTTTTTTGTTGAGAAAACATTTTTATTCCTCTACCGTTGAACACACTCAATTCACTTTTGCAACAAATATGATTTGTTAACATCACTGTAAAATATTTATTTAATTCAAAAATGAAATCAAATTTAATTAGTTCCTCCTATATACATCTTGGTTGAGAAGATGACTAGCATGATTTTCAGGTAAATATTGTTTGTTCTTTCTACAAACAGTAAATAATTTGTTGTTGTCTACCACCAATACCTATGTTTCTATATTTTAACCCATTACATTAGGAAATCATTAGATATCATCTCATATATCATATCGTCGATATGTTGTTCTTTCTGACCATCTATACCTAATAAGACTGTAGTATTTCATTGTTTCATTGGGATGTATTATTGTTTCAAAAACGGAAGTGGGGTTTTGAGATATAATCTACCCATGAGCGAGAATTACCAGTGAGGCTGTTCGTTTGTTGTTTACATTTGTTATCGTTTGTTTTTATAGGTGTAGGAATCAAAGCTTCCTTGTAATTTTCATTTACATATTTTATTATAAAAGCTGACGAGAGAGAGAGAGAGAGAGAGAGAGAAAGAGAGAGTAAATTAATATTATTTAAGAATTAAAATTAAGGATATTTTAAAATGAAAATGTTCAAATCTTAATGTTTTATTCGTCATTCAAAATTTTTCAGGTACTTCATACCTTATTCCAGAAGGGATATTGAATGGAATTGAATAGTTTATCCAGAATACTTCATTGACAAGCTTCTCCACATATTAGAAGTATAATGATCATTTGCACCAAGGCGTAAAGAATTTTATTTCTTCCATCAAATACATTTCTTTTATGTTGTTCCTAATGTTCAATTCTTCATAGCTATTATTTAGAGTATAACTGTTGCATTTTAGAATCGTAAATGAAAATTGACTTGATTGTCTTTTCAAAACATTTCATCATTTGCTTCTTTGACAAAGAACCAATTATCAATATATACTATAAAATTAAGTAGTCACATCTGCTGAGATCCTAACGGGGAAGGAAATTTACTTGCATTCTCGAAAAATACAAGATAAAATACTCTAATCGTTCCTTGCACATTCTTTGAATTTAAACTTAAAACTGTTTACATTTTCCCGCCAGGAACTCTATCTTTTTAACGAAGAGCAATCTGTAGCGGACATCCGTACCACACGGATATAGACGTATATCGTGTAGTGCAGTACTATTGTCTATTGCATAGATTAGATATTATAGTCTATTGTATTCATAGAATATCCTTGATTGTACTGAGTCTATCAATATTTATTTGAAAACGGCGGTTAGAAAAGCGGTAAGCGGCGCTGTTGGGTACTATGAACAAGATATTCGTTCATTGGCCGGCATATTACGTCGTTTCCGATTCCCGCGCAGCATGTGCCACAAGCTACGATGACAATGTGGAATCAACAGGCAAATCTAACAAAGTAAAGTATACATCTTCATTTTACTGTGCGGTACCTTCAATCCATAGTGCCATCTTTATTAGTGAAGTAAGAAGTAACTGTTTAAGGTATGTACCTAGTACGTAAAATTAATAATTCTTAAGTATGGTTATCGTTATCCACAATTTCTATCACCTGCTTATAATATGGACGTACAATGATTTTAAGATTTCATATTTCTGGGTACGTATACTACCACCTATAGAGTAGACAATATGAAGTATACAGCATTGGTTGGTTTTCAGAAAACTAAATACCTGAATATAGTAATGAAAGTAAAAAGTAGCATGTTAGTTTAGGAGTCACCGTTATTTTCGATATGAATTATGACCAAATATAATAGCACAACATTGTTTAACACATCTATTTTTGTATTTAACAAGTAGATATTCTAATTTAAGAACACATCAGCGTCCGAGAGTTCACACAGTGCATACATCTGTTAATATTTCGGCACGTATTCCAATTTTTATTGATTATCTATAGTTTTTTAATTCTAATTGTGGTGCTTTTCAATCGCTAATGTAGTGAGTGTTGCAATCATGGCTTCTGCCCCTAACGGGGGGCCTAGTGGAACGTTAAATAACGCCCAAGTTAATAGGGATAATACATTTTTAAGTGAAGTTTATGACGATATTTCTGAATCAACGAACGATTCTACAGCTGTTTCCAAGGAAGCGCCACCCGCAAAAAAGGATTTAATCAAGTTATTTGATGTTGATATCGCTGATAAGTATAATACTAATTCTTTTTATGTTTATATGGAAAGAACCGATGATAAACAGAATTTAGGTAGACTGCATCCGATGTTTGTAGGACATATTCTTCATAAAAATTTAAAAGTTCAAAACATCAGGGCAATCAGTAGCGTAGGTAGAAATAGAATTAAAGTTCAAGTAAATTCTTTGAGGGATGCAAACAGCCTTGTAAAGAATGTAAAATTACAATCAGAAAATTTAAAAGCATTTATTCCGAACCATTTGCTGGAGAGGAAAGGAATTATACGGGGCGTAGACACTTACTTCGACATAGAGTATATTAAAGACAATATTTACTGTGACACACAAGTCACACATATCCGCAGAATGACGAGAAAATCAGAATTTGAAGGTGAAATTGTTTATATTCCCAAACAGTCTGTTGTGTTGACTTTTGCAGGAAATGTACTTCCCAGTCATGTTGTAATTAATAGTGTAGTATGTCCTGTCGAACCATTCGAATCCAGGGTTGTACAATGCTATAAATGTTTACATTTTGGTCATGTTTCTAATCAGTGTCGTAGTTCAAAAACTTTATGCATAAACTGTGGTAAAGAAAAATTTGATAATCACAATTGTATGGATCCTGATGATCGCTATTGTATTTTTTGTAAAGCTCCTGATTATAAGTCCATAGCTAAAGATTGCCCACATTTTATTAAACAGAAAAAAATTAAAAAGGTAATGTTTGAATTTAATTTATCATATCATGAAGCTCGAGGTTATGATGAGTCTTCTTATGCCAAGCTAACTTCTTATAACAAATTTAATGTGTTAAATGATTGCCTAGAGAATAATTCTAGGAATTTCCCACCTCTACCAAAAGTAACCATGCGTAGTTCACTTTCGTCTGCTAGCCAACCGCCGCCGGTTAACTTACCGCAGAACAACAGTCAGAATAAGTCGTTCATTTCTCAACCGGAAAGGTCCAAGAAGCGTAAAGCGGTTTCTCCTCCTGCTCACCTAACTTTTCCTCCACCTATGTTCCCTTTCAGATTCAGCGGTGATGGTCCTATTACACCCATGAAAAAAAGTTCAAATAATTTTGATATTCCCGAAAGAAATAAAATGGTTGAAACAATGTCTAAGTGCATATTTTCAATTTTTTCTAAATGTTCTAGTCCTGAGGACCTGAATAACCTCAATGAGGACATAGTTTTGACTGAATTAAATAATGTGTTAGAGTTAGATGACTTTACGTTTTAATAGCAATGACATCAAAAAAGTGCTGTCTAAAAATTATACAGTGGAACGCTCGTTCCGCTGTCTCTAATAAATTAAGTTTGATGAACTGTTTACTCACAAAGGATATAGATGTGGCTCTAATAAGTGAAACTTGGTTTAAGCCAAACCAGTTGATAAAGTTTAGTGGCTACAATTTGATTAGGAAGGACAGATTTGACGGTAAAGCTGGAGTCGCAATTCTAATTAAAAATTCTATTTCTTTTGAAGAAATCTCACTTCAAAATAATTTTAGGGATGAAGTTTTAGTTTGCGGTGTAACCATTGTTTCCAACAATAATTCAATCTCATTAATGTCTATTTATAGGCCACCGAATATTATGACCTCAAATAATGATTGGATAAATATTTTTCAACAAATATCCGCCCCTCTTATCATAGGGGGAGATTTTAACGGTCATAGTATGTCATGGGGTTCGTATAAAAATGATCAATTGGGATATCAGATTATTAATGCGGTTGATAATGAAGGACTTGTTATTCTAAATAATGGGTCACCTACTAGATTAGATCCTCATAATAACAATTCGGTGGTCGATCTTACTCTATGCTCTCCTGACATAGCTAATAATATACTTTGGGAAGTTCTGTCTGACTCATTAGGATCGGATCACTTTCCGATTTTTTTAAGTTACATTTTCAAAGTTTCAGCCTGTGAAGAATATAGTCTTCCAAAAAACAAATGGAACATGAAGAAAGCTAACTGGGTGTCATTTAAAACAATCATTTCAAACACTTTTATAGACGTTCCAGCATTTGACAACGCGAATGACAAAATGAATTTCTGGCTAGAGAAGATCAATAATGCTGCTGACCTGGCGATAGCCTCGTACAAATGTCCCAAAGTTTTCCGTCGTCCTCCGCCGCCGTGGTGGGATAAAGAGTGCGATGATTCGATTGCTTTACGAAAACAATCTCTGGTCTATTACAAAAGGTGCCCAACAGAAGCAAACTTTGACTTGTGTAAAAAAGAAATGGCTAGATGTAAAAGATTCCTTAAACAAAAGGCGAAATGTAGCTGGCAGATGTTTTGCTCTAAACTCAATAAAAATACTTCAGCAACAGAGTTGTGGAACCAAGCTAAAAAAATTCAACGTATTCCATTAAACTTCAAAAAATCTAGCAATGAAAATTGGATCCCCAAGTTCTTCGTTAACCTGGCCGCCCCCCCATCGGTAGTCAATAAGGATTTACAAATTGAAACAGTTGAAAATAATCACCCTTTACTTTCACCTTTTCTTTTAGTGGAATTGGAAGAAGTTATCAAAAGTTCCCCTAACTCAGCTCCAGGTCTCGATGAAATAAAATATCCCATGTTATCTAACTTACCCACTGTAGCTCTAACATTTCTAATAGATATATTTAATGATATATGGCTTAATGATGAGTGCGTGGATAGTTTCAAAAAAGTCTTGGTGGTCCCAATCTTGAAAAATAATAAAGACCCAGATCTGTTTGATTCCTACCGCCCTATTTCTCTTTTGTCTTGCGTACATAAGTGTTTGGAAAGGATGATCAAAAATAGACTGGAATGGTGGCTCAATCTCAAACAATCCCTTCCGTACAATCAACTAGGCTTCCGGAAAGGTTTTGGTACTACAGAAGCTGTTTCATGCATTGTTACTGACATCCAAAATTGTTTTTCTAGAAACAATTATTTAATTGCTTTATTCCTAGACATCAAAGGGGCCTACGACTCCGTAGAACTGAACCTTTTGCAAGAAAAATTGTACAATTTTGACATTCCGCATACTTGTGCTAAAGCGATTGTTGGTTTATATAGGAATCGGTCTGTGTTTATTAGAAAACCAAATAATGAAATAATTGGCCCACGTCAAATATCGGTCGGCTTGCCGCAAGGTTCAGTGCTTAGTCCTCTGCTTTTCAATCTGTACACTGCCGACATTCACAACTTCACAGAATTTAATATCAGCATAATACAATACGTTGATGACTTTTGCGTTTATTTAGAACACCAAAATCTCCAGACTAGTACTGAAGCCCTAGGTCGAGCTATGGTAGATTTAAAAACCTGGTTTTCAAACCAAGGTTTTGTGCTTTCTCCAGAAAAGTCAATATGTACCATTTTTTCTAGGCACAACACTGTTGCTGATAATACTATTCAACTCGGTAACTATATTTTCCGCTAAAACGAGAAGTAAAATATTTGGGTGTTATCTTGGACAAAAAGTTGACTTGGAAACCATTCATAGATTTAATCATTTCTAAGTGCAACAGGGGTATAAATTTTCTTAAGATGGTAACTAAGACATGGTGGGGAGCTGATGTTCAGTCGTCTCTTTTGTTTTACAAAGCTTTTATTAGATCTATTTTAGATTATGGTTCTATATTTTATGGATCCTGTAGTCCTTCTCTTCTTAAACGATGAGACGTTTTACAAAGACAGGCTTTGCGAATCTGTATTGGGGCAATGAAATCTACTCCAACGGGCCCTTTATATGTCGAATCCATGGAAACACCACTTTTCATTCGCCGAGACTTTTTGGCATTTAAATTTATGATAAAGTTACAGTTATCATCTCATCCGCTTGAAAATAAAATTTCTACTCTCAATAAGTTCGATTTATGTAATAGTTTTTGGTTAAAAAAAAACTCTCCTCTGGTATGTATAGCTTTTAGAGAGCTCTCCTCATATAGAGGCAATATTATACCTTGTCGTAGAGAAGATCGAAATTTGTTTGATATTTTCTCAAAATTATCGGTACATATTCCGAGCTATACGGACATTCCATCGGTCAATAATTTATGGGTTAAAAATTTTATGTCTAAATTCCCAAATGCTGAATTTATTTATACCGACGCTTCCAAAACCAAGACTGGTACTGGTTGTGCATACTATGTTGCTGCTTCTGGTGTACAATTTAAACGAAAGCTGCACCCAATTAATTCAATTTTTTCTGCGGAAGCGATAGCTATCTCCGAAGCTCTGAAATTTATAGACAAGTCAGCCAAGTCAGAATTTTTTATTGCGTCCGATTCTCAGTCAGTTTTACTAGCCCTCAAAAATTTCACATTTGTTAATTATCTAAGTAGTCCTTTCATTTCAAACATTATAAACTTCATATCGTTCCTGAGAGAAAATGGCAAATCTGTTAAGTTTGTCTGGGTCAAAGGCCATGCTGGAGTTAGAGATAATGAAGTGGTCGATAGACTTGCCAAGGAAAGTATCGCGATGCAATCTGTCACGAAGCTGAATTTCTCTGCGGGCGACTGTATATCGGAATTTAAAAAAATTACTTTGGAAAGGTGGAAAAGTTGGTGGAAAGATTATTGCAACAAGAAGCCTACACGTTATTCATCCATTCAATCTTGTATCCCTTCGTCATTTTGGCACAGAGATCTGAACCTACCTAGACACTTAGTATCTTCGATTAACCGTTTAAAGTTTGGTCATGGAAGTTTTCCTCAACACTTATACAGAATTCGAGTCACATCGTCTGATTTGTGCGAAGATTGCAAAATTTTAGGAGATCTGGATCACTTGTTTTTGGGATGCTCCAAATATCTTCCCAGTATTGACAAACTTTACTCGCACTTGATAGAGCTTAATATTTTTCCACCTTATAACACTGCATACTTGCTTGCGCTAGATAACAAAAATGTGTTAACATGTGTCATAAATTATTTGAGGGAAACAAATCTGAGAATTTAGTGTAGGTTGATTTTGAATCCTCTTGTTAATCCATTTGTGTTCATTCCTTTTTACCGTGGTCTGTCTTGTTTGTGTTTTATTTTTAATGCCCTGATAGACCCCTGGGCGGGAAGCGTGTATCCCTGTCCTTCCTCTTGCTTGATAGTCAATTAAATTTGTGTTAGGTTAATTTTATTTTGTCTAGTAAGCAGCAATCACAGTTGTAGCCTCCGATTTCATTAAATGTATATATGTATGTATTATATTGCGACTGGCTAATAGGCCTTGTCCTAGAGCCAAAAAAAAAAAAAAAAAAAAAATTTAAGAACAACAAACAATTAGGCCTAGCTTGAAACGCTAGATCTCCAAAGTTTTTTCTTAAGCACCTACCTACTTGCCTTGTAACCAACTTCCGCCCAAATGACTAATTTTGGTGGAAGATTAGTTGTCCCCTAAGGTTACGGTACGGTCATGTACCTTAGCAGACCTGCCTGGGTTTCTTACAAGTAAGAAGGTCAGAGTCCTTCTAGTTTAGTTTTGTGGTTGGTATTTGAGAAATGCTCTTCCTACAGAAGAATAATGTCTTTGCCTTGAATAAAATGATGACGAACCTTTGTAGCTATTTATTAACAGAAATAAATCATTAACTATTTACAATATTATATACAATTATCAACAATCAAAATATCTATACATAGTTTTCACTGGAAATGACAACATTTATAACACAGTGATATTCGGTCATCCCTATATGACGTACGCTATTCGCTTATTAAATCCAAATGATTCCGCGAAAGTTTTTTATCAGGCTCACTAACAGCTGGTATCTCGATTAGGTCAATATACCCTAACACGATGTAAGAAATGAGAATATCAGATTGTACACGTCTTCCTGAATTCGACTCGGAAATCTGTTTACTTGAGAGGTGACCAAGCACCCGTGTACTACTGTGTCTCTCCTTATGACAATTTATTACGCCTCGGTTTATCTTTTGGTTTAATAGAAATACGGAATCAGTGTTCGGAAGAACAAATTACTATTAAATTGTTCACGGGGAATCCCTAACTTGAAATGGAACTCAATCTCTTTACGAAAATTCCTAATTGTTAACTAAACTGGTATTCATCATTGCATTCATATGAAACGACTGTCAACACTGAATCGTCTCGTAGAATTTGATTGAAAATTAAAACAAAAATTGATTCTTCACGGAAAATATTATTAAATCAGGAACGGAACAGCTCTTCACAATATATTCAGGAAAAACAATCGTCAACACTTGACTGTTTTCTAGAATTATTGAAATAGACTCAGATTCAAATAGTGACGGAAAATAATAACTAATTATGAACAGTACGGCGCTTCCCTATCTATTCAGGAAAACAATCGTCAACACTTGACTGTTTTCTAGAATTATTGAAATAAACTCAGATTCAAATAGTGACGGAAAATAATAACTAATTATGAACAGTACGGCGCTTCCCTATCTATTCAGGAAAACAATCGTCAACACTTGACTGTTTTCTAGAATTATTGAAATAAACTCAGATTCAAACAGTGACGGAAAATAATAACTAATTATGAACAGTACGGCGCTTCCCTATCTATTCAGGAAAACAATCGTCAACACTTGACTGTTTTCTAGAATTATTGAAATAAACTCAGATTCAAATAGTGACGGAAAATAATAATTAATTATGAACAGTACGGCGTTTCCCAATATATTCAGGAGAAACAATCGTCAACACTGGACTGTTTTCTAGAATTATTGAAATGTAAATTCAGATTCAAATAGTGACGGAAAATAATAATTAATTATGAACAGTACGGCGTTTCCCAATATATTCAGGAAAAACAATCGTCAACACTGGACTGTTTTCTAGAATTATTGAAATGTAAATTCGGCAATTGAATCTTTACGGAAAAATTATTAGTTAGCAAAGTCGAGAATATACTTACTCTCCATTTATCGGATTAAATGGAAAAACTCTACTTTCGGTATCTCGGGTTTACTGCTCCAGCTACGGTGGTCTCCTCGCAAGTGATCTTTAGATGGGAGACCGGCCTCCTTTTATACTCTGAAGTTGACACGTCATGTCATTGAGAATGTCGCCGGAACGCGGACTCGCTTATCAGGAGCTACACTCTGCTGTCGGGTTTTTATACACATAGTGTACCAAAGTTTGATTCCTTTATTTCGGTAGAGGTGACTTACTTGGGCAATAATATTAATTAGTAACGACGCTTCGTTACACACCTCCCTTTCTTCGGAAAAATTTTAATTTTATTAAAATTTTCCATCCAAATACTCCTGGTAAGTTGGCGTCTCTGTGCTGTCCCAGGGCAGCTTAACGCGGACTACTACTTTACCAGAAGGATCCCTAACCCGATAATAGCGGAATTTCTTTCGGCGCGGACGTTTACAAATATTCCTAACGCTAGTCTTAATACTACTTATCCTAATTATGCCACTAATGGTGTCTCTGTCACTCTGGGGCACTGGGTTATTTACACTGGGAATGGAAGTCTCTGCCTTCGGGGAGGGACTGATGTTGAAGAGAAGACGGCCGGGGGTTGGAGGCATCTCGCTGGGCAACGGGGAATAATACAATTGGAGAATCGGGCTCGTGTCCGGTGTATGTCCGAATAGCTCCAGATACTTCCGACCCAGCTGAAGAGCGGCCTCGGCATCGTCTCCGGGAGTACGGGGAACTTCAGGGGTACGAATCTGCGGGCTGGACGTCATACCTGAAGGAATAAAAAAAATTAGTTCTTAGCTATTGTCTTCAAATCCTTGACATGGACTCGAAGAGGTGGACGCCCTCTTCCATTGTCAAGGAGGACTACTACCGGAGACAGGATCTTCTTCACACGGTATGGGCCTGCGAACTTGGGGGCTAGTTTTGCCGCGAATAATAAAATTATATTATGTAATTTATGTGTTTTATTTATTCTAATAATAATACTGCTAAATTTTAATGACAAAGAAAAAATGATAAAAAAATATTTACACTTCTTCCTCCTCTTCTTCTTCATTATTATTTTCGACAGTAAGAGGAGGTAGAATCATCCTTTTCCCATTGAAAAGTTTCTTTGACGGTGATGACGAGGATGATGATGTTGAGACCTCCACTTCATCTTCTTCACCAATCATGTTAACGCCATATATTTGAACAATCTTCTGCATTATTTTGAATTCTGCTTCGTTGTCCAGTTTTGTGCGGATGTATCTCAGAGGTAGGTTCCCCAATTTTCTTTTTAAAGTCGCCGCTCTCGGGCAGTATGTTAAGTTTAAATGTACTCTGTCACTCTTGACATCCATAGATTTCACACCATATCTGAAGAAACAAAAACACGTATTAAAACTCAAGAAACTAACGGAGACTTGGTAAAATATATAACATTTGTTATAAGAAATTATAAAAATCAATAAATGAAAAAGTACTTACTGGAACGAATGTTTTAACACTAAGTTCACCCAAGATATGGGGAAATTCACTTGATCCTCGGAGAAAACAACTATCGAACATGGTATGTTTGCCATTGTGAACTGATGTAGAATATTGAAGTTCCCTCTTATTTTATACAACATGTGAATCAAAACAAACTACGTCAACGCATACATTTTTCTATTGACAATTCTGAATCAGCGAACTACACATTAGATCCGTGTACTTTTCCAATGCATTTATTTATAATTCACGTAAGACGTAAAGGATGATGCAATAACAACAACATGTTACACATATTTATCGAATGGTACTTTTCCAATGCATTTATTTATAATTCACGTAAGACGTAGAGGATGATGCAATAACAACAACACGTTGCACACATTTATCGAATGGTATGCATTTATCTCTATCTTGCATAACAAAAACATGTATCAATTGCATGTATGCACGTGTACATTTTTATTTATGATGCAATCACATATGTTGTTTGCGGAATAGTTTTGCATATCAGCACATTTTACATAAAAATTTAGATTGACGTCAATACTGGATATGTTTAAATAGCTGTGGCATGTGACCAACAATCACAGTTCAAGTTCGGTAGAAGCATCAAGTTCAAGTTGTGGAGTCAAGTCAAGAAAATCTGAACAAACATTCTGATGAATGTAAAAATGTAAACAACACAAAAAATATTCTTCCAAAAGAGAACGATGAAATATTATCTTTTAAAAATTTTTCCCATAAAATTGAGGTTCCTTTTGTAATATATGCAGATTTGGAAAGTATTTTGATGAATCATACCGATAATACTATTTCCAATACCAGAAAATATCAAAAACACGAACCATTCAGTATCGCTTATTATTTAAAATGTTCCTATGATGACTCATTGTCTAAATTTTCTTCTTATACTGGTCAAGATTGTCAAATCTGGTTTGTGAAACAACTGAAAGATATTGCTTTTGAACTGAAGGAAATATTTTCAAATGTTGTACCTATAAGAATGTCCTCACATGATAGATATACGTATGACACTTCAGTAATTTGTCACATTTGTGAAAAACCAATTTTATCTAGTGCAGAAAAGGTTAGAGATCACTGTCATTTCACTGGGAAATATCGAGGTCCTGCACATTCAAATTGTAATTTACAATTCAAAAATGTAAACACAATTCCTGTAATTTTCCATAACCTCAGTGGATATGACAGTCACTTTATCATTAAACCTCTCAGTACGGAAATGAAAGGAAATTTGTCTCCTACCTGTTAATAAGGAGAAATATATTTCCTTTACAAAGTATGTTGAAGGATCCAATATATGTTTTAGGTTTTTTGATTCTTTTCGATTCATGCCGAGCAGTTTGGAAAAGTTGTCATCTTATTTGAATGATGAACAAAAAATTGTAACAAAAAAATATTTTAATGAAATTGAAAAATTCAAATTGGTCACGAGGAAGGGTGTTTTTCCATATGAATACTTAGATTCATGGGAAAAATTACAAGACAACATTTTACCTTCTCGTGACAAATTTTATAGTAAATTAAGTCAGTCGGAAATTTCATTAAGCGATTATCAGCATGCCGAGAATGTTTGGAAGATTTTCAAAATTCAAAATTTAAGAGAATATTCAGAATTATACTTGAAAACGGATGTTTTGTTATTGACAGATATTTTTGAGAATTTTAGAAAGACTTGTTATAGTACATATGGTTTAGATAGTTTGCATTATTCCACTACTCCCGGCTTGGCATTGACAGTTGCTTGAAAATAACACAGGTAAAATTGGAATTAATTACCGACGTGAATATGATTATGTTTATTGAGAAAGGAATCAGAGGAGGAATATCACAATGCTCAAACCGATATGGAAAAGCTAACAATAAATATATGAATGAGTATAATTCTGAAGAAGAATCATCTTATTTAATGTATTTTGATGTTAACAATCTTTATGGTGCAGCAATGTGTTATCCTCTTCCAACTGGAGATTTTACGTGGGTAGCAGTTGATAATATTTCTGCAGAAAACATTCTCAATATAAGTGATACTAGTGAAATTGGATATATTTTGGAAGTAGATCTTCATTATCCTAAAAGTTTGTTCAATTATCATAAAGATTTACCTCTTTGCCCTCAACATTTAGTTCCACCTGTAGCTATTTCGGAAATTCCAAAATTGTTAACTACCTTATATAATAAGGAAAAATATGTGATTCATTATAGAAATTTACAGCAAGTTCTCAAATTGGGATTGAAACTGCAGAAAGTTCATCGTTGCTTGAAATTTAGACAATCTCAATGGCTAAAGAAATATATTGATCTCAATACCAATTTGAGGAAACAAAGCTCGAATGATTTTGAAAAGAATTTTTATAAATTAATGAATAACGCTCCTTTTGGAAAAACCATAGAGAATGTGAGAAAATATAAAGATGTGGAATTGGTAACTAAATGGAAAGGGAGGTATGGGGCAAATTATTACATTTCTCAACCAAACTGTGATAATGTTGAAATTTTTGGCGAAAACATGATATTAATTGAAATGAAAAGGTTAAAAGTGTATTTTAATAAGCCCATATACGCAGGTATGGCAATTTTGGATGTTTCAAAAACTATTTTATATGATTTTCATTATAATTACATCAGAGAAAAATTTCAAAACAATGTTAAATTATTGTACACTGATACTGATAGTTTAATATATCAATTTTATGTTGATGATATTTACGAATGTATCAAGCATGATATTCATATGTTTGATACATCAGACTATCAACCTAACAATATTTATAATATTCCTCTTTGTAATAAAAAGGTGATAGGACTAATGAAGGATGAAAACAATGGTATTATCATGACTGAATTCATTGGATTGCGTTCCAAACTGTATTGTTTCAAACTAGATTCTGATAAAAATGAAAAACTTAAGAAAATTGCAAAATTAGTTGAAAATAAGTACAGTTAAAATTTTATTGAACAATTTGGTTCAAATTTTGGAATTACAAAAAAAGCAAAGGGTATAACATCAGCATCATTACGACAAATAACTTTTGAAGACTATTATAACTGTTTAATGTATAAAACAAATGTTGATGTTGTACAAAATATGATTGTTTCAAAAAAACATGAGGTATTTACTGTTAATCAAATTAAAACTGATTTAAATCCCTTTGACGATAAAAGGATTGTGAATTATGTATATACAGATACTATTCCATGGGGATTTAATGATTAATGATTTGTTGAAACATCTTTTGTCTTGGTTATCTCTCTCACTGTAATAACAATAGCAACTATATAGAATGTAAGATTTTTTATTATTTTTGAATAAGTTTATTGTTATTATACGTTTTTTTTTTTCTTTATTGTAGAATAGTTCTGTGATTATTCAACCTAAATTCATTGAAATTGGAGAATTCTTTGTAAAAAGTAAAAAGGTATTTTTGTTTTATTGCAATTTTATATGCATCTCTAATTTCTTTTCTTTCTTTCTCTCTCTCTCAGATTGATAAATTGGAAGAAATTTGCCTTAATAGAGAACGAGCAGGTAATAATAATATTGGTTATTTGAAGCAAATCAGGAAAATTAAGCCACATCAGCTACAAAAAAATTTGAATGGGACAAATTATTGCTACTTTTGTCAAAAATATTTCTGCTACTGCACCAATTCGCTTTATCAACACAGAGTTGTTTCTGTTGATAATAATAATATTGACAATCTAACGGAAGAAGAGAGAAAATATATTATTAATCATTTTTCTGGAGATGGTGATAAAGATCTTGAGGAACTAACTGAAAACCAGAGGAAACAAGTAGAGTTGCATAATTTTATGAAAAATTTGTTGTGTTCCAACTGCTACAAATTCAGTTGTATTTGCCAAATTCAAAAGACAATAGACGTTCTTGTAGATGAATTACAGTGTAAGGAGGAAATTAAAGATTCCTCCTTCTAACATCAATCAAAAGTCTATATATTTTCGGTTTATCAAAACACACAATCATTTTTTGTTATGATAATATACGATAGAGATCAATTAAAAGAACTACGTTATGAGTTTGTTGGTAATGTAGCAGATCATTTATTTTTGTATCAAAGACAACCCTTTTTGGATGAGGAATGGATATTAATGGAGGAAAGATATAAACAGGCTAAAGAAAATTACATAATTGGAAAAGACCATTATCGATGGGTGAAATCAAATAATAATTACAATAAGAATATTTGGAACTATTACAATTCCAGAAACAAGAGGAAGAATCAAAATTAACGATCATTAAATGAAAATTCGTATAAAGTAGTAATAACCAATCAGTTTGTGAGAATGTCGTCGTCGTCGTCATCGTTGCTATTGTCCCAGTTATACAATAGTTTTGTTCGCAGTGTGCTAACCAGCGTTTACGATGCAAAAAAATTCGTAAACGTATGTTGTCCGAGTTTGATGAAATATGTGGAAAAATTACAATTACCATCTGAAAATTGGTTAATCGCTGGAGAATTTATAACGTTCATTATTGGAGCAGCAACAGTAGTCACCTCAACCAATTGTGGACATGTTGATATTTTATATTTCGGAGGAGATTTCGATCCACCTGAAGAAGATTGGGAGATAATTGATATGAATGTTGAAAACGAATTCATATATCAACATAGAAGATTGAATTTTTCGTTACACCAAATTTCAGGTATCGTTCCGAAACCAAGATCTTACCTACTAGATTGTTTCAGAGTGCTACAACGTTCTGAAATTGATTTTTATCGGATTGCACTTCTACCATACAGGTGTGAAATAATGGATCTGCGTAACATACGGAAAGATACTCCCAATTCCTTTGACGTTAAGGTGCTTCAAATGCTTTGTGGGAGAAAGGGTGAAGACAACTATAAAAAAAGTTCAACACATCCACCACTACCAACATTACAAATTTTGTGTTTCAACGTTCTCTTTCAAAATTTCGATAATATCAAAGAAATATGCCAGTAACAATAAAACTAGAGTATTCCACATACAAAGGTGAATCAGACATTTCCATGTATTGTATGTGATTTCAAAAGAATGAGTGGTTTCAAACACACACACACACACATTCACTCTTCATACTTTGACTATGAAGAGAAAAAAAAATTGTGTATTATGATAGTGCGTGTGTGTACACTTTTGTGCTATGACATTAATTTAACATTTGTAAACGCTATTAACATAAGCATAGATAATATTAGTATGTAAGTGTAAAATCAATAGATTATCATTATTAGTTATCACTGAAAATAGAAATCTTCTCAAGTTTTAGTTAACTTTAAAGATACTGTAGTGTAGTAGTTGTAGTAGTAGTATACGTTTTTAATCAATCACACACAAAAAACAAAATGGAACAATTTGTATTGGAATATCTCAAAAACCTTGAGACGTACAAATTAAGAAGTTTATGGAATCAAATACCAAAACACATTCAATCTGAATTGTATGAATTTATGATACCATGTACGAAACATTATAAATTTTCCGGTGGAAATGATGAAATTGATGGACCTGTACCTCCTAAAATTAGATGTCCACTTTGTATAAAAGATTGGAAAACTAAAATCTAAACGAGATTCAAGTTTCATCACCTACACCATAAACATCTTCATCAAAACACCTACTCACAACGTTAAACAGTAAATTTCACACAAATTATTTATTAATATATAATAAAAAAATTGTTTTTTTCTTCTTTTACAGTAATATGAGTAGAGGCAGCAACCTCAGTTATGGAAAGCAACTTCAACGATTGAATCAACTTAACAAAGAAATGGAAATTATGAGGGAACGTATCAAGAATCATCATGTTAAAGGACAACTTGAACAATGGACTCTCAAATATGAAAAACTTAAAAAACATATTATATTCGAGTCTGTAACTAAAAGTTTCTCTGAAATAAAAATACAATAGAATGTTTACATTTCTTTATTATTTGAAAACCTAACAATACAGTATTTCAAAACATCTTTAAATTAATTACATAACAAAAAAAAAGTTATCAATATATCTCATCCAAATTATCACTAAAGTACATTATTCAGTCTTTTGGATAATAATAGTTGGTCTTTTAGGGTGTTTCTCACCATAGATTCTCTTTACATAATTTTCATGTGCACAAGGAAAACACTCCAGATTAGGATGGTCTGTTTCACCACCACATTTTTTACACTTATATTCTACCGGGATTGGCATTATTTCAAATTAGACTGTTTATACTAGTTTAAATTCAAACCTTCTAACTTAAGCAGAATGACTTTCCTTTCCAATTATTCAACAATTTATAAAAAATAAAATGGAGACAACAAAGATATTTGAAACATGTACGTACATCTATGAATCAACAAGTAGAACTAATTTTATAACAATTTACGAAAAATAAAAATGGAGACAACAAAGATATTTGAAACATGTACGTACATCTATGAATCAACAAATAGAACTAATTTTAGAATGCAGATTACTCTGAAAATATGTAGTTTAATGTGAAATAAATTATTATTATTATTTGAAATTTGAATGTTTTTATTAAAAACTTCCATGCAATATCCTAATTATAACATCTCATATCATATTTGCTTGATCTTTGTGACCTCGTCAGAGATAATCATAACAACAACATATTTGTTTCACCTTTGTGAACCCTCATTGACGTCAACAGAAGAGATAAGAAACCTACAAGTCTTGACAAGAAAATTAAAATTCATAATATTTGTTTCACCTTTTGTGACCTCTACTAACATCAACACACAGATAAGAAAATAACAAGTCTCAACAAAATAAAAAATCACTATTTTCAAACTAGTTGCGAGAAATATAAAAAAATCACCTTGAGATTATTATGGGCGAGGCTGGGTTAGGCTCACCTTTAACTACAATCTAGGTGACATTCTCACCTATAATCAAGGTGAGGCGGGCACACCCTCTCTGGTCTTTGACGACAACTTCTTCTTCGAGAAGAAGCCTCTGGTCATTGACGACATCTTCTTCTTCTGCAGGAGCCTCTGGTCATTGACGACAAAACACAAGAAGTTGGGGTTGGTGGACACAGGCGGATGGAAATGCCATCGAACTGTCCTGGAATCCCGCTTGATATACTACTCATATAGCGTGCCCTACATTTTGATCCTTGGTTATTATGGAGTCGGCGTTGTTTGATGTTTTTATTAATCGGTGGTTTATGGGGGAGATTTTGCGACGGTTGAATTTCCGATGTTTCCAAGTCGCAAGGAGTCGAGGTCGATGGTTTCAAATGAGGGGCTACTAGTGTCGCGTTTCTCTCAGGGTAGGGTTCGTCCATCACCAGGGGCAAATTGATTCCCCTTATCATAACAGTATGATAACCATAATCTAGTACCGCTTCGCATCGTTTCAGGAAATCTCTTCCTAATATGCCATCAGCGTGCATCGGAAGATACTCTACTACGACTAGATCCAAAGCTTCGTTACGCCGGTACTTACTGTATTCCATCTCGCAATTTATTAAGCCCTGAGATCGCATCTCTTTGCCTGAGATTCCGACTAATTGGATATCACCCGGCAGTATTACTGTCCTATCTGGTACCCTTGCGGCTCTGATAAGCGATAGGGCCGACCCTGTATCAATACAGAAACTTCGTAAATGCCCATTTAATCGCACTTCCAAATTAGTCGGGCTAGCCATATACTCTAATCCATCTAAGCAAGGCACTACCCACTTCCTTGAGTCGAACGGGCCCTCGACGTTTTTAACCGGAGTCAGGGCCAGCCGTGGAGATTTGCTAGGCCTCGCTCCGCTCCGCTCAACTATTGTCCATTCCGATAAGTCCTCAATTACCTCCCCGACCTTGTTCTCTGGAGTGTGAGAACAAGGTCGCGTTAGTTTAACGCCGGCTTCGATGTTGTCGAGGTCAGTGGCGTCCTGTTCGGAACTTTCGAAGGCCTGTTCCTTCCTCCACCATTTCGATTCCAGGTTTGACCCCTCGGGCAATTACGACGTATGTGCCCTGATTCGCGACACCCATAGCAGTTGAACGGCTGGAATTTCTTGCTATTCGAACAGTCCGGTCTTATATGGCCGTCTTTCCCGCACCCATAGCAACGTGGTGGCTCCCTTTGCGCGTATAAACTTATCGCGGGCCCTATCTTGGCCTTCATAAATTTTTCGTTCAATTCACACTGCTGGGTCAATTCGCCGGCCCTATCTAAAGTTAGGTTCGGCTCTCTCATTAGCACCGCCCCTACCTCTCTCATTAATTCTCGCCGGAGCCCCGTCCGAAATTGTGTCAACATCACTGACTCCATTTTCTTCTCCAGGCCGGGGATTTCCTCGGCCTTGGCATTCAGCATATCTTCCTCCAGGGCCTCCGCCCCGAAATGCTGTATTCTGGATAGGAATTCAGCTACTGACTCGTCGAGTCTTTGACTACATTTGGCCAGCTTAGCCATGTACTCTCCAGGGATAGTTTTGGGCGCAAATCGCGCTATCATCGTATCTTTAAAATCTTCGTAGTCCATATTTGCCATCTGAGTTTTGGCCTTGTAAAACACACGGGCTTCCCCCGTTAATCGATATCTTATTATTTTGAGCGATTTATCTTTGGACCATCCATCCAACTCGGCCCGTTCTTCGACGCGCTCAAAGTAATCTTTGACATCCTCCTTTCCTGAGAACGAAGCGACAGTTCCGGCCAACATGCCCAAAGACATGTTCGACCCAGTTGCCCCGGACTGATTGACGTTTTGTGCGGCTTCCATTATATCAGAGGGGGTCAGTACTATAGATAAGTCCTACCTTAACACAGATCTATTCCCTTCTGAAACTTAGCGTAAATACTAACAAAAAAAAACTGAAAAGGGAATCCTAATGCTCGATGATTTTAAGCTTTCAGTTACTTATAATGTTTCTACCTGTATACCTATCGGCTCTCCTGCACCCTGCTTCGTTTACAAGTGTTAGCCCCACCTCCTATTCTGAAATTCTGACACACAAAAAAAAAAAAAATCTTCGCTATGTTCGAATTTCTGGTCCCAGAACAGCTAGCTCCGAATTCTTCGCCTGGGACGTTTGCCCAATACAATATCAAACAACAAATATTTCCTGTTAAGCAGAAAACCACTAAGCAAAAATGAAGCTCCTAATTAATTGAAGAGTTCACCCTGTCTAGATCATTTGTTTCACAATGGCAATTTGTAAATATGCAATTCATAAAATTGCTACCATACGGATATTATGCTGCTCTCGTCAAATTCCTTGAATATCACCTTACAGCTCATACGTATTCGCAATTATGTTAATCTTTACACTTGGATAATACAATTTAATTCTTATAACCTCTTAATACAGCGTGAATTTTTTAATGCGGAATATAAAGAGTGTTGTTTTACCTCTAAATTCGCATCCCACCGCTGCCACCAATTTGTAACGTGCGACTTGTTATTTGTATCTAAAGAGGATACAGGTAGCGATAATAACTTGTCGCCACGTACTAGAATTTGGAAAAATATTGAAGGGTTAAAACCTCAGGTCGTCGATCTAAGCCAAACTACCTTCAAGGTTTCTTGTAGCTGCCACCACTAGATGTATTAATTCAGCCCATCTAGGAAGCTGTTTGAAAAATAAAGGTAACCTTTCTCCGCCCTTACGTGGGCCGACTCAATTTCCTGTTATAAGAATATAATTGCACTTTTCCAAGTAATCTCTTGAAGCCCCTTTCTGGGAGACGTATTTGTTGTTAGGTGATTAGGGCGTACCAGTTAAACACATCGAGCCATATTTATAATAATAATATATTGAATAATGGTTTAACAATATTTGATATAAATAAAATAAGAAAACAGAAAAAATTAAAAGAACGAACCAAAATACGAAATTTAACAGCCGATTTTGATGATTGAAAACAAACAATGAAAAAAGAAAAAAAAAACAGTTACAGGTTTGCCCCAAATGGGAACCTGGGAAAATCTAGGATTTTTCAAATTACATAAGCGGACGTGATCTGAAGGGGGTGAACACAACTGATAAAAGGGATGGTCAATTTCTCTATCAAAAACCTCAGGCAATTCGTTAAACACTCACCTTCACCGTCCAACCCCCGCTCTAGCTGCGATGCTTGCTTGGAGACCCCTCTAGGATTTTGTCGCACGGAAATTTATACACTCGAGTTCTCGGTTATCAAAATTTAGAATTTATTAGATGTTCTTGAATAAAATAAATATGATTTTAACACTTCCCACCCAATCGCGACGCGTTCTTAATGTAAGCTCTGTCTTGCCTTTTTGAAGATACCAAAAGTTACTGATAAAATAAAACAACGATTGACGACTCAGCTTTCAAATTAAAAAAAAAAAGGAAAAAATAACAATATATTGACTCTTGATTTAATTTAAATTTGGTTTTACCCAAAGGATATATTTACTGATTTAATGACAATTGAAATTATTTTCAGGCTAAGACAGAGCTTAACTAAGTTAAGTTTACTGGACGACTTCCTATCGAGAACTGACTTCCCTTTCGATAATCAATCTATCTTTTTGAAATCATTTGACCTAGGCTGACCCACGCTCTGAGTTTTTTTTCCTGAAACGTCAGCTCAATTTTCACACTAGGAGACTAACTCCGCCTATATTCAATTTTACAGCCTATCAAAATAAAGAACCGGTGTGATAGCGACGTTGACAGGCATGTCAAGTCCACGACATCTTTTCTGTCGATCCTAGCAGGTGTTTCACCTGCAGCAACTTATGCTAGCTTGACGGCGGGTGCGAGGTCTGTGCTCCGGATGAGGCGCATCAGGTTACGAAATACCTTCGTCGCCACATACTATTCTGCTGTGTTATGATAGATCAATTTCCTTATGCGAATTAAATTAATTCCGTATTTAATAATTTTGGATAGGGCCTAATCATGGTGAAAATTTCGAATTGTTACATATGATACCATAGCTGATGGGGTCAAGAGGGTTGCGGTAAGTTCACAAAAGTTTGGTTTGTAGAGGAAATAATAAACCTGTTAAGATTAATAGCCGTTATACGACGAGAAACTAGAGGTTAACTACATGATAAATCTCAATGTGACCCATCTGGAGATCGTGGCACTTTGTCCTATTCAATTGAATTAATTTTAATAGATTATTCAGAGTGTTTTTGGTAAGAGGGTATTTCGCTAAAAATAAGAGTTTCAGTTTTATTCAAGTTCGAGTTAATAATATATTTTAATCAGTTCATAGCTTTTGAATTTCCTAGGTTCATCCTGGTTGAGGAATCATTTTTATTGATTTCAGTTTAATTTTTCTACAAATTAGTTGATTTAGATTCTTTAGGTAATTTCATTTGATTTTATCATTTCGTTATTAGATTATTCTTATTAGTAATTTTATAATATTAGCATTAAAGTTAATTATATTACTCTTTTTATTATCTTCAATTATCATTTATATTCTTTCTTTATTATTATCATTATCTTTTAATTGTTGTTTATTGAATATTTTATTGTTGTTAAGTCCGGGTTTCTCTGATTAAAACTAGCGTTTATCCCTTCACTTACCATACAGACAGTATGGTAGTAGCAACGCTAATTAGACATCGTTCGTTACATGTTTATAAATTAGTAAAAGTGTGCAATAAAATTCATTATTAAAAGGTTCATGAGTGTTTTCATTTAACTACGAACTGGACCTCACAAACAGAAATACAGTCCACAAAAATTGAAAACCCCAACATATTTTGGTCCTTCGAGCCGGATTTCCATATTCAGTGAAAATTCCAGTGACATTATATGGTTTTTTCAAGAAAATCACTACATTTGTGAAGAGTAAACAGTCAAAGGGTAAGCTGATATTACCCAACATTTCACCAGTCTGTGAAAAATCAAGAAACAATTGCAAGTTCACAAGGCAGTGAGCAGCAGATGTCATTTGGCGGAAAACTCGCAGAGACAAATCAGCATAGTGGGCGGAACATCGCAGATAAAATCACATCTAGCTTGGCAACAGTAACAGCTGATCACACCATCCTTTTCCAAAGTAAGTTCGTTCCATTGTTTGCATCCTTGTTTATCTCCTTTATACTGAATCTGTACAATGTCTGAGGAATTGAAGGAACTAAAATTCAAGCGCGGCGTAGTCGAAGGAAAACTATCGTGGCTGCAAACGTATTACAATTCAGTCAACATCAACAATATATCTGAAGATATAATTTCTCAATTAAAATTACGTATGCAATGATTTAATGCGGTGTTAGATGAATTTTTGAACATTAATTCGGAAATTACCTATTTGGATAATTCCAATGATCCTACAGAATTAGAGATATTTGGGGAGGCCTTTTATGAAATTATCGCAAACATAGACAAATTCATTTTCGATTTTCATAATGCAAATTCAATTCACCGAAGATCGTTCTCCCTCTTCTAGCAATTTGAACGTTTCCAATGTCAAATTACCGACAATAAAAGTACCTACATTTAACGATCATTACAATTGTTGCTTAGAATTCAGAGATGCTTTTAAATCTCTAATTCATGAAAAACAAACATTATCAAATGTACTACGCTTTTACTACTTGCGCTTCTGTCTTCAAGGAGAGGCTGCACAAGTCATACACACAATTGAAGTTACGTCCTCTAATTATGAAATTGCGTGGCGACATCTCGAAGAAAGATTCGAAAATAAACGGTTAATCATTCACAATCACACTAAATCTATTTTCGATCACCCAGTGATATTAAAAGAGTATCGTACACAATTAAGATCTCTTTTTGATTCCATAACAAAAGATCTACGTGCTTTGAAAAGCCTAGGTGAACATGCTGATATAATTGAAGGCTTTATTGAATTTTGATTTAATTAGCCCCACGTTTGTGAGCCAAATGTTTAACTAAACTCTTACTGATTTTATTTAATTTTAAATGAATTCTATTTGTTATCTGATTTTCTTTTTCTCCGGCTAGCTCTTTTCGTTTTTATGAATTTATTATGAATTGAATTGATATTATATGGAATGAAATAAAACCGTATTTAAAATATTTAAACTTTTATAAGCTATTTATTTATGTAACCTTATATCTTAAAATCTTTCTATGATTACAAATTTAACTTTATGATTTTAAAAATTTTCTATGTTTACAATTTAACCTCAATTTCCTTAATCTAATATATAACTCCTAAGTGAATGTTCATTCTACTGCTTATAATTAAAAGTCATATGCTCCTACACAATGATGAAATTTCAAATGGTTTCACTTGTTATATCCTATTAAATATTGGGATAAATGTTGGTTTTGATATCTTCTTATTTTACTTGAGAATTCACATTAAACACATATACTCTGCTATGAACTATGTGCACAGGTAACACTTGTTGATACTCCTTCTAATTTAGGAACTTGTTGATACTTTGCTACATGTTACGAACTGGAAATACAATCGGGATTTGATTTCTCTCCGATGCCACTTTATTAAACAACTTTGGTTATGTTAACCTTTATTGAAGTTGAACTGAAAGATCTACAAACACTATTAACTGCCTCGTAGGAAGTACTAATAAACTTTGGTTATTTTATACTTTTGAATATGTGAGTTGCAAGAGAAGCATAGCCTCTGCCTAGATTTCATTGCTTTCCTTCGATTTACCTTTTATGGGGCCCACAAAAAGAAGTTTGTTTTCATCTCATCGACCAATGGAATAATTCTTTCTGAATATCTAGTAAGCTATTCCCATTGTTGGGATTGACAGTTGTCTAGCATTGTTGAATTGACACATCTTAATTGTTGTATTGACCAATAAGAATTTAGTATTTTGAAATATTTGATATATTGAAGATTTTCTAATTGATTCAAGTTATTGTTCATTCTACTATTTGAATTCATGTTACCAACCATTATCCTCACATTTTGATACATAATAACCCATGATTAGGTTCCAATTCACCTAATAATTTTCATTATTAGATCTATTTTGACAGTTGTCATTGCTTGAATTTAATACATGATTTTAAATATGAATAAAACCTATACAATTTTGTATAGCTGAAATGTCTTAATACTAGCTTACA
This sequence comes from Endomychus coccineus, assembly GCA_958510875.1. Lineage (NCBI taxonomy): Eukaryota > Metazoa > Arthropoda > Insecta > Coleoptera > Endomychidae > Endomychus > Endomychus coccineus. The sequence goes on from OY294070.1 coordinate 46,981,796, forward strand.
TCTATTACATTTTCTTAATCTATTCTAATAGTTTGCTATCTTCAGATAGTCTTTTAATCATTTGAATTATGATTTTCTCACTTCGTAGCACTGTACGTTTATCCCCTTCCCACTGTTTCTTCTTTACAGTATATGTGTATCAGTTGATAGTTGAACACGTGCAAATCTCGGCTCGCTCAAATGCAGCAAATTTGTGTGTATATGTGAGACAAATGTCAAAAATAAATATACTGGTATGTAAAGTTAATACCTATAATTAGCAAAAGAACAGTAAACGGCATATATAGTGTTGTACTGATTAGTATTTAATTGATTATTGATGAAATAATATCGTAAGCAATAATTTTACAAGTATACAATCTAAAACACAGCGGTTTGCAGTGTGAAAAACTCATATTATTGCGATAAGAAAACAGTAAAAACGCTTCACTATAAAGAGATCCACACACCTGAACATATTAATAAATAACTGAAGTTGCCGAACTATGAGCCAGAAAGAAATAACAAACCTTCAATTATTCAATTTAATTAAAGAATCCAATCAAGATATGAAAAATAAAGTCGAGAAAACTGAAAAAGTATTGCCTGCAAAACTTGAAGAAGCAAATAAGAAAGTTGAAGAATTAGAGAGAGAAAATACGACACTAAAAAAGAAAATTGAGTACATTGAAAAAGACCAAAGAAAAAATAATTTGATAATATTTGGACTAAATGCACCACCTGCAGGAAGAAATCAAATCGGATACACAATAACAAAAATAAAAGAACTAATTGAAGTAGAAATTAAAGAATCTGAATTAAATAATTTATACACACTAGGTAAGCAACAAGAAAAGAACAAACCAATTAAACTGGAATTAGTTTCATTTATGAAAAAAGTTCAAATCTTATCAAATGCAAAGAAACTAAAAGGCACAAATATTAGAATATCACACGACTTAACTATAGAAGAAAGATATGAAGATAAGATTCTACGAAAACACCTAAGCATTGCCAGACAAAAAAACGTATATATTAGAGGAAATAAATCATTTATAAATGATGAAAAATTCACAGTTGATGATCTAAGAGAAGAACCAGAAGAAGAAAAAGAGGAAGAAAGAAGACCACGAAGCGCTCCTGCTACTCCTGTTACGCAAAAAACTGAAGAGTTTGAAGATGTGTTTGAAGATTTAGAAAAAAATGCAGAGGAACCTAACAAATTTACTAATATTGAAAAATATCCATTGAAAAATTCAGATTTTGTGAGACCAAAAACAAGATCAGTAGTCCAGAAAACACCAAATACAAAATAAGAAATACTTGCTTATCTTCCTACTTAAATTAATATGGATCCTTACATTAGAGACTTCAAGAACACAAGCATTGGAACATATGAATTAAAAAATCTAAACGAACTAGACGAAATCTTTCAAGTAACTAATATGAAATAAATAAATATCTTACATCAAAATATAAGAAGTATCTCAAAGAATTTAGAAGAATTTAAAATAATTTTTAGTGAAATTGAGACAAAATTCGATATTTTAGTTTTTACAGAAACATGGGTGGTTCATAATTTGCAACTTTATAATCTATCGGGATATAGAATTATATACAATAAAGGCTCATTAAATAAATCAGATGGTGTCATGGTATATATTGATGAAAATATACCATGCAGCAACAATTATAAAATTTAATGAAATAAGTGTTTTGGAAATTGTGTGTGAAATTTACAAAGTTAACGTTAAAGTATTAGCTGTATATAGAAGTCCGTCAACTTGCCAAAATGAGTTCAATGAAAGCTTAAGAAATTATTTAAATTATCAAACTCACAATGTAGACATTAGTATAATATTGGGAGATATGAATATTGACATACAAAATGAAAATATATTAGCAAATGATCATATTAATATACTAAGTGAATCTGGATATTACTCAACAATAAATAAGCCTACTAGAGTAAGTACAAATGGCTCGAGTTCGTGTATAGACGATATATTTTTAAAAAGTAAAGTTGATAGAACAGATTCTTTAATACCTGCAGTTGTCGAGTCAAACATAACTGATCATTTCTTAATTGCATTACAAATTGTATTACCAGATAAGCTATACATTAAAAATAACAAAACAGATGTATATATAAAAACAATGAATTACGAAAAGCTTGAAATACTGAGCTCTAAAATTAATTGGCATACCTCATACCAACTTACAAATATAGAATTTTGTTCAACTTATTTTGTAAATGAATTAATGCATATTATATAAGAAAGTACAAGTAAAATAGTTAAAAAAACAAGATGTAAAGGGAAAATGCTGGGTAACTTCTGGTCTGGTCAAGTCAATAAAACAAAAGCATATTTTGTATCGTAACATGTTAAAAAATCCAACTAATATTGAACTAAAAAATGAATATGCATTATTTAGAAATAAATTGAATAATCTTATTAAAATTACCAAAAAACAATATTTATTAAACAAATAGAAAAAATAAAAATAGATCAAGTTCATTGTGGAATGTAATAAACAACCTTGCACAGAATAAAAATAAACAAACACTATAAGAAACGAAATGAACAACTTTTTTATAAATATAGGGGAACTTCTAGCTTCAAAAATTATTAAACATGAGCATAAGAGAAAAAGAAACATCATAGAAAAATCTTGTGTTTTTCTTCCTACCAATGTACATGAAATGATAAAAGTCATAAATACTCTCAAAAATAAAAAAGCATGTGGTGAAGATGGCATAAGCTCTGAAATACTGAAATGCGTTTCAGGTTCAATATCAAAACCATTATGCTACCTCATAAATAAAATTCTAGAAAACGGCTATTATCCTAGTTCATTTAAAATATCTGTAGTAAAACCAATATTTAAAAAAGGTGATAAAACCGACATTTCAAACTATAGACCTATTTCTTTAGTTACAAATATTTCTAAAATACTTGAAAAAATAATAAAAATTCGTTTGTTGAGTTTTTTAGATAAGTACAATATTATCTCAAATCAACAATTCGGTTTCAGGGAAAATTTGTCAACATCTGATGCTATATCGACACTTACCATAGATCTATATAATAGTCTCGATAACAATAAAAAGTCATTATGCGTTTTTATAGATCTTACAAAAGCCTTTGATAGCATATGTCACAAAAATTAGTCAGCAAACTCGAAGATCTAGGGTTTAGAGGCACAGTACTAAAGCTATTAAAGATCTACTTAAAGGATAGAAAACAATGTGTACAGTTCAATGACATAGCAAGCGAATACAAAAATATGAAATATGGCATACCACAAGGATCTGTGTTGGGTCCGATTTTATTTATCCTATTCGCAAATGATATGTTCAATGTTACCATTAAAGGGGAAAATAATAGCGTTTGCCGATGATACTGCAATATATTTTGAAAGTAATTCCTGGACTGAGTTGAAAGAACAAGCAGAGAGAGATTTTAAAACACTGATCAACTGGTTCGCAGCAAACACACTTACGATAAATGAGGCAAAAACATTTTTTGTACCATTTAGTTGTAATGTTAGTGGGTTGCCAAATTTCTGAGTTGGAAATAACTACACAAGATAAGCAAATTGACATTGCCATGACCCGATGTATTACTTATCTTGGAATTAAAATAGATCAACATCTCAGATGGGACGAACATATAATTAATTTGGTAAATAAATTGCAGAGAATTATATATAAATTTAAATACCTTAAAGAATTCCTTGACTACAAATCACTAAGAATTCTATATTATCCATTAGTTGAAAGTCAGATATCTTACGGTATAGTAGGGGGGGGGGGGAAGTGTAAATAAAATGTACCTTAAAAAATTAGAAGTTATTCTTAAAATCTTATTAAATAAAGAAAATACTTACAATTCAGACAAATTATATTCCGAAGCCAAAGTTTCAGATATTAGACAATTATATGTTCTACACGTGGGAGCAAAACTGCACAAGAAAAAAGGGCTACTACAATATAATTGTCATGTCTATGAAACTAGGAACAAACTAAATAATATTAAAATACCTACCATGGAAAAAACGAAAGGTCAACGAGGACTAAGCTATTTAGGACCCAAAATCTATACATTTATACCTGTTGAAATAAGAGCTATTAGAAATAATCAGCAATTCAAAACGTTATTAAAAAAACATATTTTAAATTTAAATAGAAAAGAGGTTCACGAAATAATTGAAACAAAACAATTCTTACTAATTTTATCTTATTAAAATATATATGAATTAGAAAGGTATAAATCAAATCTTAACTATACATATCGTACTAATCATACTGACATTTTTATTTATTTATTTACTCACAAACAAGTTTTCTTTTCTAAAATTTCGTGAGCTTTGTACTCTATGTTTATTTTGCTAGTAATTATTCAACTATTATATATATAAATTAACTTTCGAACTACCGGAAAATAGTTTTTAAAAAATGAATTATTTTTATTAGAGTCGTATGTTGCTGATGTAGGAATTCTCTAAAACGTGATCCAGGACAGGCTGCTATATAATTCCTCCCTTCTTAGAACGAAGCTTCCTCTGGGAGTTGTACTTTATTTCCTTGTAGTGGAAGTTGAATTGTAGGAGTTTTCTTTTGACTTCGATGTTTTCTCCATAATTTTATTATAGCGGAAATTGTTGTTACAGCTAATCCTATGTATAGGATAAAAGTCCAGATGCTTGGAATGTAGTACTCGAAAGATTCTTCTATAATAGGTAAAATATTGTTTGATGGAAGGTCTTTCAAATTCAGAGCCTTTAAATCCACACTAAATTTGGGGACTTCATTTTTTGTGTGTTCGAATTTTAATTTGTTAATCACAAGAGGTTGTCCATATGTGCTGTCCAGGTACGTCATCTCATGATTGTGGAAATACGTTTTACATGTGTGTTTTATCAGGTAGATTCCCGTTGGTTGCCTGGATTCTGTTCCTTCTTGACATTTTATTTTGATTTCTTCTTTTTGAGGGAATATTCCAAGATATTGATTAATTTCAGGAATGATTTCCATATGGTTTTCTGGGATGTTCAAATGAATATACTGACATTGACTTGAATTTCCATTCAGTAATATTCCCTTCTCGCGTAATGAGTTATGATTACTTAGGATGTAATTAGGACATTGATATATTTTACCTTTCATACAAATGTCGTTTAGAGGTTTAATAATGTTGTCTTTAGATTTCAATAGATATTTTATATCGGGAATTATCGTTACAGATTCTGATTCGTATTTAGTTGGAATTGGGTGTAAATAGTAGAGTTCGAACTCTTTGTCAAAATCAATTGGGACTGACAAGAAATAATTAATTGTGGAAGATTCGATTTTACAATTAATTTTTATTATCGATTCGAGATCTAATATGTTTTCGTATTTCAATTCAAAGGGTAGATTTTCTTCATAAAGTGAAGATATATTTTGTAATGCTAAGAATAGATCTCTAGTTTTCATTATGCTGGAATGTAGAGTATTCATTTTGCAAAAGGTGATGGAGTTCTCAACATCTTGTAATATGTTTAAAATAGTATTATAAAGTATTAACAATTGATTATATAAGTCTTTTGCGAATAGGATATCTTCAGTTATAGCTACACGTTTCACTAATATACCCACCCAATTGAAGGATTTTTGATTTTAGTACCATCTCGTTATGATGTATGTCCTTTATAGTATTATTAAAATTTTCGATGATTTGTTGATCGAGAGAGTATTGCAGTTTTAATTGATTTTGAATACTATTTTGATTGGTTTGCGTATGTTCCAAAATTTTATTGAACTTTTCGCCATCTTGTGCGTCTAGGTTGCCCGTAAACATTTTTATAACAGAGCCTAGTCCGTTGATTAAACCTCTTCTGTTTCTGACTTTGCCAGAATGTATATTGATATTATTTATTTTTTCTTTGATAATAATTTGACTATATGTAACCATTTTGTTGTAGATATCTAGTTTGTGAGAGTAAAGTGTATTGTTTACAGTGGTTGACTTAAGATTTTCGTACTGGGTGTTTAAAGTATTATATTCATCGTATAAGGGTTGCAGATTGTAGTAATGGACGAATATATGTTCAGTTTGTTGCAGCTTGGCGGGCCCTGAGTTAATTGGTAGAAGCCCCAAGTTCAAAGTTATATTTTTTAAGTCTGCTCCTCGTCCAATTGAGACGTACCTGGAATATAAGTTTTCTGCTTAGGTCGTTTAATATTAGACAGGTGGATATTTTCCGTTGTGTTACCATGTTTGGGTATTATCTTGGCAGTTTTTAAATTTTTGTCAATACTTTTTATTCCTTCAGGTTTGAATTTATTATTGGTTTTGCTTTGTTTCTGTTTATTTTGTACATAGACCTGTTCGGGAATATCTGGTAGAGTTTCTCTAACCTCATTTGCTTTATTAATTAATCGTTACTTTTTTGTTGGGTATCGCGATTTAATTTTTTATATAGCAATTTTATTTTTTCCCTGTGGTTCGAAATATAATTATTTGCCAATTGTTTATCTAGTTCAATGTTAAAAGGAGATTCAGTTTGTAAGTGACCGGTTATGATTTCGTAAGGTCGTAGATTAGTTACAGAGTGTATCGAATTATTGTAGGCTAGTAAAGCATAATTGATTTTTGTTTCTATATGTTCATTTTGATATTCTCTCTGATTATTCAACAGTCTTATGTGTTCAATTAAAGTGTAGTGAAATCTTTCGATGATCCCATTCGATTCTGGGTGTTGAGAACTTATTAAATGCATTTTTACCTTATGAGTTTGTAATAACTCTTTCACCAGACTGTTTTTAAATTCTAAACCGTTATCTGATATTATTTGCTCTGGTATACAGTGGTCTGTAAAATATCTTACGAAATTATTAATAACTTCTATGCCTTGAGCCGAATTTAATTTATAAGCTTGGGCATATTTGGAAAATGAATCGACTATTTTTACGTTCTCCAAAGTGTTATAAATCATCCGTACCAACGGGCTACCGACTCCTCCCGAAGCAGTCCAAGCCTATTGTGCTCTCTGTTATCGAGATGAATACGCATGTGGGAAGGGACATACGAATGCCTGTGGGTACATCATGACTTCACGAGCTGTAGCCGGGGAAGTACATGAGCGATCCTCAATAGTTAATTACTAAATAATATAATCCATATAATCCTAGTACTGTATTATTAATAAAGTATTCAAAAAGTGATTGTGAGTGCTTCAATCTAACATCAGAAGTGATTAAGAACCTACAATGCCACATACATCATCAAAGAAAAGACATAGGAAGAGGAACAGGTCTCCTAGTTCAAATTCAAGTACTTCGTCATCATTTTCTAGCGATGATAATTCTTGATATGTACGACATAATTCAAATGGAAGACGCAAAAAACGTTCGTATACACCTCCTATATTCAAAACAAATAGTTCAGCCGGGGTAAGTGAGTTATGTGATTCTAATACAAATTTCGTATCAAATGCATCCGTAGTCCCAGAATTTGATCCACTTATCGACGATGTTCATAAATGGTTAGAAATAATTGACCATTTATATGTAACTTACAAGTGGAATGAAAGATCTGTAATATTTCAAGCACTAAATAAATTACGTGGTACAGCTCAGATTTGGTATAATAACATTGTTAAAAACGAAATAGGTTGGTCACAATATTCATGGGATCAATGGAAGGTTTTGCTAAAAAGCACGTTCGTCAATAAACGAAACATGTTTGATTTATTAAGTGTTTTACTATGTCATAAGCCTACAGTCGGAGACAACTTATATGAGTTTTATTTCAAACATTTATGTAAAATTGCTAACCTCTGCTTAAACTTTACTAACAACGATAAAATTTCTATTATCGTTGGCGCAATAGACGACACAAATATCGCTTCAGCTGTGGAAGCGGCAAATATAACCGATCTAAATGTTTTGTCTGGTTTTCTAAGAAATAAAATATACAACAATACGCAGGTTCGCGCTCAAAGTAATTTTGTTGCTCGTAAAACAATTCAGAATAATAATACAGGAAATTTCGGTGTTCATAAAACAGGTCAAAATAAATACATTCCAATGTTTCAAAAAAACTGTTCAAGGACGTAATCCTACAATTTATAATACAACAAAGACACAAGGCCGCAATGACAATATTCCGAATACCTCTAAAGATCATAAACTCTGTTTTTCTTGTGGTAGTGCTGATCATTTTCGCAGAGACTGTCCTAGTAGACTGAAAGTATGTTGATACTGTAATAAAACTGGCCATATACAGGCTGTTTGTTCAAAAAAAACAAATTCTCAATCAAATAACCAGGTGAATTTAGTTAACTCCGAAAATAATGATACGTTTCACAAAAACATTTTTGTAGAAGGTAAACCTATCAAAGCATTTGTTGATTTAGGGAGCGACTGCTCTATTATACAGAAAAGTACAGCGCTATCTCTTGGTATGAAAATATTACCGCTTGAAAGTAAAACCAGTTTATCAGGTCTCTTGGGTTCCGGAACTACAGTGTATGACTATATAGAAACTATTGTCAAAGTAGATGATGCCGAAGTACCTTGTAAATTGTACGTTATTGACGACTTCGCCTTTTCACACGACGTTCTTATTGGTCGAAACTTTTCAGAGAACACTTCGGTTATCTATTATAAAGTGGACGATCAGTTGAAATTTAAACATAAGCACATTGATAATGTGCTTGATTTTACGATTGATCACGGGACGTTAACAACTGATCAACAAGCCACCTTGTACGAATTAATTAATAAATTCAAATTGTGTATTTATCGAAAGCTTACGGATCCAGGAAAAGTTTCGACAGTTTCTTTACAAATTGAGCTAACAAATGACAAACCAATAGCATGTAGGCAGGTAGCAGGGTGTCAGAAAAAGGAAATGAAGTCTTGAGGTGTATGATTAAAGAGCTACTAGAAGCGAACATAATTAGAAGGAGTAAATCGCCATATGCAAGTCCCGTAATATTAGTTAATAAGAAGGGTGGTGAGAAAAGGATGGTAAATTATATTGCACTCAATAAGATAACATTCAAAAATAAATTTCCAATGCCCCTGATAGAAGATCTGATAGATCAACTTTCTGATTACACCTATTTCACTTCTCTCGATTTGGCTTCTAGCTACTATCAAATACCTGTTCATCCGAATTCAATTGAAAAAACTGCGATTGTCACACCTGACGGAGTCTTTGAATTTCTTAGGACTCCCTTCGGTTTAACAAACGCCCCCTCTGAATTTCAAAGAATGATGACTCTCATTTTCGAACATCTCCGACATCTTGGAATCCTCATACATTTGGATGACATTTTAATTCCTTCTAAATCAATAGAAGAAGGGTTCCATAAACTTGAACTGGTATTGTCAGTATTGCAAGAATATGGTCTAACATTGAAAATTTCTAAATGCTCCTTCTTGCGTACTGAAATAACCTATTTGGGCTACAACATTTTTAAGAATTGCATTTCTCCCAACGAATTAAAAACGGATGCTGTCAAAAATTTTCCGCTACCAAAATCAGTCCATCAGCTACGACAATTTATAGGCTTACTTTCAATCCTGCACTGCAATGCATAATTTACACTGATGCGAGTAGAGATGGTGTGGCTGGGATACTGACACAAGTTACGAATGAAGGTGAAAAACCGATAGCTTATTACAGCAAAAGCACAACCAAAGAACAGAAAATTATCATTCTTTTGAACTGGAATTATTAGCTGTGGTATACACCCTGATGCGGTTTCGACATTATCTTATTGGAAAACCCTTCGTGGTGGTAACTGACTGCAACGCAGTAAAGAATTCTTTGTCCAATCAGACAACTTTACCAAGAGTGGCATGGTGGATTCTAGCGTCCAGGTAGTAGTATGAAACACGTTGATGCTTCAAGTCGCAATTTCCCAAATGAGTGTGAACTTGTTGAAAATGTGTGCTTAATTTCTGAGAATGACTGGCTACTTCATGCACAAGATCAGGATAATAAAATTAAAGAAATTAAAGAAATTCTTTTATCGGGCGATTCTGATAATGATAAAGAAATATTTAATAAATATGATCTGAGGGCTAATCGAGTTTTTAAGTTAACAGAATACGGTAGAAGGTGGCTGGTTCCTAAGAACTGCCGCTGGCAAATTGTTAAGATCAATCATGATGATGTTGGTCACTTTGCTCTTGAAAAGACCCTATATCGCATTCGGGAAAAGCATTGGTTTCCAAAAATGCGTAGATTTGTACAGAAGTATGTTAAATGTTGCCTACCATGTTTATATCACAAGAATCCATCTGGTAGAAAGCCAGGGTTTTCATATTCAATACCTAAATACGCGAAACCTTTCCATACCCTACATATTGACCACCTAGGACCGTTTACAAAAACAACAAACGGAAATTCGTACTTATTAAATATTGTCGATGCTTTACTTTTGTTCGAGCTGTACCCGATACAAAAGCTACTAGTGCTGTCAAAGTATTGCAAGACATATTTTCCACATTCGGAAATCCGCACCGAATAATCTCTGATGCAGGTAAACCGTTCACGTCGAATGAATTTAACGACTTTTGTAATAAAAGATATATCAGATTATTCATAGCAGCAGTAGGCATGGCTCGCAGCAACGGCCAAGTTGAAAGAGCTAATAGAACTATTATAAGTTCCCTGTCATCTTGCAATTTCAATAAAAGTTCAAATTGTTGGGACGAGGAATTGATTAAAATTCAACAAGGGTTGAATAGTACCATACACAAAACTACTAAACAAACCCCGGCAGAGCTTATGTTCGGCGTGAAATTAAGAACGAACGCTGATATAAAAGATAGTGAGGTTGAAGATGATGATATTGAAGAACATCTTGTCGATGTAACCCGAATTCGAGTTGAGGCCTCTCGAAGTTTGGAAGAAAATCGTATAAAACAAAATGAATACTTCAACAAGAAACGACGTAGTGCAGGCACATTTTCTGTAGGAGACCTTGTTTTGACAAAAATAAATAGCCATCCTGCAAATAATGAAAGTAAGAAGTTACTTCCTAAGTTTAGAGGTCCTTTCAAGGTTGTGGAGGTGCTCTCCAATGACAGATACAGGGTGAAGGAAGATATACACACTACAAGATCACAAATTCCTTATGACGCTGTAGTCTGCTTCTAGAATATGAAACCTTTTGAGGTATTTAAGCAATAGGTATGTTCCACATTGCTGAACAAAGATATTCTATTACTGACACTGCAGAGGTATGTTCCACATTGCTGAACAAAGATATACTATTACTGACACTGCAGAGGTATGTTCCACATTGCTGAACAATGATATACTAATACAATCACTGCAGAGGTATGTTCCACATTGCTGAACAAAGAAATACCAATACTTACAATTACTGTAGTGGTATGTTCCAAATTGCTGAATAGAGATATATACTAGTACTTACAATTACTGCAGAGGTATGTTCCAAATTGCTGAACAAAGATATACTAATACTCACAACTACTGCAGTGGTAACTTCCAAATTGCTGAACATGCTGAGTTAATTCTATTTTTTTCTCTTTTTCCTTCAGACCGATTCGAGGGCGAATGGTGGTCAGGATGGCCGAGTGTTATAAACCATCCGTACCAACGGGCTACCGACTCCTCCCGAAGCAGTCCAAGCCTATCGTGCTCTCTGTTATCGAGATGAATACGCATGTGGGAATGGACATACGCATGCCGGTGGGTACATCATGACTTCTCGAGCTGTAGCCGGGGAAGTACATGAGCGATCCTCAATAGTTAATTACTAAATAATATAATCCATATAATCCTAGTACTGTATTATGGATGGATGGATGGATTTTGATGTGAAGGGTGTATAATTATACTGGCACTTAGTCCTCTGAACTGGGCCCATTGTGCCACCCCTTCAAGGCGAAGGCCCCTGTCCCTCCTCAGCCATCGAGCCAACCAATCGCGTTGATCAGCCCGAGGACCGCGCCGGGTGGAGCGTCGCCAATGTTGACCAGATTTGGCCAGGGGTCCCCCAAAATGGCATCTCTTGTCGATGAGAGCGCCGGGCAGTGACAAATGTTCCGCTGTCTCATCCTCTTCGTAGCATCCTCGACATATGGGGTCGACAACGACTCCCATCGTGTGAAGATGTTTATTTAGTCGGCAGTGTCCTGTCCATATTCCTACGAGTCTTCTAAGATTAAATCTTGTCAGTCGTAGGCAGAACTTTGCAATTTTTGGGCACGGTGCTTTTATAGCAGTATGTGCCTGTCTACAGCTATCATTCGATATCCATCGTTCGGTATGCCGTTTTAGGGTATCTTCTTTTATCAAAGCAGTCAGAGTGCTTGAGGTTAGCGGCAAGAAGGGCTCCGGCCCGAATAGTGTTTGTCCGGAGCCTTTTCGCGCCAGCCTGTCCGCCTCTTCATTTCCTTGATGTCCACTATGTCCTTTCACCCAGGTGAGTTGAACATCATTATACTGTGACAGATTTTCGAGGGTTCTGTGGCACTCCCAAACTAAACCTGAGTTAACCTTTTGGCTACTAAGGGCTTGTAGTGCTGCTCTGCTGTCTGTCATGATCCGTATTCGTTTGCCGGCGGTATTTTTGTCCGCCGCTATTCTAGCTCCTTGGGTCACTGCTACTAGCTCCGTTTGGAACACTGTAGCATGGGATCCTAGAGGTATGTATTCGCGAAGGTCAAGTTCTTCGGAGAATATTCCAGAACCTGATCCCCGGCTATTTTTGGAGCCGTCCGTAAACATGTTTATGTCGGGCTTTGTTTCGTCATTTTCGTCTAAATCGATGTGATAGTGTTTGGTGAAAGTAAACTTCGCCGGTATGCGGTCTGCTTGCGCTCCAAGTAAAGGTATCCTCACGGACGCCTCCTCGAGAATGAAAGCATGACCACCTCCTCTTTTCACATTCCACAAATTTCCATTCTGCAGTCTTAGAGCCGCTCCCAGCGCCATCTCCTGTACAAAGAGGTCCAGGGGAGGCAAATTGAGAATAGTCTCCATGGCTGCAGTTGGTGTAGTTCTCATAGCCCCAGTCACTGCCAAGCACACAAGCCTTTGTACCCGACTGATGTGAGCTATTTCATTTGCTTGTCGGATTCTGGGCCACCAGACAAGTGCTCCGTAGCAGAGCATGGGTCTAATGACAGCCGTATATAGCCACAGGGTAATCTTAGGGGACAAGCCCCATGAGCGCCCCATCGCCCTACGACATTGCCAAAAAAACCGCACATGCTTTGCTGACTTTTACCTCAAGGTGTCGATGCCAGTTTAGCTTGCTGTCAAGCACGATACCTAGGTACTTGACCTCATATGCCAACCTGAGCTGGGTACCTTTAAGCTTTGGTAGGACCATCTGGTCCAGCTTTCGTTTCTTTGTGAACAGAACTAGCTCTGTCTTTGTGGGGTTCACTGACAGAGAGCATTCTATGCACCAGTCTTCAATTATCTTGAGAACGCTCTGCATTAGTTCACAGAGTACTCCAAGATAAAGTCCTGTAAGCAGGATTGTAAGATCATCTGCGTATCCAATGGTGTAGTAGCCCAACTCATTGAGTCGCCGAAGTAGGTTGTCAACTAATATGATCCATATTAGCGGCGATAGTACTCCGCCCTGCGGACAGCCCCTACTTGCGATACCTCTTACGGTGCAGGCTCCTACAGTTACTTGAATTGCTCTCCATTCGAGGATATGGCGGGTCAAACCACTTAAAGCGGGGGCCACTCCATGTTCCTCTAGGGCAGTGCTTATGCTATCAAAGGATGGTTGATCAAAAGCACCCTCGATGTCTATGAACAAACCCAGGGTGAACATTTTGTTCTCCATTGATCTCTCAATTCTGCTAACTACGGAATGTAGTGCTGAATCGGTCGATCTACCCGGGATGTACGCGTGTTAGTTGGGGTGCAGTGGATGAATCATCAACGCCGTGTCCCTAATCTCTCTGTCGCTCAACCTTTCTAATGTCTTCATCAAGAATGACGTCAGACTGATTGGCCTATATGATTTAGCCAAAGAATAGTCACTTTTCCCTGGCTTTGGGATAAAGACTACACGTACTTCCCTCCATTCTTTGGGGATGTATCTAAGAACGACGCAAGCCCGAAAGATTCGTACCAGGTGATCTAGTATGTCTTCCAGCCCCCACTGGAGGAGGGCTGGATACACGCCATCTACTACCGGTGACTTGAAGGGAAGGAAAGTTTTGACTGCCCAGGCTACTTTGTCGGCGCTCACCGTCTGTTTTGCCACAGCCCAATCTCCTTCAACAGGTGTTGGGGTAGCATAGTCAGGCCAGTTCCCACCGGGTTCCAAAGTGCAGCCTGGAAAGTGTGTGTTCAAAAGAAGTTCAGCAGTGTCGGCTAGGTTGGCAGTGAAGGTGCCATCCCCTAGCTTCAAACTGCCGGGTTGCTGATTGGGATCTTTAGAAATAATCTTCTTTAGACGAGCCGCTGTAGTAGTAGATTCTATTCCACTACAGAACGTCCTCCATGCTGTGCGTTGGTTGTGACGAATTTCTCGTTTGTATACTTTCCGTTGCTCGTTATAAGCGTTCCAGTCAGTAGTACTTCTAGAGTTCTTCGCCTTATTAAAGAGTTTTCTGCACCTTCGTCTGAGGTCCCCGAGTTGCCCGCTCCACCATGGTGCCGCCTGGCCCACCCTGTGTCGCAACCAATAATGAGGTGTTTGCCTCCTACCTCACAGAATTCGATCAACTCCAGCATTTCTCTGGATGGTGGAGGATTTACCGAGTCGATGGGTAGGTAAATTGACGCAATAATGACGTTTGTTTGGCTATTTCCGATGTCACAACCGACACTTACCGCCGTTTGGTCGACAGTGCAGAACTGCGGCATCAAGTTGGCCTGGATTTGTCTCGGGATGTAAATACACGTCCGAGGCCTGTCTACATTTGGGGCTACATAAATGTTACCACCTAGTTTAGTCAATCCACAAACTCTGCCTTTTACAGACCAAGGTTCTTGGATGAGAGCTATTTTATCTTTTGCATTGTCTAGGTGGCGGCATACAGTTGCGACCGCGGCCCGACAGTGTTGGATGTTTGCTTGTAAGAAGTTTAGTCTGTTTGCCATTTCGAAGATCTTACAAGAGGGGGGTGGAGAGAGTGCTCTAGTTTCTTAGCAGCCCGAGACACCCTCTTCTATGGAGACAGCCTCTAACGCCTTGGAAATCGGTTCTCCCTTCTCCATCGGGGTAGGGGACTCGACCTCTTTTTGCGCCGTTGAGGTGGTCTGGTGGATTTTGACTTTGTGGGAGTTGAACATATAGTTCAGCCTTCCATCCCGTCTGTTCAGGCAGACAAGATCAGCCTCCCTCACACCGAACACAAGGATTTTGCCTTTCGGCTCGTCCTTGGCCGCGCTGTGAAAGGTGATCCAGTCACTTATCTTCGCCCATGGGTTCTGAGCCGCCAAGCGGCGTAGGATGTCTTCCGTTTCTCCAGGGTTTCCCGGGATCCACAGAGTCACCTTTGTCAGCTTTGGTAGCTGGTCCACGGGGACAACTTCTAGTTTTGCCCCGTCCCATAGGGGAGGCAAACTTGATACTGTGTTCCTTAACCAGGTCAAGGATATCTCGTTTTCACAGATGAACCTGAGGATCTCCTGTGAATAGGTAGAGGACCGGAATATTGGTGGAGCATGTTCGGCGTCGGCCAGCGCACTGTCCAGGCAGCCGTCCAGTTTCTCCCTCAGCAGCTCCACCTGGGTGGCTGAAAGCCGGCCTAGGGAACTGCTGTTCCAGTTCTGTATGTCGATGATTGCCACCCTCAAATGGGTAGCAACCACCTCGTTGAACTTTAGAGTTGAGGTAGATGGTCCATCGGGGACCCTCCTTTTGGAATTTACCCTTGGGGAGGACCCGTCGGACCTCTCCGACCTCTGTCTCTTTTTTGTTTGTGGGCCGCCGCTTGTCCTGGGTTGGTTGCCATCACCCTTAGGTTCTGGCAAGTCAGCCTTGGTCTTAGCGGTAGCCGATGTTGTAGCAGATGAAGGGTTGCTGCCTCCAGCCTCTAAAGCCGCCTGCAGCCGCCTCTCCCTCTGCCGCTTTTTTTGTTGGGCTCCGGAGATTCGATGTTTCCTCGGCCCTTGGTTTTTTTGAAGTGGCTCTTGTGACCCACCTTCTTGTTTTGTTTGTTTGTGTTCCATATTGGGTTTTTTTAAAATTCATCTCCAGAGCTCCCCACCCGCCACGGAGCCCAACAAAGGGAGGCGTCGAACTTCAACGCCAGGGCTACCCTGGAGACATAGTTTCCAGATGCAAGTTGCACGCGAGCAGCTGCAGGTACCGAAGTGCCCACAGCCGCTGCATACCCCATTGCACCCAGAGGCTCACCCTACCGGCCCTCTGACGGGACAGCGCAGCCGATTGATCAGGGTGGGTTAGTCCTGACCGCCCGTCTAAGGTGAAATCCTGGCCAAAGTGGTGTGTTGCCCCGACAAGGCTCAACCACCAGGATCCTCTCATCCACCCGTACGGGACGCCATGCACGGCACGAACACATGGGTAGCCGAAAATACACCTATCAGGTCGGCTACTGTACTGATAGGTGGCTTTAGGGTTGTGCTCCCATTTAGCCTTGTCCGTTAGCTACTTTTAGGT
Organism: Endomychus coccineus; assembly: GCA_958510875.1. Lineage (NCBI taxonomy): Eukaryota > Metazoa > Arthropoda > Insecta > Coleoptera > Endomychidae > Endomychus > Endomychus coccineus. Next base: position 46,998,410 of record OY294070.1, read on the forward strand.
CCGACTTGACCATCACCATCCCTGCCACTTCCAAGCTAATATTACGCACCGCCGCCACTAGTTTCCAAGACGAGCTGATTTTAGGCAGCTGCTGGACTTGGTGAGGACCTATCAAGAGTCGGTTTTGAGGCCGAAAACTACTTGTAGTACTGTATTATTAATAAAGTATTCAAAAAGTGATTGTGAGTGCTTCAATCTAACAAAAGAAATACTGTCGACATGTAAGATCTGAAAGAGTCTTACGGCAGTAGGCGTTATATTGAATTTTAGTTTTAAGGAGTTTCTGTCATATTTTGTTACTTGGCATATTTCACAATTATTGATATAGTTTTGTATAGATTTTCGTTGATTAGGCCAATAATATAAATTTTTTATTTGATTTTCTGTTTCATCTAGTCCCCTATGATTCGTTTTACTCTCATGATAGTTTTGTATATATGAACTGAGGGTTCATAATTTACTCCTGAAATAATGATTTGGTTCTTCTCAAAATTGACTGGACAGTCTGCAATTTGGATACCTATTATGGGTTGTTCCTCGTTAGAGTGAATAGTATCTATGTCTAAATCGTTTACATCATCAGATTCTACTATTAAAGATTCAGTTTCCATTTGTCTATCAGGGTCCTCTAGTTCTTTATTGAAGTTTTCTATATAGTCAAAAATTGCTTTGGGGGCTTTAGAATCAGTTAAAACGTTAAGTTGAATTCGTGATAGAGCATCAGCGTTTTTATTCAGAGTACCTTTTTTGTAAATTACTTCGTAATCGAATTCTTCGAGTTTTAATCGCCATCGGACTAATTTTGAATTTGGTTCTTTCAAAGAGAACAACCATTGTAGTGGTTTGTGATCTGTGACTATGCATATTTTTCTACCAAAAAGATAAGGTCTGAAATATTTTATTGCATAAATTATCGCCAATAGTTCCTTTTCAATAGTAGAATAGTTTATTTCCGAAGGGTTTAGCGTTCTACTGGCATAAGCTACTGGTAAATCAGAGCCATTTTTCCTTGAGAAAGTATAGCGCCAATTGCAAAATTTCTAGCGTCAGTGGTTACGTTGAATGGCTTGGAAAAATCAGGGTACTGTAGAATAGGTTCGTTGATCAATAAATTTTTACATAAATCGAAACATTTCAGATAATCGGGATCTTTAATATTTATTTCCGCGTCCTTTTTTGAGCAATTTGTAAGGAGTTTGGTAATTTTGGCAAAATCTTTGATAAATTTTCTATAGTAACCTAACAGACCTAGAAATCCTTTAATTTGTTTAGTGGTTTTTGGTACTGGATAACTTTTAATCGCCTTGATTTTTTCCGGATTTGGTTTTACTCCATCGGGTTTAACAATGTGCCCTAAATAACTTACTTCTTTTCGTAAAAATTCCGATTTATCGAGTTGTATCTTAAAATTTGATTGTCTCAGCTTTTCAAACACTTCTCTTAATCGAGTGACGTGTTCTTGTAAGCTGGTACTGAAAACTATAATGTCGTTAATGTATACAAGGCATTTCTCGCTTCGTATACCGCGTAATATATTGTCCATGGCACGTTGGAACGTCGCGGGAGTATTTTTCAAGCCATCGGCATACGTGAGTATTCGTAGTGTCCGTTTTCCGTATTAAAGGCTGTTTTTGGAATGTCATCTTCAGACATTTCGATTTGATGCAAGCCAGAGGCTAAATCCGATGTCGTGAAGTACTGACACCTTCCTAATTTGTCTAATAAATCCGTTATATTTGGTAGAGGGTACCGGTCATCAAATGACTTCTCATTCAGTTTTCAATAGTCCACTACAATACGCCATTTGGGTTTACCAGATGCGTCCAATTTTTTTGGGACCACCCAAATAGGGGAAGACCAGGGAGAATGAGAAGGACGTATTATATTTTGGTGTAACATACAGTGAATTTGTTTCTGTACCTCTAGTCTGTGTATCTGAGGGTATCTATAAGATTTTGTATAAACTGGCAATTCGTCCTTAGTTTTTATGCTATGTTTAATTTGACTAGTAAATGTTAATTTTTTGTCATTCATGTGAAATATGTCAGCGTATTCCTTAATCAAGTCAGTTATAATTTTCTTTTCCTCTGAATTCATATTATGTTCAGTTAGTAATATCAAATTTTATATTTTCAGTATGTATACTGTTACAATTTGGATTAAAATTTTGTTCATATTCGTCAAATGTTTCTGCTAGTAAAGGTTTTGTAATGTCTATACTTATTTCTTGTTCATGTGAATTCAGCAATTTCTAAATTATTAATTTTTGTATAGGGTATAATTATTTCACCTTCTTTGATATTCTCCTCATTGCAACTACAATGCAATTAGTTTGAAGGGGTAGTTTATGATGTTATAAGTAAATCGTTCTTGAGATCTACCGTAGCGTTCAGTTTTTTCAGATTGTCTAGTCCTAGTAAACAATGAAAATAGTTGTGAAAATTAAACAAGTGAAATTTTAAACAAAGATGTGGCATCTTAAATAGTTTCGAACATTTTATGAGAGTACTGTACTTTTCTATTGAAGTGCCATGAGCGGTAGAAATTTGGAATGGGTCGTTCTTGATTGAATTATTAAAGAATTTTTTTGCGATTTCAGGATTAACGAATGATTTTGTGCTACCGGTATCCAGTAAGAATTTTAAATTATACTCTGGAAATATTATGTATGGTAGTTCACTTTGATTATTTGTTAAATTCATGAGTTCGAAATTTGTTCCGAGGCATCTTCCTCTAAAAAAGAATTATCTACTTCTTCTTGTTCTTCAGGAAAATCTATAGCGGGTTCATCATCAACATTATATAATTCTTCAACCACATAGTTTGATCTGTTTTTATTGAAATTTATTAGGCTTCAAATTAAATTTCTTCTGAGCAATTTTTTGGTGAGTTATTTCCAATTGGAAATTTGTTAGCATATTCAAAGCAAGATTTAAATCTGTTGGATTTTTTGTTCGCATATGTGATCCAATAGGTTCTTTTGCCACGCAATAATATTCTTAATGCATAATTCCTAAAGTAGGCTGTTAATACTGCTGCTTCATTTGCGGCGGTATGTGTGGATAAATAAGAAGTTTGCAGATTCATTAAATGTTGCACTCGATTGTAAAAATCGAAAGGACTGTTGTTTCCTTGTTTTAATTCTGTCATTTCAATATTGAGAGTGTAACATATTAAGACTTCTGCCACATTTTGTTCAGAATAAAGTCACTTCGCTTCTACTCATCAAACCCTTTCATTTGTTGCCCATGACAAGGGACAAACTTGAAATATTTGGTTGATTACTTTTTGTGTTTCCACAAGATATGATGTGCGTTCCTTTAAAGGTGTTCAAAAAGTAATTTTGAAGAGGTCTTTCATACGGAATTTTTCAATTTGGTGCCTCTTCACGGAGTTATTCCGAGTTCAGAGTTGAAAATACAGTTTTACCAATTTGTCTGAACGTCACTTCTCTTTGTCTGGAAAAAAGGCACTAGAATATACGAGTATTCTCGTCCGCCATTTTGGCCCCAGCCTCTCCTAACCACATGACGGAAATCGAATGTAAACACAATACGCGTTGACACAGTGATCCCGCAAATCGGTTAAAAATCACATTTCTCAGCATTAAAATTTATTTCAAACTTGTAATCAATAACACGACGTGAAGTTGAAAGTGTTCTGCAGGCAATTGGAACTGTTTGAAGGTCCAAATAGTGGTAAGTAAGTCACTTTCCTTTTGTGTTTCAAATGTGAAAATGTTTCCAAAACAAATATGAATAATTACATTTATAATTTGTTAGTAATTGCTATATGATTTGAAAAACTTATTATTTATGAAGTTAATCTATTCTTACGTTCGGTTTTTACTGTTTACATATTTAAAAAAACGAAAAAACAAATAAGCTTGGCGTTTCGCGTTTTTTAAGTATTTATTGCATAAAGAAAGGAGTAAATAATGAAGATTTCAATAAATGCGTTTATTAATTCACGGTCTTCAACATCGTTTGACTTTATATTTTTGCAAATACTCAGCAACTGCAGGGCGATGTGAATACAAATGAGCAATCGGATGCAACATTTAAATCTCGCGCCGTAGAATTTCATTTCGAGCTTGCAATGTGTAACGTGCCGCGTTACGTGATTATATAGAACTATTTAATAAACGGATTAGATTTCTTTTCGTTAGTAATCATGCAACTGATTAATTAAAGACATCTGCTAGTCAATGTTATCGATTTCTGAAACTACCGATCATGTCATGAGATGTCACTAAATATCGCGAGTGGGGAGATACCTCGGCGGAAATCGAAAAGACGGATTGTGATTTGTGCTTTGATCCCGGTAAGTCGAGAACATTTGTTTCATTAAACTTTATATATCTTTTCTTAATTTTTCTTCCGAACTATTATCCACAACAGGCTATTTAATTTGATTTAGATTTGTAATTAGTCTGGATGTTTTGAGCCTGATTGTGATAATAGTTCAGTAGATTTATCTCGACTTGCTTGGGTGCGTGCAAATCCAATCCTTTGCGGATAGCATATTTTAGAATATCTTTTCCATCGTAACATCGATTGTTGTTATCTCTCGTGGTAGGATAATCTAACGTAACGTATGCAGGTTCCTTGATAATATTTCTGAACTCCTTGTAAATTTAATTCCGTATTGACACATGCTAATTTTTTTGGGACTCGTCCGAGTCACCATTTTGTAACTCTGATACGTAGAATTCAGAGTCGTCTTCGACTGCATCGTGCTATAATTAGATTTGGAATTTTTACAAGGTATTATTCAATTCTTGCTTATTGAATTAAAATTATCAGGATTGCTACGTTAGCGTGATAGCGAAATAGAGTGAAACATCAATCTGTTGCCAAATTAATTCAAGTTCTACTTATGTGCTAACCGGCAAATTCAACTTATTATTTACTTCCTTTCATTCACAATTTGATTAAATTACGTTATATTTTCTTTGTAGCATTCATTCAATTACCTATTATTTATTGCTTAATTTTAAGTAATTATTGTAACCTTCCTTCAGAAATTATTGTATTCAATATAAATTGATATCTCTTCAAGATATCTATTTGTAATAGTGTTTTACATTTTTGGGAAGATAACCTTATCGGAGGTGGAATCATTTGGTTGTTCCGGCCGATGGTGTTACCTGCCCTTGTTCTCAAGTCAGGTACTGTTCGTTTTTTTTGACATTACAGGGAATTGAACGCTTGAGGGTCCTCACCCATTCACTCCTAGACGGTTTAGTGACTTTCCTGACAGGACCAGCTTCCAGTTCCTACGAGATCCAAGGAGGGTAACATTTTTTAGTCGATAGACCATTATTTCATGATCTGATTTTGTTGTTTACCAATATTGTATTCACTAATTTCACTGAGCCATTCGTGGACTCCTTATTACTTTCATATTCATTCTATCAAGTAATACATGTTATAAACTGTAAATTCATTTTCTGGTTAAATACCAAATTGTAATTCTTTACTTCGAATTTCACCTTTATTTATAAATTTATACTTTATATAAACTGTAAACTTGTTTCCTGGTTAATACCAAATTCTAACAGGAATAAATCAATTTGTTAAGTTGAATTTATATTGTTTTTCTAATTTCCATCAACTAATAAACCATCTCGTGGTGCTTGTATTCTAAGCTGTGAATTCATTTATTTTTATAGTTGTTCAGTAAGCAAGTGGCGCTCAAACAATTCACCAGTCTAGAATTACAAGGCACGTTTCACTACGAGCCCTGAGATTAACTATTTTAAATTGAGCTAGTGGGGTCAATTTAAACCGCCCTAAGCGGGTCCGTTTCACTGGCGCCCAGCATAGATGGGCTGCCGTTTCACACCCGTTTCACTTACGTTTCACTGGCGCCCAACTCTTAACGTGGTCTCGAACATAGTTGATGGTTATTGAGAAAAATATAAATTAGAGGTGAAAAATTGGTCATTTTAGTATTTTTTTAGTGTGACTTTGATAACTTTACTTGAATTTGCATTTGAATTTTTCATATTTTTTACCTGTTAGTAGGTGTATTATTCACCTATTATTACTTTTATCTAGCGATGTTGAGATTTTCTGGAAATATGCGATCAGCTGTTTTCAGCTGTTTAGGTTCAGCATTAAATCCTATATTAGGTATTGCTGTTTTAGTTGTTCTTTATAGTTCATTGTTTTAAACAATGTAGAGTTGTGTTCATATGTGCTATTAATTTTTTTTTCACTATGGTGAATTTTTAGTCAAATCATTTGGGTCAATTTTCAGTTTTTCAGTATGGGATACTTCCCTAATTTCTATTTAAACAGTTCTGGAACGCAATTTTGATACATTATTTTTCTTTTATAGCAAATGTCGAAAATCAAAATTTGGAAATTGTTCATTAAGAACCTTATATTGGAAATGATGACTGAGCAAAGGGATGGCAGTTACAGTGATGAGGAATAGGGTCCTAGCAGGTTGCTAATGTTGCGGTGGACATTGAGGTTGCATTTATGACTGTCAGTTTTGTGGAGTCGAGACCCTTAATTGCCACAGTAGATGAATACTGTTACGGAAGCTGCAAATTATTGGTGATCTGCGGGGGATCCTCTGTTGCTCTGATCTGCATCGGTCTCTCTTCTGTTCGGATATCGTTAAGTATCATTATTTATATTATTTTAAATTTACATTTTGATTGTCGTGCTATTTTACATTTGAATTTTCATCGTCTAGGTATCAAAATTTTTTTTTTCCATTTCAGTAACTGTTGTTTAGATTCTTTATATTTTGTTTTTTAGTAACACTCATTTTAGGGTTGATCACCCTTAAAATGTAGTTCAATTTGGAAGTTTGACGAGTTCACTCTTCAAACCTTATAGTTTATCTTTTGTATAGTTCAAGCTATAGTTTTTTTTTGGATTACCCATTTATAGGTTTTGAATTTAGAAGTGTTACTTCTAAATTGGGTATGCTATTTTTGGTAGGTCTATCTTCTTAGTGTTGCGACACTCAGGAGTAGACTGATTTATAGGGAGTTATTGTCTGGGAAACGTATAATTTCAGAAATAAGCTCCAAATTATAGAGTCAATCCTAGAGTAGGCAATTTTTAATTTGGGATCATAGGGTCCAGTTGTTGCTAAAATTGGGGGTGACTATGAGTTTTTTGTGAAAGTAGGGAATATAAATTGGATTTAAGATCCCCTTCCCTAGAGTTTTCATGATTTAAACTCACTATAATAACGAGTTGAATTTTTCCAGTGTTACAACTTTAATTTGGAGTCTGACGGCTCATTGGTTGTAAAGAGTGAAAAAACTCGGTTATTTTTATAGATTATAGGTAATAGCATATCTTTGGGGTACATCAACTATAGCTGATTCAATTTTTAGTTTTTTTCTAATTATTATCTTACCTTTTTGATTACCAAATGATTGTGATGATTCTCATTTATATTTTTATAGTTTAGCACATATGAGCATATTTTTTTTTCTATGATCTTTGTGTCAGTGCCTACGTTTTAAAATGATAGGTTTTGTAAGATTTCTGGTTAAACCAGTTTTCTTTGAATTTTTTTGGATCTTTTGGAAAATTATGAAGCTTCACTTCAAATTTTTAGTAAATTCTTGTTCAGTGTTGTATTCCATTCACTTTTTAGTCCGGAAAGTAGGGGACTTTTAATTGGACCTATTTTTTTGCGTGGGATAATTTAAGTGAAAACATCTATTCACTTTTGTGAACTAAGTTCACTTATGTGCCAGTCTCTTAATTATTTTCTTTCTAGAATCTGTAGAAGGCTAATGTTTGTGTCCCGAAATTTATATTTGGATTATAGATATAGCTTTGTAATTTAAGTGAAATTACAAATATTTCATTAGTTCCTTCTTTCTGAGATTTTTTTTTTTGAGCTGGTACATTATATTTCTTTATTTTTTGTCAATTTTTGTTCCTATGGATTAAATCTTTATAGTATGTCTATCTAGAATTTGTGGATTAATCCATTTGGGATAGTTTACCGTATATTTTTTTAAATTTTTTCCTGCAGAGGATATATAGAATCACTTTTAGGGCTGTTAGCCACTACAGTGCATTATATTACATTTTTGTTGTTGATTTTTTTAGTTTCTCTTTTGGTGATGTTCACTAAAGTGTGAACAATTCATTATTATAAAATGCATAGAGCATTTTAATTTTCATTTTAATTTTTTAAATTAACTTTTGAGTACCGTAATATTGGGATTGGTCATCCAATATTTATGTAAGGACCATAAAACTCCTGTTGAGTATCGTGATTCTGGAGTTGGTCAACCAGTCTCTACGTCAAGACCGATTCTTTAGTATTCTCTTAAAAATTTTTGAAGCTTCACTTCAAAATTTTTCTCGTGGTAGAGGGGGAATGTAACGTGCCGCGTTACGTGATTATATAGAACTATTTAATAAACGGATTAGATTTCTTTTCGTTAGTAATCATGCAACTGATTAATTAAAGACATCTGCTAGTCAATGTTATCGATTTCTGAAACTACCGATCATGTCATGAGATGTCACTAAATATCGCGAGTGGGGAGATACCTCGGCGGAAATCGAAAAGACGGATTGTGATTTGTGCTTTGATCCCGGTAAGTCGAGAACATTTGTTTCATTAAACTTTATATATCTTTTCTTAATTTTTCTTCCGAACTATTATCCACAACAGGCTATTTAATTTGATTTAGATTTGTAATTAGTCTGGATGTTTTGAGCCTGATTGTGATAATAGTTCAGTAGATTTATCTCGACTTGCTTGGGTGCGTGCAAATCCAATCCTTTGCGGATAGCATATTTTAGAATATCTTTTCCATCGTAACATCGATTGTTGTTATCTCTCGTGGTAGGATAATCTAACGTAACGTATGCAGGTTCCTTGATAATATTTCTGAACTCCTTGTAAATTTAATTCCGTATTGACACATGCTAATTTTTTTGGGACTCGTCCGAGTCACCATTTTGTAACTCTGATACGTAGTATTCAGAGTCGTCTTCGACTGCATCGTGCTATAATTAGATTTGGAATTTTTACAAGGTATTATTCAATTCTTGCTTATTGAATTAAAATTATCAGGATTGCTACGTTAGCGTGATAGCGAAATAGAGTGAAACATCAATCTGTTGCCAAATTAATTCAAGTTCTACTTATGTGCTAACCGGCAAATTCAACTTATTATTTACTTCCTTTCATTCACAATTTGATTAAATTACGTTATATTTTCTTTGTAGCATTCATTCAATTACCTATTATTTATTGCTTAATTTTAAGTAATTATTGTAACCTTCCTTCAGAAATTATTGTATTCAATATAAATTGATATCTCTTCAAGATATCTATTTGTAATAGTGTTTTACATTTTTGGGAAGATAACCTTATCGGAGGTGGAATCATTTGGTTGTTCCGGCCGATGGTGTTACCTGCCCTTGTTCTCAAGTCAGGTACTGTTCGTTTTTTTTGACATTACAGGGAATTGAACGCTTGAGGGTCCTCACCCATTCACTCCTAGACGGTTTAGTGACTTTCCTGACAGGACCAGCTTCCAGTTCCTACGAGATCCAAGGAGGGTAACATTTTTTAGTCGATAGACCATTATTTCATGATCTGATTTTGTTGTTTACCAATATTGTATTCACTAATTTCACTGAGCCATTCGTGGACTCCTTATTACTTTCATATTCATTCTATCAAGTAATACATGTTATAAACTGTAAATTCATTTTCTGGTTAAATACCAAATTGTAATTCTTTACTTCGAATTTCACCTTTATTTATAAATTTATACTTTATATAAACTGTAAACTTGTTTCCTGGTTAATACCAAATTCTAACAGGAATAAATCAATTTGTTAAGTTGAATTTATATTGTTTTTCTAATTTCCATCAACTAATAAACCATCTCGTGGTGCTTGTATTCTAAGCTGTGAATTCATTTATTTTTATAGTTGTTCAGTAAGCAAGTGGCGCTCAAACAATTCACCAGTCTAGAATTACAAGGCACGTTTCACTACGAGCCCTGAGATTAACTATTTTAAATTGAGCTAGTGGGGTCAATTTAAACCGCCCTAAGCGGGTCCGTTTCACTGGCGCCCAGCATAGATGGGCTGCCGTTTCACACCCGTTTCACTTACGTTTCAAATTTTTTCAGCAGTCATAATTGTTGTCTTCGTTTTCTTGCAATCACTGCTCTGAAAAATGCAAAAGTTTTTTATTCAACTTATATGTTGAGCAATAATATGTATGTACATGTACATGAAGTTCCAAACGTTTAGAATTTAAAAAAAATTTTTCGACCTTGCACAAAAAATTTTGTTGTGTGACACTTTCAAGTAAAGATAGAATGCTTAGAATGGAATAATTGAAATAATAAAATTTTGGATTGAGAAACTAATTTGAGAAAATTCGTATTTTGACTTTATTCTATATAATACCTATTAATTTATATTTTTACTTTTCATTCCCTTGAGAATTTTATTTGTGTAATTTTTGAACCATACAATTTTTAAAGGTATCTAAATAAAAAATTTTTATTGATTCGAATGAAGAAGCGAAAAATTTAAATGTTTACAACTTATTCACGTACATCATATAATATGTAGTAGGAATCGTTGTTGCAAAACCTTTGCACTTGTTTCTGGCTGATCCACGTTGGCTATTTTTTCCTGCTCCTTTTTCGACATAATGAAAATTCAAGTTAATGGTCGATGATCAGTATATGTTATAAATTTTCTACCGTATAGGTATAGCTATTGAAAGTAGTTCTTTTTCGATAGTACTATATTTTTGTTCCGTTTCATTCAGAGTTCTAGAGGCATAGCATATTGGTTCATCTTTTCCGATAATACCTTGAGATAAAAAAAGCTCCCAAAGCTACAGTTGAAGCGTCTGTTCTTAATATTAAGGGTTTTGTAAAATTTGGATATTGAAGTATTGGGTGATTTACTAATAATTTTTTGCAATTTTCAAATGATTTCATAAATTCTTGATCATGAGCTATTTTTGTCCTTCTTTCAAACATTTAGTCATTGGTTTCGTAAGTTTCGCAAAGCCTTCGATAAATTTTCTATAATAACCGACTAATCCTAAAAATCCTTTCATTTCTTTTGTTGTTTTTGGTATTGGATATTTAATTACAGCTCCAATTTTTCTTGGATTAGGTAACACTCCATTATGTTCCACAACATGTCCTAAGAAGTTTTATTTTTCTTTTGCGTAGGAGGGGAAATCTTGCATAGACGCCTCGGGACCCGTGCCTCCGGGTGTGCCGGATTCCTACCGACCAAAACCCCTCCTCCGTCAAGTTGGTTCTCCATCCTAAAGGGAGCCTTACAGCACTGCGGTCATTATAGTCCTATTGTGCCTTCACTTGTTTCTACCTCCCCATCAGTCCGGTGTATTCTATGAATTTCAATAGCCTGATATATGGGATACTTCTGATTTCCTCGGGTGTAGTCTTATCGTCTCCGAGGTATGTCCGACGACCAACCGTGTATGCCGTGCACTGACACAGCACATGCAAAGGTGTCTCATCTTCCACGAACAGCCGTTGCATACGAGTCAGTCGATCCTAAGCCCTAGACGAAAGCCGATGTTGATGTTGGTGTCGGTTTAGATGTCATGCTATAACATATACGAATCTGACTGCCTGATTAAAACAAAGCATTGCGATGGCCCCAGCAGGTGTTGACGCAATGTGATTTCTGCCCAGTGCTCTGAATGTCAATATGAAGAAATTCAAAGCAAGCGCAGTAAACGGCGGGAGTAACTATGACTCTTTTAACGGATTTCAAAGAGAGCGGACGTGTCTGCATAGCAGATGTCCGAGTGAATTATACATATTCGATTTTTTTGGAATTTAGATATTTGTGAGTTTAATGGACCTGATTTTAATGTGTTAAATGTGTCAGTCTTTTCAACGTGTTTGTGAATATTGGAGTATTAAAATTATGTGATTGTTTAAATAGTATTCCAGTACAAATCCTATTGTTAATCTCTTGTTCACAGAAAGTACTACTTATAATCCAAGATATGCACTTCCGTAATAACAACAACAATTACTGTATTACCAAAGTGTTGCCTCACAATTTTGCAGGCTAAATCAGCTGATATAAGAAGCAGTTGTAAGTGTAAAAACCGTAAACAGTGTATACCTTATACTGATGTCTCCTTGTATAACTGTCTTGAGTGTTTCTAAGAATAGCCATTCATATAATGCCCTTATAACAACTCTGAGCGATGTTCAGTAAAATTTATGTATCAGGAGTGAAGGAGGTATGAGTAGTTACTAATACATTCAGTTTGTGTCCTGCGCGTCATTTGAATCTCCATGGAGTTCCAGAATCAGGAGAACAGGAAATTGCAGAAGTGCCAGAACACCGCAGAGGTATATAAAATTTGCGTACAGTCAAAGCTCCCCAAGCTCCGTAAGCTTGAGCTTTTTGAAGATCTCAACCAGTGGGCTTAAAACTCTTCTAGAGCTTTGGACCGCAAAAATATCGCCCATCTAGAGCTTTGACGATACGCTGATTTATTGCAATTTCCACCCCAGGAGACTTCAATGCTCGTCAAGACTACAACCAGCCATCTAGATTATTTAGTGTCCTACTCCAGCGTTAAAGTCTGCATGAAGAATCGACTTTTTGTAGATCACGACCCTGTAACACGTGTTTTGAACTTAATTATTAAAGGGCCTTTTATTCGCTCAGGTCCAAATATTTTAAGGTAACGGCATTCGAGAATTCAGAATGCTACCTCAGCGAGCGGCAGGTGATGTGACCTGTGTATGTGACAAGACATACAGTACGGTAAAAAATCTGAAAGATCACCAGAGAAGACACTGTAAAGGACCACTACAAGATCAGGAACCGCCGAATGTTAATAATGAATGTGTCTGTGGGAAAATATATAGCACTCCTGCAAATCTGGTCGCCCATCAAAGAAGATTTTGTAGGGGACCAAGAACTAACATAAACCCCAATGCATGTCCACTATGTGAAGTCGTATTTACCACCTACAGTGGGATGAGGCAACACTACAAACAGGGTCATCCGAAGCAATATAATGAAGAACTATATCAAGAAAGTGCAAACGCACGAGTACCGTGGACGGAAGGACAGGAAGATGAGTTGGCGAAAATCGAGGCTCGATTCGATAACCACCAAAACACCACAGCGTTGCTGGACCACTTGTGCCAGTCCTCCAACCGGTCGAGAGAGGCCATCAAAAAACATAGCGCGTCGATGCGATACAGAAACGTGGTCGAGCAGATTCGTACGCAACAATCACGGAACTTGCCTTGCATCGACGAACAAGTGGAAGACATTGTAGAAACACGAAATGAAAATGAAATCGTTGATGAAGATCTAATTCTCTCCACCATAAGTATCTGACGAAGTGCCATTCGTCTTTAATGACCCGGTCAAACAGCATGTGTTAAGCATGAGCCCCGAATTGTCGGACGAGGAAGATATTTTGTTGGCAATGGACATATGCATGCAGATTCCTACTGTGAGAGACAGATTGGAGGATCGGACAGACAAATTGACTAAGAAATTTGGCTCACAAAAAACCTCTAGTAGAACAGCTACCATACCAAATTGTCTGCCCAACCCACCTAACCTGTCCAGCAGAAGGAGGAGGGTGCATAACTTCAGAAGAACAAGAATTATGTATAGTAAGAACCGTAAAGAACTGGCTCAGCAGGTCATTGATGGGATAGAGAGTGATGCTGAACAGGAAAGGCCAAAACACGAAGATATTATTACAGAGTACAGGTCGATCCTCTCTACTTCATCAATGGCTGACGAGCTCCCGATAAAGGACAAGAACCAGGAGACAGTTAAGGTCTACTGCCCAATAACAGTCATACAAATTCAGGCTTTAATTGATAAATCCAAGCCATCCGCACATGGACCTGATGGTATCAATCTTAAGGACTTAAGAATCAAACTCGAACTATTGTTCCATGCAATGGTTTACCTACGAAACGTGCCTAAGACCAAAGATAACCTGCATGTAGTAAATAATTGGAGACCTATAACTGTCTCCTTGTTTATCCTTCGTTTGATAAATCGGATTATGGGGCAAAGGCTGCAGCAAGCTGTACCACTCAATAAATGTCAGCGGGGATTTTCCCCAATAGACGGGTGCTTAGCAGATAACCTCACATTGCAGAATATCATCAAGAGTAAGAGGAAGAATCATAAATCATATTCTATTATAATGCTAGACATCAAGAAAGCATTCGATCTGGTTTTGCATAACTCACTTTAACAGGGCCCTTAAACGAGCTAATATAGATAGGAAAACAATAGAATATGTCAAGGTCAATTATGAGGAAGCCTCTAACCTCTGTATCCATAATGGGTGAGTTTGTTTTGCGAAGCGCCCGTCAAAAGGGGGGTTCGCCAGGGAGATCCCATCCCATCTCTCCAATTCTTTTCAACATACTCATTGACGAGTTAATTCCAGAGTTACAATTTAGGAAAGGGATCTCCCTGGAAGGCAGCAAGGAAATACTGCCGTGCTTGGCATATGCTGATGACCTGGTCATTCTGGCGGATTCAAGGAATGACGCTCAGAAGTTGCTAAAAATATTTGTCAAATTCTTTGAGGATAGAGGTCTCGAAATTAATATTAATAAGTGTGCTGCTATTACCACGGGCACAGTACCCTCAAAGGAAAAAACTTTCCACATACACAACCAACATTTTTTATACAGGCGGCCAACCCTCAAAACAGGTGAGAGTAACTGATGTCGTCTTATATTTGGGGGAGAAATTCACTCATTCCGGAATAACCAAATGCTCCATAGGGAACCTCAAAATACAAATAGATAGGATCCTCAAATCAGCCCTTAAGCCAGACCAGAAATTATCCATCTTGAAGGTGTATCTGATACCGCGGTATACACATTCTCCACAAAGCCCAACGATCAATAGCAAAACCTTAAGAAAAGCTGATCGTTTGGTGGGGCATACGGTTAAAAAGATTTTGCACCTGCCAATACATGTACATAGCGCGGTATTGCATACACCGGAGAGAGAAGGGGGCTTGGGTATTTTTTGGTTCGAGCGTAAAATCCCTCTGATAATGCAGGAACGCTGGAGGAGGCTAATTGGGAAGGATTTAGTATTAGATCATATAATTGAAATGTCGGCACAGTTGTTTGGTTGGATCGAAAGGCTAATTAAGTCAGGTTTACTCATACACCAGCAAATAGCGAACACGAGCTCACAGAATTCTGAATCCCCGTGGAGTGGAAATGGGGTGAACCAGGTGCGGTGGCATCGAGCATCGAGGTCATTCATAGATAGCAAACCTACTACTGGATAGGACAAGACTACGTGAAAGCTATTCAATTACAAGCGAACGTACTACCAACGATGTCCATACCTTATAATAACCACGATGAGCGTCGATGCAGGGCAAACTGTGGGTATAGTGACACTGTATCCCCCATACTACAGGAATGCCCACTTACTCATTGGCATCGAATAAACAGGCATAACCATGTAGCCAAGTCAATTAAGAAAATTGACACGAGAAACGGATAGCTGGTTGAAGAAGAACCGCATATGAGATCAGCAGAGGGAATATTGAAGGAGCCGGACCTCCTGATGGTTAAAGACCAGCAGGTCGTAGTGTGTGATTTGGCGGTGCTGTGGGAGGGGCCGTCCCCCCTGTCGCGCGGTTATCAAACTGAATGTGCGATTTACAATGACCCGGGATTCATCGAAAAGGTGCAATCGTTCCACCCGGGGAAAATTATATCGGTGTGTCCCCTCATTGTGGGGGCCCGCGGCATTTGGAGTCGCGAAAATATTAGATTAATGGAAAAACTACAGTTGTCAGTGAAACAAATGAAAGACATGGTGCACCTGACGATCAAGGGGAGTCTCATGACACATGAAGAATTTATGAGAACCGTCTGGAGAAGGCAATAATTAAGATCTCCTTGCTTCTCTTTTTCCTTTCTTCTTGTTTTTACTGTTTAGTGTGTTGAGTATGTAAACTGTCACGGCATTGTTGCCTATATTTAATATTTAATTTTAGCTTACAACTGGGCAAAGATCTCTACAGTTGAAAAATGTTTTATTGTCAAACTTGTATTTTGTTTGTATGTAAATTGAATAAACACATTCTTAGCCAGATGACGCGCATGAATGGATTAACGAGATTCCTGCTGTGCCTACCTACTGCCTTTCCAGGGGCCCCAACACTCGTAGGAAAGGACAAGCGACAGTATCATAGACACTAAGTGCGTGATCAAAAAGTGCGATTAAGGACACAATAGTGCGAAACCCCATCAGGCAAACATAGACTCAACAATGCAAAGTCACAAAAGAGACACAGTAGTGATCGAAAGCCCCTCTGCAATTTTAACCAGCCATGCCATAGTATCCTTCATCCTCTAGATGGAACAGCATCAGCTCCCGGCGGAACAGCAACAGCAGCTTCATAACAGAACTGGACCCTTCTGCATCCCAAGACGCAGAAGACTCTACCACATTAGAGACGAACTACACGAAGATCGTGGACATTCGACAACTCCTGGACTCAGGCGATAAGATCCAGACATCCCTTCAGAAGCTACAGAAGATGAACTCTCTCTCCAAAGAATTAACCAACAGAAGACATGACGTCACAAACACCTTGAACCACATCCACCTAGAGGCTAATCGAACCTCCTAGCCCGATGCGACGCTGCGAAAGAAATGAGCAGCATACAAGAAGCGATGGAAGAAGTTAAGGAAGCCGTCAAAAATGCAGTACCGAAACACGAAAACAACACACGATCCAGTCCAGAAACATACACAGATGCCATCAAGAAAACTGGAAGAGTCAAGGCGCCAACTGGCAAGACGATTGCACCTTCCAACAGGGATACTATAATAGTATACCCCAAAAATCCAACAGCAGAATCCACGTGCGACGAGACCAATGAGGCTCTCCTAAAGAACATCAAGCCACAAGAAATAGGACTACAACTTGACAGGATAACGAAAACCGGGAAGAATGGAATCCGCATAGAAGCCCCTGAAGGAAGCATCAGATCCCTCTCAAAAGAGATTCTAGACAAAGCCGGACTTACTGCTAAAAAGATTCAAGAAATGAAGCCAAGCATCGCCATCCACGATGTTCCCTCCGACATGTCAGCTGAAGGAGTGAAAGAAGCCATCAAGGTGCAAAACTTCAAACCAGAAGAAGACGTCCCGGAATTCAAACAAACAAACATTGACATATTTCTTTGATGTTATCGAAATTTCGAAAGAGTACGTCGAAGCACAAAATTTGTAGTGATGCTGAACTTATTCTATAGTTGGAGTCATCGACCTCCCCTCCTATCTCAGAAAACATTTGAAACATCTTAAAGGTGTAAGAATTTGAAGTATCTCTTCGGATGCTGCGCATGTCCATTATCTCACATCGGTACGGTAGAAGTGCGTTTCGATAAAAATCAACATCAATATCATGTAGCACTCTAAAACAATCAAGTATATACGATCCGGGTTTCGGAACGATACCCGAAATTTGATGCAATATGATTTTTCTCATTCTTCTATGTTCATATTTGAACTGACCTTCTATATTCATATCGATTATCTTCCAATCTTCTGGCGGGGGAGGATCGAAATCTCCTCCGAAATAGAAAATATCAGCATACGCCCAATCGGTCGAGGCCCGCACAAGGAAAGTTATGAATTCCCCAGCGATTATCCAATTTTTGG